>CM039678.1:88598695-89798695 GCA_022496015.1 Hordeum marinum
TAGGCTAGTCTTCAAAGCATACAAATAACTCATGTCTTGCACATTGGGTCACCCCTGCTCAACTTCCAACAATTTAGCATTTCATTTGCATGTGTGTTTAATCTCAAGCATTAATGGAAGGCATGAATCATATGGATGTATGCAAGACATCCTGGAGTATTAGCAATCATTTCCTGTAGCGCAAAATATGGACGAGAGAAAATGATCCCATACAAGGCGCGCGAACATGGGTCATATATATTCCTAAGAGAGTTGTCCACACAACCTCTAGTTATCTCAAAATGCATGCTTCCCCATCATCAAAATTATTGTAACCTTTAGATTTAGTAGCTCAATCCACTAGCATCCATCCGATGTACGCAGGAGCACCCTGTCATGCAACAAGCATTAGTGCATTCTAAGTGGTTTTGAATCATTCCTTCCACATCACCATGCAATAAGAAAAGGTTTGCCACAACAATGCAAATATGCATAGGATAAAAACCAACTCAACATGCAAACATGAACTAGAATTACCATTCTATTATGCTAAATATTTTGCTACTATTAAATAATAATACATAGTAAATCTTATGTATTTTCAGTTTTAGTTCTCTTATTTTACTTAACGCATTGAAATGTGTTGCAAACATTCTACACAACGTGCGGGGTGTCATCTAGTTAAGAATTAATAAGACAGAGGAGAGTAGCACTACACACTTGCTAAGTCTTCTAAAAACATAAATTTTAACTAGATTTTCAAGGGTCCCAAAATAATTTGAGCTACAAAATTGAGAATGTCAGTTGGCTAATTTTGTAACCCCAATAAGAGCCACACTTTCGTGCTACAACCTTGGCCCATGGTATTTTGAAATTCAGACATATAAACTCATATGGAGAGAATAACTCATTTTCTAGAGAAAAATACACAAGTCCCAAAGCAAGTTCCATTATATCACAACATAGTATGGATTGAATGACTCCTACAAGAGAAAAAAATTACTAGTATATATTTTTGATGTAAAAAATGTTCTCACTAAATGATGTAAATGTAATCAATGTAATGATTAAATTGTTGAATGTAGTTAATAATAAAAAACATTTTACCATATTGTGTTATCGATAGAAATAAAACTTAGTTGGATTTAACTCCTCATTAATAATACAATGCTAAAGGGTGAGGATGCAGATGTGTTCACACATCAATGGTTTAATGGTTCTAATTTTATAAAAAATGGAAGTGTTTTAATGGTTCGAAATAAGGATATAAATACACACATAGAGACACATATGCAACGATTCAAAAGAATGATGTCAATGTACTCATATAAGGATATTTGACTAACAATCAATTCTATACAAAACTAGCATGTTCATAAATTTGTATATATTTTAATGCTTACTAAAGATTTACATGTTCTAGTCCACTCTAACAAAATTGGCTCCGTATCAATTTCTACTAAATTTGGATGTATGGATGAGGATGAACTTTTAATGTCATCCATATTATGCAAACGTATCATGACCACAAAATAATTCTTGTACAACATTGCATTAATGTCTATGACAAGTGGACCCAACATGTGCATAGCGAGATGAAACCTTGGTATTATTAGTAAAAGTTTATTTTGGATAATGTACAATATTTTGGGTCCTTGGGGCGCCCATGACTATTCCCTTCTATATAAGGGGACCAAATGTGCACATATCTCCCACCAATATGCCGGTAGTCAATAGCTTAGATAAATCTAAGACATTTTTTAGATCCTTGTGCCTCCTATTTCTAGTAGTAAGTTTCTTTGTCGTTACATGATTTAGTATGCCGAGGAAGGATAGGCGGTCAGTTATCGCTTACATCGAAGACGACAAAGAGCGTGATGTCACGTTCTTCAAGCGATGCGGCGGTTTGTTCAAGAGTGTTGCTGACCTCTCTATCGTCACTGGTGCTACGGTTGCTATCGTCATAGAGACAGAAACTGAGAAGATGTATTCTTTTGGGACACCATCTGCTAACCCCATTGTTGATGCTTTCCTATCAGGAGAACCACTAGAAGTTCCACTTGCTGATGAAGCAACAACTACTAGAATTGCACAACTACAAAGTGAGGTGGCTCAGCTAGATCTTAATTGCATGAGAGAGTATAAGGAAAACCAACTCTCCATCGAGAACATGAGAAAAATCCCAGAGCAGTTCCTAGGTATGACAGCAAACCTTATCTTCTCGAAGGAAGAAGACCTTGACCTTGAAGATCTGAAGAATCTATCCAATGAAATCTCTCGTGTCCATGATAGCATTGGGCACCGGTTGCCACCATTGCGTCATTGCCATAAATCCATGATAGGTGGTGCAAGCATGATACAAAACATGTTACCATCAAGTGGTGCCGCATCGGATCACATGAAGACAATCCCATCATTAGTTCACTCAATGTGGGATCAGCATCTTCCACAACACCATCTGCCTTCGTCTCCACTACCGTCATCACCAAGACACACCATGGCACCACATTTTCCTCAGGTGCCACCAATGTTCCATCCGACACCATCTGCTTCAGTGCCACCGTTGGATAACCAGCTACAAACAACATCTAGTCAAGCACATGAGCTACCTCCACCACAAGATATAAGCATCTAGGACTATGTGATTCCTTGCAATCTACTAAACCCACAACAAAACAATGCAAACCCTAACTCTACAAGTGGGTATAATTTGGAGGCCTCTCCAGTACTATCCTACTCTCGTGCCAATGATTTTACTAGTGATGGACCACTTGGCTATGAATCATGGGGTCATGCTCCATCAGAGCAACCATTCTACAATGAATTTGTAGAGATGGGTCCTTACTTGGGCTATAATGGTGTTGATGTCGGACAATCTTCCATGGGAAATGGTGGATGTGTTGATGCGCCGCCAAAATCTTTCTCTAGCTAGACGCTAGTTAGCACAACCATTTTAGTGCTATGTTAAAATAAAAGTCGTTACATTTCCATTTGGAAATTTGTAAACACTTGGACAATTTACTAAGTCCCTTTGAGGCAATAATAAGCATGTTTGATGTTCTATGTATTGGACTATTGGAGGTGAAGATATTTTCTTATCGATGTGTCGCATTGTGTTTTGATTATAGTCAAATATTTTTATTTTTCTTGTTGACATGTTCGACATCTTACAGGCAAAGTAATATGAACTTGGAATTATAATTTCTATGTATTGGATCATTCAGATTTTTATATCTATTTTTTGTTATAGTCAAATATTCTTATTTTCTTTTTTAGATGTTGTCCATCTTACAAATGAATGAATATGAACAACAATAACAACTCAATATGAGATTCATTTGAAATTATGGCAAATCAAGTTTTTTCGTAATAGATGCAAGTGCATCTTGTCATTGACCTAAAACAAAGAGTACACTTGTGGCCACATAATGCTCCATTAATGGCATATATGCACCATTACAAACATAGAAAGGCATCCAAAAATCTAGAGCTATACATGAATATATATTGTAAAATCTTATTTTTAGCATGATGCTCAACAGTTACAATGATCAAAGACTTAGAAATATGTAATGAAAATCCCATACAGACATGTCGATTAATTAACACATGTACAAAACTTCTATATAAGAACACCCTAAATTTGAAACTCATGTATGATTTCTTATAGACTTGATTCCTTTTATAGATAGAATAAGATCATTGTCCATTGGGTAAACTGAAGCCATGGTGTGTATTTATAATGCATGCCCAAAACAATCATCATCAATTACCACCACAAGTACATAAATATATAAAAATGAAATGCCTAATCTAGGAATGATTTGTCATATTGTAAAGACCGAATATGCATTTTTATGATACAACACATCGTTTAACCGAAACAAAGCTTAGAGTCTATATTGTTCATCCCGAATGCACACATCAATTAACAACACATACACCGCCGGTGCTAATTTAGAAAATAAAATCAAACTGGAAGCTCACCTTGCACATATTATAAACCTATATCATAGTTGAGTAGGATATCTGAGGCAAAAGAGTAGAGTTTGATATGATTTTCTTTTCTTGTATCGTCCTTTATCTGGTTAAAAATGCGCATTTAATTTTTTGTATTGGTACTATGCATAATAAGAATAAAGTATTGTTTATCCATCACAAAAATTTTCTTGTCAGTATAATTACTCTAACATAAATATATCTGATGATCATGCTAAAGTGAACTAATTCATCAATGATAGCATGGTTGCAACTTGAGAATGGTTATGGACTACCACAAAAGATCGCCACTTAATCCAAGTAAGTTGATTTACAAAAAAATAATATATTGGGAGAGTTTTCATCGAACATAACCAAGACTAAATCAACTAGATCCAGAGGAAACACTAAAAAACATGACCAAAAATTAATAGAGTTTGGCCAAGAAATCCTAAAATATCTTGCATCAACTACACAACCTATAATAACATAACTATGCCCAATATCATTTGAGAGGTTGGTTAGCATATGGAAAATATTATTTATACTTTTCAACTTGATAGATTATGAGCCTCAAAAGCTTTCTCCTTGCCAAAAGAACTGAATCTAAAAAAGAACTACCTGAGGATCACTAAAGAAGGAATAGAGATGGGTGTGACAGCCCAAGTGCTGCCCTTGCCAATTGTGGCCATGTAACCTATGTCGACCCATGTGTCATGTGTTGAATGCATTGAGTTTGCTCCTTTTCCATTTCATCTCATGCATCATTAATCATGTCATCTCATCATCATGCCATGCTTTATGTGTTTTGTGGTGTGCTTCCAGGTGATCTTGTTGTGAGGTGTTAGAGGATCTTTGTGTTTGTGGATGTATGCATGTGTGTGCTACAACTCCTCCCCTCTCCCTTATTTTCAAAACTAAACCTAAGCCTTTTATTTCTTTTGTTTTTCTTTAACAGAATTAAATTACTAAATAATTCTGTTAAAAATGTTCATAGTGTAGGGAATATTATTTTGAGATCATGTGTGTTGCTCTCTTTGGTGTTTGGGCTTTGGGATCATGGGGTTCTGATAATAACAGGGGCTGCTTATATTTAAAAGTATTTAATTTATTTGTCCCAAAAATCATCTATTTATTTTATTTAAATGGGCCATATTATTTTCAATGTCAAAGTATTTTTGTTTTACACAAAATCCTTTGCTTTTCTCTGGGCCTTTATGTTTTGTTTTATGTTATTTATAAATAGAAAACCTCTGTGTTTCAGAGAGAGAGAGAGAAGTGGGCACTGGACCTTTCCCCGGCCCAGGAAGCCTTCCCCCGCGCGGCCCAACCAGCCTCTAGCATCAACCTGCTCCCGTCTGCCCCCTTTCCGTCAGGTTCAGGAAAGGAGAGAGAGCGAGGAGCTCCGCCGTGATCTTTCACCGTCGAGCGTCGTGTGCTCCGGGGCTTTTAAACCCCCTCGACATGCATGTGCCTTGCCTAGAGTTCCACGTTCCCCTTCCTGCCGCCGCAACTCCCATCTCCCTCTCCTTCCTCCTCTCCCTTCTCGTTTTCTTCTCCGTTAGGTAAGAAGTTCAGAGAGAGTAGGGGTTCAGAGAGAGGCTGCTGGTCCTTCCTCGTCGTCGTTCCGTCCTGCCGCCGCATCGTCGTCGTCAGGCAGATGGTGTGCGGGTCCAGGGATGCTCCCGCGCTCCGTTCCCGGTGCTAGGGGGTGAGGAGCACCCTTGCAGTGCCGCCTCGTCGTCGCTGTCGTCCACAAACGGAGAAGTCGCGTCGCTGGCCATCTTCTTCTTCTTCCTCGCTGCCACGGCGTCCCCGCGTCTCCGAGCAGCCCCTCGGTGAGACTCCCGTCGCCACAGCCTTCCCCCCCCTCACGTAGTCTCGCATTTGTCGCCGTCGCGTCTCTCGCCGCCGTGCCCCAAGCTGAGCAGGAGCTCGAGCTCGAGCACCCCCTTGCTGCCGCGCCTAGTCATCGATTGATGCGGGGATGGGTTCCCCTAGGACCCAACTCTCCCCGCTGGTGGTCCGCATCGATGGAGAACCCCTCCGTCGTCGTAGTTTCGCCGCCGTCTGTCGTCAGTGTTGTTAATTCAGTTTCGTCTGAGATATCTTGGTCTGTTAGTAGTAGAGGGACAAGGCCTCCCGTTGGTCAGTTGTCGCACCGTAGTGAAGTGGTAGCGCGCTCGGGGAGCGACCGCGAGGTCGCGGGTTCGATCCTCGCTCCCTCGCCCCTTTTTGTTCTTTTATTTGATTGGATGGTGTGCGTGTGTGCTATGTGGATCTCGTGCGGCCGTGCCTGGATCCGGTGTGGCAGAGCATGTATGAGTGGTGTGCCTGCTTGTGTCCCTGCGTGTGTGGATCTGCTGTGGTGGCAGGATCTAGTGTGTGTGCCCGTGTGTGCCTGGTGTGTGCAGGATCTCCTGTGGCTAGCAGGGATCTGGTGTGGCTTAGAGTGTGTGTGTGTGTGTGTGTGTGGCAGATGTGAATGTGTGTGTGTGTGTTGTGTGTGTGTGACAAGTGGGCCTGGCCCCACTTGTCATCCACTAGGGGGCCCTGGTGTCTATGCCAGGTGGGCCCCCTGCATATTGTTTGTTTTATTTTATTGATTTAGTGTTTCAAGTGATATAAATAGGTTATTTCTATTTCTGGTAATTTTGCTAAATATGGATATAAACTTATGTGGCATGAGCATTTCTAGTAAGTTGTCACTTATAGGAATTGATGACATTTTTCTATCTAGTGTTTTGCCATGTGGCTCCATGAAAACATAGGGGTGTGATATATGATTTTGGGGTAGAAACAGCCAAGGAATTCATTGGTGTAACTTGTTTGGTCATTTGAGCAAGTTTGACAAAATGTCATTTTGTCTCAAAGTTCCATTTTCTCATTTTAGTTAGAATTAATTCATGCATGCTAATATTTTTGTGTCAACATGAAAATGGTAGCCTTTGATGAGTAGAATGCCATGGTATTTACTTTTTTCATGTTAAACTTGCATATGAGTAGGAACGATGCTCTAAAGTGGCTACTAAAATGTTGTTGTTTTCAAACATGCTAAACATTTCTAAGTGTGAGAATCTATTAATATTTTTATGCCATGAAGGGTGGATGCTACCAAGTGATATGTTGTGAATTAGCTCAAACTCAGTGCTAGTGTTTTGGAGTAGATGTTGCCCTCTACCATCCTGTTAATTTTCATGACATGAGGTGGTTTCTATCATCATTAGATTCTACTGTCAACTTGCTATCAGCTTAACTCAGATTCCAGAAAACTGTTATTTTCTCCAAGTCCCTAGAATCTGTTTCATCATGCCAACTTGTGAGCTTCATGCTTATTGTTATGTGCTTCCTTTACAGTTTGTGTAGTTGGATGATTTTATAAGCATGCTGTGTAGTTTCTGTAAATGCCTTGTTTGTGGTTGGAGAGTTCCTGTAGCTTTAGTTAATTGCTTTGAAAGTTGCTATGTTGCTGTTTTATGGCAGATTGTTTGTTTTAGTGTTTTGTGGCTTGTGGGAGCTATGCTCCATGGAATTGCTTGATATTTCGCTCTAATGTGGTTGGGTTTTCATTGCCTAACCAATGGCTACCTTGGAATGCCAAGGAATAGCCCATGGCCTTCATTGTCTTGTGTTTTGCCTCCATAACTTGTCGTGAGCGTAGCATGAGAACCGTAACTCCGTTTCCTACGTTCTACATATGCATCTGTATCGATTTTGCATGAAGCATACATATTTGCCATGATCATGTATGTTTAAATAACTTAACATGAGGTTCTGTCCAGAATTGTAAATAACTGAACTATTGCATGAGAAAGATGACTAGTTTATGATTGCCATGTTAAATACTTCAAATGAACCATGCATCATCTTGTTTGTGCATTGCACCTTGGTTGGTTGTTTATTGTTGCTATTTCTCTTGGGTAGACGCGAGTGTTGAACCTGAGTATGAGGATCCGGGAGAGTACCACTACGAGGACCCTGCTCTTTGTCCCTCTGAAGAACCAACATGCAAGATGATCGTACCCGGATCCCGCCACTATTTTTGCTTTGCTAGATGTCTCGCTCTTATCGTTACATATGCATTACCTAGAACTTTAATGTAAAGCCTCCTACATTGCCATGATAGCCTCTAACACTCCACATCCTAGCAACCCTTGTTTGGCTAAGTTACCGCTGCTCAGTCCCTCTTATAGCGTTCTTAGTTGCAGGTGAAGGTTGTTTCCATGTGATAACATGGATTTCTGGCATATCACAATATTATCTGCTATTTAATTTAATGCACATATATATCTTGGTATGGTGGGAGTCTTGGCTTTTTCCTTGGTGTTTTGTTCCACTTTTACCGCCATAGTTTCTTGTTACCAGTGTTACCTTTCCATATTTTGCGATCCTAACATGCTCGGAGTTGTTATGGGGACCCCCTTGAGTATTCGGTTGAGATTAAAACTTGTCTGGAAAGACCCAACATTGGTACTATTTTCTTAGACAACTTAATAAAACTTGCATAGGGCTTTGCAACCCCGTGGATAATTAATCAACAACCCGGGCCAGTGCTCCTCATGAGTGTTGGTCAAAACTAGAGTCCTGTGCGGGGCCAACCCAGGGCAACTCGGGAGATTTCTATCAGGCCACCGTACACTAGCTTATCCGGTCGTGTCTTCAGAACGAGATACGCGGCTCTTATCGGGTTCATCGGCACGTCGGGTGGTCTTGCTGGACTTGTTTTATCTTCTCGAGTGGCTTGCGTGTGGAACTCTGATTTTCTTCGGGCTATCTCGAGGTGTCGGAATTCCTTTGGTGTTGCCTAGGATGATCACGAGATCCGTGGTAGAGGTTATTCCCGCGGAGTGTGGTTAATTTATGATGGACTAGTTGGAGCACCCCTGCATGGTTAAAATCTTTCGAAAAGCCGTGCCCACGGATATGTGGCAACTTGGATATTTGTTTAACACCCAGTTATAGTTAACTTGAAGTAAACTCTAATAAAATACACCAACTATGTGAGTAACCGTGATCGTCTCTGCTCGTGAACATGATCTAGGAGAGAACACGGTGGGGTTATGTTTGACGTAAGTAGGTGTTCAGGATCTCTTAGAGGTCATTCTATTTCTCGATCGTTTATCGTAAACCACATACTACTTTCATGTTTCGTAAGATTAGCCACCATAAATGCTTAGTGTTGCTGCAAACTAAACACATACCCCGTTCCAACCTGTAAGCTTGAATAGTCTCGATACCAAGGCGCGAGATTACTGAGTCCCCGTGCCTCACAGATTACTACAACAATCCAGGTGCAAGTACAGATGAGATCGTGCCAGATGATGTGACACAGCTCCAGTGGGAGTATGACGAGGAGCGTGGCAGGATGTACGTCACTTATCCAGACAAGTAGAGTGGCCGTGGTCGTGATCTTCCGGGCTAGAAAGCCAGTGTCATTGCATCATTTTATCGGTTGTTTCGTCCGTAGCCGGACCCTGTCGTTGGATTGATGTTTGAATAAATTTTGTGGAATTGTAATTTAGCATTTGGCGAGTGTAAGCCAACTCATATACTTCTCTCTTCATAAATGTATGTAATGATACTGTACTTGCAAACGACAAGATGTGCCTCTATCCCCGCCGAGGCCCCCGTGCCTTAATATGGATAGGCGTGCATCTTGGGCGTGACAAGTTGGTATCAGAGCCAGGTTACGACCATAGGATCCCTTTGCTTGATCGAACTTGCCCGAGTCGAGTCTAGTAAAAACTATTTTGAGTCTAGTTATATCAGAGAGTAGGTTTCTTTTTACTCCTCTTCTATGCTCTGGTGAGGTATTCGACATAGGAATTTTGATTCTACTCCTCTTCTCACTCAAAAAAAAAATTAGGATCACGTGGGTATTTTGGAATCTATATGATACCGATGTGATGGAGTTCTATCTTGGTGCCTCCTGTCTGACTCTATTTCTTCCGGGGAGTCGAGCTCCAGGGAATTCTTGGCACATCATTATCATTCATGTTCCTTGGTATCTTAGGACAGAGGGTGTTCAGAATTACTTCAATACTTGTCGTGGTGAGATAAGGTCAGGGTCACCCAGTACTGGGGAGGCGTCCGGGGTACCACCACGGTTAGTATCGTTGTGCTTTCGAGGATTCGAGTTAGATGGATTTGTGAAAGCCTCTGATTATGTGTTGAAGGATGGATACAGTTGGGGTGTAAGTTTGCTAGTTGTGTGAGATATTTCCTCCTCTCATCCCCCACACCGGATTGCATAACCAGAAAGTTTTCGGAAGTTCTTAGGTGGGAAATCATGTAGTTATCTAGGATTATCTTCTTCAGATGTATGAGGGCATATACATTTGTTTCGAGCAGTTAGCTCAATACTTTTGTGCTATTGCAAGTGTCTTCTAATATCTTATGATGTTATCGCAAAACCGAAGAAGGCATTCTTACTAATTTTTCAGTAGGAAGGCTGTGATGTTATTCGTTCAATTTCTTTCAAGCATTTGATTCACTTTGGAATTCGTCTTTGTCAATGAAGTGCTGATGTTTTGTCCATCTTCAGGATGGCTCCACCAACTCGCGGGAATCCGGGTCGTGGTGAGGAGCAGGCTGATGTTCCACCACCACCAACCCCGCCACCGTCTTCTCCTCCAGAAGCTTGGCAAGTTGTGATGGCCGCAACCAATGTGAATACTCAGATGTTGCTGAGGCTGTTGCAAGAAACAGATCAGGGTTAGGAAGGCTTTGAAGGGAATTTTCAGAATCAACCTCACTTTGAGACACTCAACCAGTTCCTTGCCAACCAGCCCAAGTCTTTCACCTGTTGTGAGCAGCCTTTCGATGCAGATGATTGGCTCCGTGACATGAGTAAGAATTTTGAGTGCAGAAATGTCAGACCAGAGGACTTTGTCAGATTCGCGTTGTTTCAACTCAAGAGTCAGGCAGCTTATTGGTGGCAGCAGTACAAGGACTCGAGGGGTGATCGTTTTGTTACTTGGGACGATTTCTGTCGTGACTTTAGGGACCATTACATTCCGACAAGCTTTGTTGAGGAGATGCGTGAGAAGTTCAGGCACCTGAAGCAGGGGAGCAAGTCTGTCTATCAGTACAACATCGAGTTCCAGAATCTAGCCCGCTATGCTAAGCAAGATGTTCCATATGACAAGTCCATGATCTATCAGTTCGGAGGTGGTCTCAAGGATGAGCTTCTGCTGGGTCTAGTCCTTCAAGAGCCTCGTGAGTTTGATCAGTTCTACAATGTGGCTTTGAGGGTCGAGGCAACTCAGCTCAAGTTGGAGAACTCAAGGAAGCGTTCAAGGGATTCCTATTCTTCTTCTTCCAGCTCTCAGATGGTCCCTAAGCAGCAGAAATATTGGGTGCCTAATCCTCCTCCGTTTCGTCGTCAGCAGAAGAAGCAGGTCGGTGGCCGTGGTTCTTCCCACCCACCCAACCCAGGATATAAACAGAGACCCCAGGCACCAAAGTCAGCTTTTTTTCCTCCTCCAGGCAACTTTCATCTGCTATTTGAGGTTACGCTAGTAGAAAACAGACCTTTCGTCCCAAGCATTAGTCCCGGTCTGGTTACGAGCCGGTACTAAAGATGTTATTAGTCCCGGTTCGTGCCGGCTCCAATGGCTAGGAGCAGGGCGACCTTTAGTACTGGCTCATGAGCGATCTTTAGTACCGGTTCATGTCACGAGCCGGTACTAAAGGGGGTGTGGCAGGCTTTTGGTCAGACCTAGGCCCTACGTGCATCTTTAGTACCGGTTGGTGACACCAACCGGTACTAAAGATTTACATGCAATTTGAGCTCAAATTAACTTGTTAGGTTGCATATGTGTAGGTGTGGTTTATTTGGTACCTAACCACCATCCCCGTCCTAGCCACCGTCGATCGTCCGCACCGTCTCGTCGCGGCACCGGCCACCTTGGTGAGCCTGTTGTTCTTCTTAAAACCCTTTTGTTAAAAAAAATTACTTGTATGATTTAGATAGCTGCGTGTACGATTTACTTGTATTATTGTTAGTTATTCTATAGTGTCATGGTTATGGTATCCGCCCACGTCGGCCCTCGTCCAATCTATGATTCAGATGTGGTATGTCGTTATCTTTTATAAATATTTCAGACATCATCTAATGTCTATGACAGTTAATTATGCCACCAAATTGACGTAGATTTTTTTTATATATAGGAAGTAGTTGAATCAGAAATTCCAACCGACTATGCAATTCTGCTCAAGAAATTAACACAAGCTGAAAAAGAAATTGAGCATTTGAAAGAAAAATTGAATAGAACTGAAGATGAGAAGATGGGATTGGAGTTGCATGTTGCCGATATCGTCAATGATCACAAGAACAAGATGGCTGGAATGCGCTTGAAACTTAGAAAGATTAGAAAATATGCCATTGATAAAGAGGCTTGGTATCATTATGTCGTTGGCTCAATTGTTACCTTACTTGCGATTATGATTGCATTTGTTGTTGCATTTACTTGTTTTAGATAGTTGTATATTGTTTTATGAGGCGTATGTATGAACTATAAGTATCTATTATTTGCAGTAATAACATTTGGTCACTGCTAGCTCTACTTTGGTTGTAATGTGAGGATGAAGTTGTATTAGTTTGGTCACTTCCATGTTGTGTAGTGAACATGAGCCGGCAATGGATGTATGATGGTTACATAGAGGAGATATGGGAACTTGACTATGGACTTGATCTTAAGGTCTCTTTGTTTCGGTGCAAATGGGTCAAATATACTGGAGGCGGAGTACAGGTAGACCCACAGTACGGAATGACAATAGTGGATCTCAACAATCTTGGGTACACAGACGACCCATTCGTCCTAGCCAATGATGTGGCTCAGGTTTTCTATGTGAAGGACATGTCTAGCAAACCAAGGAGAAAAAAGATAAGGAAGTGAATACATCATACGATGAGCCAAAGCGCCACATAGTTCTTTCAGGGAAAAGAAACATTGTGGGAGTGGAGGAGAAGACAGACATGTCAGAAGATTATGAAAAGTTTCATGAAATCCCTCCCTTCAGAGTGAAGACTGACCCAAGCATCCTGTTAAATGATGAAGATTCTCCATGGTTACAGCACAATCATAAGCAAGGGACAAACACGCAGAAAAAGGCTTACACCGCGAGATCCCACTCTGGGATGTGTCCGGCTTCACCATCATGACTTTCTATGTGAAGGACATGCATGCATTTTCTAGGATGGTATCTTTGTAACAGTTTGTACACGAAGTGCATCTAGTTTGTACACGAAGTGTAACAATAACCCTCTCAACTCTTTAGAAGTTTCTATGTGGGTGAAATTATGATGTCATGCCAAGTTACAACCTTTTCAGAGTTTATTTGTACTGCTTTTCAAACTCGAGATAGGACATTTCAAATACCATTTAATCAAATTGTCCTATACAGAAGTTTAAGTTGTTCAAACATGCATGGAAATGCCATAAACAGATTCTTTATATTTTTTTGATATTTTTACATATATTATTTATTTCCATTGGAGTCATAGTTTTTTTCTATGATTTTTTAAAGTTTAGGGTTTTTTTGAAAATAATAATGAATAAAGAATTACCACGCACCGGTACTAAAGGTCCATCGCCCCGTGCATTTTTGGGGTGGACCTTTAGTACCGGTGCGTGGCTCGAACCGGTACTAAAGGGTCTTTAGTACCGGCGCGAGCCACGCACCGGTACTAAAGGTCCTCCACGTATAAATAGTGGAGGCCTCGTCCCTGTGCGAGCCACGCACCGGGAGAAGCTTATTTCCGTGCCGCTAGGCTGCCGGAATCTGCCGTCGCCGCCACCCGCCGCCCCGACGCCACGTGCCTACCCGAGCCTGCCGCCCCGACGCCGCGCGCCGCCGCGATGCCGCCCGCCGCCCCGCCGGCTGCCCCCGCCCCTGCCGCCGGCCGCCCCCGCCCCTGCCGCCGGCCGCCCCCACCCCTGCCGCCGCCGCCCAAGGTGAGTCTGCCCTCTTTTTTTAAGGTTTAATTTAGATTTTGTTTAGTTTTGTTTAATTTAGATTTTGTTTTACTTTAGATTTTGTTTAAATTAGGTTTAATTTAGATTTTTTTAATTAGGTTTAGGTTTAGGTCTAGTTTTAGGTTTAGTTTAGGTTTAGTTTAGGTTTAGGTTTAGTTTAGGTTTAGTTTAGGCCCCCCCGCTAGATTTTGTTTAGGTTTATGTAGATTGTCGGGGGTCGAGGGTCGAGGGGAAAAGGAGTCAAGGCCCTTTTCAAAGTTATATGTTTTATTTAATTATTAGGAGTCCTAGGAAAAATTAGTATGTGTATGTTAGATTACAGAATTTTTTTGGGTTTTATGAAAAATTAGTGATTAAACGATAAGAAAACGTTCTCATAGGAATTTGTCAACGATGCCCGGCCCGCATCCTCGTCGTCGAGTAGTCTGCAAGAGCCTACTTGATAGGCATCATGTCCGGGATTGGGCTCCGCCGGGCTGGCACTGGGAGGTGCTACCTTCCCGGGCTCGAAGGTTGGTGAGGAATGCAGGTATTGTCGTCGACCCAGACTTTTTGTGATGGCGGTCACGCGAGCCACTTTCGATGCGGAGGGAGCGGGCACCCGTGGAGGTGGTACATCACTGTGTCAGGGAGGAGGACGAGCATGTCCGTCGCTACATGGCGGCGTTGGACGCCCGGTTCGACAATACGTGGCAGATCCTTCAGGGATGTCACTTGAGTTATGATCCCGTGATGGTTCCTTATCTTTGGGTGTCCACCGCCCGCGACTCAGAGACCGCTAGTGATCCGAGTTCACCGTCCTCCACTTTGGATTTTAGGATATTCGATCTATATTAGTGATCCTATCTGATAATATTCGAGATGTATTAGTTAATATCTGATGATGCATTAACTAGATTATTCAGGATGACGTATTAGTGATATTATATTCGAGGTCATTATAAATATTAATGTATTAGTGATAGTTTATAGGTATAATGAGTGTGTGACTTTTGGTCTGTCATTGCTCCTTGTGTGACTTTCATGTGTGTTCTTGATGGAGGAATCCTGACTGTTGTCATGGGGGCGCCTCATCTTTCTTCTCTTCTTTGCGATATATTCGTTCGTTGGTATAATGCGCAAGAAGAGAAGAGGTGGGGCGTCCATCACCGACGGTCAAACTATTACTGTGAGAGAGTGTCCACCAACATATATACACCACCGTATCAATGTGAGAGAGTGCGCACCAACACACCACGAGATATGAGAGTTATTAAAGGAAAGCCTCGACGGAACGAAAGTCACACACGCATTAAGATCCAAAGCGTGCCGTAATTCTTGAAGTGGATTATTCAGGATGATGGATTAGTGATATTATATTCGAGTTCATTATAAATAATTATGTATTTGTGATATTTTATTGGTATAATGCCTGTGTGACTTTCGGTTTGTCGTTGCTCCTTGTGTGACTTTCATGTGTGTTCTTGATGGAGGAATCCCGACTGTTGTCGTGGGGGGCGCCTCATATTTCTTATCTTCTTTGCGATATACTCGTCGGTATAATGCGCAAGAAGAGAAGAGGTGGGGCGTCCATCACCGATGGTCGAACTATTACTGTGAGAGATTGCCCACCAACATATATAGACCACCATATCAGTGTGAGAGAGAGCGCGCCAACACAACCATGAGATATGAGAGTTACTTAAGGAAAGCCTCGACGGACCGAAAGTCACACACGCATTAGGATCCGAAGCGTGCCGTAATTTTTGAACTGGCTTATTCGGGATGATATATTAGTGATATTATATTCAAGTTCATTATAAATGTATTTGTGATTTGCAAGTCATTCCAGTAAAACATAGGGAATGTTTTCTATGTCGTTGCTCGATATATGCAACAGGTTGACTTTAGGTCTGGTTCGGCTCCTTGTGTGTCTTTCAATGAGGAGAGTGTCCACCATATATATATATATATATATATATATATATATATATATATATATATATATATATATATGAGAGAGAGAGGAAGAATCCCGACTGTTGTCGTGGGAGTCGCTTCTCCTTCGTTCCAGTGTGCTAGACATTTTGGTGTAATGCACTCTGGGACGAATGGAGGAGCCACCATCACCGACGGTCGCAATATCAGAGGGAGTGCCCACCATATATGTGAGAGGAGAGTCTAGGAAGGAAAGACTCGACAGACCTAAAGTCAACCCGTTGCATATTGAGTAATAGTGATCTGTGTGTTGATTAGTTTTCTTCGATCGATTTTAAATGTTTTAACTATGAACATAGGAAATGTCTGACGACGAAAGTGAATTCGGTATGTGCGAATACTGCGACGACAAGGGTGACTTGTGTGACAAGACTTTCCTAGTTGATGGTAGGCGCTTCAGCATCATGCTGGATGAGACCTTCGAAGTGGATACAATAAGTCACAATGACAAGTCTTTTTTCGTGATTAAGCATGACTTTTGCCTCTTTTTCTTCAACTTATAATTAATTTTAATTTTTTACTGTTCTACTAGCGTATCCCCTACCAAGCAAGAATTGCTGTCTTGGATAAGATTGGTTTCAATACTAAAAAATATATGGAGGTAAAGATAGTTCACTTGAGGACCGAGCATGGTTTTACTTTTGCGGTAAAATTGTACCATGCAGACACCTATTGCTATTTTGAATGCAGAAGTTGGCAAGCACTATGTAAGGCTTATGCATTTGAGCCTAATATGCTTATCACCTTTGATATTCGTCCAGAAGATGAAATTGAAGGTAATATCGACAGCTGGGTCGATGTGCAGACGCCTCCAGTTCTACCATTATGTGAGTTCGTCAACCATATTGATTAAGTAATTTATATTTTTTATTTAAAAATAGTTGACAACTTATTTGCATTGACAGCTTATTTTCATTCTTCAAAAAATATACGGAAGATGGTAGACAGAACCTACTACTACAGTGATGAAGCAGAATTAAGTTATAAGGAGAAAGATCATCTTATCGCATTTCTTAGTCATCTTGAGAATTACAATAGCTATTATCAAACTCCTGAACATTATGGTCAATATGTGCCACTAGTGCACATGGTGAACTACGGTAACATCCATGGAGATTGCATGGTAAGATTTTAATTCTACTATTACGACAGCCGTGCATCTTTTGCATAAATTCTTCTAAAACTAAACTACATTGCTAACTACAAAGTTATTACTATGTTTTTCAACAGAAAATTCCGGAGGATTGTGTGCCTCATCTGATGTTTCCGAGAGGTCGCGTTGTTGTTATGAGCTTAGGTCCACCACGGCCATGTCAGCCTACGCATCACTCCTGTCCATACCGGATTTCTAAAACCGATGGAGTCATGACAATCAAAGATTGGAAAAAATGTATGCTCAATCGTAGAGAGCTACTTGGAAGCAACATTGTGCGTAGGCCAAGAATGGGAGACAAGATGATCTCCGTTCCCCATAATGGAGAGTCAGGGCCTATCTTGTTTTATGATATTGTACCTAAGAGAGGGTAGAGTAGGTCCTACGAGATAGGAGTACGTAGGTCCTAGGTACAATGTGTTATTATGTGCTACAATGTGTTATAGTTGTTGATGATGATGAGGAGGAGGAGTTGTGATTATGACTAGTGACCAACTTGTTATATGATGTCTCATTGATGAAAATGATGATTAAATTGTGTTATATGTTCTATCTATAAGTATAGTACGTAGCGTCATGACCAAGCACGGAGATAAGAGAGATCACTTCTCTCTGTTAGCTATCTAATTGACAAAGTTACTAAAGGTCCTCCACATATAAATAGTGGAGGCCTCGTCCCGGTTTGAGCCACGCACCGGGAGAAGCTCATTTTCATGCCGCCAGGCTGCCGGAATCCACTGTCCCCGCCGCCCGCCGCCCCGCCGCCATGCGCCTACCCAAGCCCGCCGCCCCACCGGCGCGCGCCGCCCTGACGCCGCCCACGTCAACTTGTGTAATGTTTACAGTATGTAGCACTGTAAAATAAATTTGAAATGAATGGAAAACACAATAAGTAGAGAGGAAAACTAAAATCTAATTAAAAGTGAAAAAACAGAATACTTAGTACCGGTTGGTATCACCAACCGGTACTAAAGGTCCTCCATCACCAGCCGACGCAGGCAGCCACGTGGTGGGCCTTTAGTACCGGTCTGTGGGCCAACCGGTACTAAAGTTATGGACCTTTAGTCCCGACCCTTTAGTACCGGTTGGGGAACCGGTACTAAAGGACCATCGCGACCGGGACTATAGTTCAACATTCTACTAGTGTTACTTGTCACAAGTGTGGTTAGAAGGGTCACTACTCAAACAAGTGCAAGCAGCAACGTCTTCCGCTTCCTCCTCCAGTCAGACCTCCAAGCAGTGCAATGGTGAAGCATAATCCGAAGACAGCAAGAGTGAATATGGTGAACACAATAGGGGCAGAGGATTCTTCTCAAGTAATCATGGGTAATCTCTCACTTAATTCTATTCCTGCAAAAGTGTTGTTTGAGACTGGTGCATCGCATTCATTCATGTCTAGGTCTTTAGCTATCAAGAATGATTTCTATTCCGAGATGTTGAGTAGACCTTTGGGCGTCGTTTCTCCGGGTGTGGCCATGAAAACCACCTCTATTGTTCCGAATGTTTCTATCAAGATGGGAAATTATTCTTTTTGGCTTCTCCAATTGTTCTCGGTAATTCCGATATTGATCTCATTCTGGGCATGGACATCCTTACTATGACCAAGGCTTATGTTGATTGTCAAGCGAAAGAAGTCAAGCTAACTCATCCTTTAGAAGATGTGATTATTTTCGCAGCTCGCGATGACACAATTCGTCTCTTTGCTCTTACTGAGAAGAGTGAAATCTCGACTATTTCTCAAATTCAGGTGGTTTGTGAATATGAAGATGTCTTTCCAGAAGAATTGCCAGGAATGCCTCCGCACCGTCCAATCGAGTTCGTGATTGACCTCAAGCCTAGAACTGAACTGGTTTGCAAGCGCCCTTATAAACTTGGCCCCGAAGAGCTGAAAGAGTTGAAGAAGCAGCTGGATGAACAAGAACTTCTGGGTCTGATCAGACCAAGTTCTTCTCCATGGGGTTGTGGTGTGTTGTTTGTCAAGAAGAAGGATGGCACGGACCGACTTTGTGTATTTCACCGTCCATTGAACAAGAAGACAATCAGAAACAAGTACCCACTTCCCAACATCAATGAGTTGTTTGAACAACTGAAAGGTGCCAAGGTTTTCTCGAAGCTTGATCTTCGCATGGGCTATCATCAGATTCACATTCGCGAAGAGATATTCCAAAGACCGCTTTCAGGACGAGTTTTGGCTCTTATGAGGACACTGTCATATCGTTTGGTCTTGCAAATGCTCCTCCAACCTTCTCAAGAATGATGAACTTCATATTCTCTCCTTTCAAGAATGGGTTCGTCTTGGTCTATTTGGATGATATCCTTGTGTTCTTGGAGACAGAAGAAGAGCATGCAGAGCATCTCAGGCTTGTGCTTGACAAGCTAAGAGAAAATTGATTCTATGCCAAGTTTTCCAAGTGTGAGTTTTGGCTCAATGAAGTGGTATACCTTGGGCATGTGATTTCTGTTGAGGGCATTAAAGTGCACCCTGAGAAAATTGAGGCAATCTTGAAGTGGGAGCCTCCTCAGAGTGTGAAGCAGCTTCGTAGTTTCCTCGGGCTTGCTAGCTATTGCAGAAGATTCGTGGAGAACTTCTCTCAGATTGCTAAGCCTCTGTCTAATCTCCTCCAGAAGAATGTCAAGTATGTTTGGTCTCCTGAATGTGATGTGGCGTTCAATACGCTCAAGTAGAGACTGACTTTAGTTCTAGATCTTGTTCCTCCCGAGCAATCAAAGCCTTTCCAAGTTTTCTGTGATGCTTCTGTCCAAGGCCTTGGTGGTGTTCTAATGCAAGATAAGAAGATAGTTGCTTATACCTCGTGTTAGTTGAAGCCGGCTGAGAAGAACTACCCCACTCATGATCTCGAGTTGGCGGCAGTTGTGCATGCTCTAATGACTTGGAGGCATTTGTTGTTGGGTAGACCAGTTGAGGTGTACATCAATCACAAGATCTTGAAGTACATTTTCACTCAACCCAATCTCAATCTTCAGCAGTCTCGTTGGGTGGAAATGCTTGAGGACTTCAATCCAAGCATTGCGTATACTCCTGGGAAAGCAAATGTCATTGCAGACGCGCTCAGCCGAAAGGCGTACTGCAATAGTCTCATCCTGAAGCCTCTTCAACCCGAGCTTTCTGAAGCCTTCCGCAAGCTCAACCTTCAAATGATTCTACAAGGATTTCTTGCCAATCTTGAAGTCTCAATGACTCTGGAAGATCAGGTTCACCAAGCTCAACTTCTTGACGCAATGGTGAAGAAAGTGAAGAAAGGTGTGGCCAAGGGCATTCCAAAGTATAAGTGCTTTCGCGTTGATGAAAAAGATACCTTGTTCTTTGAGGACCGTCTGGTGGTTCCAAAAGGTGATCTCACGAAGGTTATCATGGACAAAACACACAATTCTCTTCTATCCATTCATCCATGCAGTTCCAAGATGTATCAGGATCTCAAGCAAACCTTCTAGTGGACTCGCATGAAACGTGAAATTGCTCAGTTCGTGAACGAGTGTGATGTTTGTCGCAGAGTGAAGGCGGAACATCAACGTCCAGCAGGTCTCCTTCAGCCTTTGCCTATCCCAGAGTGGAAATTCGATCATGTGGAGCTGGATTTCGTCACTGGGTTTCCCAAGTCCAAGACAGGCAACGATGCCATCTTTGTGGTTATCGACAAGCTGACCAAAGTTGCTCATTTCCTTCCGGTCAAAGAATCTATCTCGACAGCTCAGCTTGCAGAGTTGTATATGTCAAGGATAGTTTCTTTGCACGGTATTCCTCATCTCATCTCATCTGACCGTGGAATCCTCTTCACTTCCAAGTTTTGGGAGTCCTTCGAGACTGCTATGGGTACCAATATCCATTTTAGCACTGCGTTCCATCCGCAGACAAGTGGTCAAGTTGAGATAGTCAATCAAATCCTTGAAGACATGCTCAGAGCCTGTGTGATTTTGTTCGGCATGAAATGGGAAGATTGCCTTCCATATGCTGAATTCTTATACAACAATAGCTTTCAGGCTAGCTCAGGCAAGGCCCCTTTCGAGATTCTCTACGGCAGGAAGTGTCATATCCCACTTAACTGGTCTGAAACTGGTGAGCGTCAAATTTTGGGCAATGACATGATCACCGAAGCAGAAGAGATGTGTCATCTCATTCGTGAGAACCTCAAAGCAGCTCAATCCCGACAGAAGATTTATTACGATAACAAACATCGGGATGTCTCCTTTAAAATTGATGATCGAGTCTATCTCAGAGTCTCTCCCATGAAGGGAACTCAGCGGTTTGGAATTAAAGAGAAGCTAGATCCTCGCTTTGTTGGTCCTTTCAGAGTTGTTGGCAAGAGAGGTGAACTTTCATATCAAGTAGAGCTTCCTCCAAACTTTGCAAACGTGCACGATGTCTTCCATGTCTCTCAGCTCCGAAGGTGCTTCAAGACTCCCGAGCATACCATTGACCTCCAAGACATTGATCTCCAAGAAGACCTCTCTTATCATGAGCATCCAATGGCTATTCTCGAAGAAACTGAGCGTAAGACTCACAACAAATCAATCATGTTTCTCAAGGTGAAGTGGTCTCATCATTCTGACAAAGAAGCTACTTGGAAACGTGAGGATCTTCTCCGTTTCGAATATCCAGAGTTCTTTCGTTCCTAGATCTCGGGTCGAGATCCTCTTGTAGTGTGGGAGAGTTGTGACAGCACAAGTGCTGCCCTTGCCAATTGTGGCCATGTAACCTATGTGGACCCATGTGTCATGTATTGAATGAATTGAGTTTCCTCCTTTTCCATTTCATCTCATGCATCATGCATCATGTAATCTCATTATCATGCCATGCTTTATGTGTTTTGTGGTGTGCTTCCATGTGATCTTGTCGTGAGGTGTTAGAGGATCTTTGTGTTTGTGGATGTGTGCATGTGTGGGCTACAACTCCTCCCCTCTTCCTTATTTTCAAAACTAAACCTAAGCCTTTTATTCCTTTGTTTTTCTTTAACAGAATTAACTTACTAAATAATTCTATTAAAAATGTTCATAGTGTAGGGAATATTATTTTGAGATCATGTGTGTTGCTCTCTTTAGTGTTTGGGCTTTGGGCTCATGGGGTTTTGATAATAAGAGGGGTTGCTTATATTTAAATATATTTAATTTCTTTCTCCCAAAAATCATCTCTTTATTTTATTTAAATGGGGCATATTATTTTCAGTGTCAAAGTATTTTTCTTTTACACAAAATCCTTTTCTTTTCTATGGGCCTTTTGTTTTGTTTTCTGGTATTTATAAATAGAAAACCTGTGTGTTTCAGAGAGAGAGAGAGAGAAGTGGGCACTGGACCTTTCCCCGGCCCAAGAAGCCTTCCCCCGCGTGGCCCAACCAACCTCTAGTGGCAACCTGCTCCCGTCTGCCTCCTTTCCGTCAGGTTCAGGGAAGCAGAGAGAGAGCAGCTCTGCCATGATCTTTCGCCGTCGAGCGTCGTCTGCTCCGGGGCTTTTAAACCCCCTTGGCGTGCCTGCGCCTTGCCTAGGGTTCCGTGTTCCCCCTCCTGCCGCTGCCGCTCCCATCTCCCTCTCCTTCCTCCTCTCCCTTCTCCTTTTCTTCTCCGTCAGGTAAGAGGTGCAGAGAGAGGTCGTCGGTCCTTCCTTGCCGTCGTTCCGTCCTGCTGCCGCGTCGTCGTTGTCAGAAAATGGTGTGCGGGTCCAGGGACGCTCCCGCGCTCCATTCCCGGTGCTAGGGGGTGAGGAGCACCCCTACAGCGCCGCCTTGTCATCGCCGTCGTCCGCAAGCGTAGAAGCCGCGTCACTGGCCGTCTTCTTCTTCTTCTTTCTTGCTGTCGCCGCGTCCCCGCATCTCCGAGCAGCCCCTCAGTGAGCCGCCCGTCGCCGCAACCTTTGCCCCCTCGCGTAGGCTCGCGTTCATCGCCGTCGCGTCTGTCGCCGCTGTGCCCCGAGCCGAGCAGGAGCTCGAGCTCGAGCGTCCCCTTGCCGCCGCGCCTAGCCATCGATTGATGCGGGGATGGGTTCCCTTAGGACCCAGCTCTCCCCATTGGTGGTCCGCATTGCTGGAGAGCCCCTCCATCGCCGTAGTTTCGCCGCCTCCTGTCGCCGGTGTCGCTAATTCAGTTTCATCTGAGATATCTTGGTCTGTTAGTAGTAGAGGGGCAAGGCCTCCCCTTGGTCAGTTGTCGCGCCGTAGCGCAGTGGTAGCGCGCTCGGGGAATGACTGCGAGGTCGCGGGTTCGATCCATGCTCCCCCTTTTTGTTCTTTTATTTGATTCGATGGTGTGCATGTGTGCTGTGTGGATCTGGTGCGGCTGTGCCTGGATCCGGTGTGGCAGAGCGTGTATGAGTGGTGTGCCTGTGTGTGTCCCTGCATGTGTGGATCTGCTGTGGTGGTAGGATCCAGTGTGTGTGCCCATGTGTGCCGAGTGTGTGCAGGATCTCCTGTGGCTAGCAAGGATCTGGTGTGGCTTAGAATGTGTGTTTGTGTGGCAGATGTGTATGTGTGTGTGTGACAAGTGGGCCTGGCCCCACTTGTCATCCACCAGGGGGGCCTGGTGTCTATCCCAGGTGGACCCCCTGATATTGTTTGTTTTCTTTATTGTTTTAGTGTTTTAAGTGATATAAATAGGTTATTTCTATTTCTGGTAATTTTGCTAAATCTGGATATGACCTTATGTGGCATGAGCATTTCTAGTAAGTTTTCACTTATAGGAATTGATGACATTTTTCTATCTAGTATTTTGCCATGTTGCTGCATGCAAACATAGGGGTGTGATATATGATTTTGGGGTAGAAAAACCCAAGGAATTCATTGGTACAACTTGTTTCGTTATTTGAGGAAGTTTGACAAAATGTCATTTTGTCTCAAAGTTCCATTTTGTCATTTTAGTTAGAATTAATTCATGCATGCTATCATATTTGTGTCAACATTAAAATGGTAGCCTTTGATGAGTAGAATGCCATGGTATTTACTTTTGTCATGTTAAACTTGCATATGAGTGGGAACCATGCTCTAAAGTGGATACTAAAATGTTGTTGTTTTCAAACATGCTAAACATTTCTAAGTCCGAGAATCTGTTAATATTTTTATGCCATGAAGGGTGGATGCTACCAAGTGATATGTTGTGAATTAGCTCAAACTCAGTGCTAGTGTTTTGGAGTAGATGTTTCCCTCTACCATCCTGTTATTTTTCATGACATGAGGTGGTTTCTATCATCATTAGATTCTGCTGTCAACTTGCTATCAGCTTAACTCAGATTCCAAAAAACTGTTATTTTCTCCAAGTCCCTAGAATCTGTTTCATCATGCCAACTTGTGAGCTTCATGCTTATTGTTATGTGCTTCCTTTCCAATTTGTCTAGCTGGATGATTTGATAAGCATGCTGTGTAGTTTCTGTAAATGCCTTGTTTGTGGTTGGAGACTTCCTGTAGCTTTAGTTAATTGCTGTGAAAGTTGCTATGTTGCTATTTTATGGCAGATTGTTTGTTTTAGTGTTTTGTGGCTTGTGGGAGCTATGCTCCATGGAATTGCTTGATCTTTGGCTCTAATGTGGTTGGTTTTTCATTGCTTAACCAGTGGCTACCCTGGAATGCCAAGGAATAACCCATGGCCTTTATTTTCTTGTGTTTTGCCTCTGTAACTTGTCGTGAGCGTAGTGTCAGAACCGTAACTCCATTTCCTACATTCTACATCTGCATTTGTATCGATTTTGCATGAAGCATCCATATTTGCCATGATAATGCATGTTTAAATAACTTAACATGAGGTTCTGTCCAGAATTATAAATAACTAAACTATTGCATGAGAAACATGACTAGTTTAGGATTGCCATGTTAAATACTTCAAATGAATCATGCATCATCTTGTTTGTGCATTGCACCTTGGTTGGTTGTTTATAGTTGTTGTTTCTCTTGGGTAGACGCGAGTGTTGAACCTGAGTACGAGGATCCGAGAGAGTACCACTACAAGGACCCCGCTCTTTGCCCCTTTGAAGAACCAACAGGCAAGATGGTCGTACCCGGATCTCGACACTATTTTTGCTTTGCTAGATGTCTTGCTCTTATTATTACATATGCGTTACCTACCACTTGAATGTCAAGCCTCGTACATTGCCATGATAGCCTCTAAACCTCCACATCCTAGAAAACCTTGTTTGGCAAAGTAACCGCTGCTCAGCCCCTCTTATAGCGTTCCTAGTTGTAGGTGCGGGTTGTTTCCATGTGATAACATGGATTTCTGGCATATCACAATATTATCTGCTATTTAATTTAATGCACATATATATCTTGGTATCGTGGAAGGCTTGGCCTTTTGCTCGGTGTTTTGTTCCACTTTTACCGTCATAGTTTCTTGTTACTGGTGTTATGTTTCCATATTTTGTGCTCCTAACATGCTCGGGGTTGTTATGGGGACCCCCATGATTATTCGGTTGAGATTAAAACTTGTTTGGCAAGACCCAACATTTTTACTATTTGCTTAAACAACTTAATAAAACTTGCATAGGGATTTGCAACCCCATGGATAATCAACAACCCGGGCCAGTGCTCCTCATGAGTGTTGGTCCAAACTAGAGCACTGTGCGGGGCCAACCCGGGGCAACTCGGGAGATTTTTATCAGGCCATCGTACACTAGCTTATCTGGTCATGTCCTGAGAACGAGATACGCAGCTCTTATCGGGTTCGCCGACACGTCGGGTGGTCTTGCTGGACTTGTTTTACCTTTCTCAAGTGGCTTGCGTGTGGAACTCTGATTTTCTTTGGGCTATCTCGAGGTGTCGGAATTCCTTTGGAGTTGCCTAGGATGATCATGAGATCCGTGGTCGAGGTTATTCCCGCGGAGTGTGGTTAATTTATGATGGACTAGTTGGAGCACCCCTGCAGGGTTAAAAACTTTCGAAAAGCCGGGCCCGCGGTAATGTGGCAACTTGGATATTTGTTTAACACCCGGTTATTGTTGACTTGAAGTAAACTCTATTAAAATACACCAACTGTGTGAGTAACCGTGATCGTCTCTGCTCGTGAACATGATCTGAGAGAGAACACCATGGGGTTATGTTTGACGAAAGTAGGTGTTCAGGATCTCTTAGAGGTCATTCTAGTTCTCGATCATTTATCGTAGACCACATATTACTTTCATGTTTCGTCAGATTAGCCACCATAAATGTTTAGTGCTGCTTCAAACTAAACACATACCCCCTTCCAACCTATAAACTTGAATAGTCTCGATACCCGGGCGCGAGATTGCTGAGTCCCCGTGGCTCACAGATTACTACAACAATCCACGTGCAGGTGCAGATGAGATTGTGCCAGATGATGTGATGTAGCTCCAGTGGGAGTATGACGAGGAGCGTGGTAGGATGTACGTCACTTATCCAGACGAGTAGAGTGGATGTGGTCGTGATCTTCCGGGCTAGAAAGCCAGTGTCATTGCATCATTTTATCGGTTGTTTCGTCCGTAGCCGGACCCTGTCGTTGGATTGATGTTTGAATAAATTTTGTGGAATTGTAATTTAGCATTTGGCGAGTGTAAGCCAACTCATATACTTCTCTCTTCATAAATGTATGTAATGATACTGTACTTGCAAACGACAAGATGTGCCTCTATCCCCGTCGAGGCCCCCGTGCCTTAATATGGATAGGCGTGCATCTTGGGCGTGACAAGTTGGTATCAGAGCCAGGTTACGACCATAGGATCCCTTTGCTTGATCGAACTTGCCCGAGTCGAGTCTAGTAAAAACTATTTTGAGTCTAGTTATATCAGAGAGTAGGTTTCTTTTTACTCCTCTTCTATGCTCTGGTGAGGTATTCGACATAGGAATTTTGATTCTACTCCTCTTCTCACTCAAAAAAAAATTAGGATCACGCGGGTATTTTGGAATCTATATGATACCGATGTGATGGAGTTCTATCTTGGTGCCTCCTGTCTGACTCTATTTCTTCCGGGGAGTCGAGCTCCAGGGAATTCTTGGCACATCATTATCATTCATGTTCCTTGGTATCTTAGGACAGAGGGTGTTCAGAATTACTTCAATACTTGTCGTGGTGAGATAAGGTCAGGGTCACCCAGTACTGGGGAGGCGTCCGGGGTACCACCACGGTTAGTATCGTTGTGCTTTCGAGGATTCGAGTTAGATGGATTTGCGAAAGCCTCTGATTATGTGGTGAAGGATGGATACAGTTGGGGTGTAAGTTTGCTAGTTGTGTGAGATATTTCCTCCTCTCATCCCCCACACCGGATTGCATAACCAGAAAGTTTTCGGAAGTTCTTAGGTGGGAAATCATGTAGTTATCTAGGATTATCTTCTTCAGATGTATGAGGGCATATACATTTGTTTCGAGCAGTTAGCTCAATACTTTTGTGCTATTGCAAGTGTCTTCTAATATCTTATGATGTTATCGCAAAACCGAAGAAGGCATTCTTACTAATTTTTCAGTAGGAAGGCTGTGATGTTATTCGTTCAATTTCTTTCAAGCATTTGATTCACTTTGGAATTCGTCTTTGTCAATGAAGTGCTGATGTTTTGTCCATCTTCAGGATGGCTCCACCAACTCGCGGGAATCCGGGTCGTGGTGAGGAGCAGGCTGATGTTCCACCACCACCAACCCCGCCACCGTCTTCTCCTCCAGACCCTGTCTTTGGATTGATGTTTGAATAAATTGTGTGGAATTGTAATTTAGTATGTGGCGAGTATAAGCCAACACATATACTCCTCTCTTCATAAATGTATGTAATGATACTGTACTTGCAAATGACAAGATGCGCCTCTATCCCCATCGAGGCCCCCGTGCCTTAATATGGATAGGCATGCATCTTGGGCGTGACAAGGGGATTGGTGGAATCGATGTTTATTGCTTGAGTCTCGTGGGCATGTATATAATAGTACATGACCATCTTGGAGTACAATACAAGATAGAACAATTCTAATATATTGCATGTTTCCTAAATAATCACAATACTCAACATCCCCCACAGTCACAACGATAATGACACAGACGGTGAGACTAGGGAAGAATTCGAAGGCAAACCACCCCCCACAGTCTGCTGGAGTGGAGACCAAGAAGTTTTATCAAGCAAGGTGGAAGCCCTTTGTGCCATTGTTGATATGGCCAAGAGAATAGGGTGATGTAGTCGTCCTCGAGGTAACCATGCGAGGGATGCAATGATCGTTGTCCAATCGGGGGTCATCGGTGTCAAGTTAGTCGTCGTGGAGCCACGGGTGCACGGGGGCACCATGTTTTTCATGGGTGCAGTGGTGCTCCAGGATGAAGATGTGGTAGGCAAGGGGCCATACCAGGATTGCCAAGCCTGGGGACACGTCGTGGAAGAAGGCATGCGTCGGTGTTGCCAGCATCGGGAATGTGTAGACTAAGGAACTCGATATTGACATGGCGCCGCACCAGGCTTTCCAGGCCTGGGGACACGTCATGGAAGAAGGCACGTGTCAGTCTCGTGAGAACTGGCTATGCATAGATATTGAACTACACGAGTTTTATGTCGTGTAGGAGGGCCAACAGATGAGGACTCGATGACTGTTATGGTGCCTATGGATGTGGGTTATAAGAATCGGATGTCGACCACGGTCTCCAAAGTAGATGAAGTGGTCGGGGAAGATTACGACAATATTGGCGATGAGCTGGTGCAGCCAAATATCACGAGGTGGAAGGTGATATAGTCGGCCGAACCAGAGGCAGCCCATGGGCGGCCATGTTGGATGCATGTAAAAACGCGACGGAGATGCTCGAAATAGGTGAGGTAGAACCCAACAGCGGGACAAAGACCGTGCATGTACGGTGGCATTTCCACCCTATGGAGGTAGTAGGACACATACCATGTAGAAGTCGACGCACAAGGATGGAATAGTGTATCGTGTGCCACGACGCTAATGTCCGAATGGGTGACCCAGAGGCAACATGCGGTTCGGGGGTATCGATGAAGTCCTCGGGGCGGCGCGTGGACGGCGTGCCATGATGCTATGCCCAAAAGTGTCATGCAATTGCAGCACGTGGGTCGGTGCAACCACAAGGATGGCCTCGAGGTGCTGGTGTGGACTAATGTGTGCTACACAACTTTTTTCTTGTAGACATTGTTCATCCTCCAAATGCAGAGTTTTGTAGGATAACATCAAATTTTCCTCAAGTGGATGACCTAAGGTTTATCAATCCATGGGCGGTGTAGGATGAATATGGTGTCTCTCAAACAACCTTGTAGTCAAATACAAGAAATCTCTCGTGTCCCCAGCACACCCAATACAATGGTAAATTGTATAGGTGCACTAGTTTGGCGAAGAGATGGTGATACAAGTGCAATATGGATAGTAGAAATAGGGTTTCATAATCTGAAAATATAAAACCAGCAAGGTAACAAGTAGTAAACAACGAGAAGAACGTAATATAAATGCTTGGAAGCAATGCCTAGGGTTCATAGTTTCACTACTGCAATCTCTCAACAATGCTAACACAATTGAATCATATAACCACCCCTCAACACACAATAAAGATTCACTCCAAAGTTTTCATCAACCAGAGCACATAAGGAGAAATTGTTATAGGTAGAGAACCACCTCAAAGTTATCCTTTCTGACCAATCTATTGAGGTTTCCTATAAGTGTCACAAACAACCCTAGATTTCGTACTAGAATAACACCTATGATACCATTAACCAACTATAAAGTCACCTAGATACTCCAATGTCACCACAAGTATCTTTGAGGTCATTATTACACATGCATGCAACAATTTTAGATTCATCATATTCAATCCAGCGGAGAGAACTTCAAAGAGTACCCTAAGATTTCTATCAAAAAAGTAGGACAAGAACGTGTATGAACCCGTATGCATAGTTCATCCAAAGGTCACGGGAATACGCAAGTTGATTACCAAAACGTACATCGAGTGACTCAAATCCAATCCAAGAAAACCTCAATGTGAAAGAATCAATTTGTCACATCAAAATAGCAAGGGAAGAACACCATATGATCCAAGTGTATTAACAAAGCTCATGATACATAAAGATCGTGCCATATGGAGAACGCGCGACAGAGATCAAACACATAGCTACTGGTACATACCCTCATCCCCAACGGTGAACTACTCCGTCCTTGCCACGGAGACCGCAGGTATGATGAAGATTGACTCTAGTGATGATTTCCCCCTCTCATAGGGTGCCGAAACAGGGCTCCGAATGAGATCCCTTCAGAATAGAGGCTTGCGGCGGCGGATCGGAAGTTCTAGGTTAAATTTTTGGTGCTTCTGAATATATATGATTTTTTAGTGTCGAAATCAAGGCACGAGGTCCAATAGAAGGCCCACAAAGCACCAGGGTGTGACCACCGCCTGGGTGCGCCCTGTTACGTTATGGGGCCCCTGTGGGTCTTCTGGGACTCCCTCAAAGCTTCTTGGGCCCCTTTCCCTCCAGAAAAAAATGTGTTAAGTTTCGGGGTATTCTGAATACTTTTATTTTCTGTACAAAAAACAACACCATGGTAATTCAGCTAAAAACAACTTCAGTTCGGGTTAGTTCCATTAAATCATATAAAAGTGCATCAAAACCATATAAAAGTATTGTAAACATCGGTAAATATGGCATGAATACTTCATACATTATTGATAGTATGGAGACATATCAGCATCCCCAACCTTAATTCATGCACTTCCTCGAGTAGGTAAATGATAAAAGAAGTAGTTTATGAAGTGTGAATGCTAGCAAAGTGTCATAGTTTTGACCAATGATAATTCAAATCACTTTTGTAGCATCATAACCAGCAACAATTTTTCATAAAACTCATCATGATAGAGTAGCAATCAAATCATGTGTCATGGTTCAAACAATGCATTCTCTTGAAACTTACCAACCTATGTTTTAATCATCAAAAAAATTCAATGCATCTTGTTTTCAGCAAAATCTAAGTAAGAGCTCCACATACTCAATTATCGTATAGTCTTCTGCGATTGCTAATACTCAAATGATATTTTTAGAACAAACAACATCCATCGAGCACACAGAAAAATATGGGATTAATGTTTCTCCTCCCAATGCACTTATCATAAAGATAATTGTCAACAATAATGACTCATGATCAAATATATTTGACTGGGATGTATATGCATGCATCTTTCCCCACCACATGATGCTTGCCAACTAGTAGACTGAGGTTGGAATAAGAAGTTGACTCAACATGAAAAATAAATAACATGGAAGTAAATAACATAAAAGTAAATATATTGTCCATTCCTAGAGGGGGGCAAGGATTTGCAAAGTTGCCAAAGCTCATTGCTTAAAACAGAGATGAATATATTTTAGGTGGTGTACCTTTCATGTCAATGTTACGACAAGGGATTTCAATATATTCCATGGTAATCACATTATTGGTGGTTCTGGAACATTGAAATTTTACCCCACCCCCCGTTAACAATTCAAACACATTCCATGGTTACCATATCCAAGTGTGCCCTCCAAATAATCAACTTTCTAGGGAGAGTTCTTCTTTATTAATTTTTGTATTATGCAGGACTGGGCATACTTTTTACCAGCCACTCTCATGCAATGACAAGTGAATAAACACTAATCATGAGAATAACCCTCTTACCATGGAACACACTGACTCGCCCCGATCGCTCCATGAGTGGTACAGGCACACACAACGAATGTTTATTTTGAAGGTTCCAGAGGTGGCACATGCAAATGTACTTGGAATGGCAGTGTAATACCATATATGGGTAGGTATGGAGGACTCTCATGAAAGAAACTTGGATCAAAAATTTGGATGCACAAGTAGTATCTCTACTTAGTACAATGTTTTGGCTAGCAAAAGATTCTATACAAGCACCACATGTTGGAGGATCCATAACAATATAACTTCTATGCAAATATAACCAAACATAACTCATTACGTTGTCTTCCTTAACCAACTTCAACTAATTTGATGAAGGTTGAATACAATTAATGGGTCTTTGATAACCTACAAGTATAGGGGGTCGTTTGTAGCCTTTTTCGATAAGTAAGAGTGTAGAACCAACGAGGAACTAAAGGTAGAATTAATATTTGCTAAATTTCTGTCGACAACTGATACAACTATACGCTAATTCTTACTTTATCTAGAACAAGAATAAAAACTACTTTGCAAGAATAAAACTAGGAGTACATTGCAAGATAATAAAAGTTAATATTTTTCTAGAGAGCTTTTTGTAACACAAGAGAAATATAGGACCTATGGTTCCCTTGTTAGTACCTTGATGGCTATCTCTCTCTCTCTCTCTTTGTCTCTCTCTCTCTCTTGATCTTCAATACAAAGTTCACCGCATCTTCGTAGTGATCTATTCGATGTAATCACTTTGTGCGGTGCATTTGTTGGGATCCGATGAATTGTGGGTTTATGTTCAGATTATTCATGAAAATGATTTGAGTCTTCTCCGAATTCTATTATGATTCTTATTTGCATGATTATTATATCTTCGTAAATCTCTCCGATCTATTGAAATAGTTTGGCCAACTAGATTGATATTTCTTCAGTGAGAGGGGTGCCTTGTAGTGAGTTCACACTGGCGGTGATCTATATCCAAGTGACAGATCTTTGTATTGTTTCCACTAAGGATAAAATGATGGGGTTAAATATTGATTGAGTTTTATTTGTCTACATCATGTCATCGGTTTACAAGCATTACTCTGTTTGTCATGAACCTAATACTTAGAGAGGCAAGTATATAAGCGCTCTCAGCATGGATCCATAGTAGTAGGTGCAGGCAAGAGTTGGCCTATTTTCTTCTGGACGTTATGCCTATATACACATGATCATTGCCGTGAATAAATATTCCATAACTATGTGCTTTTCTATCAATTGCCCAAAAATAATTTGTTTACCCACCGTATGCCGACTACATGAGAGAGGCCACTAGGGAAAACTACGACCGCCGGGTCTATCCACTTATATATTTACAAAGATACAAAATTTGTAGAATATTCACACGAACCAATCAAAAATTATTGATACGACGAAGACGTATCAATCACTAACACAAAAACTAGTTGGACCATCAGAGGATTCACATACCAAGGAACTATTTCTCCAAATAGTTAAAAAAATGGAGCTCCGAGCATAGACATAAAAAATCTCATGTTTCGGGGCCAAAATGCGAGAAAGAAGGGTAGCACGAAATTTTCTGGAGGAGTAAGAAGCAGTGGCAAGTGCACTAAGTGAGAAGGGCCCTGAGTGTCCCACAAGCTCGCATGACATTCCCAAGGGGACAGGCTTGCCACCTGAGCTACTCACCGATGCACCCACTGGGTTGTGTTCAGTGCCAAACATTCTAATATATTCCACAAAAATCATAATAAATTTTCAGGACATTTTGATGACTTTTATGTTCTGGACATTTTTATTGCATGTATAATTCAAAAAAAGAGATAAATGGAATATTGTAATTATTAAAATTTATCTAAATTAATATGACATAGGATAAACTATAGTTACATAAAACTATGCTTACGGAATTCACCGTCTCTATGCCTCTCGAAAAGAATTCATTAACAAGGTTGATTATGTCTCATTAATAACAATTTCCTTGTGGCATAAAACCGAAGATTTTTTATAGAACTAGGTTACCTCAACTAGAATTTGCATGGTTCCAATAATAAGAGTTTGATATTTTCTTTTGGGAACCGGGATAGGGAATTCAAAACCTTCAATAGTGATTGTCATAAGTTTTTCAATGGAATTGATACTATTCACTTTGTTTTCCTTCTACGGGAAATACACCGTATGCTCATTGTTGTTGACATGAAAATTAACCTTGCTTTTATTACAATCAATAATAGTCCTTGCAGTGTTAAGGAAAGGTCTCCCAAGAAGAACCGACATATTGTCATCCTAGGGCATCTCAAGAATAACAAACTTCGTCAAGACAGTAATATTAGCAACAACAATCAGAACGTCCTCAAAAATACCAATAAGTATAGAAGTGGCGTTGTCATCCATTTGTAAGTAAATGTTATTAGGAATCATCTTATTCAAATCTAGTTGGTCTCGGGAATCTCGAGCTTTAGCCTGGGGTTGTTACACTTTACCCGACCGAGCCCCGGGCAACGACGGGGCAGGCGGGGTAAGGAGGGAGGTGTTGGCGGCGGTGGATCTAGGTTCCCTCCAGTCACCGTGCAGGGCGACGTGGAGGGGGAGTGTGTTGGGCTTTGAATTCTTGCACAATGATGGATTTTAATAAAATGTTCATATAGATCAAATAAAATATTCATCACATGTAATAGTAATGTTCAACATGTACTTAAAAGCTATTAAAAAGTATTAACACATTACAAAAGCTTACATTATATTAGACAGATAAAAAATAAATAGTAAAAGAGACAAAAAATTTGGTAAGAAGAACAAGAAAACTGCAACGAGTTGACGACCATCCATGCAAGACCACAAACCTATTTAGGGCATCTCCAAAACCGACCTACAATTTTTTTTCTGGGTTTATGCGCGGATATGGGGGACAAGTACATGAACATGGATGCGGGAGCCAACCATACAACACTGCCCGCATACATCCAACCTCCCTAAAACAATTAAAATTATGCATGTTCAAATAGCCACATAGCAAGACTACACAAGTTTAAATAGTCACAAGTAGCAGTAGTTCAAATATTACGTCCCAACATTACATTCAAGTGCGGGTTCCAACATTGTTGTCCCCTTTAACTGCCCATTGATACTCTGTCAGATCTTTTTTCAGCTGCTTGTGATTTGCTCGATGCCGAATTTGTTGATACACTTGAACAAACTCTTCAAATGTGGATAGACTCTACTCATGAAGTTCTATAGGATAACCCATGTTCTTAAATTCTATTGATGCGACAACATCCTCACCTTCGTCTGCCATGATCATGTTGCACATGATCACACAACATGTCTCTCGGGACCCCAATCCTAAGCCATACAAGTCCATCATGTAACACATCATATCACTTTGCGGCCTCACGCATGGTAATCCCCACGGCTTCGACCTTACCTTGGCCGGGACTGTTTGCGCCTTTTGGCTCTTGTATATGAATATGTTGCTAGCAATCATATGTCAAAGGACCCGGGTCGACAAGACTAGTTATAGACCCAAGTGGCACAACAGTATAAGGACAGGCATACATAATCCAACAATGCAGGTGTCGGTCATCAACGTGTGTAGACGAGTCATAGAAAGCTACATGGACTCCATTACACCGCGTGACATTTCCCCGAAGGGACAGACACAACAAGAAAGAAGGATACATGCCGATCAATCAATGTGTCCAGAGCAGTGGCAAGCTACCAGGGCTCAACGGAAGAACATAGGCATTTCCCTATAAAGAAGGCTACCATAGGCATACGACTTGGTGTCGAATCCCAGACATACCAATGCATTTCAAACATACACACAATATGCGTAGATACAATATGGCATCACAACATAACCCTGTGACCCACGTATTCATTAATGACTCATAGGAGCCAACATAGTGTGATATTACAAACAGGGGTCACATGACCCAACACTCGAGTCATACAAGCCTCAAGCAGAAGCAAAACATGTCTGAGTATAGACATCTACCAAAAGTGGCTGGAGGGGCCTGAAAAGCTACAACAACCCTACCAAAGGAACCAGACCTCTGTCTGGGATTCCCAAGCTAATTCGATCAACATCAAACTTCACGTCGCAATAATCACTAACGAGACCTGAGTCTCCTCTACAAAAACATAAATTAAGCAACCGTGAGTACAAAGGTACTCAACAAGACTTACATCAGAATTATCTACATATGCATGAGTATCAGTGATGGGGGTTGTGGAGTTTATTGTAGTAAGCGAGCTTTGACTCTTGGCTAACCTATACTATGACTACAATTAGTATCTTTGAGGTGGGATAGCGCACACGAGTCCACATATTCACCAAATCAATACACGACTATGGATTCACTCCCGTCTCCCTACGAGAAGGCCATCCATAGTACTCACACTTATCTTGCACATTTTAGAGTATCCATTTAAAATTATCTATGAATCACATAAGTTTTCCAAGTAGTCCATATCTGAGGACGTGGCTATTTGAACAGATTATTACACCCTACAGGGGTATACTTCTTCACACATGATCTCGCCACTTATCGCCATGTGCACATAAAAAGGCACCTCGACAACCTTCAAGTGGAAGCCCAGCGAGGGAGTCGGCCACGACCGTCAATCACACAAGACCCTAGTCCAGGTTTATCGCATATTTGAGACTGAACCCACAAGGAAATCCGGGCGAAGTTACCTCTACGACCTGACACGAGGTGCATAGTGTTCCACAAGCCCACCGTTCGGGTGCCACTTGGTACACAGTGCCACTGTGCATCTACCGCATCATAGCCCACCCTGTCGGGCAGCGCTATGCACGCCCGCCAACACTTTTCCTACAAACACCAGAAACTAGTTGCAATTGCTGGACAGAGATCTAGGCGATTAATAAGCCGAGATGGTCAATTAAGTATCCCAATGTGCGGTAGTATCTTGTTTTGGATAACATACACATAACTCAGTTCTTAAGGATGGTCCCAATGAGACAGCCCGCCATGTACTCCTACATGTCCTCTCATCGCTACCTTTACCAAATCATGTTCACATAATTATCTCTCACACAGTAGGACATGAACACTGCCATTCTGGTTCATCGCCCAGATGGATCAAGCCCAACACGACACGACTCTAAGCATAGCAGGCATAGTAAGTAAGCAAGCATGGATGAGTAAGCACAACAAGGCCCAAGTAGTTGCTACTCCTGCTAAGTGGTTTCAACTATTTACTGTGTCAAAGACATGTCATGCAAAGGAATGGGTTCAACTACAAACAACATGTAATAATTGAATCGTTATTGTCTTAATGCAGTAAAAGAGAGCAGGAGCGAGAGAGTGGGTTTATAATAGTTTTCTCAAGGGGGTTTTCTTGCCTAGCACTTCTAAAGATAACAATGAGTCTTCATTGGTGACAATGATCACAACGACTGAACCGTCGTCTACCGAGAAGGAACAACACTGGAAAAACAAGAAAGGAATACATTCAATGCGATGCAAAAACATGATGCATGATATGGTATGTTAAGGTACTGAATTCTCTTAGCACAATATTTATTCATATTAATTGAAGTGGAATTCAAATAGGCATCAAATTCGAACTTCAAACTATTTATCCAATTTGTCCTAATCATGAAATGTTCTACTTGGTGAGGTTAACTTGCTCAAACATGCATGATCATGGCATAAACATATTCATTGGATTTTTATGATCATTTTTCATATATAAATTATTTTCATCTGACTTATGGAGTATTTTATATGATCTTTAGAAGTTTCAAACATTTTCTGAAATAAATAAATCATTTAGGATATATTGAAATTTCGGAGTTGGATTATTGCATCAGCATGAGGTCATTGGTGACGTCATCAAGTCAACGGCCTTGTCAAAGTCAAACCTGACCAGCAGGTCAATGACCCATTTGGTTAAAGGGGGTTATTTAAACTAGCTGAAATGTTATCTGGCTAATTAATCTAACAGGGCCCACAGTCAGTGTCAAGGGGGGGTTTAGTTAGCCCCGTCATTAGCGTTAATGACGACACCACGTCATCATGCCGATGAGCGAAAAATGCGGCGGTGACTTGCCGGACTTGCGCTCCTGGCACCCATTTAGCGAGCTGAGGGCACTAGGGGGAGCTCTTACTCGTCCGCACTCGATGGAGCAAACGGGAGGCCCGGGGGTCGCCGGAGACGACGACAACAAGCTCAGCTGCGACAGCGGAAGCATGAGTGTGAGGCAGGTGAGGCTGTAGGGCACAGGGAGGTAGGCAGCGATGCTCTACGAGCTGCTGAGAACTCGAGGAGCACACCGGCCTCCTTGGACGTAAGAATCAGCCGATGTGACCACGACGGAATCCAGGCCGGCGGTGAGGAGATCACGGGTTTCACGACTACCTTAGCTATAGGGAGAGAAATCGGAAGAGGGATAGGGGGAAACTGGACAGGGTAATCACAGCTCATCCGCAGGGAGGGTCAGTAGGCTCGGAGGTGGTCGGAGTGCGGTGAATTGGCGGTGATGTTCCGGCGACCGGGGTTGAGGAAGATGGGTCGATGGCAATGTTGTAGGCCTCCCGGGGTCGTGAGCTTTGGCTTGGAGTTGCAAGGTATCGACGCGGAGCCGATGGACTCAGCGGCAGGGCAAGGCAGAGGTGGTGGTCGCAGTGGTTAGCGGGGCATGGCCATGGCCGCGTCGACCAGGAGGGGGAGGAGAGAAAGAGCAAGGAGGGTGCGAAATGGGGGAGGCGAGGCCGATCCAGACGGAAATGGGGCTCATCCCGGTGTCACGCTGGCTCGAGGGAGCCAGGCAGGCAGGAGGCATGGCGCCCCGGCCGTGCGCACCATGCTTGCCTTCGCCTCTATCTACTGGCAGAGGTAGGGGACGATTGGCAGGGGCCAGGTGGGCCGGCCTCTCCTGGGCCGCAGTTAAGTTAGGTAGGCTCCTTTTCTATTTTTTATTTCAATTCCTATTTGTTTTAGTTTTTTCATTTTGTTTCAGAACCAAATCATATTTGAAAATCATCAAACTTGTTCCTCTCTTTGTGTGGATTAGTCCACACACAGAGAACATTTTGTTTTTCAAATTTGGACAAATTGTTTTATTTAAAGCAGAACAAAATAATTAAACAATTCCCATAACAATTTTCTATGGTTTTAAACATTTATTTTGAAATCTAAGAAATGGTTGGTTTGGACCAGTTATTTTATTTTTGGAAAATCCCATTTGCTAGGGTTTTATGAAGGCCATTTTGGTTCATTGAAATTGCTTTTAAGTTGGACCTAATTGAATTTCATTTGGTGCTAGGGTTTAACAATACCCATTTCAAATTCGTATGAATTTTAATATGATGCATGGATTCCACTGATACAACTAACATGATTCTACAAACAAATTATAGGGTTGTGACAACTCACCCCCACTAAACAAGAATCTTGTCCCGAAGTTCAGGCGTAGGGTAAGAGGACAAAACGACATAACTAGCACAATCTTCATGATCTAATTGCTCTTCTCAAAGCTGTTGATTCATTGCATCATGCTGATCTTGACATCTTTGCTCTCGAGATGTTCACCTAAACACAATGACGAAGGAATAGGAAAACCCTACAATAATCGATCTTCACGAAGATCGAGCGACTCATGATCAACTCATGGAATGAGACATAAAAACGTCTCTTGGGGTGAAACTCAAAACACACATTGAGAACGATGAAATGAGGCAGATAACGCAGGTTCAATTCGGTAGGCAACAATTCCATGCTTAAAACAGATCGTGAAATGGTTTGAATGTAGCGAGGTGTTAAGTTGCCATGATTCGACAACGAGGCACCTTAGGGAAGGTGACTCGTAGGATTATCCCTTAAGTGGCAAATTAATTTTATACTCAGATCGGAAGGGAATTAGATTTACAAAACAACTCGGCAACGGAAGGCACATTCCATTTGATACCGAGGGTATAACCAGGTGTGTGAGCGTGCTCTCAAGAACTTGAGCATTCCCACCTACCTCGGGGTTTTACGAACATCCATGCCAAGATCTTGGTGACACATCATACCACCATGATGAACAATGACGGATCATGGAGATGCAAAGGAAGACAACACTTTCTTAGATTTCACCTTAGCTATGCCAAGGGAGCGAAATCTGGATGATCGACCGAGAGACATTTAGCACTCTGCTTCTAATGTTGTCCTTGATGTACTAGCATAGCTTGAATATAAATAGTGCTTGATATCTAGCGCATCAGGTAATAGGTCGAACTTCAGGATCTCAAAGGGCTCCATGAGGAACAACTTATTAGAATAAGTCATATGAAACCCTCATGGAAAAGTGGCTAAATTGGTAATACCAGATATTATAACGATATGTCTTCCGGCTAGGTGCTTTAGCCACAACATCACTTTACTGGGTTATAGAGAAACCAATGTTATAATTCTTGGAAAATGTGCCAACTATCATGCCCACCTGAGATTCAGAATGGTTGTTGATAGGATGTTTCAGACTCAGCAGGTCTGAAAGAGTAAGTTTGCAACACAAATCGATGAGATGGCATTGCGAAATTCTCGGGGATGAACTGCGGAAGCCATCTCCAAAACATGAGCTGGATTGCAAGATACATGTGAACACGATGTCCAAGACAATCATGACCACATAGTCTTAGAACAAAACACTACCGACTTCTTGTTAGGAACCATCATTGGAGGTAGCAAAGTATTGTGCGCATCCGTCAGGATCCTTCAAGATTAACACTTAACTTCTTTTCCTTGAAAAAACCAACCAGTGGCTTGAGTGCTAGGGAATGCATATGGGTTGGAGGTTGCAAAGCTATCAAACCATAGCATACTTTGCACATGCATGACTGACTTGACATGATTCCAGAGGAAGCAAATTAACTTTCCTCGAATTCATGGCAGCAACTTGCGTCAGATGCATGTGAACTGAGAGGGATTTACTTCTTACACCTAACATATACTGCATGTACATGACACGAAGATATTGCCTACACAGTTTCCAACACCAGCTTAATGTCCATCATGAATCATGGAATAGATGAGAATGTCGCCGATCAGCTCAACAACAATTCATCGAGATACCCCTATGGATGGAATTCCACAACTATGAGAACAAGGTGATGGCATTGGTCATACCAAAATATATAACGATGTATACTCGAGGATACATCCACGAGTAAAAATAACATTAGGAAGATCTTTGGTTCTGATTTTGGTTTCATGATAGCCCACATCCAAATCAAAGGTTGGACAAGACAATAGGTGCAACAATTTATCACAAGGCTCAATTGATGAGGATACCATCTTTCTTCAACACACACAACCACAAAAGAAGATATCCCCTAGGAATGAACTAAGTCAGGCGAAGCATTTATCTTCCAACTCTCCAAGTTGTTTGTTAGCTTAAGCAACTAGTTTAGGGGTATCCAACATGGATTCTTGGAGAAAAGACGGTTTATGGGAAAACCAACTTGATCACGAACACAACATAACAGTCAAGGAACAACTTGGTAATACTTTCGAGAAGATATTCTGAAAATCACGATCCACCGACATGTTATTGAGCTCGAGAACAATCTCGCTTTTCAGGGCAAGACGACATGATCGTAAAAGCGAAGGATTGACACAATCCTAACTCGTTAATCCAAAATTGCACCATGGGTAATGGACTAGGTAGCACGATCAATCTTTAATGTGGTGATTCAATAACCAACACATCAGGAATGATATTATTGTCCATTGACTTCCAAGCAACAACATTGCTAGGAGTATCGATTTCACACATCATGGTCCACTTGTCGGTATTCCAGTTACAACCAACTCAGGTACCAAGGAATGAACAATGATGACAAGAAGTATCACTACAGCAAGAGTCCATAAGAGGGAGTGCAATTCTCTTGACAATCTTGACATGAAGAGGGTAATACTTCAAGATAGAACAGAGAGAATCTAGATTTGCATTTTCATCTACAGAATACAACTACTTTGACCGAATCCTAGGAATGGATGATGTACTGGAGTTTGCTTCTCCTAGTAATTTTGAAATAGAATGGCTTGATGGAAAACAATAATAATAGGCATCGATGAACATGAATGCACCAATACTCTTGACTATCCAAGGATGGATGAAGTTCGGAATGCAATTGAAGAGGGAAACTCAAGAGCACATGATTTTTCTGAGTTGTGGATGCATAGATCGAATACGTTGAACAAAGTTCAACATGTTTCTTCCATAATGCATGCAGACAGGTAGGATTGGCAGAGTCACAACTATGGGATGGAGAACTCATCAAGAGCACTCATGTTGTGATCTTTCGTTCACAAGGAACTTCTGCCATGATGGTTCATGGTATTGGGAGAATGACATACCACATACCTCGAGGACTAGAACAAGGTTACTAATCATCCTAAAGGAACGAGCAAATATTATCAACAGGAGAAAGCAGAATGAATCATGGGTTCGAGAACCTAGAGATAGAGTACCTACTGTCTATGTAGCATCATAGGATGCTTTCGATAACGATGGCCAGAATTTTCACACTGGGAACGCAAAACATAACTAGTCTGTTGGTTGGTTCACTTTAATAACATTGTTTCCTAAACACCTTCCTCAAACACATTGAGGTAATTAAGTACCCCCAACACAACAATTAGTGTTCTTTGTCCGGCCCAAAAAACATCGGGAATAGGGGAAAGGAGTTTGCAATTGCATCAGATTGTTTTTTTAGAAACCTTGGATAACTCGGACGTCATAACGATTGTACGGGCATGAAAATTGAGCGAACACGCACAACAAAACTGACAACATAACATTGAATTCTTATGGAGAGACTGATCCATTAAGACAACAACTTTCCTATAGGTCTCCAGCATAGTAACTCATCGTCCTGATACATAGATGAGAAAGCCTAGTTCTTAACCCCTGTAGAAAAGAGGAGGGTGACTCAGAATTAGAATGACACGAGGAAAGGAGTAAAAAGAATCTGACGTTCCCTTCCACAATCGATTCCCTGATATAACTAAAGCAGTTCTAGACTCAACATCGACCAGTTTGGCTTGGTAATCCTACAGGCAGTCAAGCTATGATACCAACGCTATCGGGACCCTGATCCTAAGCCATACAAGTCCAGCATGTAACACATCATGTCACTTTGCGGCCTCACGTACGGTAATACCCATAGCTGCCACCTTATGTCAAAGAACCTGAGTCGACATGACTAGTTATATACCCATGTGGCACAACCATACATGGACATGCATACATAACCCAGTAGTGCGGGTGTCGGTCATCAACCGTAAAGGTACCAAATCGTGTCCAAATACTTAGCTCTCACACAGTAGGACATGAACACTGCCATTCCAATTCATCGCCCAGACGGATCAGGCCCGACACGACACGACTCTAAGCATAGCAGGCACAGTAAGCAAGCAAGCCTGGATGAGTAAGCAGAACAAGGCTCAAGTAGTTGCTACTCATGCTAAGTGGTTTCAACTATTTACTGAGGAAAAGACGGGTCATGCAAAGGAATGGGTTCAACTACCAAGAACACATAACAGTTGAATCGTTATTGTCATAATGCAGTAAAAGAGAGCAGAAGCGAGAGACTGGGTTTATATAAATATGCTCAAGGGGTTTTTCTTGCCTGGCACTTCTGAAGATAACAATTAGTCTTCATTGGTGACAACAGACACAACGTCGGAACCATCGTCTACCGAGAAGGAACAACACCGGCAAAACAAGAAAGGAATATGGCGGCGTCGGCGGCTTCGGGTTGGGATTGATTTGGGGGAGTTTGTGTGGGGATTAGATCTGGGTTATTATTTCATATATATACGAAATTAAAAGATTAGTTCAAAATATAATTTCCATAGATGAACAACATATATTTCATTAATTAATCTGGCTTGCTTACATACATTATAGAAGGATAATACAAAATAACAACTATAGTTTCCTACTACTAGATCTAGACTAAGAACATCATCGGTGTGATGATGACCACCAGAAGAAATGGTGTCATCGATCTAGCTAGGAGAAATAGGCCAAGCAGGCAACCGGCTAAACCAACATATTGAATCATCTTGAATTTTTTTATTTGGCCTCGCATCACATCGTTTTGGAGGTGCATCTTGTCTATCTGTAGTTTCAAAGGTCCAATGGAATAGTCGAGAACCTCGCTTACGTACTTCTGGATGAGATCAACCCATATCCACGTGAAGCAATATTTCCCCCTGTTTTCTGTGGATCACAATATATACACACACACATGCATATTGATGTGAGAGACTATGAAGGAGTTGAATTGTGCAAATTAGCTGAAAACCAATCAATATGTACATACATACCTTTCCATGGTTGGCGCACATGTAGAACTCTCCCTTTGGATTCCATTCTGTGTGCGACATATGCTTATCAAGAGGGTGACGACAGCCGCAAAGCAGCACAGGGCCAATATCTTTGAGGTTGCTAGTGTAGCTGCTGGATTGAACAGAAGTGGTGCTGCTGCGGCGGGATGATTCGCCGGATTGCATTTGTCGTGGCGAGCTCATGGAGACAACAGGACCAGGCGGGAGCTCGGCCAGGGCGGCGGAGTCGCAAACTTTCGACGCACTTCGTAGACGTGGGTCCATAACTAAGCTAACTAGTTACTACAGACAAGAATTGGAAGTGAATGTATTTTGCGAAGCAAAGAGGCTTCCAAAAGCAGGTTATATAGGCAAAACATAATGCTGGCATTGACGAGAAGGGGACGCCAGAACTACATAATATATCTATGGCGTGTCAGAACGAACGATGCTAGCAATGCATCCCGACTCGTCAGCTCAGGAGGGCCCACTTTCTGGTGGCATTCCACTTTATGTCCATGCCAGCACTAACTCCACAACGCTGTCGTACCATTTCAGGCAACGCCATCACTATTTGGAAATATTAGTGCTGGCGTTCGTGGAAAATGAAGCGCCACCAACAAGAGTTGTGGCTAGCCATTTCTCTACTAGTGTTGAGAGAGACCATCTTCATCCTACGCCTCCCATGGATTGATAAACCTTAGGTCATCCACTTGAGGGAAATTTGCTACCGTCCTTCAAAACTCTGTGCTTGGAGGCGCAACATGAGTCTACAAGAACAAGTTGTGTAGTAGACATCAGGGTGCCGCACCGAGCCGGGCATCAAGACATAAGCCTTTTGTGTAGTTGTGAGGATAATCCTCAGATTACGGACCCAATCCACATAGTTACTTCCATCATCTTTCAGGCCAGCTTTCTCTAGGAATGTATTACAATTCAGGGGAACTACTTCGCGAGCCTTTGATCTACACCATAATTTCCAAAGGCAGCTTTAGACTTTGTTCATGATAATAAGTTCAATTAATTAAATTACTAATGAACTCCCACTTAACTCAGCATCCCTCAGGTTGTCTAAGTGTTAACATGATCCAAATTCACCAACCCAAGTCCGACCATCACATGAGATGATGTGGTTTCAATGGTGAACATCTCCATGTTGATCATGTCAACTATATGACTCATGTTCGAATTTTCGGTCTTCTGTGTTCCGAGACCATGTCTGTAAATGCTAGGCTCGTCAAGTTTAACCCAAGTATTATGCATGTGCAAAACTGGCTTACAGCCATTGAATATGAACAAAGAGTCTATCACACCCGATCATCACGAGGTGTTTCAAAACGACAAACTTTTGCAGCAGTGCATACTTGGGGAGAACACCTCTTTATCTTGAAATTTAGTGAGGGATAATCTTATAATGCTACCATCGTCCTAAGAAAATAAGATGTATAACAAGATAAACCTCACATACTCACATGCAAATCAAATAAGTGACACTATATGGCCATCATAATCTTGTGCTTTTGATCTGCATCAGCAAAGCACCGGCATGATCTCCATCATCACCGGCATGACACCATGATCCCCATCATTGTCTCATCATCTGGTTGTCCCACCAACTATTGCTTGTACAACTATTTGTAACGCATAGTGATAAATTAAAGAAATTACATGGCGTTAAATGATTAACACGTAGGTCATGAATTAAATTAAAGACAACCCTACGGCTCTTGTTGATTGCTGTTCTCATCGGCATGCAAGTCGTGATAACTCTTAGAAAAACATGATCATCTCATAGATCACATGTATAAAATCATGTCTTGGCCATATCACATCACAACATACCTTGCAAAAACAAGTTAGACGTCCTCTATTTTGTTGTTTCAAGATTTACGTGGCTGGTATGGACAACTAGCAAGAAACGTTCTTACCTATACAAAGCAACAACGGTGATAATAAAGTTGACTTTTAACCTTCAACAAGGACCACCCATGTCAAATCCGATTCAACTAAAGTGGGAGATACACACACCCGCCAGCCACCTTATGCAAAACAAGTTGCATGTCAGTCGGTGGAAACAATCTCTTGTGCAAAGACAAATAAGGTCAGTCCGGGCCACTTCATCCTACAATACCACCAAATCAAAACAAGACATGGGAGTTAAGCAATATGAACATCAATGCCCACAACTTATTTGTGTTCTACTCGTGCATATCATCTACACATAGACCTAGCTCATCATGTCACTGTTGGGGAGCGTTGCATGGAAAACAAAAACTTTCCTACGAACACCGAAGATCTATCTATGGAGATGCATAGATAAGAGAGGGAGAGTGTCTCTACAATCCCTTGTAGACTGTCAAGCGGAAGCCTATATAACACAGTTGATATAGTCATATGTCTTCACGATCCAATCGCGATTCGTCCTGATCAAGCGCCGAATAGAGATACCTCCCCATTCATCACACGTGCAACTCGACGACATCTCCTCCTTCTTGATCCATAAAGCAAGAGAGGATAATTAGAAGGGATCTCTGTCAGCACGATGGCGTGGTGGAGATGGTGGTGAAGTACCGCCGGCATGGCTTCGCTACACGCTGCTGGAACTAGGAACGGAAGAGCAACGGAGCAATGGGAGAGAGGGAGGCGCCAAGGGTCTGTCGTGTCCTCTTAGGGGCGCCCCCTCCCGTCTATATATAGGTGGAGGGGCATGGTGGCCATACCTCAAGCCCTAGGGCTTGCGCACCAAGGGGGAGTTGGACTCCTAGTCCAATTCCATCCTTTCCATACACAGATGGACTTTGCACCTTTCCTAGCCGCATGTGCCTTGAGGGACTTGTGTGCCTGACTCAATAAGGCAAGGGCGCCTCCCCTTAGCCCATGTCGACCCTTGAGATGTGGTGGAACCCTTGGTGGGACTTCCGGACTGCTCCAGAAGTCTCCGGAAGCTTCCTGGTACAATACCAGAAAACCCCAAACTTTTCCGGTAGCCAAAATATGACTTTCCATATATAAATATTTACCTCCAGACCATTTCGGAGTTCCTCGTGACGTGTGGGATCTCATCCGGGACTCTGAACAACATTCGGTCACCAATGTACATATCCCAATACTACTCTAGTGTCACCCAACGTTAAGCATGCAGACCCTACGGGTTCGAGAATCATGTAGACATGACCGAGGCACCTCTATGGTCAATCACTAATAGTGGGACCTGGATAACCATATTGAGTCCTACATATTCCACGTAGTTCTTTATAGTTCGAACCACGATGTCAAGGATTCAGTCAATCTCGTATGCAGTTATCTTTGTCTATTGGTATGTTATCGACAAGTCTCTTTACTCGTTTGATAATACAAGATCCCGTGACTAACTCCTTAGTCACATTGGTTGAAAGCTTCTTGTAATGTTTCATTAAGGAGAGTGCCCAGAGATAACTCTCCATCATACGGAGTGAAAAATCACTGTCTCGGTCAACGCCAACCCAACAAAAACCCTCGGAGATACCTGTAGAGCACCTTTATGATCACCTAGTTACAAAGTGAAGTTTGATGCACACAAGACATTCCTACGGTATCAGGGAGTTGCATGATAACATGGTTTTAGGAACAGATACTTGACATGAAGAAAGCAGTATTAATAAACTAAGTGATACGGTCAAGTGCTATGGTTATGGTTGGGTCTTGTCCATCACATTATTCTCCTAATGATGTGATCCCGTTATCAGATGACAACTCATGCCTATGGTTACGAAATCTTAACCATATTTGATCAACGAGCTAGTCTAGTAGAGGCTCACTAGGGACATGGTGTTGTTTATGTATCCACACATGTATCTGAGTTTCCGGTCAATACAATTCTAGCATGGATAATAAATGATTATCATGACAACGAAATATTATAATAACCATGTCATTTTTGCATGTGCTCTCAGACATCTATAGGTACTCATCTCATGAATCAGCTGCCGTGCCATATGCAAGCATCCGCAGTGCGGCTGTGCTCTTCTATTAACCAGAGAACCTAATCCTTCACATGCCATATCCTTATCAAGATGAAGTAGCACTAGTAGAAAATATGCCATCAGTCCCGGTTGGGAAGGGCCTTTAGTCCTGGTTCCCCAGCCGGGACTAAAGTATAGATACTAAATGGTACAGGCCTTTAGTCCTGGTTGGCTACGAACCGGGACTAAACCCTGGACACGTGGGCGGCAGAGCGCGCCGGGGCATTGGGACTTGTGGTCTCGGTTGGTAACACCAACCAGGACTAAAGGTTTAGGGGTTTAGGGGTTTATTGTTTATTTTTCCTTTTCGTTTTGTGTTTTCCATTTAATTCTTTTTCATTTCAAACATATTTTATGCTACTACATACTGTACACGTTATGCATATATAATAGAATTTCTCGTATAACTGGTCATATATCATAAGATTTCTTGCACAACCAATCATATCTCATAGAATTTTCTCGTACGATCATGATGTCTACTTAACAACCTTCTTCTTGTAGACTCATGTTGGGCCTCTAAGCACAGAGATTTGTAGGACAGCGGCAATTTTCCCTCAAGTGGATGACCTAAGGTTTATCAATCCGTGGGAGGTGTAGGATGAAGATTGTCTCTCTCAAGCAACCCTGCAATAAAATAGCAAAGAGTCCCTTGTGTCCCCAACACACCCAATACAATGGTAAATTGTATAGGTGCACTAGTTCCGCAAAGAGACGGTGATAGTAGTGCAATATGGATGGTAGATATAGTTTTTTGTAATCTCAAAATATAAAAACAGAAAGGTAATAAATAGTAAACGGTGAGCAAAATGGTGTATAAATGCTTGGAAACAAGGCCTAGGGTCCATACTTTCACTAGTGCAATTTCTCTCAACAATATTGGCATAGTTGAATCATAAGTAAATCCCTCATGTGCGATAAAGAGTTCACTCCAAAGTTACAAATAGCGGAGAATAAACGTAGAAATTATTGAAGGGTACGAAACCACCTCAAAGTTATCTTTTCTGATCAATCTTATGAGCTATCCCTATAAGTGTCACAAACAGACCTAGAGTTTGTACTAAGATAACACCTTAAGATACACATCAACCAAAACCCTAATGTCACCTAAATACTCTAATGTCACCACAAGTACCCGTGGGCTTGATTATACGATATGCATTACACAATTTCAGATTTATTAATCCAACACAAAGAACTTCAAAGAGTGCCCCAAAGTTTCTACCAAAACGTCAAGATAAGAACGTGTGCCAACCCCTATGCATAGATTCCCAAGGTCACGGAACCCACAAGTTGATCACCAAAACATACATCAAGTGTATAAATAGAACATCCCATTGTCACCACAGATATCCAATTGCAATACATACATCAAGTGTTCTCAAATCCTTAAAGACTGAATCCGATAAGTAAACTTCAAAGGTAAAACTCAATTGATCACAACTAGATAGAGGGGGTAAATTCTCCATATGATTCAATCTATATCAACAAAGCTCGCGGTACATCAAGATCATGCCATCTCAAGAACACGAGAGAGAGAGAGATCAAACATGGCCTCCGGTGATGGTTTCCCCCTCCGACAGGGTGCCGGAACGGGCTCTCGATTGGTTTTACGTGGCTCTGGAGCTTTGTAGCAGAGGAACTCCGGATCTAGGTTCTGCATTGAGGTTTCTAGAATATTTGACGATTTATAGAGCTGAGAGGGAGGTCAATGGACTCCCGAGGGGCCCAGAAGCCTGGTGGCTGCGGCCAGGGGGTGGCCGCGCCCATGAGGCTTGTGGCCTCCTCGGGAACCTTCTGGCCCAGCTCTTCGCTCCAGTATTTTTTATATTTTCCAAAAATATTCTCCGTAAATTTTTAGCTCATTCCGAGAACTTTTATTTCTATACAAAAACAACACCACGGTAGTTCTGCTGAAAACATCGTCATTCCGAGTTAGTTCTAATAAAATCATACCAAAATCATATAGAATTATTGTAAACATGGCATGAATACTTTATAAATTATAGATACGTTGGAGATGTATAAGCATCCCCAAGCTTAATTCCTGCTCGTCCTCGAGTAGGTAAATGATAAAAGAAATATTTTATGAAGTGTGAATGGTAGCATAGTGCATAAATTTGAACAATGATAATTCCAATCACTTTTTCTAGCATCTTTATATATCATAAACAGTAGCTCATCTCATAAAAGTTCTCATGGTGAAATAACAAGCTATCCACATGTTTAAAGTATAGAGTAACAAACTATGCTTTCAGCTACCAAACAATTGCAATTCATCTTATTTCCATGAAGGGTCTATGAAAGAGCTTTGATTTAGCAAATTCCACATACTCCACTATCATATAGTCTTCCATGATTGCTAGTAGTCAAAGCATCTTTTTAGAACAAATAGCATCCATCGAACACAAAGAAAGATAGGGGCTTAATGTTTTGCCTCCCAACGTATTTATCATATAGATAATTGTCAACAATAATAATTCATGATCGAATATATTTGAATGTCCATATATGCTTGGATCTTTCCCCAACACATGACGCTTGCCAAGAGAAAAAGGCAAAATATAGGAAGTGGTGAAGATCACCATGACTCTTGCATAAAGGTAAGTACTAGAAAGTAAAAGATAGGCCCTTCATAGAGGGAAGCATTGATTTGCAGAGGTGCCAGAGCTCGATCGTTTAAAATAGAGATGAATAATAATTTGGACGGTATGCTTTCATTGTCACCATAACAACCGAGAGATCTGAGTATCTTCCATTCTAGATACATTATAGGCGGTTCACAAACAGAACGGTAAAGTTTTTACCCCCCCTCCACCAATCAATCACACTTCACGGCGAGCCGAATCCACGGGTACTGTCCATACCAACAACATTCCTGGGGGAGTTTTGTTTAATTATTTGCATTTTTTTTCTTTGATTTCGGGACTGGGAATCCCTATTACCGGCCACTTTCTCGTGAATGATAGTGAATCAACACATATCGTGAGAATAACCCACCTAGCATGCAAAATACTGACAGCCCCTAGTTACTATATGATTCGAGCATACAAAACAAAATATTAATTTGAAGGTTTAGAGTTTGGCACATGCAAATTTACTTGGAACGACAGGTAAATACCGCATATAGGTAGGTATGGTGGACTCATATGGAACAACTTTGGGTTTAAGGGTGTTTGGATGCACAAGTAGTATTTCTACTTGGTGCAGAAATTTCGGCTAGTATGAGGTGGAGCAAGCACCACATGTTGTAGGATCGATAACAATGTATCATCTATACAAATATACCCAAGCATAACTTATTACGTCGTCTTCCTTGTCCAACTTCAACTAATTTTCTCAAGTGTGAAAATAATTAATAGGTATTCACAATCATAGAATAAGTCCAATATAGTATATTTATATATGAAATCTCTCTTCCTTCAATATTCTTTCATGAATGGTTCAGGTGACCAATGCGATGTTTGCTAACTTTCAATAAATTTTACCACCTATATTTCCTATATGTGAAGTCATTACTCCCAATGGGATAAGCATATAAAATATTTATAATTTCAGATTCATGATATTCGATTCATTCAACCATTTACTCATAGGATATAAGTGAAGCACGGAAGTAAATGTCAAAACTACTCCAAAACATATAAGTGAAGATCAATGAGTAGTCAAACAATTAAGTAGCTATGTGAGGACTCTCTCTCCCTCAATAAATATTTTCAGATCTTAAGTACTTTATTCAAACATCAAGCAAAAGTAAAATAGCACTCCAAAAATATCACACATCATGTGAACGAATAAAAATTTAGGCTCAAGATAGGCTAACCGATAATTGTTGATGAAGAGAGGTGGGATGCGTAGAATCCCCAAGCTTAGATGGTTGAGAGTTCTTGAAATATTTACTTGGGGTGCCTTGGGAATCCCCAAGCTTGAGATTTTGTATTTTTTTTCAATCCTCACATACCACGGTTTCACCTATTCTCAAAAATTTCATCCACACAAAACTCAAAAAGAACTCGTGAGATAGATTAGTACACATAATAATAAATCAACTCTTTATGTACTGCCAAGACAAGTTTAATAATAATTTTCAAACATTAGGTACTGTACAATATCATTTCCACAATTTATATCTACCAATATAGGCTATGGAAACTATTGGATAAGTCGATAACGAAACTATGACAGCAATCTGTCTAAACAGAACAATCTGTAGCAATTTATGAAAACAGTGTACTTATGTAACTCAAAAAAATATGAAAATTTATGACATTCTATAAAATTTATATTAGCATAATTTGTAAAAATATCAGAAACTTTCCACGTTCCAGTAAAATATGAAAATTCAAACACTACAGTCAAAGTTTCTGTTTTTACACAGCACTCATCAAAACATGCAATGCGAGCATCCTAAGGCTATTCTTGGAGCTTTTTATTGAAAAACAAGATTATAAATAACACCTAACAGAGAAAAACAAAATAAAATGACGCTCCAAGCAAAACTCATATTGTGTGATGAATAAAAATATAGCTCCAAGTAAGATATACCGAAAGTGTTGAAGATGAAAGAGGGGATGCCTTCCGGGGCATCCCCAAGCTTAGGCGCTCGAGTCTTCCTTGGATATTACCTTGGGGGTTCCTTGGGAATCCCTAGTATTAGGTTCTTTTCACTCCTTATTCTCCTCATATCGGTATCTCACCCAAAACTTGAAATGTTCAATCACACAAAACTTAACTGAACTTCGTGATATGAGTTAGTGTAGTAAATATAGATCATTCACTTAGGTACTGTCAAGAAAAGATTCATAATTGTTCCCACATGATACCTACTGTATTAAATAATTCCTACAATTTATATTACTCAATATAAGCTATAGGAACACTTGAAACAAGCAAACTATGCATGCAAAACAGAATTTGGCAAAAACAGAACAGTCTGTAAAGATTTGAATGATCACCAAACTTCCCTGACACTAAAAATTCTGAAAAAATAGGAAAACTCAAAGAATTTGCATATTACCTTTGTGTAAAAATTCCAGAATTGTTTGATGCTCCAGTAAAATCATATAATTCATCTACTGGACGCAAAACTTTCTGTTTTTGTACAGAATCAAACAAGCAAGTATCCACACTATCCCACAGGCTTTACTTGGCACTTTATTGAAATAAAAGACACAAAACATGATTAATACAGTATATTAATTATGTGAACACGTAAAAACAGAAAGTAAAAGTGTTGGGTTGTCTCCCAACAAGCGCTTTTCTTTAATGCCTTTTCGCTAGGCATGATGATTTCAATGATGCTCACATAGGAATAATAATTGAAACATGCAAAAGAGCATCATGAATCTCATGACAATCACACTTAAGTATAACTTAATTCCTATATATAGGGATTTTGTGAGCAAACAATTTATGGTAGCAAGAATCATCTAGCATAGGAAGGGAAAACAAGCATATCTTCAAGAATTTGAACACATGGAGAGGAAACTTGATATTATTGCAATTCCTATAAGCATATGTTACTACCTAATAATAATTTTCAGTAGCATCATGAATAAATTCCACAATATAACCACCACATAAATCATTATTTTCATGATCTACAAGCACTGAAATTTTACTACTCTCCTCATCAGCAAATTTCTTCTCATGACTAATAGTGGGTGTATCATAAAAGACATGAATATTACAAATTGGTTCCACACCGAAAGAGTAATATTTAGTAAAAGGATATTCATAATTATGACAAGTATCATAATAGTAATCATCAATCTTTTTCATTGCATAAGTATCATCACAATAATCATCATAAGTAGGAGGCATGCAATCATTATAACAAATTTGATCATTCAAATTAGGGGGAATAAAAAGATCATCTTCATTAAGCATAGAATTCCCAAGCTTGGGACAAACATTAATTGCAGCAAATAACTTCTCAAACATTTCATTTTCATCAAACATAGCATCCACAAGCTTGTGTCTTTGTATATCATAAACATAATCACTCTCATCATTAATGGTATGAATAGCACCAATAGTATAGAAATTATTATTATCATCATCCTCCAAGTTGGTGCCATAAATATTTTCAAGATTATAAGAAGTATCATTATCTTACCAATCATAATTATCATCCAGTGTATCATCTTCCACAACTATTTTTGATTCATTCTCATGAGGCCTATCAATAACGGGAGGAACATTATTTGGGAGATATACCTCTTTACCTTTAATTTTCCTTCTTTTCTTCTTATTCACCACATTATGTGTGGCTTTACTTAATTCCTCCAAAATTCTTTTTGAAGAGGTTGGTTGAATAAAAATCTCCTCCTTGTTACCTGATTCATCATAATAACAAATAGGAGGATATTGGGAAACCTCTTCCCCTTCATTAGTATTCTCTTCATCTTCTAGTTGTTTCCTTGTCTTTAAGTAATTGGCAATATAAGGATTCTCAATGCAATTTACCACGCAATACATATAGATTTCATTTATATCAAAATCAAATATTTTCATGAGAGCCCATGCCGAAACATCCTTAATTTCACGTTTCATTTCTTCATACCCCCAAAATAGACTAAGTTCATTATGATGCTCAAGGGTAATGAGGTTATCACAGTTTTTTGCCACAATTCGATGATGAAATAATTCACATTGCAAATTATAAAGACCACGTTCATTGCAAAGTTCACATGGACGGCAAGAAATATGAAGTCTTTTAGCACAATCATATAGCCTCTCTTGCAACCATTTAGTTTCTAAATACTTATGCCTATTACAAAGTCTATCTTCCCTTTTAGGCATGTCTTGACAAACTCTATGCACTCCACAAAAATTAACTTGCTTATAAGAAATATTTTTATCATGACAAGTGCAATCATCATTAGTACTATGGATATTCAAAGAATTCATACTAACAATATTGCAATCATGTTCATCACTCAAAGATTTAGTGCCCAAAATTTTAATAACTTCTTCTTCTAACACTTGAGAACAGTTTTCCTTTCCATCATTTTCACGTAAGACATTAAAAAGATGAAGCATATGAGGCAACCTCAATCCCATTTTTTTGTAGTTTTCTTTGTAAAACCAAACTAGTGAAAAACAAGAAACAAAAAGATTCAATTGCAAGATCTAGAGATATACCTTGAAGCACTCACCTCCCCGACAACGGCGCCAGAAAAGAACTTGATGTCTACTACACAACCTTCTTCTTATAGACTCGTGTTGGGCCTCCAAGAATAGAGTTTTGTAGGACAGTGATAATTTTACATCAAGTGGATGACCTAAGGTTTATCAATCCATGGGAGGTTTAGGATGAAGATGATCTCTCTCAAGCAACCCTGCAATCAAATAGCAAAGACTCTCTTGTGTCCCCAACACACCCAATACAATGGTAAATTGTATAGGTGCACTAGTTCGGTGAAGATATGGTGATACAAGTGCAATATGGATGGTAGATATAGTTTCTTGTAATATGAAAATATAAAAACAGCAAGGTAACAAATAGTAAACGGTGTTCAAAACATTGTATAAATATTTGGAAACAAGGCCTAGGGTCCATACTTTCACTAGTGCAATTTCTCTCAACAATATTGGCATAGTTGAATCATAAGTAAATTCCTCATGTGCGATAAAGAGTTCACTCCAAAGTTACAAATAGCAGAGAACAAACATTGAAATTATTGTAGGGTAGAAAATCACCTCAAAGTTATCTTTTCTGATCAATCTTATGAGCTATCCCTATAAGTGTCAGAAACAGCCCTAGAGTTCGTACTAAGATAACACCTTAAGATACACATCAACCAAAACCCTAATGTCACCTAGATATTCCAATGTAACTAAAGTACCCATGGGCTTGATTATACGATATGCATCACACAATTTCAGATTTATTAACCCAACACAAAGAACTTCAAAGAGTGCCCCAAAGTTTCTACTGGAACGTCAAGATAAGAACGTGTGCCAACCCCTATGCATAGATTCCCAAGGTCATGGAACCCGCACGTTGATCACCAAAACATACATCAAGTGTATCAATAGAACATCCCATTGTCACCACAGATATCCCATCGCAAGACATACATCAAGTGTTCTCAAAACCTTAAAGACTCAATCTGATAAGTAAACTTCATAGGGAAAACTCAATTCATCACCACTAGATAGAGAGGGTGAACACTCCATATGATTCAATCTATATCAACAAAGCTCGCGGTACATCAAGATCGTGCCATCAAGAACACAAGAGAGAGAGAGAGATCAAACACATAGCTACTAGTACATACCCTCATCCCCGAGGGTGAACTACACTCTCCTCATCATGGAGAGAGCCGGGATGATGAAGATGGCCTTCGGTGATGGTTTCCCCCTCCACCAAGGTGCCGGAACGGGCTCTCGTTTGGTTTTTCGTGGCTCTGGAGATTAGCGGTGGCAGAACTACCGATCTAGGTTCTGCGTTGGGGTTTCTGGAATATTTGACGATTTATAGAGCTGAGAGGGAGGTCGGTGGATTCCTGAGGGGCCCACAAGCCTGGTGGCCGTGGCCAGGGGGTGGCCGCGCCCTTGAGGCTTGTGGCCTCCTCGGGAACCTTCTGGCCTAGCTCTTAGCTCTAGTATTTTTATGTTTTCCAAAAATATTCTCCATAAATTTTCAGCTCATTCCAAGAACTTTTATTTCTCCACAAAAACAACACCATAGTAGTTCTGCTGAAAACAGCGTCAGTCCGAGTTAGTTCTAATAAAATCATACATATAGAATTATTGTAAACATGGCATGAATACGTCATAAATTATAGATACGTTGGAGACGTATCAGACCACATGCATACATATATATATATATAATTTGGTATATACAATTTCTTGTACATTTTGCAGATCATTTGGGGATCGGGTAATGGTATTCTCCGTCAGGAGATATGGCCTACTGAAGCAAAAATCCCGTAATTTCCTCTTGAATTGCTCGTATGCGGTCTGTTGGTAGGAGCTGATCCCGCATCTGCATCATCTATATATAAAGAAGGAGATCAATATGAATATGCATGTTAGTTGTGTATATATGTATTAGATCATGACAAAAAATATGAATGGTGTTTACGTACCCAAAGATCTCTTGCACTCTTGTTGCTTCCGGTCATAAAGCGAATGTTCTCACAAACGTAATATGCACATAGTTCAGTCCCATTTGCCTGCCTCACTTTATGAGAATAGAATTCAATCAGATAATAATGAAGCATGACAATGGTATTGAAACTAAAATTAAAGAGATGCGCGGATGTAGCTAGTACTACTTAATTACCCTAGGCTTTCGCCATCTCAACTCTGGATTCCATTCAACGGTGACCTCTTTTATGAAACGTTTCCAAACCCTGCCCGACATACAAAATGAATAAAGGAGTTTTTATTTACTTCATATCAGGAAATGAACTAATAAAGAAGCCTACATAGTGTTTCAATGATTGAAATTACCTTCCGAGCAACGGCTGCAAGCTTATGTAATCTTCAGGGTCTTTACTTAGCGATTCCAGTACTTCAACACTTCCATCGTCAACTCTAATGATCAAAAGGATTCAGTGGTAGTTGCACACATGATTTGTATAAGCGGGCGTCCATATAACTCATCAACTACACTTAACATCGAGTATATATATAAGAAAAATAGAATTTGTAGTACAAGACAGTAACACTCACTAGAAGTTCCAAGGTAAAAGTATTTTTGGATTGTACTTTAGGGCCTTCAAAAACCTTAGACGCATTTTCTCCGTGTCTTTAGGGCCCCTTCTCAACACTTCTTCATTAATGGTATTTGGTTCAACGAACCCAATGCGATAGACTCCATCTCTTTAAAATTCAAATATCTTCATTCTACATAATACCACACAAAAGAATATAGTGAGTATAATAACATGCAATGAACGAGTTGAGAAAGAAATCACTTACAGACAATAGCAACTGACGATAGACTTGTCGAGTGCTTTTTGATTTTAATAACTGGAAAGATTCTGCATTTTCAATCCACAAAGCATTTTCATGGATGTAATGCTCTTCCTCAACTTTCACCATGAGGCTAGATCATCGCCCGACCTTTACTTCTCTCATGTACCAGTCATGCAAGTTGTGCATTTGCGTTGATAGAAGCTTCTCGTCGTCAGGAGTGACCAGAGGTTTCCTGGGGACATATTGCCATGCTATTTCCTTAGGATCCAACGTGAAATTTCTCAATGTCTAGGAGTTGTTCAACAGTGATACCGAGCAATCTAGCATTCTCTCGATCAGCGTTGTTTATTATCACCTTATTGGCACTCACCTTGACCGGGCTGATCGATTGGACTGACTATTCTTCGAGCTGGGGAACAGTTTTCTCGCATTTACTGCTACCGCTTGACATTTTCCGTCTGTTGTGGGATTCAAAGGACTTGGTGATACAATGTTCATAGTCTGATACCAGCCTTTTCTCCGCCGGTTTAGCTGCATCAATAAAGTGGTATACGAACTCGTCAGGTACTTTCTCCTTTGGCAGTGGGGGTGGTATAATTCCAAAATGGGCATTCAATTCGATAGCCACTTATCCACCAAGTTCCTCGTCAGTCTCCTTGTTTGCTAACTTATTTTTCATAGGGAGCTCGGGTTTCTTCTTTGGTGCTGATCTCTTCCGCTTTGGAGACAGCGGATATCGATATCGTGGACTCTTCGCGCTAGGCTCCGTCTCGGGGTGGGATGGACTATGCTGACATGGAGGAGCTTGACATCGCGGACTCGCCATCCGCTCCGTCTTGGGATGGGATAGATTCGGGTGGTGCAGCGGAGATGGATATGGCGGACTCACCCTGCGCTCCATCTCGGGGAGGGTTGGAGTCTGCTGACGCGACGGACTTGGAGGAGGAGTCGGTGGCCTTGGCACCGAGTTTGCATACATGATGCATTCCTTTTTCCATAAAATGACACAACGCCAGGCTTCTCCCAATGTTTGCTCCCCTTCACCTCCAAGGTAGTCAAGATCTAGTGATTTGTATGCCAACACAACTGGATCCACCCTGACACGAGCATAGCCAGGTGGAATCGGATTGCCATGGAAAGTTGCTTCAGGTACACTCGGTAAAGCAAAGCCGTCTGCCGCCTTCATGGATATGTTCTTCAGTTTCACATGTAGCTCACAAGGTGTCGACTCTAGGATATCATCCACGGGGTAGCGAGCCAACAGTGCATCATCGATCGGGACCTCCATGGAACCCATGCTGCTTTTCGGCATACATGATGGAATAGTACCATCCAATGTTGGATATGGTTGTTGCTGCTACTGAGACACGCCTTGCTGGCTAAGTTTGTTGATTTCCTCCTGATGCATGTTATATTTGCGTTCCAAGTCCTGGATGTGATCTACTTCATGCTTCTTCTTTCTGTCACAACTTCTGTAGCTATCGTTCCAATCCGCAAACCCCGGAAACCACGAAACCATGCCTTTGCCTCGTGTTCATCCTGGGTGTTCAGGATTCTTGAGGGCGCACGAAAGCTCTTCGTTCTCTCTCTCCGGCTTGTACACACCCGCTCGAGCTTCTTTTATTGCTTCAATTATCTTGTCCTCGTCATCTTTAAGACTTGCCTGTTCAAGAGGCCGGCGTGTCTTTGGGTCCAACTTTCCCCCATGTGCATAAAACCATGTCTTGCACCTCTCGGGCCAAGTATCTATTACTGGAGAGACCCCTGTAGCCCTCATGTTTCGCTAAGATTCATCCCACTTAGGCAACCTAGACTTGTAGCCGCCTAGCCCCAGACGATAGTGCCACATCTTTTTGTCGGCATTTTCCTTGTTTATTCTTGACCGTTTCTTAGATTGTTCTGATTCCTTGAGCTTCACAAATTCATCCCAGTCATATGCTAACTTCACATATTCTCCTTTGAATTTTGGAGTCTTCTTTCCTCCTTCCAAGTAATTGTTCCATAATCTTTTCTCCCAAGACTGGATTGTGTGGCCATCTTCATAAGATCACACTTATTGACTTTCTCCCGTTGGAGATCTGTGAGCCCTCTGGTAGGGTGAAATGTTTCATGAGCTCCTCCCAAAGCAGATCTTTTGCTCTTTGGCTGACAAAAAGGAGTCAGCCATACTTTGGTTGATTCCATTCTGGAGCGGTGATCGGGATTTGGTACCTAACGATAAATCCACATTGACGTATATATTTGTTTGCATTCCCTTTAGGAGCAATCAGTTCGCCATCTGCTTTGATTTGATCGATGTTATACATCACGCCTTGTTTCAACTTTCTTGTCGGGCCATGTTTAACACTTGTAGAAGTTTTGCTTGATCCAGAGGGCTAAAAGGAAGAAAGATTCGTTAATATATACAAATCAATCAATACATCTGATGATCACCAGAGATTAATACCTCGTCGAACTTTGTTAAATGGACAAAAATTTCTTTGCCATCATCATTATCAATTGGGTCGCCTTCGTCTCTTGGTTGTTCTTCCTCAATTCCCTCACCGTTAATGTATTGTGAGCCAGCATCTACTTCATTCTCCTCGTTTTTGAAGCGTATCAGGTCGGCATTCTCTTGATCATGGTCGTCCATAGCTTAACTAATCTAGAACAAATATAAAACAATTAGAATGCGTTCAATAAGCAGAACCGGAGATATGCAAATCAATACAAGGCAATGCAACAATATGATCATACAATATCACTAATACATCATCGAATAATAGTATCACTAATACATCATCGAATAATATCACTAATACATCATCGAATAATATCACTAATACATCATCGAATAGTATCCACTAATGAAGATATAGTTGGCGCCTCGCGGCGCAGGCGGTGGACACCCAAAGAGAAGGAACTATGATAGGATCACAGCTCGGGTGAGATCCCTGAAGAACCTGTCAGGTATTGGAGAACCAGGCGTCCAACGCAACCATGTAGCGTCGGACGTGCTCGTCCTCCTCCCTAACACGGCGATGTATTACCTCCGCGGGGGCCTGATCCCTCTACACCGATAGTGGTCCATGCGACCGCAACCAAATAACCTCTAGGTCAATGACGGGACCCTCATTCCTCATCAAGCTCCATGCCCCGGAAGGCAGCACCTCCCAGTGCCAGCCCGACAGAGCCTAGTCCCGGACATGGCGCCTCTCAAGAAGGTGGTTGCCGCGGGATCGACGACGAGGATGCGGGATGGGCATTGTCGACTCAAGAACTTATAAACATTGGATTTGCCTAATAATGATTATCATTTTATTATCCTACTCCTATTTATAAACAAATTCAGCAACATCTAAACAAATCTAAACATCAAATATCTAAACAAACATGGGATTAGCTAATCATCAACATCTATACACATCTAAACATTAAACATCTTAACATCTCTAGCAATTTTTTTGGAGCTAAACATCTAAACATCAGACATATCTATCTAAGCAACACTTATCTGAACATCAAACATTAAACATCCAAACATCTAAACATGTGAATGGATTTGGGGATCAAGGGTCTCACCTTGACGAACGGGCCGACCAGACGAGAAGAGTTGGAGGCAGGGGTCGATGGAGGCGGCGACATCGGGGTCGGGCGGCGGCACCGGGGTAGAACATGGCCCCGCCACGCTCAGGTAGGTCGGCGGCCATGGTGCCGCCACGCATGCTCGGGCATGGTGAGGGGAGGTCAGGGCTGCGGAACAAAGAGGGGGGAAGGAGGCATCGGCTCAAGGCGATGGCCATGGCGCCGCCATGCTCGGGCAGGTTGGCGGTCATGGCACCTCACGCATGCTCGGGCATGGCGAGGGGAGGTCAGGGCGGCAGAAGAGAGAGGGGGGAAGGAGGCGGAGGCTCACCATGGGAGGAGTGGGTGTAGCAGGGGCTCATCAGCAGGCAGCAAGGGGCAGGCCGTCGTGGAGGTCTGGCGGCGAGGAGCGGCGGCGACAGAGACGAGCAGCCTGGCGGGGTGGTGTGGAGAAACTAAGGGGGGAGAAACTAAGGAGGGAGCGCTCCCTTTAAATACCCCGGGACTCTTTAGTCCCGGTTGGTATCTCCAACTGGGACTAAAGACCCTTTAGTCCCGGTTGGTATCACCAACCGGGACTAAAGCTGTATTTTCTCTTTCTTTGTTTTTTTTCTAATTTCTGTTTTTAGATTTGGAATAACTGTTAGAATATTTATTGTTTTTAATGAATCTTTTTTCTTTAGGTCAAAACAATTATAAAATTTCTATTAGCGCCAGTAGTTTTCAAATTTAAATAGTTTAAATTTGAATTCATTTGACATTTGTGTGAAACAGTAATTTGTGAATAACTTTAGTTTAAAAATAGACTTTTGAATGATTGTTTTTCCTGTTGTTTAATATTAATATGTTTTATCGTTATGTTAAAGTTGGGAATTTTTAGGATAATTTAAGTAGGTGTTTTAATCAAAACCAGATTCTATTTAACTCTTTTAGTTTTATACCTTCATTTGTTTTAATCAAAATCACCCAAATGAACTCTGAAAAAGTTGAAACTTGGCATGGTATCATCATTTCACCCACATAGAATGTGCTAAATGGTTGAGAGGGTTACGGCAAAAACTGGATGCACTTCGTGTACAAACTATACCATCTCCGTTGAAGTATGGGGGTTTCGGACGAAAACTCATATGTTACAAAGGCATTTCATTTTCTTAACTTATTTCAACTCCAGCCTTTTTGTGCATTCAATATGAACCATTATAAGCCACATCCTAAAATTTCAACCCTTTCTAACTTCATTTGCTATTTTCATGCATTTAAAGAATTTTTTTGAAAAATGACCCTGAAATTAAAAATCACCACAAATGAACTCTGAAAAGGTTGAAACTTGGCATGATATCATCATTTCACACACATAGCATGTGCTAAAAAGTTTAGAGGGTTACAATAAAAACTGGATGCACTTCGTGTACAAACTGAACCATCTCCTTCGAAGTATGATGGTTCCGGACGAAAACTCATATGTTACAAAGGCATTTCATATTTTAACTTATTTCAACTCCATACTTTTTGTGCATTCAATGTGAACCCTTAGAAGCCACATCCTCAAATTTCAACCCTTTCTAACTTCATTTGCTATTGTTCATGCATTTAATGAATTGTTTTGAGCTAAATGACCTTGAAATTAAAAAGCACCACACATGAACTCTGAAAAGGTTGAAACTTGTCATGGTATCATCATTTCACCCAAATAGCATTTTCTAAAAAGTTGAGATGGTTACAACAAAAATTGGATGCACTTCGTGTACAAACTGAACCATCCCGGCTACTCACTAGAGAAGAAAAGTGATGACGGTGCAGCCAATCACATCCCATAGTGGGTTCTTGGGGTATAAAACTTCTTCTTCGTGTGTGTACCTTGATTATTGCGCCATAAACATGGATAATCTTCATCATTTAACATGATTCTTGGGTCAGTCTTCACTGCGAAGGGAGGAATTTCATCAAACTTTTCATAATTTTTTGACATGTTTGTCTTGTCCTCCACTTCCACGATGTTTCTTTTCGTAGAAAGAACTATGTGGCGCTTTAGCTCATCGTATGATGTATCCACTTTTTTATCTTCTTTTTTTCTCGGTTTGGTAGACATGTCCTTCACATAGAAAACTTGTGTCACATCATTGGCTAGAACGAATGGTTCGTCTGTGTGCCCAAGATTGTTGAGATCCACTGTTTTCATTCCGTACTACGGGTCTACCATTACCCCTCCTCCAGTCAGATTGGCCCATTTGCGCCTTAACAAAGGGACCTTCAAATCACCTCCATAGTCAAGTTCCCATATGTCCTCCATGTAACCATAATATGTGTCCTTTTCCTTGGTGTTTGGGGCATAATCAAAGCGGACACCACTATTTTGGTTGGTGCTATTTTTATCTCGGGCGGTCATGTAAAATGTATTCCCATTTATCTCGTACCCTTGGAAAGTCAATATAGTCGAAGAGGGTCTCTTGGACAACAAGTACAAGTCATCTTCAACATTCTCGTCATTCATCAGATGTGTTCGCAACCAACCGCCGAAAGCCTCAATGTGTGTACGTTGAATACAGGTGTCAGACTTCTCCGGGTTCTTCGAGCGTATAATATCCATGTGTTCCTCGATATACGGGGTGACCAAGGTAGAATTTTGTAGAACTGTGTAGTGTGCTTGTGCCCAACAATGCTCGTCCGTACATATTATTGATTTTGGTCCAAGTGTGCCTTTTCCATGTAGTCTCCCCTCATGCCGCAGTTGAGAAACACCAATCAACTCAATGTCAAGAATAAAGTCAACACAAAACTCAATAACCTCCTCTTTTTCATGCCCCTTGGAGATGCTTCCTTCTGGACTAGCACGGTTACAAACATATTTCTTTAAGACTCCCATGAATCTCTCAAAGGGGAACATATTGTGTAGAAATACAGGACCCAAAATGGCAATCTCTTCGACTAGGTGAACTAGGACGTGCGTCATAATATTGAAGAAGGATGGTAGGAACACCAACTTGAAACTGACAAGACATTTGACAAAATCATTCTGTAAGCTTAGTAGGATTTCCGGATGGATTACCTTCTGAGAAATTGCATTGAGGAATGAACATAGCTTCACAATGGCTAATCGAACATTTTCTGGTAGAAGTCCCCTCAACGTAACCGGAAGAAATTGCGTCATGATCACGTGGCAATCATGAGACTTTAGGTTCTGGAATTTTTTCTCTTCTGTATTTATTATTCTCTATATATTCGATGAGAAGCCAGACGGGACCTTCATAATGAGCAGACATTCAAAGAAGATTTCCTTCTCTGCTTTGGTAAAGCAAAGATGGCAGGACCTTGATACCGCTTTGCATGCATGTCATCATTTTTGTGCACACGTTGCTGGTCCTCCCGTGCCTCCGATGTATCTTTTGTCTTTCCATACATGCCCAGGAATCCTAGCAGGTTCACGCAAAGATTCTTCGTCATGTGCACCACGTCAATTGCAGAGCGGACCTCTAGGACTTTCCAATATTCTAGATCCCAAAATATAGATTTCTTCTACCACATGGGTGTGCGTCCCTCAACGTCAGTCAGAACATATTGTCGGCTAGGACCCTTACCAAATATTACTTGTAAATCCTTGACCATATCAAGTATGTCATCAACAGTACAGAGGACGGGCTTCTTCCGGTGAGCTGCCTCACCTTAGAAATGCTTGCCTTTCTTTCTTAAGGCATGCTTGGCTGGAAGAAATCGATGATGTCCCAGGTACACATTCTTGTCGCATTTGTGCAAATATATACTTTGGGTATCATCTAAACACTGCGTGCATGCATGGTATCCCTTGTTTGTCTGTCCTGAAAGGTTACTAAGAGCAGACCAATCATTGATGGTTACAAAGAGAAACGCTCGCAGGTCAAATTCCTCATCCCACACACGTACACCTTTTTTATTCCACAACTGTAAAAGTTCATCAACTAATGGCCTTAGGTACACATCAATGTTGTTGCCGGGTTGCTTAGGGCCTTGAATGAGCACTAGCATCATAATGAACTCCTCTTCAAGCACAACCAGGGAGGAAGGTTGTAGATACATAGAGTCATAGGCCATATGATATGCTTGCTGCTCTGCTCCCCAAATGGATTAATGCCATCTTCACTTAAAAAAAACCATAAGTTCCTTGGGTCATCTGCAAAGTTCAGCCACTCTCTCTCAATTTTTCTCCACTTTGACCCATCAGCAGGTACTCTCCACTTCCCGTCTTTCTTACGGTGTTCTTTGTGCCATCGCAACGACTTGGCATGCTCATTGTTTTGGAACAAACGTTTCAACCATGGTATTATAGGAGCATACCACATCACCTTGGCAGGAATCCTCTTCGTGGGGTGCTCGCCCTGAACATCATCACCAGGGTCATCACGATCGATCTTATATCACAATGCTTTGTATACCGGGCATGCATTCAAATTCTTGTACTCACCACGGTAGAGGATGCAGTCATTAGGGCAAGCATGTAGCTTCTACACCTCCAATCCTAGAGGGCAGACAACCTTCTTTGCTTCGTATGTACTGTCGGGCAATTCGTTGTCCTTTGGAAGCTTCTTCTTCATTATTTTTAGCAACTTTTCAAATGCCTTGTCAGCTCCACCATTCTCCGCCTTCCATTGCAGCAATTCGAGTGTGGTACTAATCTTTGTGTTGTCATCTTCACAATTTTGGTACAACCCTTTTTTTATCCTCTAACATGCGCTGCAACTTCAACTTCTCCTTTTCATTTTCATAGTTTCTCTTTGCATCAGCAATGGCCCGACCAAGACCATCAGCGGGCCCATCCGATGCATCATCTTCTTCTTCTTCATTCTCCTCCCCCATTATACTACCATCATATTTAGGACACCGAGGATAGTTGTCGTCATCCTCTTCTTCTTCATTCTCTTCCATTAGAACCCCTCTTTCTCCGTGCTTGGTCCAATAATTATAGCCGGGCATGAAACCGGACGTAAACAGGTGGACTTGAGTCTGCTTTGAGCTACAGTAAGTCTTATCAATCTTACACACACCACATGGACAACACATAAAACCATCTCGCTTGTTTGCCTCAGCCGCACGCAAAAAACTTTGCACGCCATTAATGAACTGGGAGAGCATCAGTCAACGTACATCCATTGTCGGTTCATCTTCATTACACAACACCGAGAAGACCAAATTAATACAAGCTCATACATAAAGTCTATACACACTTATTATCATAAAATAACATAAAACTATCTAGCTAAAAAAATTAAATGCAACAACAAATGCGATCAAAATCGCAACTAAGTTAAAAATTGATCCAACAGCATAATGATACCAAGCCTCTTTATTAATGGCATATTTTTCTAATCTTCCTAATCTTCAAGCGCTTTGCATCCATCTTGATCTTATGATCATCGACGACATCAGGAATGTACAACTCCAATTTCATCTTCTATTCTTCAACTCTTTTCAATTTTCCTTTCAAATCCTCGTTTTCTTTTTCAACTAAATTTAACTTCTCGACAATAGGGTCGGTTCGCATTTCTGGTTGAACTACCTCCTAAATAAAAAATAGAGTCAATTACATCAGAGGTGTCTAAACATGGCATAAAAAGTTAGTTTGGTACTAAAACTTGCAGCATACATTGAAGCGGTGACAGAACTTGGCTTGAACGTGCATCTATGGTTCTAATCACGCTTGTATACGTACATGGTGCTGATCTGGAGTGCCGGCATGACACGGGGCCCATCTGTCGGGATACGGGGATGAGGGCGTGTGGCATATAGTTTTCGCAAAAACTCTGTGAAATTTTAATTTTCACATGAAAAGCTCCGCAATTTTTTTCCTTCAAAAAATGAAACACCACTATTAATATGAAAAGTATTGGGTCTCCAAGGTTCGGACTAATGACTAATGGCTCTTTGGTCAATCTGGCTAGCCACCAGACCATGTATAATTTGCTAGCGTAATCAGAGAGCTATTCCTAATGAACTATAGGCAAGCATTAACATAAATCTTAAATGGGCAGCTGTCACCATGGCCCATGTTTTGCATGTTAGTTTTTTTCCTTTCTTAGAATTATGTTGTATTATTCAAATTATAAATAATGTACATACAATGTAAATGATTTATTTAAAATAATTTTCATGTAAAAATGGGTTGCGGTGACTACAGCGGTGCAGCTCATGTAAGCCCTATGCACATGTCTGTTTATAGTCATTATGTATTGTTATCCCATGTAGACAACAAGTAGTAACTATTGTGGTGGCTAGGGTGCCCATTTTGTTGGGTTGAGGGCGTTGGTTCGACCTTTGGCAGACATACTTTTATTAATTTCCTCTTCATATTGTTTCCTGATCGGTGGCCCCCAAGGGTCATAGAGACGTAGTTATGTTTTTCAGGCTTTTGACAAGAAAATATTCAAGAGGCTTTTTTGTGACGAAAGAAAATCAAGGTGTTTTCTGCAATGAAAAAATAGGCCACACGTCCTTGCCCCATCTCACTAGTAGAAAATGGCCCATTTGTCCCAGTTCTAGAGGCCCATTAGCCCCGGTTCTGGAACAGGGACTAAAGTGTCAGGACTAAAGCCCACAACCATTAGTCTCGGTTCGCTTATGAACCGGGACAGAAGGGGCGCCACGTGGCCGCAGCGGGGAGCCCAAGAAGGAGGACCTTTAAACCGGGACAAAAAGGCATGCACGCGTCAGCATCTGGCAGGAGTTGGGTTTTTTTTATGAAGGGGGGTTAGGGGGGTTTGGAGGGTTAATTTAGGGGTTTCATATTGTGTTATCTAGCTAATAGAGGTAAGTGTCCTCTCTTTCTCCGTGCTTGGTCAATGCTAGCTACTATAGAGAGAACTCGACACGCTAGCTAGTAAGGAAATGAAGGAACCATTAAGTACATGATACGTCCATTTTGCATCATGTTTTCTTATTGTTATTTATAGTGTTTTTGTCCATAATAATGCTTTTTGGAGTAATTCTAATGCCTTTTCTCTCATAATTTGCAAAGAACACACCAAGACGGAGAATATCGGCAGCTGGAAATCTGGACCTAGAAAAGCTACGTCAGGCTACCTATTCTGCACACGGAGATTTGTTATGGATTATTTAAGAACTATTGGAGCAAATAAATACCTTAGGGGCCCCACCAGGTGGGCACAACCCACCTTGGTGCGCCAGGGAGCTCAGGCGTGCCCTGGTGGGTTGTGCCATCCTCGGCCCACCTCCGGTGCCCATCTTCTAGTATATAAGCCATTTTGACCTAGAAAATTAAGAATGAGGCTTTAGGGATGAAGCGCCGCCGCCTCGAGAAGGAACTTGGGCAGGAGCACTTTTGCCCTCCGGTGGAGCGATTCCACCAGGGGAACTTCCCTCTCGGAGGGAGAAATCATCGCCATCATCATCACCAACAACTCTCCTATCTTGGGGAGGGCAATCTTCATCAACATCTTCAACAGCACCAACTCCTCTCAAACCCTAGTTCATCTCTTGAGTTCAATCTTGTTACCGGAACTATAGATTGGTGCATGTGGGTGACTAGTAGTGTTGATTACGTCTTGTAGTTGATCACTATATGGTTTATTCGGTGGAAGATTATATGTTCAGATCCATTATGCTATTTAATACCCTCTGATCTTGAGCATGATTATTATTTGTGAGTAGTTACTTTTTTCCTGAGGTCATGGGAGAAATCATGTTGCAAGTAATCATGTGAATTTGATACGTGTTCGATATTTTGATAGTATGTATGTTGTGATTCCCTTAGTGGTGTCCTGTGAATATTTGGGCCTAAGGGAATGCATTGTGGAGTAACAATTAGATGATGGGTTGTGAGAGTGACAGAAGCTTAAACCCCAGTTTATGCGCTATTCCGTAAGGGACCGATTGGATCCAAAAGTTTAATGCTATGGTTAGAATTTATTCTTAATATTTTTCTCTTAGTTGCGGATGCTTGAGGGAGGGTTAATCATCACTAGGAGATTTGTTCGAGTAAGAGCAGAACCTAAGCACTGGTCCACCCACATATCAAATTATTAAAGTACCGAACACGAATTAAACCAACATGATGAAAGTGACTAGGTGAAATTCCCGTGTACCCTCAAGAACGCCTTGCTTATCATAAGAGACCGTTTTGTCCTGTCCTTTGCCTCAAAAGGATTGGGCTACATTGCTGTACTTTTGTTACTATATTCATTACTTGCTCATTACAAATTATCTTCCTATCAAACTACTTCACTACTTACAATTTCAGCACTTGTAGACATTACCTTACTGAAAACTACTTGTCATTTCCTTCTGCTCCTCGTTGGGTTCGACACTCTTACTTATCGAAAAGAGATACAATTGATCCCCTATACTTGTGGGTCATCAAGGCTATTTTCTGGCGCTATTGCCGGGGAGTGAAGCGCCTTTGGTAAGTGGAATTTGGTAAGGAGACATTTATATAGTCTGCTGAAATTTATTGTCACTTGTTACTATGGAAAACAATCCTTTGAGGAGTTTGTTCGGGTTATCTTCACCTCGTACGGAACCACAATTAGCTACCCCTCAACCTACTGCACCTACTGAAAATATTGAATATGAAATTCCTTTGGATATGATAGAACAAATGCTAGCTAATCCTTATGCAGGAGATGGAACTAAACATCCTGATATGCACTTGATATATGTGGCACAAATTTGTGGATTGTTTAAGCTTGCAGGTTTACCCATGGATCAAGTTATGAAAAAGTTTTTCCCTTTATCTTTGAAGGGAAAATCAATGGCATGGTATAGGCTATGCGATGATATTGTATCATGGAATTGGAATCGTTTGAAGTTGGAGTTCCACCAGAAATTTTATCCGATGCATCTAGTTCATCGTGATCGGAATTATATATATAATTTTTGGCCTCATGATGGAGAAAGTATCGCTCTAGCTTGGGTAAGGCTTAAGTCAATGTTATATTCATGCCGCAATCATGAGCTCTCAAGAGAAATTATTATCTAGAATTTTTATGCTCGGCTTTCTCGTAATGATCAAACCATGCTTGATACTTCTTATGTTGGTTCTTTTATGAAGAAGACTATTGAATTCCAGTGGGATCTTTTGGAAAGAATTAAATGCAACTCTGAAGATTGGGAACTCGACGAAGGTAAAGAGTCAGGTATTAACCTTAAGTATGATTGTTATAAATCTTTTATGGATACCGATGCTTTTCAAAAGTTTAGCACTAAATATGGACTTGACTCTGAGATAGTAGCCTCCTTTTGTGAATCATTTGCTACTCATGTTAAACTCGACGAAGGTGAAGTGGTTTAAATATCACCCACTTGTTAAAGAAGAAATTAAAAAACTAGCACCAGTTAAAGATGAAACTATACTCTATAATGTTTATCCAGTTGTTCCTTCTGCTTATATAGAGAAACCACCTTTCCCTGTTAGGATAAAGGAACATGCTAAAGTTTCAACTGTGGTTAACAAAAGCTATATTAGAACACCTAAACCTGAAGAACAAATTAATGTAGAACCTAGCATTGCTATGGTTAAATATCTCTTGGAAGAAGATATTGATGGGCATGTTATTTACTTCTGTGAAGAAACTGCTAGAATTGCTAAACCCGATAGAAAATATAAACATAGACCTGTTGTGGGTATGCCTGTTACTTCAGTTAAAATAGGAGATCACTATTATCATGGTTTATGTGACATGGGTGCTAGTGTGAGTTCTATTCCTTACACTTTATATGAAGAGAATATGAAATACATAGCACCTGTTGAGATAGAAGAAATAGATGTTACTATTAAACTTGCTAATAGAGACACTATATCACCATTTGGGATTATTAGAGATGTTGAAGTCTTGTGTGAGAAAATAAAATACCCTACTGATTTTCTTGTTCTTGGTTCCCCACAAGATGACTTATGTCCCATTATCTTTGGTAGAACTTTCTTGAACACAGTTAATGCTAAGATAGATTGTAAGAAAGAAACTGTGGGAGTTAGCTTTGGCGAAGAGTCTCATGAGTTTAACTTTCCCAAGTTTAGTAGAAATCATCATGAAAAAGAATTGCCTAGTAAGGATGAAATAATTGGTCTTGCTTCTATTGCTATACCACCTACTGATCCTTTAGAAAAATATCTGCTAGACCATAAAAATGATTTACACATGCATGAAATAAATGAAATAGATAAAGTTTTCTTTGAACAACGTCCTTTGCTTAAACACAATTTACCTATTGAAACTCTTGGAGGTCCTCCTCCACCTAAAGGTGATCCTATGTTTGAATTAAAACAATTGCCACACACTTTAAAATATGCTTATCTTGACGAAAAGAAGATATATCATATTATTATCAGTGCTAACCTTTCGGAACATGAAGAAGAAAGATTATTGAAAGTTCTAAGGAAGCACCGGGCTGCTATTGGATATACTCTTGATGATTTAAAGGGCATTAGTCCCACTCTATGTCAGCACAAAATTAATATGGAACCTAATGCTAAACCAGTTTTTGATCACCAACGTCAGCTAAATCCAAAGATTAAAGAGGTGGTAAGAACGGAAATATTAAAACTTCTGGAAGAAGGAATAATCTATCATATAGCTGATGGTAGATGGGTAAGTCCTGTTCATTGTGTTCCTAAGAAAGGATGTATTACTGTTGTTCCTAATGATAAAAATGAACTTATTCCACAAAGAATTTTTATAGGCTATGGAATGGTAATTGATTTTAGAAAATTAAACAAAGCAACTAGAAAAGATCATTACCCTTTGCCTTTTATTGATCAAATTCTTGAAAGATTATCTAAGCACACACACTTTTGCTTCCTTTATGGATATTCTGGCTTTTGACAAATACCTGTATCACAACCTGATCAATAAAAGACCACTTTTACTTGTCCTTTTGGAACCTATGCTTATAGCGTATGCCTTTTGGTTTATGTAATGCACCTGCTACCTTTCAAAGATCTATGATGGCCATATTCTATGATTTTTGTGAAAAGATTGTTGAGGTTTTCATGGATGACTTCTCTGTTTATGGGAATTCTTTTGATGATTGTTTGAGCAATCTTGAGCGAGTTTTCCAGAGATGTGAACAAACAAATCTTCTCTTGAATAGGGAGAAGTGCCACTTTATGGTTAATGAAGGCATTGTATTGGGTCATAAAATTTCTGAAATAGGTATTGAAGTGGACCAAGCTAAGGTTGATGCAATTGAGAAAATGCCATGTCCTAAAGGTATAAAAGGTATCCGTAGTTTCTTAGGTCATGTTGGTTTCTATCAAAGACTTTTCTAAAATTTCTAGGCCTCTTAATAATCTCTTGCAAAAGGATATCCCTTTTGTTTTTGATGATGATTGTCTTGAAGCCTTTGAAACACTCAATAAATCCTTAATTACTGCACCTATTGTTCAACAACATGATTGGAACTTGCCTTTTGAAATTATGTGTGATGCTAGTGATTATGTTGTTGGTGTTGTTCTAGGACAAAGAGTTGATAGGAAATTGAATGTTATTCATTATGCTAGTAAAACTCTAGACAGTGCTCAAAGAAATTATGCTACTATTGAAAAAGAATTCTTAGCAACTGTGTTTGCTTGTGATAAATTTAGACCTTATATTGTTGATTCCAAAGTAACTCTTCACACAGACCATGCTGCTATTAAATACCTCATGGAAAAGAAAGATGCTAACCCTAGACTTATTCATTGGGTTCTCTTGTTACAAGAATTTGATTTACATATCATTGATAGAAAAGGAGATGAGAACCCCCTAGCTGATAACTTGTCTAGGCTTGAAAATGTGCTTGATGACCCACTACCTACTGATGATAGTTTTCCTGATGAGCAGTTAGCTGCAATAAATGTTGCTAATATTACTCCTTGGTATGATCACTATGCTAATTACATTGTTGCTAAATATTTACCACCTAGCTTTACTTACCAACAAAAGAAAAAATTCTTCTATGATTTAAGACATTACTTTTGGGATGACCCACATCTTTATAAAGAAGGAGTAGATGGTATTATTAGACATTGTGTACCTGAGCATGAATAGGGACAAATCCTACGGAATTGTCACTGCGAGGCTTATGGAGGGGCATCATGCTGGAGATAGAACTGCTCATAAGGTATTGCAATCTGGATTTTATTGGCCTACTCGCTTCAAGGATGCCCGTAAGTATGTCTCATATTGCGATGAATGTCAAAGAATAGGTAATATCGGTAAGCGTCAAGAAATGCCTATGAATTATTCACTTGCTGGTGAACCATTTGATGTTTGGGGATTTGATTACATGGGACCTTTTCCTTCCTCTAATGGGTATACACATGTTTTGGTTGCTGTTGATTATGTTACTAAATGGGTAGAAGCTATTCCAGCCAGTAGTGCTGATCACAACACCTCTATTAAAACGCTTAAGGAAGTTATTTTCCCAAGGTTTGGAGTCCCTAGATATTTAATGACTAATGGTGGTTCACACTTTATTCATGGTGCTTTCCGTAAAATGCTTGCCAAGTATGATGTTAACCATAGAATTGCATCACCCTATCATCCTCAGTCTAGTGGTCAACTTGAACTTAGCAATAGGGAAATAAAATTAATTTTGCAAAAGACTGTCAATAGGTCCAGGAAGAATTGGTCTAAGAAATTAGATGATGCACTTTGGGCTTATAGAACATCATATAAAAATCTTATGGGTATGTCTCCTTATAAAATGGTTTATGGAAAAGCTTGTAATTTGCCTCTTGAGTTAGAACATAAAGCATTTTGGGCAGTTAAAGATCTCAATTATGATTTCAAACTTGCTGGGGACAAGAGGTTATTTGATATTAGCTCATTAGATGAATGGAGAACCCAAGCTTATGAAAATGCAAAATTATTCAAAGAAAAAGTCAAAAGATGGCATGACAAAAGAATTCAAAAGCGCGAGTATAAAGTTGGAAAATATGTTCTTTTGTAAAACTCTCGTTTTAGATTTTTTGCAGGGAAGCTCCTCTCAAAATGGGAAGGCCCATATGTCATCGAGGAGGTTTACCAGTCTGGTGCCATCAAAATAAATAATTCCGAAGGTACTAACCCGAAGGTTGTCAATGGACAACGAATAAAGCATTATATCTCAGGTACGCCTATTAATGTTGAAAGTAATATTATCCAGACTTTGACAACGAAAGACCACATAAAAGAGTCCTTCCGGAACACTCCAGAATTGTGAAAATTAGGAGGTACGTGATACGGTAAGTAAACGGACTCTGAAAAATCCGCAAAAATATTTTCTGTCAGTTTTGGAATATTTTAGAATTTTGGAAATAAAGAAACTCCCACGAAGAGTCCCTTGGTGGGCACAAGACACCAGGGCACGCTAGCCTAGCACGCTCAGGTGGGTTGTGCCCACCTAGGACACCTTTTGTACTCTGTTTTTCTTCCATGTACTTGTCCTCCAAGATAAAAAAAATCTATATATACTTCCCGAACCTATTGATCACCGTATCGCGGAGAAATCCTCTATTCTCTTTTTCCTTTGCTGTTTTCTGTCAGATCCCATCTACCATGGCTGCTTCAAGCTCCTCCAAGGACAAGTTCTTCAAGAACGTCATCAACCCATATCTTCGGGAGGTGGTGCAGCACCCTCAGGTCATTGAGATGCATGAGGGGGTGTTCATCTTCATGATGTGTCGTGTCCCAAGGGGACGGAAATCGTGGAGTCTAGGCTTGAAGCTGTGGAGCAAGATGTCTTCCGGTGCAAGGGGATGGTGGAGCGTGGACTCCATGCCAATCACCTCATTATCAGGGACCTCTCCCGTGATCTCAAGGTGGATGTCAAGACCATGAAGGACATCATCTTCATCTTCAATGAGAAAATCATCTTCCTCCAAAACCAGATCTATGACCTCCATAACCAAGTCTTGAATATGAAGCAAGGTTTAAATGTATGAGTTTGGCTGCTAGTTGTAGGACCCGTGAGACTCACTCTTCCTCTCATGATGGTGGATCACTACCATGGAAATCCGAGGACAAGACTTCTACTTCACCACCATCATCTTCTTCACCACCAAAGGAGAACTGAGTATCGGGTATGGGCACTCCCCTTGGATTCCGCCAAGCTTGGGGGAGGTGCCCCGGTATCATATCGTCCCACTATCTTTTTGCTTTTACTTATCTTAGTTCAATCTTTTGCCTAGATGAAATAAAGTTCAGTTCGATCCTTTCTTATTTGAGAGTTTGCTTAGTGATCTATCATTGTAATCGTGTGCAAGTTATATGATAAAGTTTAGTTTGAGTTTTTCCTTTCTTTACTTTCATGTTGCAAATAAAGAAAAATAAATAAGAAAGAAAGGAAATAAATCAATAAGATCATATACTAATCCTATGGTAGGTGATGGCACCACATAAGGAAAAGTATAAGTAAGAAATTTTATTAGAGATTGACAAACATAGCATTAGTCAATGATGCAACTCATGAAAGAATTAATAAGGGAAGAGAAGATTAACATATAAATATACTATCCTAGAAATCTTTTGTGTTTGTGACCCCTCATCAAAATATTATATGCCAAAATTGTTGACGTTGGACAAGGAAGACAACTTAATGGTTTATGTTTGTTTATATTCACACAGAAGTCATATTGTCATAGATCCTTCAACATGTGATGCTTGCCTCCCTACCTTTGCTAGATAAAAATTCCGCACTAAGTAGAGATACTACTTGGGCATCCAAAAACCCTTAAACCCAAATCCTATTTTCAAGAGTCCACCATACCTACCTATGGATTGAGCAAGATCCTTCAAGTAAGTTGTCATCGGTGCAATAAGGCAATAAAAATTGCTTCTAAAAGTGTAAGATCATTTAGTGTAAGATAAAATTGAGCATTGTACGAACTTGGATGACAAAGAATAAAAGTGACAGACTGCACAATAAAGGTTGTCATCCTAAGGGGCAATACAATGTGACGTTATCTTGCACTAAGTGATTGAGCAAACAAACAAATAAGCGCATGACAACCTCTGCTTCCCTCTGAGAAGGTCCTGTCTTTCACTTTTATGCAAGAGTCAAAGTTTTTCTCTATTCCTTTTATTTTTCTCCTTTCGCAAGCATCATGTGGTGGAAAAGATCTAGGCACATGTCATGTTGAATATAGATAGCATGAGTTATTATTGTTTACATCACCCTTGAGGTGAGGATGTTGGGAGGCGAAACTATAAGCCCCTATCTTTCTATGTGTCTGGTTGAAACGTTTTGCTCATAGGTACGAGGCGAGTGTTAGCTGATGGGGAACGTTGCATGGGAAACAAAAAAATTCCTACGCACACGCAAGATCTATCCATGGTGATGAGCATCTACGAGAGGGAGAGTGGATCTACGTACCCTTGTAGATCGCTAAGCGGGAAGCGTTAAGAAACGCGGTTGATATTGTCGAAAATCTTCGCGATCCAAATCGCCGAGCGTCCTGCGATCTCATCACGATCCGTCCCGATCTAGCACCAAACGGACGGCACCTCCGCGTTCAGCACACGTACGGCTTGATGACGATCTCCGCCTTCTTGATCCATCAAGAGGGAGTGGAGACGTAGACAAGTTCTCCGGCAGCGTGATGGCGCTGCGGCGATGGTGGTGGAGTAATCTCAGCAGGGCTTCGCCTAAGCCCAGCTAAAACCGATCGAGAGGAGAAACTACAGACTAGAGGGTAGGGTTGCACGTGGCTGAAAATCTTGTGCAAAAACCCTAAAACCTCTAGTATATGTAGGAGGAGAGGAGGAGGAGGCTTGGCGCAAGGGACAGCCCCTCTTTGGTTCGGCCGAAGTGGAGAGGAGGATTCCTCTTCCTCCACTCCTAGTAGGATTAGGACTCCTTCCTTATTTCCACCTTTTTGCCTTTTTTCCACCTTTTCCACTTTGCAATTTCTTCCCAGCCGCATGGGCCTTGTGTGAGACCTTGGCCAGCCCACTAAGGGATGGTATTTATCCTCCCACAGCCCATGTAGCCTCTTGGGTGGAAATACACCTCCCGATGGGGGAGGTACCCTCTCGGCACTCATGGTACACTACCGATGAGCCCGAAACTGTTCCAGCGACCAAAACAGGACTTCCTATATATCAATCTTTACCTCCAGACCATTCTAGAGCTCCTCTTGACGTCTGGGATCTCATACGGGACTCCTAACAACCTTCGGTCACCACCATATATAACTCTATCCTACCAGAACATCACCGAACCTTAAGTGTGCAGACCCTGCGGGTTCGAGAACTATGTAGACATGACTGAGACACCTCTACGTTAAATAACCAATAGCAGGACCTGAATGCCTATATTGGTTCCAAAATATTCTACGAAGATCTTTATCGGTCGATCCTCTATGTCAAGGGTTCAGTTAATCCCGTATGATGTTCCCTTTGTTCTTCGGCATGTTACTTGCCCGAGGTTCGATCGTTGGTATCTCCATACCTAGTTCAACCTCATTACCGGCAAGTCTGTGTACTCATTCTATAATACAAGATCCCATGACTAACACTTAGTCACATTTCTTGCAAGGCTTATTGCGATGTTGTATTACCGAGTGGGCCCCGAGATACCTCTCCGTCACACGGAGTAACAAATCCCAGTCTTGATCCATACCAACCCAACAGACACCCTCGAAGATACCTGTAGAGCACCTTTATAGTCACCCAGTTACGTTGCAACGTTTGATACACACAAGGCACTCCTCCGGTGTCCGTGAGTTGCATGATCTCATGGTCATAGGAACATACACTTGACATGCAGAAAACTGTAGCAATAAACTGACACGATCATATGCTACGTTTATACTTTGGGTCTTGTCCATCCCATCATTCTCCTAATGATGTGATCCCGTTATCAAATGACATCATATGTCAATGGCAGGAAACCTTGACCATCTTTGATCAACGAGCTAGTTTACTAGAGGCATACTAGGGACAAAGTGTTGTCTATTTATCCACACATGCAATGTGTTTCCAATCAATACAATTATAGCATGGATAATAAACGTTTATCATGAACAAGGAAATACAATAATAAACACTTTATTTATTGCCTCTAGGGCATATTTCCAACAGTCTCCCACTTTCCCTAGAGTCAATAATCTAGTTTACATCACTATGTGATTTACATTGTAATGAATCGAACACCCATGCAGTTCTGGTGTTGATCATGTTTAGCCCTTGGAAGAGGTTTAGTGAACGGGTCTGCAACATTCAGATCCGTGTGCACTTTGCAAATACTTATGTCCTTCTCCTCAATGTAATCGCGGATGGAATTGAAGCGGCTCTTTATGTGTCTGGTCATCTTGTGAAACCTTGGTTCCTTGGCCAGAGCAATGTCACAAGTGTTGTCACAGAACCAAGTCATTGGATTCAGTGCACTGGGCACTACTCCAACATCTGTCATGAACTGCTTCATCCAGACACCTTCCTTTGCCGCCTCCGAGATTGCGATGTACTCCGCTTTGCATGTAGAATCGGCTACCACGCTTTGCTTGGAACTGCACCAACTTACCACTCCCCCGTTGAGAATAAATTCGTATCCGGTTTGCGACTTAGAGTCATCCGGATCAGTGTCAAAGCTTGCATCGACGTAAACCTTTACGATGAGCTCTTCATCACCTCCATAAACGAGAAACATTTCCTTAGTCCTTTTTAGATACTTAAGGATATTCTTGACCGCCGTCCAGTTCTCCATTCCAGGATCACTTTGAAACCTTCCGGCCATACTTATGGCAAGGTTGACATCGGGTCTTGTGCATAGCATTGCATACATGATAGAGCCTATGGCTAAAGCATAGGGGATGACACTCATCTTCTCTCTATCTTTTGCAGTCACTGGGCATTGAGTCTTACTCAACTTCACACCTTGTAATACAGGCAAGAACCCATTCTTGGACTGATCCATTTTGAACTTCTTCAAAACTTTATCAAGGTATGTGCTTTGTGAAAGTGTTATCAAGCGTCTTGATCTATCTCTATAGATCTTAATGCCTAATATGAAAGCAGCTTCTCCTAGGTCCTTCATTGAAAAACTCTTGTTCAAATATTCCTTCACGCTTTCCAGCATTTCTATATTGTTTCCAATCAGCAATATGTCATCCACATATAATATTAGAAACGCTATAGAGCTCCCACTCACTTTTTGTAAATACAAGCTTCTCCATAAACTTGTATAAACCCAAACGCTTTGATCACCTCATCAAAACGCTTATTCCAACTCCGAGATGCTTGCACCAGTCCATAAATGGATCGCTGGAGTTTACAAACTTTGTCAGCATTCTCTGGATCGACAAAACCTTCTGGTTGCATCATATACAACTCTTCCTCAAGGAAACCATTGAGGAACGCTGTTTTGACATCCATCTGCCAAATTTCATAGTCGAAATATGTAGCTATTGCTAACATGATTCTAACGGACTTAAGCATCTCTACGGGTGAGAAGGTCTCATCAGTCAACTCCTTGAACTTGTGAAAAACCCTTTGCCACAAGTCGAGCTTTATAGACGGTGACATTACCATCCACGTTCGTCTTCTTCTTAAAGATCCATTTGTTCTAAATGGCCTTTCGCCCTTCAGGTAATACTTCCAAAGTCCATACTTTGTTTTCATACATGGATCCCATCTCGGATTTCATGGCCTCTAACCATTTCTCGGAATCCGGGCCCATCATCGCTCCTCCATAGCTCGTAGGTCCATTGGTGTCCAACAACATGACCTCCAAGACAAGGTTGCCGTACCACTCAGGAGCAGTACTCGCCCTTGTCGACCTACGAGGTTCAATAGTAACTTGATCCGAAGCTTCATGATCATCATCATTAATTTCCTCTTAAACTGTTGTAGGTTCCACAGAAGCATCTTTTTGTGCTGTGCTACTTTCTGGTTGAAGTAAAGGTTCGATAACCTCATCAAGCTCTATTTTCCTCCCACTCAATTCTTTCGAGAGAAACGCTTTCTCAAGAAATGTTCCATTCTTAGCGACAAACACTTTGCCTTCAGATCTGAGATAGAATGTATACCCAATTGTCTCTTTAGGGTATCCTATGAAGACGCATATCTCCACTTTGGGTTCCAGCTTTTCAGGCTAAAGCTTTTTGACATAAGCATCTCATCCCCAAACTTTAAGAAACGACAACTTTGGCCTCTTGCCAAACCACAATTCATATGGCGTCGTCTCATCGGATTTCAATGGTGCCCTATTTAAAGTGAATGCAGCTATCTCTAATGCATAACCCCAAAACGATAGTGGACAAATCAGCAAGAGACATCATAGAACGCACCCTATCTAATAAGGTTCGATTATGACGTTCAGACACACCATTACGCTGTGGTGTTCCGGGCGGTGTCAACTGTGAAACAATCCCACACTGTCTTAAGTGACTGCCAAACTCATAACTCAGATATTGACCTCCTTGATCAGATCGTAGGAATTTGATCTTCTTGTTACAATGATTCTCAACTTCACTCTGAAATTGCTTGAACTTTTCAAACATTTCAGACTTATGTTTCATTAATTAAATATACCCATCTCTACTTAAGTCATCAGTGAAGGTGAGAAAATAATGATATCCATCACGCGCTGCAACATTCATTGGACCGCACACATCAGTATGTATGATTTCCAACAAGTTACTTGCCCGTTCCATAGTTCGAGAGGACGGCGTTTTAGTCATCTTGCCCATGAGTCATGGTTCACATGTGTCAAGTGATTCAAAATCAAGTGACACCAAAAGTTCATCAACATGGAGCTTCCTCATGCGTTTTACACCAATATGACCCAAACGGCAGTGCCACAAGAAAGTGGTACTATCATTATCAACTCTACATCTTTTGGCATCAATGTTATGAACATGTGTACCATCACTATCAAGATTTAATATGAATAAATACCCCACATTGGGTGCATGACCATAAAAGATATTACTCATATAAATAGAACAACCATTATTCTCTGATTTAAATGAGTATCTGTCTCGCAATAAAAAAGATCCAGATATAATGTTCATGCTTAATGCAGGCACTAAATAACAATTATTCAGGTTCATCACTAATCCCGATGGTAATTGAAGAGAGAGCGTGCCGACGGCTATCACATCAACCTTGGAACCATTTCCCACGCGCATCGTCACTTCGTCCTTAGCCAGCCTCTGTCTATTCCGTAGGTCCTGCTTTGAGTTGCAAATGTGAGTAACCGAACTGGCATCAAATACCTAGGCACTACAACGAGAGTTAGTAAGGTACACATCAATAACATGTATATCATATATACCTTGTTTGTTGTTGCCCGCCTTCTTGTCAGCTAGGTACTTGGGGCAGTTCCGCTTCCAGTGACCAGTTCCCTTGCAATGAAAGCACTCAGTTTCTAGCTTGGGTCTAGCCTTGGGTTTCTTTATAGGAGGAGCAACTGCTTTGCCATCCTTCTTTGATTTACCCTTCTTGCCCTTGCCCTTGCGATTCTTCTTGAAACTAGTGGTTTTATTGACCATCAACACTTGATGTTATTTCTGGATTTCAGACTCAGCAACTTTCAGCATCGCAAACAGCTCGGCGACTGACTTGTTCAGCCCGTGCATGTTATAGTTCATCACAAAGCTCTTGTATCTAGGTGGCAGTGATTGAAGAACTCTCTTAGTGATCGCCTCTGGCGGAAGGGAAATTCCCAACTCCGCCAAATGAGTCGAATACCCAGACATTTTGAGTATATGTTCACTGATAGACCCATTCTCCTCCATTTTGCAAGCATAGAACTTGTCAGAGGTCTCATACCTCTCGATCCGGGCATTCTTCTAAAAGATAAACTTCAATTCCTGGAACATCTCATATTCTCCATGACGTTCGAAATGTTTTTGAAGTCCCGGTTCTAAGCCATACAATATTGCACACTGATCTATTGAGTAATCTCCAAAACATGCCTCCCAAGCATTCTTAACGTCTTCGGATGGCATGTCTTTGGATTGGTCACCAAGCGGTGCATCAAGGACATATGATTTCTGGGAAGCTGTGAGGATAATCCTCAGATTACGGGCCCAGTCAACAAAGTTACTTCCATCATCTTTCAACTTAGCTTTCTCTAGGAACGCATTAAAATTCAGGGGTGCTACTACGCGAGCCATTGATCTACAACATAAATATGCAAAGGTTACTTAGACTATTGTTTAAGATAATGAGTTTAGTTAATCAAATTATTAAAGCTCCCACTCGAATTGACATCCCTCGGGTCATCTGAGTGTCACGTGATCCAAATTCACCAACTCAAGTCTGATCATCACGTGAGTTGAGGTCGTTTCAATGGTGAAAGTCATCACGTTGATCATATCTACAATATGAATCATGTTCGACCTTTTGGTCTCTTGTGTTTCGAGGCCATGTCTGTACATACTAGGCTCGTCAAGTTTAACACGAGTGTTCTGTATGTGGAACACTGGCTTGCGCCCGTTGTATGTGAATGTATAGTCCATCACACCCGATCATCACATGGTGTCTCGACACGACGAACTTTCGCAACGGTGCACACTCGAGGAGAACACAATTCATCTTGAAATTTAAGTGAGGGATCACCTTATAATGCTACCGTCGTCCTAAGAAAAACAAGGTGCATAAAAGGATTAACATCACATGCAAATCATAAGTGATGATCTCCATCGTCACCGGCACGACACCATGATCTCCATCAACGTGTCACCATCGGGGTTGTCACGCCCACCATGCTTCTACTACTATTGCTACTGTTTAGCGATAAAGTAAAGCATTACATAGCGCTTAATGATTGACACGCAGGTCATACAATAATTAAAGACAACCCTATGGCTCCTGCCGGTTTCCGTACTCATCGACATGCAAGTCGTGATATTCTATACAACACATGATCATCTCATACATCACATATATCTTATCATCTAATTGGCCATATCACATCACAACATACCCTGCAAAAACAAGTTAGACGTCCTCTAATTGTTGTTGCATGTTTTACGTGGCTGCTACGGGTATCTAGCAAGAACAATTCTCACCTATGCATAAACCACAACGGTGATACATAAGTTGCTTTTCAACCTTCTCAAGGACCGCCTTAGTCGAATCCGATCCAACCAAAGTAGGAGAAACAGACACCCGCCAGCCATCTTTGTGCAACGAAGTTACACGTCAGTCGATGGAACCGGTCTCTCATAAGCGTACGAGTAAGGTTGGTCCGGGCCGCTTCATCCCACAATATCGCTGAACCAAAGAATGACCAAGGGAGGAAGCAATCTAAGAATCAACGCCCACAAACTCTTTGTGTTCTACTCGAGATCTCATCTACACATAGACCTAGCTCATGATGCCACTGATGGGGAATGTTGCATGGGAAACAAAAAAATTCCTACGCACACGCAAGATCTATCCATGGTGATGAGCATCTACGAGAGGGAGAGTGAATCTACGTACCCTATAGATTGCTAAGCAGGAAGCGTTAAGAAACACGGTTGATATAGTCGAACGTCTTCGCGATCCAACACGCCGAGCGTCTTGCGATCCAAACACGGTCCGTCCCGATCTAGCACCGAACGGACGACACCTCCGCGTTCAGCACACGTATGGCTTGATGACGATCTCCGCCTTCTTGATCTAGCAAGAGAGAGCAGAGAGGTAGACGAGTTCTTCGGCAGCATGATGACGCTGTGGCGATGGTGGTGGAGTAATCTCAGTAGGGCTTCGCCTAAGCGTAGCTGAAACCGATCTAGAGGAGAAACTACGGACTAGAGGGTTGGGTTGCACGTGGCTGAAAATCTTGTGCAAAAACCCTAAAACTTCTAGAATATACAGGAGGAGAGGAGGAGGAGACTTGGCGCAAGGGCTAGCCCCTCTTTGGCTCGGCCGAAGTGGAGAGGAGGAGTCCTCCTTCTCCACTCCTAGTAGGATTAGGACTCCTTCCTTATTTCCACCTTTTCCACTTTGGAATTCCTTCCCAGCCGCATGGGCCTTGTGTGGCACTTTTTCCATCCCACTAAGGGTTGGTATTTATCCTCCCACAGCCCATGTAGCCTCTTGGGTCGAAATACACCTCCCGATGGTCACCCGGTACCCTCCCGGCACTCCTGGTACACTACCGATGAGCCCAGAACTTTTCCGGCGAACAAAACAGGACTTCCTATATATCAATATTTACCTCCGGACCATTCTGGAGCTCCTCGTGACGTCCGGGATCTCATTCGGGACTCCTAACAACCTTCGGTCACCACCATATATAACTCTATACTACCAGAACGTCACTGAACCTTAAGTGTGCAGACCCTGCGGGTTCGAGAACTATGTAGACATGACCGAGACACCTCTACGGTCAATAACTAATAGCGGGACCTAAATGCCCATATTGGTTCCTACATATTCTACGAAGATCTTTATCGGTCGAACCTCTATGTCAAGGATTCAGTTAATCCCGTATGATGTTCCCTTTGTTCTTCGGTATGTTACTTGCCCAAGATTCGATCGTCGGTATCTCCATACCTAGTTCAACCTTGTTACCGGCAAGTATGTTTACTCATTCCGTAACACAAGATCCCGTGACTAACACTTAGTCACATTGCTTGCAAGGCTTATTGTGATGTTGTATTACCGAGTGGGCCCTGAGATACCTCTCCGTCACACGGAGTAACAAATCCCAGTCTTGATCCATACCAACCCAGCAGCCACCCTCAGAGATACCTTTAGAGCACCTTTATAGTCACCTAGTTACGTTGCGACGTTTGATACACACAAGGCACTCCTCTAGTGTCCATGAGTTGCATGATCTCATGGTCATAGGAACATACACTTGACATGCAGAAAACTGTAGCAACAAACTGACACGATAATATGCTATGTTTATAGTTTTGGTCTTTTCCATCCCATCATTCTCCTAATGATGTGATCCCATTATCAAATGACATCTTATGTCAATGGCCAGGAAACCTTGACCATCTTTGATCAACGAGCTAGTTTACTAGAGGCATACTAGGGACAAAGTGTTGTCTATTTATCCACACATGCAATGTGTTTCCAATCAATACAATTATAGCATGGATAATAAACGTTTATCATGAACAAGGAAATATAATAATAAACACTTTATTTATTGCCTCTAGGGCATATTTCCAACAGTCTCTCACTTGCACTAGAGTCAATAATCTAGTTCACATCACTATGTGATTTACATTGTAATGAATCGAACACCCATGCAGTTCTGGTGTTGATCATGTTTAGTCCTTGGAAGAGGTTTAGTTAACAGGTCTGCAACATTCAGATCCGTGTGCACTTTGCAAATATTTAAGTCCTTCTCCTTGATGTAATAGCAGATGGAATTGAAGCATCGCTTTATGTGTCTGGTCCTCTTGTGAAACCTTGGTTCCTTGGCCAAAGCAATGGCACCAATGTTGTCACACAATAGAGTCATTGGATTCAGTGCACTGGGCACTACTCCAAGATCTGTCATGAAGTGCTTCATCCAGACACCTTCCTTCATTAGCAATCATAGAAGACTATATGATGGTTGAGTATGTGGACTTGCCTAAAGGCTCCGATACGTGACCCTTCCTGAAAAGATAATGAATTGTAGTTGCAAAGTTTATTGAGAACATAGGTTGTTGGTTTTTAATAGATTTTTTGATTTATACTTTGATTGTGTGATGAACTATTACTTATTCATGAGTAGTATATGATAAAAGTTCTATGATAAAAATCCTATGATTAATTTTGTTGCTGTTATAATAATCAACATGATACTTGTATGTCCGTATTTTGTTTTTATCGACACCTCTCTCTCAAAGCATGTGGACATGTTTTTCAATTTCGGTTTTCGCTTGAGGACAAGCGAGGTCTAAGCTTGGGGGAGTTGATACGTCCATTTTGCATCATATTTTCTTGCTCTTATTTATAATGTTTTTGTCCATAATAATGCTTTTTGGGGTAATTCTAATGCCTTTTCTCTCATAATTTGCAAGGAACACACCAAGAGGGAGAATTCCGACAGCTGGAAATCTGGACCTGGAAAACCTACATCAGGCTACCTATTCTGCACAACTGCAAACAAGCTAAAACTTCACAGAGATTTTTCATGTATTATTTAAGAATTATTGGAGCAAATAACAACCAGAGGGGGCCCACCAGGTGGGCACAACCCACCTGGGCGCGCCAGGGAGCCCAAGCGCGCCCTGGTGGGTTGTGCCCACCTCCGGTGCCCATCTTCTGGTATATAAGTCATTTTTACTTAGAAAAAATAAGAAGGAGGCTTTCGGGATGAAGCGCCACTGCCTCGAGGAGGAACTTGGGCCAGAGAACTTTTGCCCTCTGGCGGAGCGATTCTGCTGGGGGAACTTCCCTCCCGGAGTGGGAAATCATCGTCATCATCATCACCAACAACTCTCCCATCTTGGGGAGGGCAATCTTCATCAACATCTTCAACAGCACCAACTCCTCTCAAACCCTAGTTCATCTCTTGAGTTCAATCTTGTTACCGAAACTATAGATTGTTGCTTGTGGGTGACTAGTAGTGTTGATTACGACTTGTAGTTGATCACTATATGGTTTATTTGGTGGAAAATTATATGTTCATATCCATTATGATATTTAATACCCCTCTGATCTTGAGCATGATTATTATTTGTGAGTAGGTACTTTTGTTCTTGAGCTCACGGGAGAAATTATGTTGCAAGTAATCATGTGAATTTGATATGTGTTCGATATTTTGATAGTATGTATGTTGTGATTCCCTTAGTGGTATCATGTGAACGTCGACTACATGACACTTCACCATATTTGGGCCTAAGGGAATGCATTGTGGAGTAGCAATTAGATGATGGGTTGCGAGAGTGATAGAAGCTTAAACCCCAGTTTATGTGCTATTCCGTAAGGGGCCGATTGGATCCAAAAGTTTAATGTTATGGTTAGAATTTATTCTTAATACTTTTATCTTACTTACGGATGCTTGTGGGAGGGTTAATCATAAGTAGGAGGTTTGTTCAAGTAAGAGCATCACCTAAGCACCGGTCCACCCACATATAAAATTATCAAAGTACCGAACACGAATTAAACCAACATGATGAAAGTGACAAGATGAAATTCCCGTGTACCCTCAAGATGAAAGAGAACTGATCGACCTCTCTTTCTCCAAGAGATTGGTCGAACAACAAGTTTTCGTATATCTATCCGACGCTACTAGCTACATATATACAATATAAGATCTGTTACAATCCCTAACATCTAAGGTCAAATTCCACATGGTATTCTCCAGCTTTATTTATGACATGGTCAAGAAAGAATGCTGCCAATTCCTCTTGAATTGCTCGTATGCGATCATGTGGTAGGAGTTCATCCCGCATATGCCACATCTAATTTGAAGAAGGGGGTCAATACATATATATGAATGAAACTCAACACAAATCATGGTAATAAAATAAAATTGTGAATATTATTGCTTACGCACTTCATATTGTTTTTCAGAGTAGCCCCGCTTAGAGGTCGTCGCGTTGTATATGAACTCGCCAACGTAGTATCCACAAAAATCTGCTTCTTCTTCCTGCCACAAGCACTTTACGAGAAATAGAGTTCAATCAAACTCATAATCAAGCCTGATAAATGGTATTGATGAAACTAGAATCAATGGGAGATGCACAGAACTAGCTAGTAGTACTTACTTTCGGGTGTGTAAATTGCAGTTCCCTTGGCAGTGCCAGAACAATTGCGGTGAACTCTTTCCAAACCCTGCCGGACAAAGAAAATAATTACTTGATATCAAGAAATGAACAAAGTTGCCGATATGATGAGATAATGATCAATTGAACTTACTTCTGGAGCATTTGAGTCATGTCCGCATATTCCTGGGGATCTTTTCGTCTCGAGTCTAAGACGATTACTACTCCCCGCTCAAGGTTAATCTCTAGCAGAATAAAGTGGAAGCTGTGCACGCATGCATAACTCATCAATTACATTACTATAACTTCGAGTACTAAGGGAAACCGAATATGCACAAGAGAGTAACACTCACTGGAAGTTGTAAGGAAAGAGTATTCTCTCTTTGTTTTGATTTATAAGCAACGATTGTAGCAAGTTGTCCTCGGTTTCTATGACTCTGTGTTTAACCGTCCATTCATGTATGATATTTGGGTTAATGAACCCAATGTCAAAGATTTGTGCTTTTCTGCATTGGAAGATCTTCAATATGCATAATATAGTGAGGATAATTATATATACATGCAATGAAAGAGCTGAGCTATATAGAGAGACTTAATTACAGAAGTAGTACCTCCAGACAGTAGGAAGTCACAACTGTTTTGTCGAGGAACTTTTGATTGTATAATGTGATTATCTTCTCAAATTCAGCAGACAACTGATTCAATCCAACGAGGTCATGCTCCTCTTTAATTCTCAGCGTCAAAATATCCTTCCCGGACTCGCTGCAGGTTTTCATGTACCATTCATGCAATCTTCACATAATCATTGGAAGAGGAGGAGGATCAGTTTACAGGCTGCGTGTACTGGTATCTGAATTCGTCCATCTCCATTGCTTCAAATAGTACATCATCACTCATGTAATCAGCAGGATTGGTACCGGGCACCATCCCTGGATGATCAACGGCGATATCACTAGACACCTTGAGCGGGGGGCACGATTGGTTCGCCTGCTCACCGAGCTGGGGAATTTTTTCCCACTTCTTCGTCTTGCTAACCTTGCATCACTGGAAGTACTTCCTGACCGCCAAGAATCTTGATACGTCTTTTTAAGACAGCGGATATAGTTGGAATCCGATGGAGGAGGTGGTGGTCGCTACAGGGCATCGATAGTGCACTTCACTTTCACCGGATTTGGCTTCTCCTTCGGAGGTGGAGTTTTCTTTACAAAATGGTCCCTCACTTGGGCACGACAGATGTCTTCGTTTTCCTTCTTGGTCCTCTCATATGGTAACTTTTCCGGAGCCTTGAGAGATGGACCGTATCTGAATTGTCTCACGCCTCTGCTTGTACTGCTAGACGCCGGAACGGCGGCATCTCTCTTCCGTCGTTGATGACGAGGCGGAGGAGGAGGCAGACAGCTCTGAGGCGTCGGAGGAGCCGGAGCGGTGGCATCTGTCTTCCGTTGTTGCTGACGAGGCGGAGGAGGAGGCAGACTGCTCCGACGCGCCGGAGTATGCGAAGGAGGAGGTGTAGTGCCCTCACATGCTGAAGGAGCCGGAGAGGGAGGCGGAGTGCCCTGATCACTCGCCGGAGGATGAGGAGGAGGAGGAGGCAGAGTGCCTTGACTCACCAGAGGAGGAGGAGGCGGAGGTGTCCAGTTTTGAAGCTTGATGTACTCCTTCGGCCATAGACATGTACTCCATAGAGCATGAACCAACCGATTCTCCCCTTCACCTATAGGGTGGTCAAGCTCGAGCTCCTCAAGTCTCTCCATTACTTCATCCATCGTCACAATAGTATAGCCATGTGGAATCGGAAGGCAGTGAAAAGTTCCGTTGGGTTGAGGAGGTGCAATAGAGCGGAGAGTCGCCTTCAAAGTGAGGTTATGCCATTTCACATAAGCTTGCAATGTTGAGACTCTGTGATAGTACCCACGGTGTAAAACGGACAATCTCTTTCAAAGTATCAGGATTTCATACAAAAATTCATCTGTTACAAAGGCATGTAACTGTAGTGATATTCTAGATCAAAGGCATCATCATAATAGTAGTGGAGAGAAAGTTTCACTTTTTCTTCCCTTGTGTCCTTTGCTTATTGCACCGTAACCATGGATAATTTTCATCGTTTAACAAGGTGCTTGGGTCAGCCTTGACTTTGAAGGGAGGGATTTCATGAAACGTTTCATAATCTTCAGACATGTCTGTCTTGCCCTCCAATCCCACGATGTCTCTTTTTCCTAAAAGAACTATGTGGCACTTTGGCTCATCGTATGATGTATTCGCTTCCTTATCTTTTCTTTTTCTAGGTTTGGTAGACCTGTCCTTCACATAGAAAACCTGTGCCATATCATTGGCTAGGACGAATGGTTCGTTTGTGTACCCAAGATTGTTCAGATCCACTGTTGTCATTCCGTACTGTGGGTCTACCTGTACCCCGCCTCCTAACAGATTGACCCATTTGCACTGAAACGAAGGGACCTTAAAATCATGTCCATAGTCCAGTTCCCATATGTCCACTATGTAACAAAAATATGTGTCATTTCCCCTCTTGGTTGCTGCATCAAAGCGGACACCGCTGTTTTGGTTGGTGCTCTTTTGATCGTGGGCGATCGTGTAAAATGTATCCCCATTTATCTTGTACCCTTTGTAAGTCAATACAGTCGAAGATGGTCCCCTGGCCAACGAGTACAGCTCATCAGAAACAGTGTTCTCACCCATGAGACATGTTTGCAACCAACTGCCGAAAGTCCTGATATGTTCATATGTAATCCAGTTGTCACACTGCTCTGGGTGTTTGGAGCGTAGAATATTCTTGTGTCCATCGACATACGGGCTCACCAAGGTAGAATTTTGTAGAACTGTGTAGTGTGCTTGAGACCAAGAATGCTCGTCCCTACATATTATTGAGTCCGCTCCTAGCGTGCCTTTTCCAGTCACTCTCCCCTCATACCGCGATTGAGGGAGACCAACCTTCTTAAGGTAAGGAATGAAGTCAACACAAAACCCAATGACATCCTCTGTTGATTGCCCATGGAGATGCTTCCTTCTGGCCTAGCGCGGTTATGAACATATTTCTTTAAGACTCCCATGAACCTCTCAAAGGGGAACATATTGTGTAGAAATACAGGGCCTAGAACGACAATCTCGTCGACTAGATGAACTAGGACGTGTGTCATCATATTGAAGAAGGATGGTGGGAACACCAGCTCGAAACTAACAAGACATTGCACCAAATCACTCCTTAGCCTTCGCGGGATTTCTGGATAGATCACCTTCTGAGAGATTGCATTGAGGAATGCACATAGCTTCACAATGGCTAATCGAACGTTTTCCGGTAGAAGTCCCCTCAACACAACCGGAAGTAGTTGCCTCATAATCACGTGGCAGTCATGAGACTTTAGGTTCTGGAACTTTTTCTCTGCCATATTTAATATTCCCTTTATATTCGACGATAAGCTACACGGGACCTTCATACTGAGTAGGCATTCAAAGAAGATTTCCTTCTCTTCTTTGGTAAGAGCATAGCTGGCAGGACCTTCATACTACTTTGGATGCATGCCGTCTTTTTCATGCACACGTTGATGTTCCTTCCATGCCACCGATGTATCTTTTGTCTTCCCATACACTCCCAAGAAGCCTAGCAGGTTCACGCAAAGATTCTTCGTCACGTGCATCATGTTGATTGTAGAGCGGACCTCTAGGTCTTTCCAATAGGGTAGGTCCCAAAATAAAGATTTCTTCTTCCACATAGGTGTGCGTCTCACATCGTCAGTGGGAACAGATAGTCCACCAGGACCCTTTCCAAAGATTACTTGTAAATCATTGACCATATCAAGTATGTGATCACTAGTACGGAGGGCGGGCTTCTTCCGGCGATCTTCCTCACCTTTGAAATGCTTTCCTTTCTTTCGACTTTGATGGTTGGTCGGAAGAAATCGACGATGCCCCAGGTAAACATTCTTCCTGCATTTGTCCAAATATATATTTTAAACAGTGTGTGCATGCGTGGTATCCCTTGTTTGTCTGTCCTGAAAGGTTACTGAGAGCAGGCCAATCGTTGATGGTTACAAACAGCAACGCATGTAGGTCAAATTCCTCCTGTTCTTTCTCATCCCACACACGTACACCTTTTCCATTCCATAGATGTACAAGTTCATCAACTAATGGCCTTAGGTACACATCAATGTCATTGTCGGGTTGCTTAGGGCCTTGGATGAACACTGGCATCATAATGAACTTCTGCTTCATGCACAACCAAGGAGGAAGGTTATACATACATAGAGTCACAGGCCATGTGCTATGGTTGCTGCTCTACTCCACAAAAGTATTAATGCCATCTGCACTTAAACCAAACTATACGTTCCTTGGGTCACCTGTCAAGTCGCTCCACTTTCTCTCGATCTTGCTCCATTGCGACTCGTCAGCGGGTGCTCTCAACTTCCCGTCTTTCTTACGGCCCTCTTTGTGCCATCACATCAACTTGGCATGCTCTTTGTTTCTGAACAGACGTTTCAACCATGGTATTATAGGAGCATACCACATCACCTTGGCAGGAACCCTCTTCCTGGGGCGCTCGTCGTCAACATCACCAGGGTCATCTCTTCTGATCTGATACCGCAATGCACCGCATACCGGGCATGCGTTCAAATCCTCGTACGCACCGTGGTAGAGGATGCAGCCATTAGGGGCATGCATGTATATTCTGCACCTCCAATCCTAAAGGGCATACAACCTTCTTTGCTGCGTACGTATTATTGGGCAATTCGTTATCCTTTGGAAGCTTCTTCTTCAATATTTTTAGTAGCTTCTCAAATCCTTAGTCAGGTACACCATTCTCTACCTTCCACTGCAGCAATTCTAGTGTGGTACTGAGCTTTGTGTTGCCATCTTCGCAATTGGGGTACAACCCTTTTTTGTGATCCTCTAACATGCGATCGAACTTCAACTTCTTATTTTCACTTTCGCATTGTCTCTTTGCATCAACAATGACCCGGCGAAGATCATCATCAGGCACTTCGTTTGGTTCCTCTTGATCTTCAGCTTCCCCCGTTGCACCATCATCGTATTCAGGAGGCACATAGTTATCATCATCCTCTTCTTCTTCGTTGTCTTCCATCATAACCCCTCTTTCTCCATGCTTGGTCCAAACATTATAATGTGGCATAAAACCCTTCTCAAGCAGGTGGAAGTGTAGGGTTTTAGAGTTGGAGAAATCCTTTGTATTCTCACAAACAGTACATGGACAATACATAAAACCATTCTTCTTGTTTGCCTCAGCCACTTCAAGAAAATTATGCAGGCCCTTAATATACTCGGAGGTGCGTCGGTCACCGTACATCCATTGCCGGTTCATCTGCATGCATTATATAATAAAGTGTATTAAAAACCATTACAGAATGTCATGAATCAAGAAGTGACCAAGTTAATAGAAAGTTCATACATAGCTATCATTATTGAACAACATATAGCTCTTTAGAGCATCTAATTAAAGCATACATTGAAACTATGTAAAAAACTTAAATGCAACAACAAATGCGATCATAACCGCAACTAAGGTACCAATTGATCCAACGGCATAATGATACCAAGCATCAGTATGAATGGTATATCTTCTAATCTTTCTAATCTTCAAGCGCATTGCATCCATCTTGATCTTGTGATCGACAACGACATCGGCAACATGCAACTCCAATTTCATCTTCTCGTCTTCAACTCTTTGTAATTTTTCTTTCAAGTAATTGTTTTCTTTTTCAACCAAATTTAACATCTCGACAAGAATTTCTATGTCGGTTGGAATTTCCGGTTCACATACCTCCTAGATTAAAAAAATCAATGTCACGTTGGTCGGCATAATTTTCAAAAACACTAAATAAAACAAATAGTTATAAAAGATAATATATACCACATCCAAATCATAGACAGGACGAGGGCCGACGGAGACGGATACCAAAACCATAGCACTATATAATAACAAACAATAATAAAAGTAAGAAAATTACACAAGTATCTATCTAAATCATACAAGTAAGAACTTTTTTCTTTCAGAAAGAAGATAAGAAGAAGAGGCTAACCACGGTGGTGTCGGCGCCGAGATCGGCACGGTCTATCGACGGCGGTGAGGACGGAGACGGGACAGGATGGACCACCAGACCTAGACAAATCTTGAGGAAAATGGAGCTTGGACAAGGAGCTTCAAGAGGAGAAAGCTTAAGTGTGGCTCGGGCATTTCATCTAGCACCTCATGTGCATAGGAGGTGAGCTAGAGCACCACAAAGCTCTCCCACGGCCGTCCAAAAAAAACAGAGCAGTGCACTGATCTGCTCGTGGGTAGGGGTATATATAGGCTTCCCTTTGGTCCCGGCTTGTGGCTAGAACCGGGACTAAAGGACCCCATTTGGTCCCGGTTCCAGCCACAAACCGGTACCAATGGTTGTGGGCCATGAGCGAGGCCCATTGGTCCCAGTTCGTGTCTGACCAGGACCAAAGGGGTCAAACGAACCGGGACAAATGGCCCATGAGGTGGCCGGCGCCCTGGCCTCACGAACCGGGACCGATGCCCCCATGGGTCCCGGTTCGTGAGTGAACCGGGATTAATGGAATTTCCGGGCCTGGACGAAAGCCTTGTTTTCTACTAGTGTCTCCCAGTCACTAACAGGTGGGCCCCGCACCATGTTGTCATGTGACATTAGCACTCTGTACGTATACAGAGGTGATTAGCATCGTAGATGCATGCCCAAGCCAAGTTATGTCACTCATTCAATGTATCCCACAAATTTTAGCACCAAACTAATTTTTCTCGTCAAGTTTAGGCACCTGTGGTGTAATTAACTCTAAAAAATATCTATGTCAACTTGATGGGCATAATTGTCATTAACACGAAATGCAACAAATAGTTATAAAAGAGAATATACCACATCTGAATCGTAAACCGGATGAGGGCCGACGGGCACGGATATCATAACCATGGCACTATAAATAATAACAATTATATAAGTAAGAAAACTATGCAAGTGACTATCTAAATCATACAAATACGATTTTATTTATAAAAATTATAAGAACACAAGAAGAGGCTCATCGAGGTGGTGCCGGCGACGGGACGGTGCGGTCGATCGACGGTGGTCAGGACGGGGACGGGAAGGCACACTAAGTAAACCAAACCTACACATATGCAAACTAGGGAGTTAATTTGATCTCAAATTGCATATAAATAAATAAAAACTATCACATAATTACACCCAAACTAAAACCCACAAATCATTATACTTATAAAGCATTGCACGAGCTGATCTAGCAATAAGAGATGAAAGGACAAAGTTGCAAACCTTTGTGAACACTTGGATGGATTGGGGTGCCTCAAATCTTGACAAATATTGGCAAAAATCGAGGGATGAGCTTGAGTTAGGGGAAGAAACAGAGAGGGGAGTTTGAATGGAGAAAAGTGGGAAATGGAGTCTGGTTGGACGAAGGGTTTATATAGGGAAACCTTTAGTCCCGGTTTGTTAAACAAACCGGAACTAAAGGTCAATCTATAGTCCCAGTTTGTATCACAAACCGGGACTAAATGGGCTCATGGGGGCCCCAGGCTGACACTAGCCTGCCACTACTCCTTTAGTCCCTGTTTGTCAAATGAACCGGGACTAATGGCCTGACCGCTACTAGCCATTGGAACCGGGACTAATGGCAACATTAGTCCCGGTTCAAATCCAAACCGGGACTAAAGGTAGAAACGGAAGGCCTGTTTTCTACTAGTGTAGTTATCGTAGGACTAGACGCTAAGGTACAAATGGCACAGACAGAGGAGAGGGGTGGAACGTCGCCAGAGGAGAGCGTGATAGAGACCGGCTTGAACACTGGAGGTGAAAGAGACTTAGAGTTCCATCAGGAATGACGTGTTGCGGCGGAAGTGGTGGAGCGGCGGCGAAGGCAAGAGAGAAAAAATGAAGAAGAGAAAATGAGGAGGATGAAGGCTCGCGATCTGGAAAAGGTTTTGGGTGGGCCGGCGGTGTCGGAGGCCCTCGTTGGATGGCAAAAAGCGTCCGGACCGCGTGGTCCGGACAATTTTGGGCAGTTTGAGGATCCACTTTGGATATGCCCTTATACATCATAACATGTCTATCATGCGGGCACTCCAAGGAAAAGTCACCGTAGGGGTAGAATGAAAAGTGATCTAACATGCCGCTGCCGCCAGAGGGCCATCTTCCGCCGCTGTCCTCCGGCGGCTCCCTTCCGCCGAGGGCCTCGGTCATTGGTGATGAGGGGGGTTGCCGGATCCATGTGTGCGGATATCTTTAGGCATTAGTAGCTTAGTGTTTTGGGCTGATTATCGTCTTGGCTTCGACGATGGCGATGACGGCGCTGAATAAAGAATCTTTAGATTCTTCCACGAAGAGGCGATTTGTCCTATGGTTGGGGTTGGATTAGGAAAATAGGTTGTTCGAACAAGGTTGGCATGGCAGCGCTGACATCCTCATGGTGGACTTATGTCGTCAAGTTTTGTCATTGTGACGACGTTTACTCTAGCGCCGACGCGGAGCTAGGGAGGTAGTCCAGAAGCAGATGCAAATTGTGCTATGCATTAGTGGTATCTGAAAGATGGTGGATCGTATGTTGGGTCCTTGGTTCGTGGTAGGTAGGTATGGTTTCCTCTTCCGACGTCTTAGTCGTGTGGGTGCCAAATTTGAAGTACGGTGGCGTGTCCGGCGTGTTGTCCCAGTCTGATTCATTCAACAGCAATACCTTCGCCTTTGGTGAGCCACCTTAGAGTTCCGAAAGGGTTGCATATCAGCGGTGAAGCCACGTCGAGCTCCGATGAGTAAGTGATCCGTCATTTTTCTTTTTCTTTTGATCGCCGTTGTGGTGGTGCTGGAGCAGATGAACACGTGTTGTTATTAAGCTGAGGGGATTTTCCAGTCTTGATTGTATTTCTTTGTCTCGGCTGGTGTTTCTTTGGGCAAAGACTAACGTTTTATTGCCTTCTTAATTTTGCCAGTCATATCTACATAATTTGTACTATAGTATTTTTGATATAAATGAGACACATATTATCATGAAAGACACAGACACCGCCTGCTGCTCAGGCTGCCCAAATCAGAGGCGGGATCCTCGCCGCCGATGTTACTTCTACTTTTTGCAGGAACCGATGTGTAAATTACACAGCCATTGGTCTATCACCGGCTCCCAAACCAGGCAAGCTCCATAGCATGGCATTATGAGCTCATGCTCGTCTTCTCCAGCTTAGCTTCCATATGATCCAACCAGGACTGCTTTTTCAGGGAAGTCAACTACGCATATGCTCTGCATGCGAGTCTAAGGCAGACTATTGATCTTTTCCTCCTCCCTACTCCACCATGTTCCTTGGGATCAAAGACACGCGCTGCAGAGTCGTCGTCGTCGGGTGGTAGATTCTATAATGTCATGGCATAAATCTCACAACTATCTCTCTGCTCTTCCTGCCCTTCCTACCCCCACTAGAAGCAGAGGCCGTCATCGATCGATTATCAATCTTGTAAGTATCTGCACTGCAGAGTCAGAATCTCGTTTCATATATATTCTTGTTCTGTCTTGAAATTTCCATGGTGAGTAATGTATGCAGTGAGGATGAGAATAGTCCCGTTTCTGTCGGCGTTAGCCTTGGTGTTGTTGGGGTTCGTCCTCGGGTTTTCTTTCCCGGTATCGATCACGCCCAAGGTACACAAGGAAACAAAAATTAATTTGATTTTGGTATTGGCTTTAAGTTAACTTGCCATCCTGATAAGACTGATCATGCATGTATGTATGCAGCTTCAATGCGGCGTGCTGCCTTGGAGTGGCAGCGGTAACAGCAGCTTCCTGGGCACACTGTGGGCACCATTCAGGAACAGCAGTAGCACCTCAAATGCCACTTCAGGGGTACATATTACATGTAGTTCTGAACTTTTTGAAATAATCTAGTTTGAACTTTCTTAAGAAATTACACAACTGCAGATTGTGGACGTTGCAAGGAAGCCTGAAGGCGCAGAGAGATTACCGCCGGGCATAGTGGTTTTGGAGTCAGATCTTCACCTGCGCCGGCTGTGGGGATCCCCGAATAAGGTGTTTTCGCATGCATTTCTCAACCCTGAACTCATGTTATTTTGTCTAGGTTTTTCTACTCTGAATAACTTGTTTCCGTTTGCGACGTGCAGGACGCTCCGGTTCGTAAGTACCTCCTGGCAATTGCCGCAGGGTACACTGAGAGAGCCAATGTCAATGCAACCGTTCAAAAGGTAAGAAGAAACCAACCAACAAGTAGTTTCTGAACTTTGATCATGCTGTCTCGGTTAAAGAGTACAGAAGTAGTTGATTCTTTACTTAACGGTCATATGACACTCGACTACACATATCGCAGTTCTCAGACAACTTCGACGTTGTGATGTTCCACTACGACGGCCGCACGACGGAGTGGGACGAAGAGTTCCAGTGGTCGAAGGAGGCCGTTCATGTCAGCGCTAGGAAGCAGACCAAATGGTGAGGGCGCCGTGTCTGCATATCTGTCTGTCTGTCTCCAACATTCTCTTTTTCAGTCAGTCCAAAAAACAATGTTCAGACTTCCTGACCTGGAATGTGTGAATGATGATCGATGAAGGTGGTTCGCCAAGAGGTTCCTTCACCCGAGCATCGTGGCGCCGTACGACTACATATTTCTGTGGGACGAGGACCTCGGCGTCGAGAACTTCACCGCCGAAGCGTAGGATCATCGTCGATCATTCAGTTCGTGTTGCTGCTTTCTGAACCTAGCTCTGAAATGTGATCACCTTGTGGACGGCTGCAGGTACGTTGAGATCGTAAGGAAGCACGGGCTGGAAATCTCGCAGCCGGGGCTGGACGCGACCAAGGGGAGGAAGACGTACGACGTCTCCGCCAAGAGAGACGCCGGCGAGATGCACAAGTAAGCAAAAGCAAACACTGACTGTATATGAGGCAGGCAGGAATGATCATGCACAAAATCAATCTTCTTGATATACATGATCAATTAATTTATCTGGCATGCGTGAACGGCACAGGACGGATGCAGGGGGAAGGCGGTGCCCCGACGTGCACACGCGGCCGTGCAGCGGGTAATTGATCATCATCAACACAAGTTCTTCACCTTGTGTGACTTGTATGAAAATCTTAGGTGACTAAGATGAAGAAACATATGCATGCATGGGCAGGTTCGTGGAGGTGATGGCGCCAGTCTTCTCCAGGGACGCTTGGAGATGCGTGTGGCATATGATCCAGGTACATAAGCTAAGCCTGATTGATTGTTACCAGGATCATGCACGCACGCACGTTTGATTTTCTCTCGAACTGAACCGAAGAAACGGATTAAATTCTGATTTGCAGAATGATCTGATTCATGGATGGGGGCTCGACTTCAATTTCTGGAGATGCGTCGATGTACACACAACATGACTAACCATAGATACACACAGCATTTTGATAAATTCATTCAAGAATGCTTAAGTTATACAGAAGATCGCTTCGAAAACTGTTAACTATTTTTGTTTTCCCTTTGAACTGGCAGGACCCTGAAGAGCAAGTTGGCATCGTTGACGCTCAATATGTAGTCCATCATGGAGTCCCCACACTCAGAGATCAGGTAACGTAACTTAATCGAGTGCTTGCCAGGAGCTCATCTACGTGTTGATTCAATTGCAGCTTCTTTTTCTGCAAGAAAGATACTCCCTACATCACACAATATAAAAGCGATTTTGACGCTACATTAGTGTAAAAATCGCGCTTATATTATGAGACAAAGGGAGTATTATGTATGGCCGCAGCTTTAAGCATGTTTATTTGGAATGAAGTTTAGCACAATATACTCAATTGTCACCACGTAGGAAGGATTGTACTGCAGTGTCTTCTTCTTTTTGAAAGATCCAGCATGCTGCCGGCATTCATTGATTTAGCAGAAGAGAGCAAAAAACATTTTTTGATCAAGTGATCATTTGAATGAAAGAAATCCAGGCAAGAAAACCCAAACCAAAAAATAACAATCTACTGGTACTATCTTCCTATTTGGTCCCAGAAGAGGTGCTCAAGGCATTTAGCCCCTGCCGGACTGCCGTGTCTTCTTGACTGAGCACCGATAATTAAAAGGTGTTGACGTAGTATTTATCTAGCACAAATTCATATAGTACATTTAAAAAATTGTTCAAGAAACTTACTACAGTACAACCTACAAGGAGTATTAGAATTCACTTGAAGTATGAAGCACAAATTCATATAGTACATTTAAAAGATTGTTTAAGAAACTTACTACAGTACAACCTACAAGGAGTATTAGAATTCGCTTGAAGTATGAACTTATTAAGTATGAAGTAAAATTCACTTAAAGCATGAACATATTACATATGAAGCATCTTGCGAGCATGGCATGCTCTCAGATACTCTTCTAATTCTTTTTATGTTCGTCCCTCCATCGGCATCCAGGGCAACGGAGAAAAGCAAGGAAGTAGGGCAAAGGTATGTATATATGTACATTACATTTCATTTTGACATTATGTAACGCTAATTAATTAAGGTAAAATACTATATTTCATGAGAAGATTAATTGTTGTTATTCTTGATGCGTAGGTGAAAGACCGGCAATACGAGGAGATGCATGCCTTTGACTCAAGAATAGCCAATGCAGACAAGGCGCTTGTCGAATCTACTGCTTGATCATCATCCCTACCCTAAATTAGTTTCTTTACTTAGTCAGTTACACAGGGAGTATTGCACAACCAGATAATATAATTGATTCCTCAAAAAAAAGATAATATAATTGACTAAAAACTAAGGAAATACCCTTGGTTTTGTTAAGTATCGACAGTTTTATCCAACAGACCGAGAGGGGTTGCGATGATATGACTTTATTTACTTTTATTTTTTAATTATTATTGGATTCTTTCTTGTATATTTGATTTTTATTGGACTTTGTATTATTGGACACTGATTGAGTTATTAATTTTATTCTATACAACTCTATGATAGGTAGAATTAACTTTGTGCATTGACATCCATGTTCTTCCTTAACACTTGCCGTGATGATTTTCTGGATGAATCTAATTCGAGAACGCGGACTTCACATGTCTCAACTCCATACAACTTGCCAAGGTAATGCATTCGAACAACAACTCAGCTCAACTTCTAAAATTTGCAATCAACTCGCTATAGAAGTGAGCAATGGCGCATGGATACATTAAATTTGATTATATATATGAGCATCTCTTTGGTTTAGGACATGCGACCAATGATGCACTACTATCACAAAAACATGATAATGCACAATAATGATAATGACAAAGTAGAAGGAAATAAAGTGGGTGGGACTAATTTAAGGGGTTACAGGTCCGACGGGAAACAATCAATTAATGAAGCAAATCAAGGAAAGCTCGTACAAACTACAAATCTAACGACCATTATGCTTCCGATCGGATGGCTTATGACTAATCTGATAGGAAATAAAATTTCAATAGTCTGATGCCTAGTAGTGCCCCTCCACATATAACATGGGACAAAAGAGGACGAATGCAATTTCATTATAGAGGGACGGAAATTAGGGTGGGGGTTGGGGGAGGGGATAGCTAGACCACTGGGCTAGAATGAATTTGAGTTTAATGGGTGTTAACTCGTGCTTTTTATAGACACCAACTACAACATAGGTGCATCCACACACACCAACACAAGCGCACACACCAACACAAGCTCGCACACACAAGCCGCGTGCAACATACTAAAGACCAAATTAATTCGTATTGTTTTTCCAAAGACTAGAGTCACAGGCATGGCTTCTAAATTGCCCAGATTAATGACCATAGCCGCTTTGCCAGATGAGAAGTTGGGAGCCGTCGCCCTACTGAACATGCAATTTGCTTTGTGGTGGACTAAGGCACAACCACCCCACTTACAATGATGTTTACTACTTTGTTAAGCTTGTTTCGTTAAGGGAGCAATAACTACATGTATATAGGTTCATTCTTTGAAACATGCGGCCGAGCTATCACACGCATGTGCTGCATCGATGGACTCGTGTGGCTGACGGACGATGGCATGCACACACGTAGCCTGTGAGAAATCGAAGAGTTTGGCAATGGGAAAGCATGCTAGTGAGAGGAGATGGAGATATGGCATGCGCGGGTCGATAGGATTCGACGGCCGGTACGCGTTGCGTTCCCATGAAGAACGGATCGGACGTTGCAGGTACACGAGGAATCGAAACAAAACACCGTGGCCGTAACAGCAGGGGAGATAACTGAGGACCAGAAAGCCGTAAAAGCTCATCGTCCCCGATTTAACAGGATCGCACCGTCCACAAGCCCAAGCACAAGCACAAGCACGGACACCATGGCGGCGCCGGTTGCTCGGGAGCTGTATCAAGGTTGGTGCTTGTAACTTCTTCAATGCCGATGACTACGAACGCATAACGTCGTCGGCCGTGGTGCTCTGTGCAGCGGATGGCTGCAAGCATACTGCCTGCAACTCGGGCCCGTTTTTCGTGGTTGAAATCTGGTCCATGTGGTACGACGGCGAGATGTATGAGGATAACCAAGTTAAGAGTCACGTGTGGGCATTTGTCTACTCATCCGAGACCCGGGAGTGGACCTCTACGTCCTCTTGGATGCCGGGACTGGCCGCCATGTTTCCGGAAAGAGCCATCCTCCTGGGACAAGTCCTCTACGTCCTCTTTCAGTACTACCTCCGTCAGCGTCTGTGTGGCAGCTGTGTTGATTATGGTGTTTTAAAGTACGACTTGGGTACGCATTGCCTATCCTCAGTTGTTGATCTGCCGGGGTCGTGTGACACCGACCCTCTTCTCATTTCGTCCGACGGTGGTGGGCTGGGCGTCCTCCACCTAGACGAGCATGGGCTATGCCTCATTTGGTCGATGGAGGTGAGTCCTCATGGAGCAGTGTCATGGATCCAAGTCAGAGAACTGGACCTCAAGATGCTGCTTCTTCAGGTTGACAATTCCAGGCCCTCTGCGGTCTTCTCAGTAATAAGTAAATGTACAAAATGGTCGATTGGTTATGTGGAGGGCACCAATATGATCATTGTGGCTACAGATATTGGTGAGTTCACAGTTGATCTCCACTCGTTGAGGTGCAGAAAGTTGTCGGCGCGCTGATTTGGATCTGGAGCAGACAGAGTCTTCTTGTACACGAGCTTCAACAATCCACCAGGTATCTTTACTTTAACCCTTTATGTGTGGCTTAATTGATGGGTTTGATTCACCACTAGTATATGTTTAATTTTCCGTAAGAAAATCCATTACATTGCACAAAGAAATTCTCATCCTACTGAGTACTGACTCATTCTCTTTGCTTCACTCAGCGGTGGCTGGTGTTGCGGATGACGCAAGAGCAAGTGAAGCATGATGTCATGATGCGCTGGTTTGAATCTCAAGCAAGTCACTGAGGCATGGAAGTTCAGTTTTATCTTTGGGCCTTGTTGGTTCACATTCTGGGTCTTATCCTATAGTATTTGATTTTGATGCGAGAGTTCGTCTTAGCTTTGGTAATATCTTGTTAAGCGTCAGTTGTAAGCTGGCTATCCAGCATGCTTCCTCTGTTCCGTGTGGCATATTAAACTGTACTTTCAGTATCCTGGGAAAGATATGGTCGCAATATTGTCAAAATCTTGATCCTTCCGTCATTTTGTTAACTTGTGCCCTGCAACTTCCTTTGCGTTGCAAAACGTTTCCTGTTTCGTGAGTTGAAATAGCTACTGCCGACTTGCAACAATTATTGCTTAATTATGATAGTTCAAATTTGCTGTAACATAAGCTACTTTACAAGCACGTTTTTATATGAAATTAGCTGTTTTATGTTTTGCAGTTCTAATTATACCATTTCAACGTCCCTGCGAAAAAAGATAGTATCGTTTCAGTGTAGTAGTTTCGAAAATACAGTTATCCTAGACACTTGCCGAGAAAAAACTGCAGCATTTTCAGCCATCCTCCTCGGCAATACACGAGACTGCTCAACACCAATCTGTATAACTTTTATATATCGGAATGTGCAAGGAGTTAATTAATACTTGTACATATATACATCAGCTATATGTTTGTCCACACATATCTGTACGTAACCGATCCAAGGAAGTAGACCAGTTTTCACAAAAACAGTAACGTCGGTATCTATCCCTTTCACTTTCACCGGACGAGGTATGACCGATGGAAAGTTTCACCTGAATGTGATAGGCGAGCCCATAGATACACTCCGGATCATGGTCTGGGCCCAACCCAGTGCAAGATTGCCTCTGTGTGTCCCCGACGTGGTTGTTTCCACCCTCCGTGCGACGGTGACAGCGACGTTCGTGAGGGGGTCACACTACGGAGCCACGTGTCGAGTGCTTGCACCTGCCACCACACTTGCAGACGTATAAGAGGTCCTGCGCGCAAGACCTGGCGGCATTGCTACCCCCGCAAGTCCCCCGTCCCGTATAACCATAGCACCGTTGACCGGACGGGTGTATCCCTTTGACTTTCATCGGACGAGGTATGACCGATGAACATTTTCACCTGGCTGTGATAGGCAGCCCATAGATAGACTTCGGATCAAGGTCCGGGCCCAACCCAATGCAAGATTGCCTCTGTGTCTCCCTGACGTGGCCGTTTCAACCCTTCGTGTGACGGCAGCATCGACGTCCGTGAGGGAGGCCACACCCCGGAACCGATGAACATTTTCACCTGGTTGTTTCTATTTAGATAAGACAAATTTACCTAAAAACAGAATAATAAAAGATATGCCAGATAGATTAAAAAATATAATAGAAATATATGGTTTGTATTTAGAGAATGAAAAAACAGGAAAAACAAATATGCCGACGGCATACCTCTGCCTGGACCGACCAGCCACGCGCCTCAGATCGATGACGTGGACACAAGTCTATGCCGACGGTATGGCCGTCGGCATACCTCTGTCTGCATCGACCAGGCACGCGCCGCGGATCGATGACGTGGACACAAGTCTATGCCGACGGCCTCCGTCCAAGCCATCAGCATAGTAGTGACGGCGTGAGCCCACCATCCACCCCTGGCCTGCCTACGTCACGTCTACGCCGACGGCCTTCCTATGCCTACGGCCACCGTCGGCATAATGGCCGGTATGCCGACGGCATATATATGCCTACGGTCACCGTCGGCATAGTCCCGACGTATGCCGACGGCCTTTTTAGGCCTACGGTCTAGCCACGACCGTCGGTATACCTCCATCTATGCCGACGGTGGCCGTAGACATAGATTAGGCCGTTGGCAAATACCGTTATTCTGGTAGTGCACTGTGTGAAACGCGAGAAATGAGAGTTGCAACTACTTATATTGAGCACCTTTGTTGCTGATGCCTTTTGTCCTGCTCTCTACATCCATCCTTATATTGCCCTGCTCTCTGCATCCATCTCCATCCTGATAAGAGTAAGCAATGTTCGTTACCTGGTATGTGTGCAAGGATATTGAAAGAGTTCAACAAAGAGGCAATGCTACTTAAAGTCTTCGATTCGGCTTCAGTTGAGTTGACTCGGCCCTGATGGATTCATTTGAGAATTTATCATTTACTCGAGTTGGCTCGGGCCCGATGGACTCCATAGAAGTTGTCAAGGTAATGATTTAGGGTTGACTCAGCTCATATGTATAACAAGTTCAAATATCAACTTGGTTTTACTTGTGAAACTTGCAAGTTGAGTCATTTAACTCACTATTGAAGTGAACAACAGAGCATGCATCTATACTACTATTAAACAAGCAAACACATTCAACTCTAAACACACCCAGCTTAACTAATTACAGCTTCACGATCAGAATTACTTAATTGCATCTGGCCGTCCAGATTACATGAATCGTGGGCCAAGAGTGCGTTTATCAATTTCCCCTGACACGCACGAAAACTCTGTCATCTCCAATCCCACGTACGCATAGCTAAAAATAAGTCACGACAAACAGAAAAGGTCTGCAACCATGCCCGTGCCCTTTGTCCAACCTTCCCCCAAACCTCCCGTTCCTCCTCTCCCCATCGAGCGCCGCAGCCGCCGCATCTCCGATCTCTCCCACGGTCCCGACTCGCTGCTCTCCCCTGGTGGCTGCAACTCGCACCTCACCTCAGTCGCCACCAGCCTCCCCTTGTTGTATGTTTGGCCGCCCCTGGTTGCCCCGCTCACAGATATACAGGTCAAATTCTTCGTACTTTATTATAGGCCGGTTCATGTGCTTTGGTTCGTGATCTGGGTTGGCACATCTATTATTTTCGGTCACAATGCCTCTCTTGGGTGATATTTTCTTGGGGATTTCTCATAAACTTCAGTGTATGTGTTATGCGGATAAAAAAAGCCATTCAGGTTCTGCATCCACCCATCCGGTTATCTATTATGCTGCAGGAGGAAATCATTTCTTATAGACCCTTTAAGCGGGGGTCTTTTAGAGGCAGCTTTCGTGCTTTTCCCTTCCGCTAGAAGCCTGTAACTACATGCAGAGTCTGAGTTCATGGAGTGCATTTGGCCTTCAGAAAGAAGAAGAAGAAATGTTTGATCGTTGATATTTCTTATGTTCCTAGGTGCATTGTTTTAGGTTATGCCCTCATATGCAGAGATGGAAAATCACACATTTTGCAGCCAGCTTCCAATGGGGAGAAATTGAATTTTGTTGCGAAGCTTGCTGATGAATCAAGAATATGTCTTCAAAAGCTGCTTGTTTTTTGCAAGAAAAATTGTGTTGCTTTAAGCATCATTATAATTCAAAATCTACACGGTATTTATTTCTGCATTCATTTGAAGATGAGAATATAATGAGTTCAATATCGAGTGTCGATCCATTGTTTTTCTGCAGGTAAGTTTTATTTTTGATTTCCTAAAAAATATTTGAATATCATTTGATCTGTTATTGACTGATATTTTTCTGTAGGTAAGTTTTATTTTCGATTTCCTAGAAAATATGTGAATATCATTTGATCTGTTATTGACTGAGGATCGGCATCTTGTACAGTATGGTTTTATGGTTTCTCCTTTTTTTTAGCTCGGTCCTAAAATGTACGGTATGATTTTATGGAGTTCATTATGCCAATGGAATACTGCATTTTTATGTTAGTTTTTCGACTATTTGAATGTAAGGACTATACAGAATCTCTTTGACAATCTACGGCAAATCATTTTCTGCACAGAAAATTCAGTACATGCTTCTATGAATATCTGCAATAGAAGAAGCAATGTTTGTTCTTATATGTTGGCCTGCCAATTGGTTTGGCAGCCTTGCTTGTGTGTTTTTAAAATGCTTAATCCAAGCCCCACTTTTGTAGTAAATAAGCTGAACTTTTATTTAAATAACTAAATGTTGGTTTGCTGAAATTTTCTTGTGATTGAATTATGGAACTTCCATTGTGTGGTCTTTACATATGGTCATGTAGTCATTTTGGCTATTTATGTAACAATGCATTCTCCAGTTTGCAAGACGTTTTGTCTATAGGTTCTTTTGTACTTATCTTGTCTTTAACAGGTTTGGTTGTTGTTCCTCTACTATATAACTTTATCTTTTAGTATCGATCAATACTTGATAGTCAGTACATGGTTCTTCAATACTGTGGTAACAATTGAGGGGTGTATTAGGGGAATAATATGATGCTTCGGGCTTTATGTTATCTTACCGTACTATCCAATAAAAATGATTCTCTTCTTTAATACTCCCTCCGTTCTAAAATAAGTGGCTCAAAAAGGACTCAACTTTGTACCAAAGTTAGCACAAATTTGAGTCATTTTTAAGTCACTTAATTTGGGACGGAGGGAGTACATGTCTAACCACCTCTGGCATGTTATTTTTTGGCTTAGCATGTACTCTTTCAACAGAGAGGTGTCAAGCTGTGATGCAAAGTTCTGCCATTTTGTTGGTGAAAAGATATCGACATCGAAGACTATATACTAGGATTGCTTTAGGAAAGGTAATACATTTTCATTAAGAAGCGCAAAAGAGCTTGTTCTTTGTTTATTTACTCTGGTGGCTCAGGCCTATTATTATTCTTGCGAGTAGCTCTTCTAATGTAGATAATTTTATTGAACTTTACACAAGTGAAATTATCTTTGCACCATTTATCTCATGGCATGGCATGGTTAGGCACCATGGATCTACTACTACACATGTTGGAAATATGCCATAGAGCCAATAATAAAGTTGTTATTATTATATTTTCATGTTCATGATAATCGTTTATTATCCTTTCTATAATTGTATTGATAGGAAACTCAGATACATGTGTGAATATATAGACAAACACTATGTCCCTAGTAAGCCTCTAATAGACTAGCTCGTTGATCAAAGATGGTTAAGGTTTCCTCACCATAGACATGAGTTGTGGACATGACCCAACAATAAACATAGCATATAATCATGTTAGTTTATTGCTACTCCTTTATCCATGTCAAGTATTTGTTCCTACGGCCATGAGATCACGCAACTCCCTGACACCGTAGGAATGCCTTGTGTGTATCAAACGTCACAACGTAACTGGTCGGCTATAAAGTTCTCTATAGGTATCTTCGAGGGTGTTTGTTAGGTTGGCGTGGATCGAGACTGGGATTTGTCAGTCCGTATAATGGAGAGGTATCTCTGGGCCCACTCGGTAACACAGCATAGCTTGAAAGCAATGTGACTAAGGAGGTAGTCATGGGATCTTGTGTTACGGAACGAGTAAAGAGACTTGCCGGTAACGAAATTGAACTAGGTATGGAGATACCGACGATCGAATCTCGGGCAAGTAACATACCGATGGACAAAGGGAACTACATACGGTATTGTATGAATCCTTGACATCGTGGTTCGATGGATAAAGATCTTCGTAGAATATGTAGGAACCAATATAGGCATCCAGGTCCCGCTATTGGTTATTGACTGTACAGTTGTCTCGGTCATGTCTACATAGTTCTCAAACCCGCAGGGTCTGCACACTTAACGTTCGGTGACGATTAGGTATTGTTGAGGTATGTATATTAGTGACCAAAGGTTGTTCGGAGTCCCGGATGAGATCCCGGACGTCATGAGGAATTCCGGAATGGTCTGGAGGGAAAGATTTATATATAGGAAAGTGGTATTCGGGTTCTGGAAAGGTTTCAGGTGTTTTCGGTATTGTGCCAGGAGTGCCGAAAGGGTTCCGGAGGTCCACCTGGAGGGGCCCACCCATCCTGGAGGGCCACATGGGCCTAGGAGGTAGCGCACCAGCCCCTGGTGGGATGGGCAGCCGACCAACTAAGGGCACATGCGCCCTTGTTAGTAAGTGGGAGGAGTCCAAGAGGAGAGGGACTCCTCCCTAGGCGCCCCACCTCCCTTGTGGGAGGTGAACATCTCCCTCTTGGTCGTCGGCCAACCCTAGGGGAAACCCTAGGGCAACACCCCTCCTCCCTTCCCCCTATATATAGTGGAGGGGAGAGAGGGCAACTGTACCTGAAAAATGTCAGGACCCTGATCCTAAACCATATGAATCCAGCCTGTAACATGTAACACCACTTTGCGGCCTCACGCACGGTAACCCATGGCTGTCACCTTACCTTCGTCGGGACCGTTTGCACCTTTTGTCTCACGGATATGAACTTGTCTCTAGCATTCACATGTCAAAGAACCCGGGTCGACATGACTAGTCATAGACCCAAGTGGCACAACCGTACAGGGATAGACATACGTAACCCAGCAATGCAGGTGTCGGTCGTCAACGTGTGTAGACGAGTCATAGCGAGCTACAAGGACTCCATTACGCCGTGAGACACTAATGTCATCATTGCACGTAGACGAGTCGTAGCAGGCTACAGGGACTCCATTACACTGTGAGACCTTTCCCTGAAGGGACAGACATAGCAGCAAAGAATGATACACGTTGTCCGGAGCAGTAGCAAGCTACCAAGGCTCAATGGAAGCACAAAGAGTCACTTCCCATAAATAAGGCTACCATAGGCACACAACTAGGTGTCGAATCCCACACATACCAATGCATTTCAAACATACACACAATATGCACGATATGTGTAGATACAACATGGCATCACAACAGAACTCTATGACTCAAGTATCTATTTAGACTCATAAGAGCCAACATAGTGTGGTATTACAACAGGGGTTGTACGACCCAACACTCAAGTCATACAAGAAACAAGCGGAAACAAAACATGTCTGGGTACAGACAACTACTAAAGTGGCTGGAGGAGCATGAAAAAATACAAGGACTCTACCATAGGAACCAGACCTGTGCCTAGAATTCCCAAGCTAATCCGGTCAAAATAAAACTTCACGTCACAATAATCACTAATGAGACTTATGTCTTCCCTGCAAAAACATAAATTAAGCAACTGTGAGTACAAAGGTACTCAATAAGACTTACATCAAAACTATCTACATATGCATCAATATCAATAAAGGGGGTTGTGGAGTTTATTGCATTAAGCTAGCTTTGACTCTTGGCTAACATGTACTACGACTACAAGTAGTTTATTTGAGGTGGGATAGCGCACACGAGTCCACATATTCACCAAATCAATACACCACTATGGATCCACTCCCGTCTCCCCACAGGAAGGCCATCCATAGCACTCACACTTATCTTGAGTATTTTAGAGTATCCATTTCACTTGTCTACGAACCACATAAGTTCTCCAAGTAGTCCATATTCGAGGATGCGGCTATTTGAACAGATTATTTCATCCTATAGGGGTATGCTCCCGCCACTTATCTCCGTGTGCATGTAAAAAGGCACCTCGGCAACCTTCAAGCGGAAGCCCATCGAGGGAGTCGGCCATGACCGCTAACCACACAAGACCCTAGTCCAGGTTTATTGCCTATTTGAGACTGAAACCGCAAGGAAGTGCGGCCGAAGTTTCCATTACGGCCCCAAATGATGTGTATAGGGTTCCCAAGCCCACCTCAACGGATGGTTCTACGCTTGGTACACCCGGCAACGGGTGCATCTACCGCGCCACAACCTACCCCTCCGGTCAGCGCTATGCACGACCGCCAGCACATCCTACGAACACCAGAAACTAGTTGCAACTCCTCAACAGATATCGAGGATATTAATAAGCCGAGAGGTCCATTTGTTTCAGGCCCAATGCATGGTAGTATCTTGTCTTGGATAACTTACATAGAACTCGGTTCTTAAGGACGGTCCCAATGAGACAATCCACCATGTACTCCTACATGGCCTCTCATTGCTACCTTTACCAAATTGTGTTCGCACACTTAGCTCTCACACAGTAGGACATGTTCACAACCATTACGATTCATCGCCTAGATGGATCAGACCCGGCACGACTCTAAGCATAGCAGGCACAATAAGCAAGCATGGATGAGTACGCACAACAAGGCTCAAACAGTTGCTACTCATGCTAGGTGGTTTCATCAGTGTCAACGATCACAATGTCAGAACCATCGTCTACCGAGAAGGAACAAACACCAACAAAACAAGAAAGGAAACACATCAATGCAATTCAACAAACATGATGTATGGCATGGTATGTTAAGGTGTTGAATTGACCTAAAGGAGTAATTTACCAAGTCAATTGAAGTGGAATTCAAACAAGTTTGAATTCCAACTCCAAATGTCATTTCATACATTACCCTATTCATAAAATGTCCTACTTGGTGATGTTACCTTGGTCAAACATGTATGATAATGGCATAAACAAATTCATTGGAGTTTTCTGATCATTTTTCATATATAAATAATTTTCATCCGAGTAATAGATTATTTTCTATGATTTTTAAAAGTTTTATACCTTTTCAAAAATAAATATATCATTTAAGATTTATTTAAATGACAGAGTTCAATTATTACGTCAGCATGAGGTCATTGGTGACATCAGTAGTCAACAGACCCGCGTCCCGGTCAAACCTGACCGTGGGGCCCACCTGTCATAGAAACAGTGGCTGATCCAGTTTAGATAAAAACATGGCGTAATTAGGGAGCCTAGGCCCATATGTCAGTGTCTGAGGTTGTTTAATTAGCGTTAAGCTAATCATGTCCACGTCGACAGAATGACGCTTAGCCGCCGGTGCTAAGCAGACACGACAGGGCTTCGCCGGTCGGACGTTTCCGACCATGGTTGCTTGCGCAGAAGGGCGCGTTGGAACCGTAGCAGTGCGACGCGTCTCGCGGTGGTGGAGTTAGGTGTTGGGGCGGCCGGAGTCGAGTGCGACGTCGAGCACGGCTACGGCCGGAGCTCGGTCAAGCTCGGGCGTGTGCTTGCAACACGCTAGGCAACGTCTAAGCAGGGGGCGACATATACTTGTCCCTGTGAAGTCGTTGAGCATCTCCAGGTGACCGAATCGTCACTAGAGCATCGCCGGCAACAGTGCTTGCGGCGGCAGGATTAGGCTACAGTGGGGGTCAGGGCTACGGCATGAACGCGGCGAAGAGAAAATAGGGGAGAGGAAGAGCAAGTCACGGGGAGGCTTCTGGTGCGGACATAGAGGCCGGGGAGGAGCTGAAGCAAGCGAATCGACGGCGGCAGTCTTCGATGGCCAGAGATGGGGGCGACGATGTTGGTGACGATTGCGGCCTCCCGAGGGTGCGTGTGTCTACGGGGAGCTTCAAGGCGTCGAGGCGGACCCGGTGGGCACGTGGGCTGAGCGAGGGGAACGAGGTGTCCACGTGGACGGCGCAGCACGGCCATGGCCGCTTCAGTCATGGAGCGTATGACAAGAGGGAGAGGGGGAGAATGGCGAGGGCGGCCCAATGCAGATGGCAACACCGCATCTATCCATGGCATCGACGTGGCGGCTAGCAGGCAGGAGATGGCGCTCGAAGGGCTCGCGTGCAGTGAGCACACGCTGTGCATCCTACTGGCGCAAGGTTGAAGACAACCTTGCCCCTGCTGGGCTGGGCTGTTGCGCTGGCTACAGGTGAGCGCTAGGTAAGTTCTTTCTTTTATTCATTTTTGTTTTTGTTTTCTATTTCTGCAATTATTTTGGATTTTATTTTAAAACCAAATCTTTTCTTAAAAATTCTAAACATATTTGTGGCCACTAAGTTAATTATTCTAGAGGCCCTCAATAATTTCCAGAATATTTGGAGCATTTAAAACATTTAAAGCAATTAAAAGCCCCAAATTCAAATCCAAATGGGTTAATTCAATTATCCAAAATGTTTCAAAAATGTGAAAATCATTTTTCATAGAGGCTTACACATTTTTCAAATATGATGGGCTATTATGAAGGCCATTTTTGATTCACTGAAAAATATTTTAGTTGAACCTAGGTAATTCAAAAGGGTGCTAGGGTTTGTTAATTCCCCATTTCAAATTCAGTTGAATTTAAACATTGTGACATGATGATTATGCAATGGGAGACAATGCCTACGCTAGGGCCGTAACAAAAGCCATGGGTTGCCTCTCTCTCCCTCTAGATCTATTTCTCCTCTAGATCTGTTTCGGTTGTGCTTGGCGAACCCCTACCGGAACAGCTCCACCACCACCGTCACCACACCATCGTGCTACCGGAGAACTCTTCAACCTCTTCGCCCTTGCTTCTTGGATCAAGGAGGTGGAGACGTCATCTAGTTGTACGTGTGCTGAACGCGGAGGTGTCGTCCGTTCGGTGCTAGATCATGATTGCATGGCGTGACGGATTGCGATTTGGATAGCAAATACGTTCGACTAAATCAATCGCATTTCTTAACGCTTCTTGCTTATCGATCTATAAGGGTATGTGGATCCATTCTCCTTCTCGTAGTTGTTGATCTCCATAGATAGATCTTGGGTGTTCGTAGAAAAATATTATTTCCCATGCAACGTTCCCCAACAATGGCATCATGAGCTAGGTCTATGCATAGATAACATGCACGAGTAGAACACAAAAGAGTTTGTGGGCACTGATGTTTAGATTGCTTACCTTCTTAGTTTTATCTTGATTCGGCCGTATTGTGGGATGAAGCGGCTCGAACCAACTTTACTCGTCCACGTACAAGAAATCGATTCCATCGACTAACATGTAACTTGTTGCATAAAGATGGATGACGGGTGTCTGTCTCTCCCATTTTAGTTGAATCCTATTCGACCGAGGCTGTCCTTGTAGAAGGTCAAAAGGCAACTTGAATATCACCGTTGTGGCTTTACGTAGGTAAGAACGGTTCTTACTAGTTGCCTATAGCAGCCACGTAAAACTTGCAACAACAAAGTAAAGGACGTCTAACTTGATTTTGCAGGGCATGTTGCCAAGGCGTGATTTGATATATGTTGATGTATGAGATGGTCATGTTTTGTAATAGTTATCATGACTTGCATGTCGATGAGTACGGCAACCGACAGGATCCATAGGGCGTCTTTGATTTATTGTATGACATGTGTGTCAATCACTGAACGCCATGTAATTGTTTTTATTTTATCGCTATGCATTAGCAATAGTTGTAGAAGTAATAGTTGGCACAACAACCACGTGACGACACAATGATGGAGATCATGGTGTCATGCCGGTAACAATGGAGATCATGTCGGTGCTTTGGAGATGGAGATCAAAAGCACAAGATGATGGTGGCCATACATGTCACTTATATGATTTGCATGTGATGTTAATCCTTTTATGATCTTATTTTGCTTAGGACGACGATAGCATTAAAGATGATCTCTTGCTAAAATCTCAAGATAAAATTGTGTTCTCCCCAAGTGTGCACCGTTCCGAAGGATCATCGTATCGAAGCACCACATGATGATCGGGTGTGATAGACTCTTATTCACATACAATGGGTGTAAGCCAGTTTTGCACATGCAGAACACATGGGTTAAACTTGACGAGCCTAGCATGTACAGACATGACCTTGGAACACAGGAGACCGAAAGGTCAAACATGAGCATATAGTAGATATGATCAACATGGAGATGTTCACCATTGAAACCACCTCATCTCACGTGATGATCGGACTTGGGTTGGTGGCTTTGGATCATGTCACACTTAGACAACCTAAGGGATGTTGATTTAGTGGTAGTTCTTAAGTAATATGATTAATTTAACTCATTATCATGAACATAGTCTAAGTTGTCCTTGCAAATTATGTTGTAGATCAATGGCTCACAAATTAGCTCCCCTAAATTTTAATGCGTTCCTAGAGAAAGCTAAGCTGAAGATGATGGAAGTAACTATGCGGACTAGGTCCGTAATATGAGGATTAAACTCATGGCTTAGCAAACGGCTTATGTCCTTGATGCGCCGTTTGGTGCGCTGCTCCCTCTAGTGTCGCATGCAGAAGTTGTGAACGTCTGGTAGCCGCGTTCTGATGACTACTCGATAGTTCAGTGCGCCATGTTGTATGGCTTAGAATTGGGACTTCAAAAGCGTTTTGAATGCCATGGAGCATATGAGATGTTCCAGGAGTTGAAGTTAATATTTCAAGCAAATACCCACATCAAGAGGTATGAGACCTTCGATAAGTTCTTCGCCTACAATATGGAAGAGAATGGTTCTGTTAGTGAGCACCTACTCAGAATGTTTGGATACTACAACCGTTTGAATGATTTGTGAGTCACACTTCTGCCCAAAACGGTTAGTGACAGAATTCTCCAGTCACTGCCACCTAGCTACAGAGGCTTTGTGATGAACTATAATATGCAATAGATGGGTAAATCCGTCTCCGAGCTTTTCGCAATGCTCAAAGTCACGGAAGTAGAAATGAAGGAGCATCAAGTGCTGAAGGTGAATAAAATCACTAGTTTCAAGAAAGGCAAGGGAAATAAGGGAACCTTCAAGAAGGGTGGCAAGCCAGTTGCCGCTCCCATGAAGAAGCCCAAGGCTGGACCCAAGCCTGAGACTGAGTGCTTCTATTGCAAGGGGACTGGTCACTGGAAGCGGAATTGCCTGAAGTACCTGGCTGATAAGAAGGCTGGAACCCTCAATAAAGGTATATTTGATATACATGTTATTGATGTATACCTCGCTAGCTCTCGTAGTAGTACCTGGGTATTTGATACCGGTTCAAATGCTCATATTTGTGACTCGAAGCAGGAACTACGGACTAAATGGAGGCTGGCAAGGGATGAAGTGATGATGCACGTTGGAAATTGTTCCAAGGTTGATGTGAACGTCGTCGGCACGCTCGCTCTTAAATTACCATCTGTATTAGTAGTAAACCTAAATAATTGTTATTTGGTGCCTATGTTGAGCATGAACATTATATCTGGATCTTGTTTATTGTGAGACCGTTATTCGTTTAAATCAGAGAATAATTGTTTTTCTATTTATATGAGTAGCATCTTTTATGGTCATGCATCCAATGTGAATGATTTATTCTTGTTGAATCTCGATAGTAATGATAGACACATTCTATAACATTGATGCCAGAAGATGCAAAGTTAATAATGATAATACCACTTTCTTGTGGCACTGTCACTTAGGTCATATTGGTGTTAAACGCATGAGGAAGCTCCATGCTTATGGACTTCTAGAATCACTCGATTTTGAACCGTTTGATACATGTGAACCATGCCTCTTAAGAAAGATGACTAAAACCTCGTTCTCCGGTACAATGGAGCGGGCGAGTGACTTGTTGTAAATCATACATACTGATGTGTGTCGATGAGTGTAGAGGCGCGTGATGGATATCATTATTTTCGTACCTTCACTGATGATTTGAGTAGATATGGATATATTTACTTAAGGAAACACAAGTCTGAAATATTTGAAAAGTTCAAGCAATTTCATAGTGAACTAGAGAATCATCATAACAAGAAGATTAAATTTATGTGATCTGATTGTGGTGGAGAATATCTGAGTTATGAGTTTGGCATGCATTTGAAACATTGTGGAATACTTTCACAGCTTACGCCACCTGGAACACCACAACGTAATGGTGTGTCCGAGTGTCATAATCTTACTTGATTGGATATGGTGCGATCTATGATGTCTCTCACTGATCAGCAACTATCATTGTGGGGTTATGTATTAGATACAGTCGCATTAGCTTTAAATAGGGCACTAGCAAAGTCCATTGAGACAACACCATATGAATTATGGTTTGGCAAGAAACCTAATATGTCGGTTCTTAAAGTTTGGGGCTGCGACGCTTATGTGAAAAGGCTTCAACCTGATAAGCTCGAACCCAAAGTGGACAAGTTTATCTTCATAGGATACCCCCAAGGAAACAGTTGGGTATACCTTGTTTCTTAGATTCGAGGGCAAAGTGTTTGTTGCTTAAAACGAGTCCTTTCTCGAGAAAGAGTTTCTCCTGAAAGAATTGAGTGGGAGGAAAGTAGAACTTGATGAGGTTATTGAACCGACACTTCAGCTGGATAGTAGCACGACACAGAAAGATGTTTCTGCGGCGCCTACACCAAATGAAGAGGAAGCTAATGATGATGATCATGAAACTTCAGATCAAGTTACTACTGAACTTCATAGGTCGACAAGGAATCGTATCGCCCTTGAGTGGTATGGTCATCCTGTCTTGGAGGTCATGTTGTTGGACAACGGTGAACCTACGAACAATGAGGAAGCGATCATGGGCCCAAATTCCAACAAATGGCTTGATGCCATGAAATCCGAGATAGGATCCATGTATGATAAGAAAGTATGGACTTTGGAGGAATTACCATATGATCATAAGGCCATACAGAATAAATGGATTTTTAAGAAGAAGACAGACGCATATGGTAATGTCACCATCTACAAAGCTCGACTTGTCGCAAAAGGGTGTTCACAAGTTCAAGGAGTTGACTACGATGAGACTTTCTGTCCCATAGCAATGCTTAAGTCCGTCAAAATCATGTTGTCAAAACAATGTTCATTAATGGTTTTCTTAAGGAAGAATTGTATATGATGCAACCAAAAGGTTTTGTCGATCTTGAAAATGTTGACAAAGTATGCAAGCTCCGGCGATCCATATATGGATAGGTGCAAGCATCTCGGAGTTGGAATCAATGCTTTGATGAGGTGATCAAAGCGTTTGGGTTTATACAAGTTTATGGAGAAGCTTATATTTACAAGAAAGTGAGTGGGAGCTCTATAGTGTTTCTAATATTATATGTGGATGACATATTGATACTGGAAACAATATAGAACTTTCAGAAAGCGTGAAGATATATTTGAACAAGTGTTTTTCAATGAAAGACCTCGGGCTGCTTACATATTAGGCATCAAGATCTATAGAGATAGATCGAGACGCTTAATAGGACTGTCGCAAAGCACATATCTTGATAAGGTTCTGAACAAGTTCAAAATGGATTAGTCCAAGAAGGGGTTCTTCCCTGTCTTACAAGGAGTAAAGTTGAGTAAGAGTCAATGCCCGGCAACTACAGAGGATAGAGAAAATATGAGTGGCATCCCCTATGCTTCAGCCATAGGCTCTATCATGTATGCTATGTTGTGCACTAGACCAGATGTCAGCCTTGCCATAAGTATGGCAGGGAGGTTTCAAAGTGATCAAGGAATGGAACACTGGACAACGGTCAAGAATATCCTGAAGTACCTGAAAAGGAATAAGGAAATGTTTCTCGTTTATGGAGGTAATCAAGAGCTTGTCGTAAAGGGTTATGTCGGGGATATTACCCAATGGTATAAGCCTGCTTGAAGTATGACCCGTTCGGGACTTGGCGACTTACTAGTGGCCGGCCGAGACTTGCCGGTTCATTGGTGACCCGACTGGCGGGTTAGACGAGCGACAAGGCCCAAGGCCTAGCAAGCAAGGCGGTGCAAGGCGGCTCATGAACGGGCTTGGAAGGGCATCTCACAAGAGAAGGCCCAAGGAGAGAAAGTATTCCCTCGCAAAGGAAACAAGACCCGGATTAGGATTCAAGAGAGACTAGTCCTAATCCTACTCCCGGTAGGACTCTACATGTAAACCTACCCCTTCCACTTAGGGTAAGGCACTCCAAGAGGGTGAAGTTTTTAGATATCTCAATAGACAGGTCTTAGACAAGTTCAAGTCATTAGAGATAGACAGATTAAGAGGCTCTCAAGATTATAGGTAGCGATCCCGCACCCTTGTAATCGAGATCACCCTCATCATCAATATAGATACAAAGCGGGACGTGGGCTTTTACCTCCACCGAAGGGGCCGAACCTGGGTAAACTCGTGTCTCTCAACTCCAACCAACCCCTCTCAAGACAGCACATAGTTGTGATGGCCTTACACCTAAGTTCTCTCATGAGGACATCTTGTCGTGACAAAACCACGACATTTGGTGCCCAACATGGGGCCAGTGCATGATGGTATTATGTTCTTGGAGGGATCTCTTTAGGGATCGAGAAGTTCACAATTTTCTAGATGAAGAAGAGCTGGCATTGAAGGATTTACATCAGCTACAAATTCATCAGTCGAGATGAGAAAGTTTGAGATCGAAAGAAGCTAGGATTCCGTGTGTGTCGCCACACGTGACCTGTTGATCTGCCTGTCCAAGTGAGGTTGATTTCCATCGAAACAGACGATGGGGTGCGGTGGGATCGAGACTGACTCGGAGTGCTTCGCTATTCAATTGTCATTTTCTACTGCGAGAGCCAGTGCGCGTAAAGCAGATTATATCCACAACCGTCGACGTATGCAGATTCGTTTCAAAGTCCCGAGCCTGCTACCTAAAAACGTCAGATCGGTATTAAGTGCTAGTGGCTGATTTAGTACTCCCGTGAAGATTGAATCAATCGGCAAGTTCAGTTTTTCCTCGCATCAATTGCTACATCCATCTCGCGAAGGCAAGCACTGGGAATATTTGGTAGACCGACCACCATGATTGGTCAAACCTCCATGACTTGGAGAAGGACTCGGACACGGTTCGTGAAGGTGTGATTGGTAGGGTGCATGGAGGGTGCATGAGCCCAAAAGTTCCCTTTTCGACCCATTTTTGGATGTTTGGTAGAGTGTATGAAGGGTGCCTGAGTTCACACTAGCTTAGCACAAATACACTAGGAGCATGCATGAAGAGAGCATGCATAAAGAGGGGTGTTGAGATGAGCATGCATGAAAAGGGAACAACTATGCTGAGATGAGAACGCAACAAAACACACCCTGAATGCCTTCGAGCCACCCTCGGATCGTCCCGCCACCACCATGGCTTGTTGCGTCGCCGACCCTGAGTGGCCGGGGAGCCGCCTAGCGCAGCCCTCGTTTGAAACCGTCGTCGGGCTCACCTCCACCTTTGTTGCTTCTCCGGCTGCGCCGCGAGTCGCATGCACCTCTGTCATATCCCTGGTTGCACTACGGGACCCTCCATTCCGCCTTGCTCGGCCACGTGCCCTTCCCCTCCTCGCCTTGCCTCAACTACCCCGTTCAACTGCCATCGCCCTCGATGTACCGCGCCATCGCCAAGACAGACCGGAGGTTCTGCTATAGTCGTCGCACCCGCAGCAATTTGGATTAAAAAAAAGGGAGGAAGAGGACCATCGCGGACTCGGTTGTTGTCATCGCTGCTCCGCAACCGGCTTCATCTTGTCACCGAGCACCCCGGTCGGCTCGGTTGCTTCCCCTCCTCTCCTCTACAGAGAGGCGTCACGTTGTCCTGCTTCTCCGCCTCGCCGCGCGCCTTTGCCGATGCAGCATCGCCTCAAGCCAATCTCGCCTCCTCTACCGTGGCTGTCGTTTCCACCCCGCCAGCCGATGTTGTCATGCCCGCCCGCTCCGCCTTTGGGCTGCCTCGTCTCACCCGTTGCGTTGCGCACCTTCCGCAAGTTGTCATCGCCTCGCCTGCCTACGGATGCCTGCTCTTCCCCGCCAGCAGCCGTCGCCTTGCCCCGGGCGGCCTCACCTTGCCGCTGCGCCATGGCCGGGTTGCCCCCGTGAGCCTCGCGCCCAAACCACCATGGCTGTGCTCTACTTTGAGCCGCCTTGCACCCCGCCTCACACTGCTCTGAGTCACCCCCGTGCGGCACAACTCATGTGCCTGCCACGCCGTGCGCTGCTCCGACCGCTGGCTCGCCACGCCACAACTATTGCGCCCGCTCTCGGCCCCTGGCTTCGCCCTTGCCACTGGCCGCCAGCTCTACCGCGCTGAGGCCGGCCCCCGCCTGCACGTGCCACCCCTGGAGCCGCCTCCAATCTGGCTCCCCTCCAGCCCGGCCGGTTCCTCCTCCCAGCATCACGGCGCCAGGAGCCACCTCCTCGCACCAACCGGCTCCTGTCGTTGACCACTGCATGTTGGCTGCAAAGAAAAAGAAAAAAACAAGTGGGGAGTTGGAAGCAGGATAAGGAAAGAGATGGGGAGCTGGTTAGGAAAGTGTGTAAAAAAAGGGAGGATCGATGGCAGCATCTGGCAGGGTCCTCGATGGGTTAACAAAGATATCCTCTGTATACATATACGGATCATAAAGAATTCGACAACTGTATCAAAAGGTGATTCACTGATGCGATATGCGATATACGAATCATCCATCGTGAGGATGAATCAGGTGAAATCCATCCGATCTATTTTTATTGATGTATTTTTTTTTCTTTCGAGAAAAAACTACTCTGGCTTGCGGTATTTTTTGATGCAGGACAATTGTTCACTGCAAGGAGCGATGGCTATGTCATGCATATATAGCTCGTGCCAATATTATCATGTGCCAGCATCCATCTATGCCGCACTATTCGACAGACAAGTGTGCTAGCCACCGCTCTCCGTGATCCGGTCAACATCAAAACGCTGGTGTCACGCCTGTGTGCTTGAGTGTCCCAATGGACGCTCGTGGGTCGTGCCCTGCGGTCTGATCTATAATGAGACGCCGGTATCGTACCTACTCACTCAAGCCGCCCAATGTATGCTTGTGAGTGACCATCCCACAGTCCGGTCTCCTTCACCAACATTGGAGCAAAGGAAATAGTAACATCTGAAATTGTGTCTTACGCAAGGTTGCAGAAACCCGCACCAGCCCCCACTTGCACCGGTTGCTCAATGGATAAACGCATTGGTCAGTTATCCCGGCAATACTATCTACTTCAACATATCAAGAGAAACAGGAGAACTTGCCATGAAGGAAACACCTCTGGAGAACCTGTAGTTTGAGCCGGCCACAGCTGAGACGACAAATTCAAAGCCATCAGCGAAAAGTAAAAAGGACCCTGGAGGAGCCAGGAGAGCCGACCAAGCAGGCATAGCAAAGAAGGGGTCAAGAGGCCTATGCATTCAATATGGACACAACATTTGGCAAAGACATACGATGAGCATCACGAGAATCGTCAGCTCACCAGATCTTCTCCAGTTTGGATAAATTCCATTGTTCAACCGTCAACCTTATGTCGTCTTATGCCACGATCAAATATGAAGACTCTCAAGCCAACTCCTCGAGTCATCTTAAGACTCGGGTGCTACAAACATGATTAAGCAAATGTTGCTAGTTTCAACAAATTCAAGAACCCCGGATCACACGATCTCGGGGGGATACTGCCAGATTGGTGAAAGTTTAAAGGCTGTTAGAAAATTTTCAACTGGAAAAGTGCCAAGCGACCTGAGAGTCCCAGTTCAAGAGAAATCTATCTCTCGTAAAGTTTTGAGATCTCGATATCCAGCTCAGCATCCAGTTCAAAAGGAATTCATCTCTCGCAAATTTGAGTTTTCAAAAAATTAAAAGTTGCCCAAGAGGACGAGCCGCCATGATGCACTGTTGAAATATAGGTGCCTTGATTTATTGGATCATCATAAAGCCACTTGGAGTTTCTGTTGTTTCTTCAAAACAGATGGTGCAACAAAATTGATACTTCAACAAGGTCATTTGGGGGCTTCCAACACACCGGGTATAGCTTTCACACCCTCTTGACCGGTTCTTCAGCCACCGCAAGGCCGAGTTAAACCTGCATGTATGTTGATCCTACTCCGCTAGGTGACCCGCTGAACTCTTAGCAGTTAAACTCGACCAAAGACCCTGAGCTGATCAAAATACTTGACAATCACTCTTAACATGAGACCCTATACTGGTTAAGGTTAAAACGATTGCTTATGTCACGTGAGGGCCGGCTTACGGAAAGCGAGGATAAACTCACCTATCTGTTGCATCTCTCCGCCTTGTGGCCCGTTTGGACTCTTATTCAGTCACTCTTTTAAAAAGACCCTGAGCTATTTAAGGTTGAAATGACGGATTTATGTCACATGAGAGCCGGCTTATGGGTCTGGGGGTACTCATGCCCTGCTGCGCCTCTCCATTATATGGCTCATTGTACTCTTAAACAGTTACTCTTTTTAAAGACCCTGCACTATTAAGGTTCAAACGCCGAATATGTGCCATGGGAGAGCCGACATATGAGGTTTGGGCAAACATGCCTAAGTTTTAGAAAAACAACAAAGCTTGAGTCTTTCATGTTGTTATACATTGCATCATACATTGCATCATATTACCATGCATCATATATGCACGGATATCTTGGTTTATATTGCAGGAACCGGTTTTCAAACCGGATTACATATTCCAATCCTTAATAGCCAACATGGGTGGATTTTAATTATGGTTGTTATAACCAGTATTGGATAATTGAGGTTTTCAACCCAAGTTATATTATTCAAAATAGCCAACATGGCTGGATTTTCATTATGGTTGTCACAACCAGCATTAGATGATTGAGGTTTTCAAAGCCCCTTCAGAGTAATGGCTATTATTCCTTCATCCCAAGAAAATACCAGCTTATAGCAAAGAGCATGGTTAAACATTGATATGCAAGGCGTTCAGCAACATCATCTGGACAGTGGACAGGATTTTATTGTGCAATGGATGGAATAGTCCCGAATCGTTGCAAGCATACGACCGGCACTTGGGGACTACATTATTCAAATCAAGATTATACCAAATATGCAAGTCCCATGTCGCTGCAAGCATACACCACGACACTTGGGGGCTAATGCAATTTGCTTTTCAACTCATCCCATTATCAATGAACTCGGTTATCTTAGGGAGATGAGCTAGCCTTCAATCATTTTTCTAAGTCTTAGCCCAGTATTGTCTTACTGAGCCGACCCTTGGGGGCTACACATTGCTCCTCAATTCTATATGATGTATCTACAAGAAGTCCCTGCTCATTATTGCATAATGACCCGTCCCTTGGGGGCTACACCGGCTGAAGTTTTACACAGTACAAAGATAATTGCAAGTCCCAGGCTGCTGAAGGCAAGACAACCCGGCACTCGGGGGCTACACAATCAAAGATATTATTGCAAAGCACTAAGTCATCATGGATAGACTCGGAGCTTGGGGGCTACATGTAATATGGAGATAAAAAATAGCAGAACATTTTCAAGCTGTCAATTTTGAGTGAGCTAGGTCTCATATCTTGGTGGAGCTGAAGCATTGAAAACCGGTTCAACATTACACGGATTTCTTTATTCCCAATAATTTTATCAAGTCAATTGGAGTCCGCTTGTTTTGACCTGGCAGCACCAATGATCACGACCCGACATCATCAATGATTATGACCCGGTGGAGATGACCCACCAAGAGCATTGGAGGCCGACTCAACGGCATATGGGTGTTGTATTCTCAATATTTTATTTCAAAGGACATGGACCTGCAAGATGGTTGTGAAGATGGCTCATTCATATGAAGAAGAAAACCGGATTTTCAAGGAGCCACTTCATTTAATTAAACCGGCCGATGGAGCAAGTTGGTCCCTTAACATATTTGTTATTCTTATTTCAAGAGCTTACCATGAATAAATTCATATTAACCTAGGGGCTAATGTCGGGGATATTACCCCGCGTTATAACCCGGCCTGAAGTATGACCCGGCCGGGACTTGGCGACTTACTGGTGACCCAGCCAAGACTTGGTGGTTCATTGGTGACCCGGCTGGCGGGTTTGACGAGCGACAAGGACCAAGGCCCAACGAGCAAGCTGGTGCAAGGCGGCTCGTGGACGGGCTTGGAAGGGCGCCTCACAAGAGAAGGCCCAAGTAGAGAAAGGATTCCCTCACAATGGAAACAAGACCCGGATTAGGATTCAAGAGAGACTGGTCCTAATCCTACTCCCAGCAGGACTCTACATGTAAACCTACCTCTTACACTTATATAAGGAGGGGTAAGGCACCCCAAGAGGGTTAAGTCTTTAGACGTCTCAATAGACAGGTCTTAGACAAGTTCAAGTCATTAGAGATAGACAGATTAAGAGGCTCTCGAGATTAGAGGTAGCGATCCCGCACCCTTGTAATCGAGATAACCCTCATCAACAATATAGATACAAAGCAGGACGTAGGCTTTTACCTCCACTGGAGGGGCCAAACCTGGGTAAACTCGCATCTCTCGATTCCGACCAACCCCTCTCAAGCCTCCACATAGTTGCGATGGCCTCACACCTAGGTTCTCTCATGAGGACATCTTGCCGTGACAATACCATGATAGGTTACGTCAATGCTAGATTTGACACAAATCCTGATGACTCTAAGTCTCAAATCGGATACGTATATATTCTGAATGGTGGAGCGGTAAGCTAGTATGGTTCCAAGCAAAGCGTGGTACCTAATTCTACCTGTGAAGCAGAGTGCATCGCTGCTTCAAAAGCGGTGAAGGAATGAGTCTGGATGATGGAGTTCATGACAGATCTCAGAGTCATGCCTAGTGCACTAAATCCGATGACTCTCTTGTGTGGCAACACTCGTGCCATTGCTCTAGCCAAGGAACCAAAGTTTCACAAGAGTACAAGACATATAAAGCGCCGCTTCAATTCCATCCGCGATTACATCAAGGAGGAGGACATAAATACTTGCAAAGTACACATGGATCTGAATATTGCAGACCCATTGACCAAGCCTCTTCCACTGGCAAAACATGATCAACACCAGAACTCTATGGGTGTTAGATTCATTAAAATGTAAATCACATGGTGACGGGAACTAGATTATTGAATCTAGTGCAAGTGGGAGATTGTTGGAAATATGCCCTAGAGGCAATAATAAAGTTGTTATTATTACATTTCCTTGTTCATGATAATCGTTTATTATCCATGCTATATTTGTATTGATCGGAAACTCAGATACATGTGTGGATATATAGACAAACACCATGTCCCTAGACTAGCTCGTTGATAAAGAGGGTTAAGGTTTCCTGACCCTAGACATGATTTATCATTTGATAATGGGATCACATCATTATTAGAATGGTGTGATGGACAAGATCCAACCGTAAGCATAGCATATGATCGTATTAGTGTATTGCTAATGCTTTATCCATGTCAAGTATCTGTTCCTACGACCATGAGATCACGCAACTCCCTGACACCGTAGGAATGCCTTGCGTGTATCAAATGTCACAACATAGTTGGGTGACTATAAAGGTGCTCTATAGGTATCTCGGAGGGTGTCTGTTGGGTTGGCGTGGATCGAGACTGGGATTTGTCACTCCGTATAATGGAGAGGTATCTCTAGGCCCACTCGGTAACACAGCATCACAAGAAGCTTGCAAGCAATGTCACTAAGGAGTTAGTCACGAGATCTTATGTTACGGAACGAGTAAAGAGACTTGTAGGTAAGGAGATTGAACAAGGTATGGAGATACCACCGATCGAATCTCGGGCAAGTAACATACCGATGGACAAAGGGAACTGCATACGAGATTGTCTGAATCCTTGACATAGTGGTTCGACTGATAAAGATGTTCGTATAATATATAGGAACCAATATGGGCATCCAGGTCCCGCTATTTTTTATTGACCGTAGAGTCGTCTCAGTCATGTCCACATAGTTCTCAAACCCGCAGGGTGTGCACGCTTAACGTTCGGTGACGATTTGGTATTGTTGAGTTATGTGTGTTGGTGACCAAAGGTTGTTCGGAGTCCCGGATGAGATCCCGGACATCACGAGGAGTTCCGAAATGGCCCGAAGGTAAATATTTATATATAGGAAAGTGGTATTCGTGTTCCGAAAAGGTTTCCGTTATTTTAGAGATTGTACCGGGAGTGCCGAAACGGTTCTGGGGGTCCACCGGGAGGGGCCCACCCATCTCGGAGGGACACATGGGCCTAGGAGGTGGCACACCATCCCCTAGTGGGCTGGGCATCTGACCAACTAAGGACTCATGTGCCCTTGGTGGTAGGTTGGAGGTGTCCAAGATGAGAGGGACTCCTCCCTAGGCGTCCCACCTCCCTTGTGGGAGGTGGACACCTCCCTCTTGGCCACCAGCCAACCCTAGGGGAAACCCTAGGGCACCATCCCTCCTCCCTTCCCCTATATATAGTGGAGGGGAGAAAGGGCAGCCGCACCTGAAAAAACCACGAGCTGCCTCTTTCTCCCTCTAGATCTGTTTCTCCTCTAGATCGGTTTCGGTAGTGCTTGGCGAAGCCTTGTCGGAACAGCTCCACCACCACTGCCACCACGTCGTCATGCTGCTGGAGAACTCATCTACCTCCGCGCCCTTGCTTGCTGGATCAAGGAGGGGCAGACGTCATCGAGTTGTACATGTGCTAAACGCGGATGTCTCGTCCATTCGGTGCTAGATCGTGATTGGATCACGGGAAGGATTGCGATTTGGATCGCGAAGACATTCAACTACATCAACCGCATTTCTTAACGCTTCCCACTTAGAGATCTACAAGGGTATGTGGATCCACTCTCCTTCTCGTAGTTGTTGATCTCCATAGATAGATCTTGGGTGTTCATAGGAAAAAATGTGTTTCCCATGCAACACTCCCCAACAACACATCCACTTAACTTTGTAGTCATCTATTGAAATTTAGTCAAAATAGATATTTGTAAGTTGAAAATTTCTTTTTGGAGGGCTAAAAGGACGGAAGTTGTATGGTAAGAGATTGTTGTTATTAAAGGCCAACTATTGTTGTCCAGTAACTTCCTCTTTCTCTTGCTAGTATGTAGTTATCCATATGATAGCTGGTATTGAAAATCTAACTACCTACCCAAGCTCATCAAGCATTAACTAATTTTTTCTTCATAGTTCACTTTTAATCTTCATATTGCGGTATTTATTCAATTATTCAATTTAATGGGCATATTTCAGTATTCCTTGGAAGTCTAGCCTGACTTGTAGGTGAGTTAGAAATCTACTTCTAATTTCTGGGATGTCCGCCAAGCAACCAAACTTATGCTGGGAGTGACATTCTTGATGGCATTCTACTTGAAGAAGCTCACCATGTACACCACAAGTCATAGGGGTTGTTCCCCTACTTCATAGAGATGTGATACTCAGCGGCATTGATTGAGTCGATGACGACGGCAAAATAGAAAGATGATTATGAGAAGTTGGAGTCGTAAGAGAATAATCATATTACTAACAATAGATGTAGATCTTGAGTAGATAGAAACATTAAATACTGGTTATAACTGAGTACTGATGGTTTGAAACATGAATTTAATACCTTTTCTTTGGTGGAAAAAGAACTTTTTGTATACAACTATTCATTTTAAACATTTCTTGCTGCTATCAGATTGTCCTGTTATATACAATTGAATTTTCATTTATAATTGTAATATTAGTCTAGACGTGACTTGCACGTGCACACTTACTAGTACATCAAATTTGACTATATGAGCATCATTACCATGTACCTATAGAGTTTTAGAGATGATTAAAAATGCAAAGTAATATGTGTTTACTAAACAAACTAAAATTTTAAAAGTGAAAATATTATGAGTATTTTTCTATATGCAAAAAAGTACTAGGAACTTTAAAAAACTCTAAAATTTAAGGATACCAAACATTGGAGCCATTCTACCCTCGTTGTTTAGTTTTCTGAGGAATATATGCCAGGGGTATTCTCGGTAAAAATTTCAAACAATTCCCATGTATAGAGAAAACCGTTTGGATGGATAGTATGTGAGTCTGTATTTTCTTCATCATGGATACACATCCAATCCTCACGAAACTAAACAAAGAGGTAGAATGGACACACATGTATGATATATCTAAATTCCGTTTTTTCATAATTTTCTAATATTTTTTAATACTATATTCATATAGGGGTGTGTGCCACCCGAGAGCTCCCATGCATTTTCCATGATACCACTCTCTAGATTCAAGATGGCAATGGGGCCCCGAAACCCGCATCCCCGTGGGGTTTTACCCTATTAGGGGATGGGGATGGGCATTTTTTAACCCCACGGGGCTGTTGTTGGGTAAAGTATAAAACCCGACACGTTTCACATGTTCAAACCCGTTTCAGCAATACCCAAACTCGTAACCCGCCATCCCCGTCAAAATGCTAATGTTTGTTGCTGAAATATGCTTATCTTTCTTCCTCAAATGGGGTATTGTATTATGCTGAAATATGCTCCTTGTAGTTGTTGTTATTGCTCTTTTCTGCAGGTTTAGAAAATCTGATGGGTTTAGGGGAAGGGAAAAACTCTAGCCCCGCGCACGATGATGGGGACGATGATGGGCTTGAGATTTTCTCTTGAGGATGTGTTTGAACAAGCAAAACCCAATGGGTTTCGTCTCCGTTGCCATCTTGACTCTGGATGATATAAATATTGAAATGCCACCTAAAAATATATATTGAATGTGGTGCAAATAACCCCAAAACCTGACAGAACAAACTACAAGATGCCGAACAAATTTTTCTTTACGCCTGAGAAACAAGAAAGAAACATCTGGAAAAAATGAAAAGGGGAAGACATGTTTTCATTCTAGTCTGTATATCTCGAAAAAAATTGATGATCCACTGACACCAGGTTGCTTTGATCGGGCGGGTCTGGTCCCTCCCTTCCACTCTCTTCCTCCTCAATCCCTTTGTTCTCTCTCCTCTCGTGTCAGGACCCGATCTATCTATAGTAGAAGGATTTTGGCAGAACTCGATTTTATTCGACTAGTAAGGTATATGGAGTACTCCCTCCGTTCCTCTATATAAGGTGTATTTGTTTTTTGATAAAATTCCAGAATGTAAGGTGCATTTCTTTTTATTCTGCATAATTCCCTTGTTAGCCCTCCGAAAAAGGGAAAGAATCTATTTTTGATTGTTTATATCTCTTTTTATAGCAAAAGAAGGAAACTATCTCTTTGTCGATTGTATGTATAATGGACTAATAAATTCACTTTCCACTATCCAACAAATTTGCTAAGGGTAATTTAGTCTTTACATGTCTATAATTATGTACCTTGGTCAATGTGCCAAAAATAATACACCTTACATAAAGGAACGGAGGGAGTATATAGCAAGCCATCTTGGCAAGTCACACGATGGGGAAAAGATAACCACCACAGCCACAACCTGGCTGATATATAGGCAGAGGTTTTATCGACAAAAGAGTGCAGTAAACAGTAATTAATACATCTACGGCTACGACGAGCGGTAAAGCGAGGAGCCATCTTTAGCCGTTGATTTCAGCCGAAGCGTTTAGTCTGAAGTGGTACCGTTAACTGAAGAAATAGACACCTGTGGTTCAGTCCTGACATTGCCCCGTTCTTGAGAAATGATGAGTCCTCACGTCGTGATAGCATTCTCTCTCCATTCTTCTGTGGTCACACGAAAGAACTCAGGGAATGAATACTTGATGAAGTCCACATCTTCCCAAGTTGCCTCTTCTGGCGACAGATTTTCCCACTGGATGAGCCATTGCACAACTGGGATGTTGTTGTGAGGCACTTGCCAAACCTGTAGTACTACAGCTCGGCATGTTTTGATGGTACCGTCAGAAGTGACCACAGGTAAGTTTGGACTTGGGATTGACTTGAGACCAATGTGTTTTTTCAATTGGCTCACATGGAAAACTGGATGAATTTTAACATGATTTGGGAACTGTAATTTGTAAGCAGAGTTTCCCACTCTGAGAGTGATTTGAAATGGCCCATAGTATTTGTTTTGTAGCTTCAAAGCTCCTCTAAAACCAAAAGCAGCCAGCCTGTAAGGTGCCATTTTTCAGATATACTAAATCTCCATCCTGGAACACTCTCTTACTTCTTTTTGTATCAGCATACTTCTTCATCATGTGTTGAGCTTGCACCAAATTTTCCTTGATTTGCTCCAACATTTGCTGTTTTGCAGAAAGGAAATCCTAAGCTTATGTATCTTCTGGGCCCGGAATTGCTATTTCAGATATCAATGGTGGTGGAAAACCATACAAGGCTTGGAAAGGTGACATGTGCAAGGCAGTGTGATAGGTAGAATTGTACCGGTATTCAGCAAGGGGCAACCAATTCATCCATTTGTTTGGTTCACCTATTGCCATACACCTTAGATAGGTTTCTAGGCATTGGTTTGTCCTTTTTTTTGACCATCAGTTTGAGGGTGGTATGATGTACTATACCTTAAGTCTACCTGTAGAGCAGAGAAAATGTCTTTCCACAGTTGGCTTGTAAATATTCTGTCTCTATCCGAAATTATGAGCTTAGGTGGACCATGTAAACGAACGGTCTGATCTACAAATACTTGATCCACAATTAGAGTTGAATATGGGTGGGCTAGTGGAATAAAATGGGAATATTTTGTAAACATGTCCACTACCACCAAAATCACATCTTTTCCTTTTGATTTAGGCAGACCTTCAACAAAATCCATGGATATACGCTGCCAGGCCATATCAGCAACAGGCAATAGATCTAGCAAACTAGGTTGCAAGCAATTTTCATGTTTAGCTCTCTGGCATACTGGACAGGCAGCAATGAAATTTTCCACTTCCTTTTTGAGACCAGGCCAACAGAAAATACTTTTAACTCTGTGATAAGTGGCTCTTCTTCTTGAGTGTCCTCCCACTGGTGAACTGTGAAATGCCTTAAGCAACTTTTCTCTAAAAGGAGTTTTTCCTACCAGAATTTTTCCTTTGTACCTTATTATCCCAGTTGTTAAAGTGTAGTCAGAAACTGATTTGTTGGTGTCAAACAACAACTTTTCCCATAGTTGCTTGCATTCTGGATCTTCTTGGTAGATGTCATTTAAGTCTTGTGCCCAAACTAGAGTAAGGGTGGAAATGGCCATGCATTTTGGAAGTACCCTGGACAGAGCATCAGCTACTCTGTTCTGAACTCCTTTATTATATTGAATGTGGAAGTTGAATTCTAACAACTTCATCATCAATTTGTGCTGGACCCCTTATGTAATTTTCTGAACAATGATGAATTTCAAGGATTGTTGGTCAGTTTTGATAGTGAGTTCATTGCCTAACAAATAATGCATCCACCTCTTCAGTGCCCCCAGTATTGTCAATGCTTATTTTTCATAAGTGGACATAGCAGCATTCCAGGGGCATAGAGCTGAACTGTAGTAAGAAATGGGCCTTCCCTATTGCATTAACACAACTCTAATACCTTTACCAGATGCATCAGTCTCTAGGACAAATGGTTGAGAAAAATCTGGTAATGCTAGAACATGAGCAATTACTAGGGCCTTTTGTAACTGCTGAAAGGCTTGATCATGCTCAGGTTACCAAACAAAATTTCCTTTCTTAAGCAAGTCATGTAGGGGTCTGCAAAACAATCCATAGCCTTTTATAAATCTCCTGTAGTAGCCTACTAAGCCCAAAAAGCTTCTGAGTTTAGTGACATTATTAGGTGTAGGACATTCAGCTGTAGTAGATATTTTCTTGGGATTAGTAGCAACTCCTTGCTCAGAAATGACATGTCCCAAGTATTCCACTTGTTGAATAGAAAATACACACTTTGAGAGTTTTCCATATAGTTGGTGTTGTTTTAATAGCTCTAACACTCTCTGAATGTGTTCCAAGTGTTCCTTCCAGCTTTTACTGAATATGAGTATATCATCAAAGAATACTAGAACAAACTTTCTCACGTAAGGACCAAATACAGTATTCATCAATTCTTGGAACGTGCCAGGGGCATTTGAGAGGCCAAAAGGCATCACTAAAATATGCAAAATGGCACAGAAATGTTCTAAAAGCTGTTTTATGTATATCTTTAGGAGACATTCGAATTTGGTGATACCCAGATCTAAGATCCAATTTGGAAAAATATTTTGCCCCATGTAATTCATCCAACAGATCCTCAATCAGTGGTGTAGGAAATTTATCTTGATTGTTAGAGCATTTAGCTTTCTGAAATCAGTGTAGAGCCTCATGGAGCCATGCTTCTTTTTAACCAAAAGTACAAGAGATGCATATGGGCTTTGACTGTGTCTGATGAGATGAGCAGCCAATAACTTTTTAATTTGCTCTTCCATCTCTTTCTTCTGGTGTTGGGGCACTCTGTAAGGTCTGACCTGAGCAGGAACAGCTCCTGGCACCAATGGTATCTTGTGATCTAAAGCTCTATGGGGTGGTAGGGATGCAGACTCTTCAAATAAATCTGCATATTCCAACAATAACTTCTGAATCTGTGGAGGTGTTTTGGAGTTTTCTGGAGCCTCCATTAGGATATTGTGAACCTGACAGAGAAATACTTTAGCCCCATTTTCCAAAACTTTATCCATTTTCTTTGCTGATACTTCCTTTAGACTGGCAGAATTACTAAACATAGCAATAGAGACAGTTTTCTTCCCATCTTTTGTGAAACTGAGACTTTGGGCAGGGATATCAAAAGATACAGGGATTACTATAGTAAACCAATCATATCCTAAGATAGCATCATGACTTAGTAGGGACAATACTCTGAAGTCACGAGTTAACTTGAGTTTTGCCATTTGAAACTCACAATTGGGGACTACAACTGTTGATAACAATGTCCCCCCCCCCTTAGCTACTGCTATCTTTCTTGGTTGGACTGGTAGCAGTTGGCAATTTGCTTTGATTGCAAAATCTTGATTTAGGAATGAAGTGGTGCTTCCAAAATCCAGGACAGTAGTTGCTCTTTTCCCATTAATCTGTCTTACCACAGTAGGTGTAGGAACTGCTATTTGTTGCCCCATAGCAAAACAAGATATGAACATAATGTATTCCTCTTCCATCTCCACCTGAAATTGTTCTTGTTGTTGTTGTTGTTCCAAGTCATTGGTATTGTTCTCCTCTGTATCTTGCTGTAATAAATGCACATTAGGGATTAGCTTGCATTTGTGACCATGGACCCATTTATCTCCACATCTCCAAAATTCTCCAACCTTTCTAATCTTCTGACTAACACTGTTAGGAGCTTCAACTTGTCTGGCCGGTAATGGTTGTGGAAATGGAATTGTAGGACTTTGTTTAGTGTGCCAGGTCCCTGCATTCTTCTGAATGAAATTTGTGTAGGGTACACCCGATTTCTTTGTTGTTTGAACAACAGGGGGATGGCAAGGTTCCACATCTTTTTCCAAGCAATATGCATCAGTAAGGGTCTATGGTCTCAAGGGTTTGATCCGAAATTTGATACCATCTCTCAGTCCATTAACATAGCATCTCACAAACCAGGATTCTCCTAACTGGGATTTTCCTCTTGAACTTCAGCAATTAAATCTTCAAACAGTTTTGTATACTCAGCTACAGTACTGTTGTTCTGTTTAATTGGATTGAAACTTTTAGTTAAATCATAAGAGCCCTTTGTAGAGAATCTTTTGATCACCTCGGCTCCAGTTCTTTCCAAGTAAGGATCTTCTTTAAGAGGCCTGATCATCTCAACCATACATCAGCTTCCTCAATCATATACATCTGAGCTAGTGAAACCTTGTATTCTTCGGGTGCAGCTGACATCTGAAAATACTTGTTACACTGCCTAATCCATCCCATAGGGTCTGCACTTGAGAACCTAGGAAAATCCAACTTTGGACCCTTGGTTATGGACTTCATAAACCGTGCTTGCATTTCTTGTTCATAAGTCATGTGATATCCTTGCCACACTTGTATGTCTCTAGTGAGATGATAAAATCTGTTGAACATGGGAGTGTTTCCTCCTTCTCTAATAGTTATGGGTGTGTCCACTCTGCTTGGTTCCTCCTGCCTTTGATGATTTTCATATCCAGGTGGAGCTGTTTGATTGTTCACTCGAATGGGAGGCGGATTTTGCATTTGTAGTTCTTCTGCTAATCTTGTTTTCTCCTTTTCCAGTTCCAATTGTTTCCTAAGCAGATCTGCTCTATTCTGTTGACCCTAGGGCTTGTCCTGTTGCAATGTTAGGGACTTCACCACTTGACTTGAGCTAGGTTGATGCACTTCTCCTTGATGATGTTGTCCAGGCTTCATAATTGTTTTTAGCACTGAACTAATGGCTGACAACTATTGTCCAAGATCCAGCACTGCTTTCTCAATATTTCCCACTTGCTGAGATATCTCCCCTTCCTTAGACCCAATGGATTGCACATCTGCCTGCAGCTTGGAAACTTCATTACGCATGAGTGAACTATCCTGCTACAGTGCCCCAAAATCATCACACATAGATAGGATTTCTTGGAGGTCAGCATCATCAATCGCCTTCGAACGCCCCATCACCTTGATCTGAGAAATAGAGAGGGAATTTTACTGCCGAGAGATCTCAAAAACTAGGCCCTCCTCCTAGATCATGCCGCCTTCTCGATCCACGCCACCGATCCGCACAAACCAGCGATGGATCTGGAATTTTACCACTAGAGAAATGTTCTCTAGCAAACCATCCTCTCTACTGGTTTCCACCTGAATAATTCACCGCCTCCAACTTTGCTGGATCAAATCACCACCACCGACGCCAATTGTATCCCCAACACTGCTCGATCTATTTGATTCAGAGAAATCGGAAGGGAATTTGGGCGGGAATTGCTCTTCTCACCACTTAAAAAAATATGGCCGAGGAATAACCAGCTCTGAATACCAATTTGTTAGGACTCGATCTATCTATAGTAGGAGGATTTGGGCAGAACTCGATTTTATTCGACTAGTAAGGTATATGGAGTATATAGCAAGCCATCTTGGCAAGTCATGCGATGGGGAAAAGATAACCACCACAGCCACAACCAGGTTGATATATAGGCAGAGGGTTTACCAACAAGAGAGTGCAGTAAAGAGTAATTAATACATCTACGACTATGACGAGCGGTAAAGCGAGGAGCCATCTTTAGTCGTTGATTTTAGGTGAAGCGTTTAGTCTGAAGCGATACCATTAACTGAAGAAATAGACACCTGCGGTTCAGTCCTAACATCTCACCCCCCACCCCGCAAGAATCCCGCACTCAGCAAGACAAAATCGGCAATGCATATCATTTGATTCCGAGATGGGTCCAGAAATCAGTAGGTGGAGGTGTTGTTTGTTGATCGGAGCGGTGCGAGCTTGAGGCAGGCGAGGTGGGTAGCCGGAGGAGGTGGCGGTTCTTGCTCCAACGGCCATGTAGGGGGCGGACCGGAGGCCGCGAAATCACATTGCGGCACTAGATCTGTCCGACTCCAACGTGTTGGCCTCCCAATCCCGAAACTTTTCCTGCAAGGACGGACCATGAGGCCATTGACCCGGCCGCATGTGCAGGGGTCGTACATGGGAGATGGAAAAGGTCGTGGAGGAGATCCTGGTCCGTGTTCTGCCAGACGAGCCAACGGACCTCGTCCGCCCCTCCCTCGTCTGTAAGGCCTGGTGTCGCCTCCTCTTCGGCCACGCCTTCTGCGACCGCTACCGCACCCTGCACAAGACACCTCCGGTCGTAGGCTCCCTACGGAGCTGGGACAACACCGTTGAGCGCTTCGTCCCAGCCACAAAATTCCGGCCCTACAATCCCATGCGGCGGGAAAGTTTCGTGCTCGACTGCCGCCATGGCCGCGTTCTTCTTGGGTGTGACCGCTGAAGGAGGTGGAGGATGTCAACTCGAAGATGGTCGTCTGGGAGCTGAACGGAGCTGCACAACATCGTTGGCCCGGACAAGGACTTCCCAAACTACTCGGCCACGATGCTTTCTGCAGCGAATGGCTGCAACCATATTTCCTACAACTTAGGCCCATTTTTCGTGGTTGTTAATTTTATCAGCATTGTTAAGAGGCTTGTGTTGGCGTCAGTATACTCATCGGAGACCCGGGAGTGGACCTCAATGGCCTCTATTTATGTCAGCAGCGTTGGAACCCTTGGAGCCTATATGTGGCAAGGCCTACCATCTTCGTTGGACAAGCGCTCCACTTCGTCCTTCGTCGAGATGAGGACATTTGCATTCTCAAGTGTGACATGTTTATGCATCACCTATCGGTCATTGATCTGCCAGGGCGGTGTATGTTGACATGGAACCCTCTCCTCATTTCGTCGGACGACGGTGGGCTGGGTGTCGTCCACCTAGACCAGCATGGGGTATGCCTCATCTGGTCGATGGAGGTGAGTCTTGATGGAGTAGTGTCATGGATCCAAATCAGAGAAATGGACCTCAAGACACCTGTCCCCATTGGCAATCCTAGGACATCACGTTCATTGAAGTTGGTTAGCTGTGTGGAGGGCGCCGATATCATCCTTCCGATCACATATCTTGGTGCATTCCGAATTGATCTCAAGTCAATGAGGTTGATAAAGTTGTCGAGTAAGCAAAATAGGGGCACAATTGAATGAGAAATATTTGAGAACCACTTTCTCTACACAAGCTTCAACAATCCACTAGGTATATAATGTTTACTTTAACCCTTTATATATGGTTTCGATGATGGTGTTCAATTCACCAACATGAGTTAAGTTTCCCTTAAGAAAATCATGCAGTTGTGCAATGAAATTCGCATCCTAGTGACTCACTCTTCAAAACTGTTTGCTTCATTTAGCGGTCGCAAGTGCTGTGGTGGTGGCTGAAGCAAGTGAAGCTGGGCGCCGTGTGTCTTGAAGGGGGGCGATATAGCTGTTTTCTTTAGAAACACGTCATTCAACGAAGTGCATTTGTTATTTGGCCATAGCTAAAAAGTTTATAGTAATAAAGTGAGCATATTGTATCAAGTTTAGAGGATTCTCCTAACTTGACGAGTTTATTTAATAACTTTTAAAGATCACCACTGGTGGATGTGGCAGTTTGAATCATGTGCCAGCCGTTGAACAATGGAAATCAGATTTAAATATTTTGGTGTTAGTTTTCATTTTGAGTCTTATCATATATGTTTGAGATGGGAGTCATAGATGTGGTATGTCGTTAAGCGTTAGTTTCTAGTTGGTTACCGGGCATGCATGCTTGCTCTTCCTTGCATCTCTTACAGCACTGTACTTTCAGTAACCCAGGGAAGATATGGTCACAAAATTGTCAATCTCTTGTTCTTACAGTCATCGTGTTTGCCTATTAGTCTGCTCCCTGCAACTCCCTTTCCTAGGCAAAATGCTTCCTGATCTGTGATACTCTGTTAACACGTTCCATTTTGGGACTAGGGGAACCAGGCATGTGTCTTTACATGATAAATTCAATTTTGTTGTAACATCAGCTATGGTCACAAAATTGTCAATCTCTATTGTTGGGGAACGTTGCATGGGAAACAAAAAAAATCCTACGCACACGCAAGATCTATCCATGGTGATGAGCATCTACGAGAGGGAGAGTGGATCTATATACCCTTGTAGATCGCTAAGCGGGAAGCGTTAAGAAACAGGGTTGATGTAGTCGAACGTCTTCGCGATCCAAATCGCCGAGCGTCCCGTGATCCCATCACGATCCATCTCGTGATCCAATCACAATCCGTCCCGCAATCTCATCACGATCCATCCCGCGATCCAATCACGAATCGTCTCGCGGTCTTGATCACGGTCCTTATGATCTAGCGCCGAACGGACGACACCTCCGCGTTCAGCACACGTACAACTCGATGACGATCTCTGCCTTCTTGATCCGGCAAGAGGGAGCAGAGAGGTAGATGAGTTTTCCGATAGCACGACGGCGTTGCGGCAATGGTGTGGAGGAATTCTAGCAGGGCTTCGCCTAAGCACCGCTGAAAACCGATCTAAAGGAGAAAACGATCTAGAGGAAGAAGAGGGCAGCACATGGCAATTAGGGTTAGGGCTGCCCTCAAAACCTCTAGTATATATAGCAGGAGGGGAGGGAGGAGACTTGGCTCCCAAGGAGCCAAATCTAGTTTGGCCAAAGTGGGAGGGAGGAGTCCTCCTCCTCCACTCCTAGTAGGATTAGGACTCCTTCCTTATTTTCCCACTTTTGCCTACTTTCCACCTTGGGTTTTCTTCCCTAGTCGCATGGGCCTTCTGTGGGACTTCAGCCAGCCCACTAAGGGCTGGTATTCCTTCTACCACAGCCCATGTAGCCTCTTGGGTCGAAATACCCCTCCCGATGGTTCCCCGGTACCATCCCGGCACTCCCGGTACACTATCGATGAGACCGAAACTTTTCTGGTGACCACAACAGGACTTCCTATATATCAATCTTTACATCCAGACCATTCCGGAGCTGCTCATGATGTCCAGGATCTCATCCGGGACTCCTAACAACCTTCGTTCAACACCATACATAACTCTATACTACCGAAACATCATCGAACCTTAAGTGTGCAGACCCTGCGGGTTCGAGAACTATGTAGACATCACCGAGACACCTCTATGGTCAATAACCAATAGCGGGACCCGGATGCCCATATTGTTTCCTACATATTCTACATAGATCTTTATCGGTCAAACCTCTATGTCAAGGATTCAGTTAATCCCGTATGTTGTTCCCTTTGTTCTTCGGTATGTTACTTGCCTGAGATTCGATCGTCGGCATCTCCATACCTAGTTCAATCTCATTACCGGCAAGTCTCTTTACTCGTTCCATAATACAAGATCCCGTGTCTAACACTTAGTCACATTGCTGGCAAGGCCTATTGTGATGTTGTATTACCAAGTGGCCCTAAGATACCTCTCCGTCACATGGAGCAACAAATCCCAGTCTTGATCCATGCCAACCCAACAGACACCCTCGGAGATACCTATAGAGAACCTTTATAGTCACCTAGTTACGTTGCGACGTTTGATACACACAAGGCACTCCTCCGGTGTCAGTGAGTTGCATGATCTCATGGTCATAGGAACAGATACTTGACATTCAGAAAACAGTAGCAATAAACTGACACGGTCATATGCTACGGTCATAGTTTGGGTCTTGTCCATCACATCATTCTCCTAACGATGTGATCCCGTTATCAAATGACATCTCATGTCCATGACTAGGAAACCATAGTCATCTTTGATCAATGATCTAGTCTATTAGAGGCATACTAGGGACATGGTGTTGTCTATGTATCCACACATGTATCTGAGTTTCCGAACAATACAATTATAGCATGGATAATAAACGATTATCATGAACAAGGAAATATAATAATAACCAATTTATTATCACCTCTAGGGCATATTTCCAACAGTCTCCCACTTGCACTAGAGTCAATAATATAGTTCACATCACCATGTGATTCGCATTGTTATGAATCTAACACCCAATGAGTTCTGCGGCTCGATCATGCTTTGCATGTGAGACAGGTCTTTTAGTCAATGGGTCTGCGATATTCAGATCCGTGTGTACTTTGAAAATCTCTATGTCATATTGTAGACACTGCTACCACACTCCACTTGGAGCTATTCCAAATGGCTGATCCATTATACGTATCTGGATTGCTACTAAGAGTCATCCGGATTGGTGTTAAAGCTTGCATTGACGTAACTCTTTACGACGAACTCTTTATCACCTCCATAATCGAGAAACATTTCCTCAGCTTTTAGTTACTAAGTATAATATTGACCGTTGTCCAGTGATCCACTCCTGGATCACTCTTGTACCCCATGACGGACTCATGGCAAGGCACACACATGTGCGGTACACAGCATGGCATACTATATAGAGCCTATGGCTAAAACATAAGGGACGACCTTCGTCCTTTCTCTTTCTTTTGTCGTGGTCGAGCTTTGAGTCTTACTCAACTTCACACCTTACAAATCAGGCAAGAACTCTTTCTTTGACTGATCCATTTTGAACTCTTTCAAAATGTTGTCAAGGTATGTACTCATTGCAAGTCTCATCAAGCATCTTGATCCATCTCTATAGATCTTGATGCTCAACAATTAGGTAGCTTTATCCAGGTCTTCCTTTGAAAAACTCATTTCAAATAACCCTTTATGCTTTCCAGAAATTCAACATCATTTCCGATCAACAATATGTCAACCACATATGCTTATCAGAAACTCTATAGTGCTCCCACTCACTTTATTGTAAATACAAGTTTCTCATAAACTTTGTAAAGACTCAAAAACTTTGATCACCTCATCAAAGCATATATTCCAACTCCAAGATGCTTGCTCCAGTCCATAGAAGGATCACTGGAGCTTGCACACCTTTTAGCATCCTTAGGACTGACAAAACCTTCTGGTTGTATCACATACAACCTTTCCTCAAGTAAACCGTTAAGGAAACGATGTTTTGACATCCATCTACCAGATTTCATAATTGAAAAATGCAACAACTGCTAACATAATTCCAACAGACTTTAGCATCGCTACGAGTGAGAAAGTCTCATCGCAGTCAACTCCTTGAACTTATAGGAAACTTGTTTGCGACAAGTCGAGCTTTATAAATGGTGATATTTACCATCAACGTATGTCTTCATCTTAAAGGGCCATTTGTACCCGACGACCTGCCGTCCAACAAGCAAGTCTACCAAAGTCTATACTTGGTTTTCATACATGGATCATTTCTCGGATTTCATGGCTTCTAACCATTTGTTAGAATCCGGGCCCATCATCACTTCTCCATAGCTCGTAGGTTCATCGTTGTCCAACAACATGACCTCCAAGACAGGGTTGTCGTACCACTCAGAAGCAGTACGTGTCCTTGTCGACCTACGAGGCTTGTTAGTAACTTGATCCGAAGCTTCATGATCATCATCATTAACTTCCTCTTCAACTGACGTAGGCTCCACAGAAACATGTTTCTGCGCTGCGCTACTCTCTGGTTGAACAAAGGTTCAAGAACCTCATCAAGTTCTATCTTCCTCCCACTCAATTCTTTCAAGAGAAACTCTTTCTCGAGAAAGGACCCAGTTTCAACGACAAACACTTTGTACTCGGATCTGAGATAGAAGGTATACCCAACTGTTCTTAGGGTATTCCAAGAAGATGCATTTTTTCGCCTTGGGTTCGAGCTTATTAGACATAAGTGTCACATTCCCAAACTCTAAGATATTACAGTTTAGGTTTCTACCAAACCATATGGTGTCATCTCAATGGATTTAGATGGTGCCCTATTTAAAGTGAATTTAGTTGTCTCTAATGCATAACCCCAAAACAATAAGAGACATCATAGCATGCACCATATCCAATAGAGCACGACTATGACGTTCGAACACACCATCACACTATGGTGTTCCAAGTGGCGTGAGTTATGAAACAACTTTCACATTCTATAAAGTTGTATGCCAAACTCGTAACTCAGATATTCACCTCCATGATCATATCGTAGACATTTTTATCTTCTTGTCACGATGATCTTAAACTTCACTCTGAATTTGCTTGAACTTTTCAAATGATTTAGACTTGTATTTCATTATGTAAATATACACTATATCTACTCAAATCATCAGTGAAGGTAAGAAAATAACAATATCCACTGCACGCTACAAGACTCATTGGATTGCATACATCAACATGTATCATTTCCAATAAATCACTTGCCCGGTCCATCAAACCGGAAAACGGGGTCCTTAGTCATCTTGCCCGAGAGGCATGGTTCACATGTCTCAACCGATTTGAAATCGAATGAATCCAAAGATCCATCAACATGGAGTTTCTTCATGCGATTTATACCAATGTGACATTTAGCAGCAGTGCCACAGGTATGTGGTACTATCATTATTAACTTTGCACCTTTTGGCATCAATGTTATGAACATGTGTATTACTACGATCAAGATTCTAGAAACCAGTCTCATTGGGTGCATGACCATTGAAGGTATTATTCATGTAAATAGAATAACATTATTCACTAACTTAATTGAATAACCGTGTTGCAATAAACACGATCTAATCATGTTCATGTTTCACGCAAACACCAAATAACATATATTTAGGTTCGTCACTAATCCCGAAGGTAGAGAGAGCATGCGATGTTGATCACATTAACCTTGGAAACATTTCCAAAACACATCGTCTGCTCACCCTTAGCTAGTTCTCCGTTTATTCCGTAGCTTTTATTTCGAGTTACTAACATTTAGCACCCGAACCGGTATCCAATACCCAGGTGCTACTAGGAGTACTAGCAAGGTACGCATCAATAACATGTATATCAAATATACTTCTGTCGACGTTGCCAGCCTTCTTATCTACCAAGTATCTAGGGTTGTTCCGCTTTAGCAACCACTCTCCTCATAATAGAAGCACTTAGTCTCGGGTTTGGGTTCAACCTTGGGTTGCTTCGCTAGAGCAGCAACTGACTTGCCATCCATGAAGTTTCCCTCCTTGCCCTTGCCCTTCTCGAAACTAGTGGTTTTACTAACCATCAACATTTGATGCTCCTTCTTGATTTCTACCTTCGCGGTGTCAAACATCGCGAACAGCTCAGGAATCATCATTTCCATCTCTGGCATTATTATAGTTCATCATGAAGTTCTAGAAGCTTAGTGATAGTGACTTAGAGAACTATATCAATCACTATCTTATCTGGAAGATCAACTCCCACTCGATTCAAGCGATTGTAGCACCCAGACAATCTGAGCACATGCTCAACGATTGAGCTATTCTCCTTCATCTTGCAGGCAAAGAATCTTGTTGGAGATCTCATGTCTCACAACATGGGCACGAGCCTGAGATCCCAATTTCAGCTCTTAGAACATCTCATATGTTCCGTGACGTTCAAAATGTTTTGGAGCCTCAATTCTAAGCCATAATGCATGACGCACAGAACTATCAAGTAGTCATCGGAACGTGCTTGTCAAATGTTCACAACATCTACAGACGACGCTAGAGAAGGTGGTGCACCGAGTGGTGCATTAAGGACATAAGCCTTTTGTGTAGCTATGGGGACAATCCTCAGATCACGGACCCAGTCCGCAATATTGCTACCATCATCTTTCAACTCTATTTCTCTAGGAACATATAAAAATTCAAGGGAGCTACAACGTGAGCTAGTAATCTACAACATAATTTGCGAAGACACTACTGACTATGTTCATGATAATGAGTTCAATTAATCATATTACTTAAGAACTCCCACTCAAATTGACATCCCTCTGCTCATTCGAGTGATACATGATCCAAATTCACCAACTCAAGTCCGATCATCATGTGAGTTGAGGTGGTTTCAATGGTGAACATCATCATGTTGATCATATCTACTATATGACTCATGTTCGACCTTTTGGTCTCTTGTGTTCCGAGGCCATGTCTATACATGCTAGGCTCATCAAGTTTAACCCGAGTGTTCTGCATGTGCAACACTAGCTTGCACCCGTTGTATGTGAACGTAGAGTCTATCACACCCGATCATCATGTGGTGTCTCGACACGACGAAGTTTCGCAACGGTGCACACTCGGGGAGAACACAATTTTACCTTGAAATTTAAGTGAGGGATCACCTTATAATGCTACCGTCATCCTAAGCAAAACAAGGTGCATAAAAGGATTAACATCACATGCAAATCATAAGTGCCCTGATATGGCCATGAACTTGTGCTTTTGATCTCCATCCTTAAAGCACCGGCATGATCTCCCTCATCACCGGCATGACACCATGATCTCCATCATCTTGATATCCATCAATGTGTCGCCATCGGGGTTGTTGCGCCCACCATGCTTCTACTACTATTGCTACCGCTTAGCGATAAAGTAAAGCATTACATAGCGCTTAATGATTGATGGAAAGGTCATACAATAATTAAAGACAACCCTATGGCTCCTGCCGGTTGCCGTACTCATTGATATGCAAGTCCTAATATTCTATACAATACATGATCATCTCATACATCACATATATCTCATCATGTAATTGGTCATATCACATCACAACATACCCTGCAAAAACAAGTTAGACGTCCTCTAATTGTCGTTGCAAGTTTTACTTGGCTGCTACGGGTATCTAGCAAGAACAATTCTCACCTACGCAAAAACCACAATGGTGATACATAAGTTGCTTTTCAACCTTCTCAAGGACCGCCTTTGTCGAATCCGATTCAACTAAAGTATGAGAAACAGACACCCGCCAGCCATCTTTGTGCAACAAAGTTACACGTCAGTCGATGGAACCGGTCTCTCGTAAGCGTACGAGTATGGTTGGTCCGGGACGCTTCATCCCACAATACCGCTGAACCAAAACACGACCACGAGAGGAATCGATCTAAGCATCAACGCCCACAAACTCCTTTCTGTTCTACTTGTGCTCTCATCTACACATAGACCTAGCTCAGATGCCACTGTTGGGGAACGTTGCATGGGAAACAAAAAAATTCCTACGCACACGCAAGATCTATCCATGGTGATGAGCATCTACGAGAGGGAGAGTGGATCAACATACCCTTGTAGATTGCTAAGCAGGAAGCGTTAAGAAACGCGGTTGATGTAGTCGAACGTCTTCGCGATCCAAATTGCCGAGCGTCATGTGATCCCATCAGAATCCATCTCGCGATCCAATCACGATCCGTCCCACGATCTCATCATGATCCGTCCCGCGATCCAATCACAAATCGTCTCGCGATCTTGATCACGGTCCTTCTAATCTAGCGCCGAACGAATGGCACCTCCACGTTCAGCACACGTACAGCTCGATGACGATCTCCGCCTTCTTGATCCGGAAAGAGGGAGTGGAGAGGTAGATGAGTTTTCCGGAAGCGCGACGGCATTGCGGCGATGGTGTGGAGGAATTCCAACTGGGCTTCGCCTAAGCACCGTTGAAAACCGATCTAGAGGAGAAAACGATCTAGAGGAAGAAGAGGGTAGCACATGGCAATTAGGGTTAGGGCTGCCCTCAAAATCTCTAGTATATATAGGAGGAGGGGAGGGAGGATACTTGGCTCCCAAGGAGCCAAATCTGGTTCGGCCAAAGTGGGAGGGAGGAGTCCTCCTCCTCCACTCCTAGTAGGATTAGGACTCCTTCCTTAGTTTCCCACTTTTGCCTACTTTCCACCTTGGGTTTTAATCCCTAGCCGCATGGGCCTTATGTGGGACTTCGGACAGCCCACTAAGGGCTGGTATTCCTTCTCCCATAGCCCATGTAGCCTCTTGGGTCGAAATACCCCTCCCGATGGTCCCCCGGTACCCTCCCAGCACTCCTGGTACAGTACTGATGAGCCCGAAACTTTTCCGGTGACCACAACAGGACTTCCTATATATCAATCTTTACATCTGGACCATTCCGGAGCTCCTCGTGATATCCGGATCTCATCCGGGACTTCGAAGAACCTTCGGTCAACACCATACATAACTCTATATTACCGAAACATCATCGAACCTTAAGTGTGCAGACCCTGCGGGTTCGAGAACTATGTAGACATGACCGAGACACCTCTACGGTCAATAACCAATAGCGGGACCTGGATGCCCATATTTGTTCTTACATATTCTATGTAGATCTTTATCGGTCAAACCTCCATGTAAGGATTCAGTTAATCCCGTATGTTGTTGTTGGGGAACGTCGCATGGGAAACAAAAAATTTCCTACGCACACGCAAACCTATCCATGGTGATGAGCATCTACGAGAGGGAGAGTGGATCTACATACCCTTGTAGATTGCTAAGAGGGAAGCGTTAAGAAACGCGGTTGGTGTAGTCGAACATCTTCGCGATCCAAATCGCCGAGCGTCCCGCGATCTCATCACGATCCGTCCCGCGATCCAATCACGATCCGTCCCGTGAACTCATCACGATCCGTCCCGCGATCTCATCACAATCCGTCTCACGATCTTGATCACGATCTGTCCCGCGAACTCATCACGATCCGTCCCGCGATCTCATCACAATCCGTCTCACGATCTTGATCACGGTCCTTCCGATCTAGCGCCGAACGGACGGCACCTCCGCGTTCAGCACACGTGCAGCTTGATGACGATCTCCACCGTCTTGATCCAGCAAGAGGAGGTGGAGAGGAGAGAGAGTTCACCGGCAGCGTGACGGCGCTCCGGTGATGGTGGTGGAGCAATTCCGGCAGGGCTTCGCCTAAGCGCTGCAGAAAACCGATCTAGAGGAGAAACTATGCACCGGTGGAACGGGTAGCACGTGGCCGGAAATTCTGTCCAAAAACCACCCAATCCACTAGTATATATAGGAGGAGAGGAGAGGAGAGGCATCCAAGGCCTTTGGGTCGGCCGAAATAGGAGGTGGGAGCAATCCTACTTCACCTCCAATCCTAGTTGGAGTAGGATTGCCTCCTATTGGCTGATTTTCCACTTTTTGCTTTAGGACTTTCTCTCCTGCGCCATGGGCCTTTGTGGCTGTTTTCCAAGCCCACTAAGGGCTGGTTATTATTCTCCCACAGCCCATGGACCTCTTCGGGTCGAAATACCCCTCCCGGAGGTCCCCCGGTACACTACCGGCACTCCCGGTACACTACCGATACTCCCGGTACATTACCGATGAGCCCGAAACTTCTCCGAAAACCAAACTGGGACTTCCTATATATGAATCTTTACCTCCGGACCATTCCGGAGCTCCTCGTGACGTCCGGGATCTCATATGGGACTCCGAACAACCTTCGGTCACCATCATACATAACTCTACACTACCGAAACGTCACCGAACCTTAAGTGTGCAGACCCTGCGGGTTCGAGAACTATGTAGACATGACCGAGACACCTCTACAGTCAATAACCAATGGCGGGACCTGGACGTCCACATTGGTTCCTACATATTCTACGAAGATCTTTATCGGTCGAACCTCTATGTCAAGGATTCAGTTAATCCCGTATAACGTTCCCTTTGTTCTTCGGTATGTTACTTGCCCGAGTTCGATCGTCGGTATCTCCATACCTAGTTCAACCTCGTTACTGGCAAGTCTCTTTACTCGTTCCATAATACAAGATCCCGCAACTAACAATTAGTCACATTGCTTGCAAGGCTCATTGTGATGTTGTATTACCGAGTGGGCCCTGAGATACCTCTCCGTCACACGGAGTAACAAATCCCAGTCTCGATCCATGCCAACTCAACAGACACCATCGGAGATACCTGTAGAGCACCTTTATAGTCACCCAGTTACGTTGCGACGTTTGATACACACAAGGCACTCCTCCGATATCCGTGAGTTGCATGATCTCATGGTCATAGGAACATATACTTGACATGCAGAAAACAGTAGCAATAAACTGACACGATCATATGCTATGTTTGTAGTTTGGGTCTTATCCATCACATCATTCTCCTAATGATGTGATCCCGTTATCAAATGACATCTCATGTCCATGGCTAGGAAACCTTAACCATCCTTTGATCAACGAGCTAGTCCATTAGAGGCATACTAGGGACATGGTTTTGTCTATGTATCCACACATGCATTTAAGTCTCCGATCAATACAATTATAGCATGGATAATAAACGATTATCATGAACAAGGAAATATGATAATAACTAATTTATTATTGCCTCTAGGGCATATTTCCAACAGTCTCCCACTTGCACTAGAGTCAATAATATAGTTCACATCACCATGTGATTCGCATTGTTATGAATCTAACACCCAATGACTTTTGGGGCTCGATCATGCTTTGCATGTGAGAGAGGTCTTATAGTCAACGGGTCTGTGATATTCAGATCCGTGTGTACTTTGCAAATCTCTATGTCAAACCGTAAACACTGCTACCACACTCCACTTGGTACTATTTCCAAATGGCTGCTCCACTATACGTATCCAGATTGCTACTACTAGTCATCCAGATATGTGTTAAAGCTTGGATCGACGTAACTCTTTACGACGAACTCTTTATCACCTCCACAATCAAGAAACATTTCCTTAGTCCTCTGGTTACTAAGGATAATTCCGACCGCTGTCCAGTGATCCACTCTTGGACCACTCTTGTACCCCTTGACAGACTCATGGCAAGGCACACATAGGTGCGGTACACAGCATGGCATAATATAGAGCATATGGCTAAGGCATAGGGGACGACGTTCGTCCTTTCTCTTTCTCCTGCCGTTGTCGAGCTTTGAGTCTCACTCAACTTCACACCTTACAAATCAGACGAGAACTATTTCTTTGGCTGATCCATTTTCAACTCTTTCAAAATCTTGTCAAGGTATACACTCATTGAAAGTCTCATCAAGCATCTTGATCTATCTCTATATATTTTGATGCTCAACAATTAGGTAGCTTTATCCAGGTCTTCCTTTGAAAATCACTTTCCAAATGACCGTTTTATGCTTTCCAGAAACTCTACATTATTTCTGATCAACAATATGCCATCCACATATACTTATCAGAAATTCTATAGTGCTCCCACTCACTTTATTGCAAATACAAGTTTCTCGTAAACTTTGTATAAACATCAAAACTTTGATCACCTCATCAAAGCGTATATTCCAACTCCGAGATGCTTGCTTCAGTCCATGGAAGGATCACCGAAGCTTGCACACCTTTTAGCATCCTTAGGCCTGACAAAACCTTCTGGTTGTATCACATACAACCTTTCCTCAAGTAAACCGTTAAGGAAACGATGTTTTGACATCCATCTGCCAGATTTCATAATTGAAAACACAACAACTGCTAACATAATTCCAACAGACTTTAGCACCACTACGAGTGAGAAAGTCTCATCGTAGTCAACTCCTTGAACTTGTCACAAACATCTTTGCAACAAGTCGAGCTTTACAAATAGTGACATTCACCATCAGTGTCTGTCTTCATTTTAAAGATCCATTTGTACTCAACGACCTGCCGTCCAATGAGCAAGTCTACCAAAGTCTACACTTGGTTTTCATACATGGATCCTATCTCGAATTTCATGGCCTCTAACCATTTGTCGGAATCCGGGCCCATCATCGCTTCTCCGTAGCTCGTAGGTTCATCGTTGTCCAACAACATGATCTCCAAGACAGAGTTGTCGTACCACTTAGGAGCAGTACACATCCTTGTCGACCTACGAAGTTCAATAGTAACTTGATCCTGAAGCTTCATGATCATCATCATTAACTTCCTCTTCAACTAACGTAGGCTTCACAGAAACATCTTTCTGCGCTGCGCTACTCTCTCGTTGAACAAAGGTTCAACAACCTCATCAAGTTCTATCTTCCTCCCACTCAATTCTTTCGAGAGAAACATTTCCTCGAGAAAGGATCCGTTTAAGCAACAAACATTTTGCACTAGGATCTGAGATTGAAGGTTCACCCAACTGATCTTAGGTTATTCTATGAAGATGCAATTTGTCCGCCTTGGGTTCGACCTCATTAGGTGAAAACATTTTCCACACAAGTGTCACATCCCAAAATATTAAGAAATGACAGCTTAGGTTTCTATCAAACCATAATTCACATGGTGTCATCTCAACGGATTTAGATGGTGCCCTATTTAAAGTGAATGTAGTTGTCTCTAATGCATAACCCCAAAATTATAGTAGTAAAACGACAAGAGACATCATATTACGCACCATGTCCAATAGAGCATAACTATGATGTTCGGACACACCATCACACTATGGTGTTCCAGGTGGCGTTTAGTTGTGAAACAACTTTCACATTGTCTTAAGTTGTATGCCAAACTCGTGACTCGGATATTCACCTCCACGATCATATCGCAGTCATTTTTATCTTCTTGTCACGATGATCTTTAAACTTCACTCTGAATTTTCTTGAACCTTTCAAACGATTCAGACTTGTGTTTCATTAAGTAAATATACACTATATATACTCAAATCATCAGTGAAGGTAAGAAAATAACGATATCCACTGCACGCTACAAGACTCACTAGATTGCATACATCAACATGTATCATTTCCAATGAATCACTTGCCCGCTCCATCCAACGGGGTCCTTTAGTCATCTTGCCCAAGAGGCATGGTTCGCATGTCTCAACCGATTCGAAATCGAATGAGTCCAAATATCCATCAGCATGGAGTTTCTACATGCGCTTTATACCAATATGACATTTAGCGGCAGTGCCACAAGTATGTGGTACTATCATTATTAACTTTGTGTCTTTTGACATCAATTTATGAACATGTGTAATACTACGATCAAGATTTCAACAAACCATTCTCACTGGGTGCATGACCATTGAAGGTATTATTCATGTAAACAGAATAACCATTATTCTCTAACTTAAATGAATAACCGTATTGCAATAAACATGATCTAATCATGTTCATGCTCAACGCAAAACACCAAATAACATTTATTTAGGTTCGTCACTAATCCTGAAGGTAGAGAGAGCGTGCGATGTTGATCACATCAACCTTGGAAACACTTCCAACACATATCGTCACCTCACCCTTAGCCAGTTCTCCGTTTATTCCGTAGCTTTTATTTCGAGTTACTAACATTTAGCAACCGAACCGGTATCCAATACCCAGGTGCTACTAAGAGTATTAGCAAGGTACACATCAATAACTCGTATATCAAATATACTTCTGTCGATGTTGCCAGCCTTCTTATCTACCAAGTATCTAGGGTTGTTCCGCTTCAGCGACCTCTCACCTCATCATAGAAGCACTTAGTCTCGGGTTTGAGTTCAACTTTGGGTTGCTTCACTGGAGCAGTAACTGACTTGCTATCCATGAAGTTTCCCTCCTTGCTCTTGCCCTTTTCGAAACTAGTGGTTTGATTAACCATCAACACTTGACGCTCCTTCTTGATTTCTACCTTCGCGGTGTCAAACATCGCGAACAGCTCAGGGATCAATACTTCTATCCCTGGTGTATTATAGTTCATCACTAAGTTCTAGTAGCTTTAGTGACAGTGACTTGGAGAACTATATCAATCACTATCTTATCTGGAAGATCAACTCCCACTTGATTCAAGCGATTGTAGTACCCAGACAATCTGAGTACATGCTCAACGATTGAGCTATTCTCCTTCATCTTACAGGCAAAGAATCTTGTTGGAGATCTCATATCTCGCAACACAGGCACGAGCCTGAGATCACAATCTCTGCTCCTAGAACATCTCATATGTTTCGTGACGTTCAAAACGTTTCCGAGCCTCAATTCTAAGCCGTAATGCATGACGCACTAAACTATCAAGTAGTCATCGAAACGTGCCTGTCAGATGTTCACAACATCTATAGACGACGCTAGAGGGGGTGGCGCACCGAGCGGTGCATTAAGGACATAAGCCTTCTGTGCAGCAATGAGGATAATCCTCAGATCACGGACCCAGTCCGCAATATTGCTACCAACATATTTCAACTCTATTTCTCTAGGAACATATAAAAATACAAGGGAGCTACAACACGAGCTAGTAATCTACAACATAATTTGCAAAGACACTTTGACTATGTTCATGATAATGAGTTCAATTAATCATATTACTTAAGAACTCCCACTCAAATTGACATCCCTCGGGTCATTCGAGTGATACATGATCCAAATTCACCAACTCAAGTCCGATCATCACGTGAGTTAAGGTGGCTTCAATGGTGAACATCATTATGTTGATCATATCCACTATATGACTCATGCTTGACCTTTCGGTCTCTTGTGTTCCGAGGCCATGTCTGTACATGCTAGGCTCGTCAAGTTTAACCCGAGTGTTCTGCGCGTGCAAATCTGGCTTGCACCCGTTGTATGTGAACGTAGAGTCTATCACACCCGATCATCATGTGGTGTCTCAACACGACGAACTTTTGCAACGGTGCACACTCGGGGAGAACACAATTTATCTTGAAATTAAGTGAGGGATCACCTTATAATGCTACCGTCGTCCTAAGCAAAACAAGGTGCATAAAAAGGATTAACATCACATGCAAATCATAAGTGACATCATATGGCCATGAACTTGTGCTTTTGATCTCCATCTAGAAAGCACCGGCATGATCTCCATCGTCACCGGCATGACACCATGATCTCCATCAACATGTCGCCATCGGGGTTGTCACGCCCTGCATGCTTCTACTACTATTGCTACCGTAGCGATAAAGTAAAGCATTACATAGCGCTTAATGATTGACACACAGGTCATACAATAATTAACGACAACCCTATGGCTCCTTCCGGTTGCCGTACTCATCGACATGCAAGTCATGATAATATATACATCACATGATCATCTCATACATCACATATATCACATCATGTAATTGGCCATATCATATCACAACATACCCTGCAAAAACAAGTTAGACGTCCTCTAATTGTTGTTGCAAGTTTTACGTGGCTGCTACGGGTATCTAGCAAGAACGATTCTCACCTACGCATAAACCACAACGGTGATACATAGATTGCTTTTCAACCTTCTCAAGGACCGCCTTTGTCGGATCCGATCCAACTAAAGTGAGAGGAACTGTCACCCGCAAGCCATCTAAGCAACAAGTTGCATCGAGGGAACCGGTCTCTCGTAAGCGTACGAGTAATGTTGGTCCGGGCCGCTTCATCTCACAATCCCGCTGAACCAAAATCTGACCAAGGGAGGAAGCAATCTAAGCATCAACGCCCACAAACCTTTTGTGTTCTACTCGAGATCTCATCGAACCATCAACCTAGCTCATGATGCCACTGTTGGGGAACGTCGCATGGGAAACAAAAAATTTCCTACGCACATGCAGACCTATCCATGGTGATGAGCATCTACGAGAGGGAGAGTGGATCTACATACCCTTGTAGATCGCTAAGCGGGAAGCGTTAAGAAACGCGGTTGGTGTAGTCGAACATCTTCGCGATCCAAATCGCCGAGCGTCCCGCGATCTCATCACGATCCGTCCCGCGATCCAATCACGATCCGTCCCGTGAACTCATCACGATCCGTCCCGCGATCTCATCACAATCCATCTCATGATCTTGATCACGATATGTCCCGCGAACTCATCACGATCCGTCCCGCGATCTCATCACAATCCGTCTCACGATCTTGATCACGGTCCTTCCGATCTAGCGCCGAACGGACGACACCTCCGCGTTCAGCACACGTGCAGCTTGATGACGATCTCCACCGTCTTGATCCAGCAAGAGGAGGTGGAGAGGAGAGAGAGTTCACCGGCAGCGTGACGGCGCTCCGGTGATGGTGGTGGAGCAATTCCGGCAGGGCTTCGCCTAAGCGCTGCAGAAAACCGATCTAGAGGAGAAACTATGCACCGGTGGAACGGGTAGCACGTGGCCGGAAATTCTGTCCAAAAACCACCCAATCCACTAGTATATATAGGAGGAGAGGAGAGGAGAGGCATCAAAGTCCTTTGGGTCGGCCGAAATAGGAGGTGGGAGCAATCCTACTTCACCTCCAATCCTAGTTGGAGTAGGATTGCCTCCTATTGGCTGATTTTCCACTTTTTGCTTTAGGACTTTCTCTCCTGCGCCATGGGCCTTTGTGGCTGTTTTCCCAGCCCACTAAGGGCTGGTTATTATTCTCCCACAGCCCATGGACCTCTTGGGGTCGAAATACCCCTCCCGGAGGTCCCCCGGTACACTACCGGCACTCCCGGTACACTACCGATACTCCCGGTACATTACCGATGAGCCCGAAACTTTTCCGGAAACCAAACTGGGACTTCCTATATATGAATCTTTACCTACAGACCATTCCGGAGCTCCTCATGACGTTCGGATCTCATCCGGGACTCCGAACAACCTTCGGTCACCACCATACATAACTCTACACTACCGAAACGTCACCGAACCTTAAGTGTGCAGACCCTGCGGGTTCGAGAACTATGTAGACATGACCGAGACACCTCTACAGTCAATAACCAATGGTGGGACCTGGACGTCCACATTGGTTCCTACATATTCTACGAAGATCTTTATCGGTCGAACCTCTATGTCAAGGATTCAGTTAATCCCGTATAACGTTCCCTTTGTTCTTGGGTATGTTACTTGCCCGAGATTCGATCGTCGGTATCTCCATACCTAGTTCAACCTCGTTACTGGCAAGTCTCTTTACTCATTCCATAATACAAGATCCCGCAACTAACAATTAGTCACATTGCTTGCAAGGCTCATTGTGATGTTGTATTACCGAGTGGGCCCTGAGATACCTCTCCGTCACACGGAGTAACAAATCCCAGTCTCAATCCATGCCAACTCAACAGACACCATCGGAGATACCTGTAGAGCACCTTTATAGTCACCCAGTTACGTTGCGACGTTTGATACACACAAGGCACTCCTCCGATATCCGTGAGTTGCATGATCTCATGGTCATAGGAACATATACTTGACATGCAGAAAACAGTAGCAATAAACTGACACGATCATATGCTATGTTTGTAGTTTGGGTCTTATCCATCACATCATTCTCCTAATGATGTGATCCCATTATCAAATGACATCTCATGTCCATGGCTAGGAAACCTTAACCATCCTTTGATCAACGAGCTAGTCCATTAGAGGCATACTAGGTACATGGTTTTGTCTATGTATCCACACATGCATTTAAGTCTCCGATCAATACAATTATAGCATGGATAATAAACGATTATCATGAACAAGGAAATATGATAATAACTAATTTATTATTGCCTCTAGGGCATATTTCCAACAGTTGTTCCCTCTGTTCTTCGGTATGTAACTTGCCCGGGATTCGATCATCAGCATCTCCATACCTAGTTCAATCTCGTTACCGGCAAGTATCTTTACTCGTTCCATAATACAAGATCTCATGGCTAACACTTAGTCACAATGCTTTCAAGGCTTATTGTGATGTTGTATTACCGAGTGGGGCCCGAGATACCTCTCCATCACACGGAGCAACAAATCCCAGTCTTGGAGATACCTGTAGAGCACCACTATAGTCACCCAGTTACATTGCGACGTTTGATACACACAAGGCACTCCTCCGATGTCAGTGGGTTGCATGATCTCATGGTCATAGGAACAGATACTTGACATGCAGAAAACAGTAGCAATAAACTAACTCGATCATATGCTACATTCATAGTTTGGGTCTTGTCCATCACATGATTTTCCTAATGATGTGATCCCATTATCAAATGACATCACATGTCCATGACTAGGAAACCATAGCCATCTTTGATCAACGAGCTAGTCTATTAGAGGCATACTATGGTGTTGTCTATGTATCCACACATGTATCTGAGTTTCCGAACAATACAATTATAGCATGGATAATAAACGATTATCATGAACAAGGAAATATGATAATAACCAATTTATTATTGCCTCTAGGGCATATTTCCAACATCTATGTCTTTACATGAAGATGAAGATGAGGAGGAGGAGGAGAAGGAAGATAAGCTGAAGGAGGTGGAGGATGTCAACTCAAAGATGGTCGTCTGGAACCCCGTGTCTGGGAGCCGAACGGAGCTGCACAACATCGTTGGCCCTAAAATGGACTGCCCAAACTATTCGGCCACGGTGCTCTATGCAGCGAATGGCTGCAACCACACGGCCTGCAACTTAGGCCCATTTTTCATGGTTGTTGCTTTTATCGGCATTGATAAGAGGCTTGTGATGGCGGCAGTGTACTCATCGGAGACCCAGGAGTGGACCTCATTGGACTCTATTTATATCGGCGGCATTGGAACCGTTGGAGCCTACATTGTTGCAAGGCCACCATTTTCGTTTGACAAGCGCTCCACTTCCTCCTTTGTCGAGATGAGGACATTTGCATTCTCAAGTATGACTTGGTTAGGCATCGTCTATCGGTCATTGATCCACCAGGGCTGTGTACGTTGACATGGAACCATCTCCTCATTTCGTCGGACGACGGTGGGCCGGGTGTCGTCCACCTAGACCAGCATGGGGTATGCCTCATTTGGTCGATGGAGGTGAGTCTTGATGGAGTAGTGTCATCACTAGTAGAAAACAGACCTTTGGTCCAGACCTGAAATCCCATTAATCCCGGTTCACTCACGAACCGGGACCCATGGGGCATCGGTCCCAGTTCGTTGCCAGGGCGCCGGCCGGGCCTCGTGGGCCATTGGTCCCGGTTCGTCTGACACCTTTGGTACCGGTTCCAGACAAGAACCGGGACCAATGGGCCTCGCTCTTTGCCCACAACCATTCGTCCCGGTTTGTGCCTGGAACCAGGACCAATTGGTGTCCTTTAGTCCCAGTTCAAATCACAAACCGGGACCAATGGTCCCGGTTCCAGCCACAAACCGGGAGCGATGGTTGGCCTATATATACCCCCTGCCCGCAAGCAGAGTAGTGCACTACTTTGTTTTTTTCGCCGACCGTGGGAGAGCTTTGTGGTGCTCTAACTCACCTCCTATGCACATGAGGTGTTCGATGAAATGCCCGAGCCACACTTAAGCTTTCTCCTCTCGAAGCTCCTTGTCCAAGCTCCATTTTCCTCACGATTTGTCTAGGTTCGGCGGTCCATCATGTCCTATCCCCGTCCTCATCGTCGTCGATCGCTCGCGCCCATCTCGGCGCCGGCACCACCGTGGTTAGCCTCTTCTCCTTATCTTCTTTCTAAAAGAAAAAAGTTCTTACTTGTATGATTTAGATAGATACGTGTCTAATTTTCTTACTTTTATTATTGTTTGTTATTATATAGTGTGATGGTTTTGGTATCCGCCTCCGTAGGCCCTCGTCCTGTCTATGATTCGGATGTGGTATATACTATCTTTTATAGCTATTTGTTTTATTTAGTGTTTATGACAATTATGCCGACCAACATGACATAGATTTTTTAATCTAGGAGGTATGTGAACAGGAAATTCCAACCGACATAGAAATTCTTCTTGAAAAGTTAAATTTGGTTGAAAAAGAAAACAATTACTTGAAAGAAAAATTACAGAGAGTTGAAGAGGATAAGATGAAGTTGGAGTTGCATGTTGCCGATGTCGTCGACAATCACAAGATCAAAATGGATGCAATGCGCTTGAAGATTAGAAAGATTAAAAAATATGTCATTCATACTGAGGCTTCATATCATTATGCCGTTGCATCAATTGGTACTTTAGTTGCAGTTTTGATCACATTTGTTATTGCATTTAAATCTTTTACATAGTTTCAATGTATGTTTTAATTAGATGCTCTAGAGAGCATTATGTTGTTCAATAATGAGAACTAAGTATTGACGTTATGTATTTATTTTGGTCAGTATTGTACTTTGGCTTTAATGTGATGATGAATTTCTATTAATTTGGTCACTTCTCTATTCATGATATGTTCTAATGGTTTTTAATACATTTTATTATATAACGCACATAGATGAACCGACAATAGATGTATGGTGACCGACACACCTCCGAGTATATTAAGGGCCTGCATAATTTTCGCGAAGCGGCTAAGGCAAACAAGAAGAATGGTTTTATGCATTGTCCATGTACTGTCTATGAGAATACAAAGGCTTTCTCCAACTCTAAAATCCTACACTTCCACTTGCTTGAGAAGGATTTTATGCCACACTATAATGTTTGGACCAAGCATGGAGAAAGAGGGGTTATGATGGGAGACAATGAAGAAGAAGAGGATGATGACAACTATGTGCCTCCTAAATATGGTGATGCTACAACGCGGAAGCTGAAGATCAAAAGGAACCAAACGATGTGCCCGATGATGATCTTCGTCGGGTCATTGTTGATGCAAAGAGACAATGCGAAAGTGAAAAGGAGAAGTTGAAGTTCGATCACATGTTAGAGGATCACAAAAAAGGTTTGTACCCCAATTGCGAAGATGGCAACATGAAGATCGGTACCACACTAGAATTGTTGTAGTGTAAGGCACAGAATGGTGTACCTGACAAAGGATTTGAGAAGCTACTAAAAATATTGAAGAAGAAGCTTCCAAAGGATAACAAATTGACTGACAGTACGTACGCAACAAAGAAGGTTGTATGCCCTCAAGGATTGGAGGTGCAGAAGATACATGCATGCCCTAATGACTGCATCCTCTACTGCGGTGCGTATGAGGATTTGAACGCATGCCTGGTATGCGGTGCATTGAGGTATAAGATCAGACGAGATAACCCTGGTGATGTTGATGGCGAGCGCCCCAAGCAGAGGGTTCCTGCCAAGGTGATGTGGTATGCTCCTATAATACCAGGGTTGAAACAACTGTTCAAAAACAAAGAGCATGCCAACACTAGTGCAGAACCGGCCTATTGTCGCGGGTCGTAAGGTCCTTTAGTGCCGGTTTAACACGGCCCGGCACCAAAGGCCCTCCACGTGGCGTTAACGGCGCCGTGGGCTGGGGGACCTTTAGTCCCGGTTGGTAACTAAAAGTATTTAGTTTTTTTAGTTTTTTTTATTTTTCCTTTTAATTCTTTGGGAGTTTATGAATTAATTATGGTTTAATTTCCCTTTTAATTTTGTGTTTTCCATTTAATTAATTTTCATTTCAAACATATATTACACTACTACGTACATACTGTACACATGTTGTGCATGCGCATATATATAAATATAAATAGAATTTCTCATAGAACCGCGATCATATATATATATATATATATATCATCGAATTGCTATTACGACGACCATTTACATGCATATATATATATATATATATAGTATGCTCCTTTGGGATCTATGACCTGGTCGAGCAGAAATCCAGCTAATTCCTCTTGAATTGCCCGTAGCCGAGCCTCTGGTATGAGCTGGCCTCGCACCTCCGTCAGCTACAAGATGGAGATCAAGATGAATATATTAGTTGTGTGTATATATATTAGCTAGATCATGATAAAAAATTATGGATAGTGTTCTGGCAAACGTACCCAAAGATTTCTTTCGTTTCTGCTCCTTTCAGACGTGATCATGTGAACGTACTCGCAAACGTAGTATCCACATAAACTAGTCCCTTGCTCTTGCACCATACACTTTACGAGAATAAAATTCAATCAGGTAATAATTAATCAAGCATGATAATGGTATTGAAACTATAATTAAAGAGATGCACGGACATAGCTACCTAGATAGTAGTACTTAATTACCTTGGATCGCACCCATTTCAGTTGTGGTGCCTAGTCGCCTGGGACCTATTTGATGAACTTGGCCCAAGCCCTGCCCGCCGGCAAAGAAAATGAATAAATGAGTTATTAACTAGTTGATATCAGGAAATGAAGTAATTATAGAGGCCAACATAGTGCGATAATGATTGAAATTACCTATCAAACAGCCCCCTCATGATTGTGTATTCGGATGCATCCTTTAATAGCGAGTCGAGTACTTCAACTTTTCCCTTGTCAACTTCAATGATTAACAAGATCCAGTGGTAACTGCATAACTCATCAACAAAACTTATTAACATCTAGTAAGCAAAAAATGGAATTTGTAGTACAAGATATATATATATATATATATAGTAACACTCACCCAAAGTTGTAAGGAAGTGGTATTTCTGGTTGGGTGTTTAGATGGATCAAAAATTCTAGCATTTTTTTCTCCGTGTCTTTTCTTGTATTTGAAGTTTCCCATATCTTTTGATTAATCGTATTTGGGTCAATGAACCCAACGCCATAGCGTCCAGCTTGTTTCATTTCTTGCATCTTCATTCTGCACAATACCACAGAAAAGAATATAGTGAGAATAATTCCAGGTAATGAACGAGAGCACAACTAGCTAGAGACTTTAAATTATAGAAATAAATCACTTACAAACAATAGCAATTGACTAAAGATTTGTCGAGTGCATCTTGATTGAATAACTGGAATAACTCTGCATAATGAATCCACACATCTATTTTATGGAAGTAATGCCTCTCTTGGACTCTCACCATGAGGGACTCCTCATTGGTATTTGTTGTTATTTGCCTGTACCACATATTCAATTCATACATTCCCGTTGGTAGAAGCTTGACATCTTCAGGCTTGACCAGAGGTTTGCCACGGGCATATTGATATTTTACTTCTATCTCTTTAAGCATGGGCATTTCCTCAAGGCCTAGGAGTTGTTCAACAATGACACCGGTCTCTTTAGCCATCCTAATATGGTCTTCGGTTACTTCTTATGGCTGACCGATGATACTCATACGTGTTTGTACAATGAGCGGGGGGGATCAATTGCACTGCCTATTCTCCCAGTTGGGAGGTAGTTTTCCCGCTTTTTTGCCAACTCCTTGGCTCAAGCTCGAGCTCGACTCCTTTTTCGTGCAAGATATGACTTCTTGATAGACCGCACATAGTTGCTGTCCTTCTGAGCCGGTTGACCCATATCAATGAAGTGTTGTGAGACATGATCAGGTACTTTCTCCTTTGGCAGCTGGGGAAGTTTCGGTCCAAAATGGGCCTTCAAACAAGCATCCACTATGCTGTCGAGTTCCTCGTTGGTCAGGTGGTAAGGCAACTTCGGAAGAGGCTTGAGGCTGGTTGGACCATATTTGAATTTCTTGCTTGTTGTACCGCTAGTTGTCGTAGCTACATCTTCTCTCTTCCGTTGTTGCTTCGGCAACGTAGCACGCTGAGTCGACGGAGCACGCTAACGCCATGCTGGACCTGGAGGAGGATCCGGCTGACGCGGTGCCAGACTTGGAGGAGGAGGATTTGGCTGACGCCATGCCGGACCTGGAGGAGGAGGATTTGGCTGACGCCATGCCGGACCTGGAGGAGGAGTCGGCTGACGCGGTGCCAGACTTGGAGGAGGAGTTGGCTGACGTCCTGCCGGACTTGGAGGAGGAGTCGGCTGACGCGGTGCCGGACTTGGAGGAGGAGTCGGAGTCGACTGATGCGGCGGCGGACTTGGAGGAGGAGGAGGAGTCAGTGGCCTTGGAAAGACGATGCAATCCTTTTTCCATTGAATGATACGATGTATGGCCCCTCCCAGTGTTCTCTCCTCGTCACCTCCAGGAATGTCAAGTTGTAGCTCGTTATATGCTGGCATCACTTCATCAACCCCGACACGAGCATAGCCAACTGGAATGGGATTGCAATGGAATGTTGCTTCTGGGGGATTTGCTAAAGCATAGCCGTCCGCCACCTTCATGGATAAGTTCTTCACATTCATGTGTAGCTCACAGTTAGTCTTGTCTTTGATATCATCCATGGGGTACCTAGCTAGCAGTGCATCGTCATCGATATTGGCCGGGGCGGAACCCATGCTGCTTCTCGGCATAGATGGCATGGTGGTATCCAATGCTGGATCGATCTGCTTATGCTGCCGCTGAGATGCCCTTTCCAGGCTGACTGAGTCGATCTTCTCCTGCTGCCGCCTGACTCTGGATTCCAACTCCAGGTGCTTTTATTCGAGGCCTTCAAGGCGGAGTGCTTCCTCCTTCTTCTTCTGCTCCTCCTGCATCTTCCTTCTCGCACGACATCTGTAGTCGTCGTTCCAACCAGCAAACCCCTCAAACCACGGAACAACGCCTTTCCCTCGTGTTCTTCCCGGGTGTTTAGGATTCATCAGGGCGCGCGTAATCTCGTAGTCCTCTCTGTTGGGCGTGAACACCCCCGTTCGAGCTTCTTCTATTTTCATCAGAATTTCATTTGTCACTTTTTTAAGACTTGCCTTCACCATAATAGCCCCTGTCTTTGGGTCCAACTTCCCCCCATGCGCGTAAAACCATGTCTTGCACCTCGGGGGCCAGTTCACTGTAACTGGAGTGACATTTGCACTAATCATATCTTTCTCGGATTTATTCCACTTAGGCAGGGTCGTCCGGTAGTGACCTGCCCCCAGAGTATGGTGCCACTCCTTTTTCGCAGCATTAATCTTGTTCTTTCTCGACCGTTCCTTATCTAGTTCTGATTCCTTGAACTTCACGAAATCGTCCCAGTGATCTTTTTCTTTCACCAGTGCTCCCTCGAATTTCGGAGTCGTCTTGTTTGCTTTGACGTATGTAGCCCATGCATTTTTCTTGAAGGTGTTGAATGTGATCGCCATCTTTTTAAGAGAATAGTTTCTGACTTTATTCAGATCTACATCTGTCAAGTTTTCTGGTAGTGTGAAATGTGACAGCAGCTCGGTCCAAAGCACATCTTTTGCTCTTTCATCGACAAAAGTAACTCCTTGTCGATCTCCCTTTGCTAGCTTTTTCCATTCTTGTGTGGAGATCGGGATTAGATCCCTGACAATAACTCCGCATTGATTCTTGAACTTGGTCGCATTTTTCTTAGGTTCAAGCGGTTCGCCAGTTGATGTATTGATGGAATCGATGCTGAACTTTATGCCAGCGTCCAACTTTTGGCCAGGCCTCGCTTTACCCTGTTGCTTGTAGAAGATTTGCTCGATCCAAAGGCCTAAAAGAAGAAAGATCGATTCGTTAATACATATACAACTCAATTAATACATGTAATGATCACCGGATGGCTTATATAATAAATATACCTCGCCGGTCTTTGTTATTTGAAGAACATTTTCTTTGTCAACATCGTTGTCGAATTCATCTATTCTTTCATCTTCATCAAACATACAACCCTCACTGGAATTGTTCAGATATTGCGGGCCGTCATCATCTTCATGTTCATGCTCTGGGCTCGTGGAGCGTATGATGTCAAACAGAGCCTCTTCTCCTTATATGTCGGTATTGTCCATAGCTTATATTTAACTAACCCTTAAGAAAGATAAAACAATTTAGTATTCAAATTAGAATGCATGCAACCAATAAGGAAAACTAAATCATAGTACATAATATGCATCATCGAATATAATCTCGAATAAATTGTCTCAAATATTATCGAATATAATCTCGAATACATCTCGAATATTATTACTAATACATCTCAAATATTATTGATTATATAATATCACTACTACAGATCCATTTGACGTCTCGCGCGGCAGGCGGTGGACACCCAAAGAGAAGGAACAATGACAGGATGATAGCTCGGTTGAGATCCCTCAAGAACCTGTCAGGTATTGGAGAACCTGACGTCCAACGCATCCATGTACCAACGGACATGCTCGTCCTCCTCCCTTAAACGGTGATGTACCACCTCCGGCGGGGCCGACTGCCTCCGCACCGAAAGTGGCCCACGCGAACGTCACCAAAGAAGCTTCGGGTCGACGACGAGACACGGGTTCCTCACCAAGCTAAGCGCCCCTGAAGATAGCACCTCCTAGTGCCAGCCAGGCAGGGCCCAGTCCTGAACGTTACCCCTCTGAAGGAGGACGTCGTCGCGAACGAGTCAACGACGAGGATGGGGGCCCGGCATAGCTGACTCCAAGAAAAAAATTCTTATGAAAAAATTCCTCTAACATTTAATTAACATTCAAAATTCATCTAATTAACATCTAATTAAAATCCATCTAACATCTAATTAACATCTAATATACATCTAACATCTAATATAAATCTAATTCATCTAACATCTAATTAATTAACATATAATTAACATTCAAAAATCAACTAATATACATATAATTAATGTCTAATATACATCTAATATCTAATTAACATCTAATTCATCTAACATCTAATTAACATTCAATATTCATCTAATTAACATATAATTAACAACTAATATGCATCTAATTAACATCTAATATATCTAAAATTCATCTAATTATTAAGAAAAAAGTCGAGAGGAGAGGTCAGGGGCTCACAGCGGGGTGACGGCCGGCGATGCGATGGCAACGGTGACGGCGACAGCGACGGCGCGCGAGCTCGAGGAGGCGGGGTCGGGCGCGCGCGATGAGGGGCGGCGCATATGGGGTGGCGACGGCGTGTTCGGCGCGTCAGAGGCGATGACGTGGGCGGCGACGGCGTGGGCGGCGACGGCGTCGGGTGTGCGCGGGCGCCGATCTCCTTTGTGGTCGAAGAGACGAAGAAAGCAGAGGGAAAATGAAAAAAGTTCAAGTGCTGCTTATATAGGAGGACCTTTAGTCGCGGTTGGTGGCTCCAACCGCGACTAAAGACCCCCCCTTTAGTAGCGGTTGGAGGCACCAACCCTGACTAAAGGTGAATTTCAGCGGGCGCGGGCGGCGGGAAGCGAAACCCTTTAGTCGTGGTTGGTGGCTCCAACCGCGACTAAAGTGGGGTCTTCAATCGCGGTTGGATCCACCAACCGTGACTAAAGGCTAGTTCCTGGCACGGGGCACTGCGGTGGAAGTTTAGTCCCACCTCGCCAAGCGAGGGGCATCCGCACTAGTTTATAAGACACGCTGCGGCTGCTCCCTCGACCTCCTCTCTAAGCAGGCCTAAGTGGGCCTATCGAACCCGTGCAGCCATGTTGGGCCTACTGGGCCTTGCGGGCCTGCATCTTGGCCCAAGTTGGGTTTCTAATCGTATGCACGCCGTGGCGGCCAAGTAGGCGGCCTATTTTTAATTGTTTTTTGTTTTTTTTGTTTTTTGCTCTATTTATTTCTTTTGTTTCTGAGTTTTTTTGTGCTTTATTGAGAGTTAATAAGTGACTCTTTTTGCGTTAGGTCATAAAAATTATATACTTTCTGTTAGTGCCAGTAGTTTTCAAATTCGAATAGTTTAAATTTGAATTATTTGAAATTTGTGTGAATCACTAGTTTGTGAATAACTTTACTTTAAAAATAGATTTTCCACTGATTATTTTTTCTATTGTTTAATATTATCTTCTTTTATCATTATATCCAAATTGGTATTTTTTTCTACTTTAAAAATGAAATGCCTTTGTAACAGGCGAGTTTTCGTTTGAAACCCTGATACTTCGAAAGAGATTGTCCATTTTGTACATGAAGTGCATCCAGTTTTTGCGGTAACCCTCTCAACTTTTTATAACATGCTATGTGGGTGAAATGATGATACCATGCCAACTTTCAACCTTTTCAGAGTTCATTTGAAGTGCTTTTCAATTTCAGGGTTATTTAGCTCAAAAAATCAGTAAGTGCATGAAAAATAGCAAATGAAGTCAGAAAGGGTTGAAAATTTATGATGTGGCTTTGAATGGTGCATTTTGAACACACAAAAAGTATGGAGTTCAAATAAGTTAAAAAATGAAATGCCTTTGTAACAAGCGAGTTTTCATCCGAAACCCTGATACTTCGAAAGAGATTGCCCATTTTGTACACGAAGTGCATCCAGTTTTTGCCGTAACCCTCTCAACTAATTATAACATGCTGTGTGGGTGAAATAATGATACCATGCCAACTTTCAACCTTTTCAGATTTCATTTGAAGTGCTTTTCAATTTTAGGGTTGTTTTGCTAAAAAAATAGTAAATGCATCAAAAATAGCAAATGAAGTCAGAAAGGGTTGAAAACTAATGACGTGGCTTTCAATGGTGCATTTTGAACACACAAAAAGTATGGAGTTCAAATAAGTTAATAAAATGGAATGCCTTTGTAACAGGCAAGTTTTCGTCCGAAACCCTGATACTTCGAAAAAGATTGTCCATTTTGTAGACGAAGTGCGTCCAGTTTTTGCCGTAACCCTCTCAAATTTCTATAACATGCTATGTGGGTGAAATGATGATACCATGCCAACTTTCTACCTTTTCAGAGTTCATTTGAAGTGCTTTTCAATTTCAGGGTTATTTTGTTGGAAAAAATTAGTAAGTGCATGAAAAATAGCAAATGATGTCAGAAAGGGTTGCAAATTGATGATGTGGCTTTGAATGGTGCATTTTGAACACACAAAAAGTATGGAGTTCAAACAAGTTTAAAATGAAATGCCTTTGTAACAGGCGAGTTTTCGTCCGAAACCCTGATACTTCGAAAGAGATTGTCCATTTTGTACACGAAGTGCATCCAGTTTTTGTCGTAACCCTCTTAAATTTTTATAACATGCTATGTGGGTGAAATGATGATACCATGCCAACTTTCAACCTTTTCAGAGTTCATTTGCACTGCTTATCAATTGAGGGACATTTTAGCTCAAAAAATCAGTAAGTGCATGAAAAATAGCAAATGAAGTCAAAAAGGGTTGAAAATTGATGATGTGGCTTTGAATGGTGCATTTTGAACACACAAAAAGTATGGAGTTCAAATAAGTTAAAAAATGAAATGCCTTTGTAACAGGCGAGTTTTCGTCCGAAACCTTGATACTTCGAAAGAGATTGTCCATTTTGTACATGAAGTGCATCTAGTTTTTGCTGTAACCCTCTCGACTTTTTAGAACATGCTATGTGGGTGAAATGATGATACCATGGCAACTTTCAACCATTTCAGAGTGCATTTGAAGTGCTTTTCAATTGAGGGTCATTTTAGCTCAAAATAAATCATGAAATGCATGAAAAATAGTAAATGAGGTCAAAAAAGGGTTGAAAAGTGATGATGTGGCTTTGAATCATGCATATTGGATGCAAAAAAAGTCTTGAGTTAAAATATGTTTAAAAAATCGAAATAAAGGTGAATTAATAGCAAAAATGAACATAGATGCGCTTATGTAGGGAAAATTCGACCTGAAATCAGACTGGAATTAAGTTTGATTTGAGGTCACATTTCCCCATATAAGGGCATCTATTTTCAATTTGAGAGGAACTCAACAAGGCAGAGAGGGGTGGGCTTATAAACTCGGTGCGAGCGCCCCTTGCTTGGCGAGGTGGGACTAAACTCCCACCACAGCCATGACCAACCTTTAGTCCCGGTTGGTGGCTCCAACCATGACTAAAGGTTGGCATATAGTCGTAGTTGGAGCCACCAACCGGGACTAAAGGTTCTTTTGGGGCTAGAGGCTGACGCCAGCCTGCCACCACACCTTTAGTGCTGGTTGGAATTACCAACCGGGATTAAAGGTCCATAACAAACTGGCACTAATGATCCCCATCACGAACCGGCACTAATGATCACATTAGTGCCAGCTCAAAAGCCAACCGGGACTAATGATGCGGACAAAAGGTCGGTTTTCTACTAGTGCAAGTTTATGCGATGGCACAAAGAGGACCGTAAGAAAGATGGGAAGATGAGAGCACCCGCTGACGGGTCGCAGTGGAGAAACATCAAGAGAAAGTGGAGAGACTTTACAGGTGACCCAAGGAACTTATGGTTTGGTTTAAGTGCAAATGGTGTTAATCCTTTTGGGGAGCAGAGCAGCAAGCATAGCACATGGCCTATGACTCTATGTATGTATAACCTTCCTCCTTGGTTGTGCATGAAGCGGAAGTTCATTATGATGCCCGTGCTCATCCAAGGCCCTAAGAAACTCGGCAATGACATTGATGTGTACCTAAGGCCATTAGTTGACGAACTTTTACAGCTATGGAATGGAAGAGGTGTACGTGTGTGGGATGAGAAAGAACAGGAAGAATTTGACCTACATGTGTTGTTTTTTGTAACCATCAACGGTTGGCCTGCTCTCAGTAACCTTTCAGGACAGACAAACAAGGGACACCACACATGCACACACTGTTTAGATGACACTGAAAGTATATATTTGGACAAATGCAGGAAGAATGTGCCCCTTGGGCATCGTCGATTTCTTACAACCAACCATCAATGTCGAAAGAAATGAAAGCATTTCAAAGGTGAGGCGGATCACCGGAAGAAGCCCGCCCTCCCTACTGGTGATCACATACTTGATATGGTCGATGATTTACAAGTATTCTTTGGAAAGGGTCCTCGCGGACTATCTGTTCTGACTGACGATGCGGGATGCGCACCCATGTGGAAGAAGAAATCTATATTTTGGGACCTACCCTAATGGAAAGACCTAGAGGTCCGCTCTGCAATCGACGTGATGCACGTGACGAAGAATCTTTGTGTGAACCTGCTAGGCTTCTTGGGAGTGTATGGGAAGACAAAAGATACACTGGAGGCATGGGAGGAACAGCAACGTGTGCACGAAAAAGACGACATGCATCCAAAGCAGTATGAAGGTCCTGCCAGCTACGCTCTTACCAAAGAAGAGAAGGAAATCTTCTTTGAATGCCTGCTCACTATGAAGGTCCCGTCTGGCTTCTCATCGAATATAAAGGGAATAATAAATATGGCAGAGAAAAATTTCCAGAACCTAAAGTCTCATGAAAGCCACGTGATTATGATGCAACTACTTTCGGTTGCATTGAGGGGGCTTCTATCGGAAAACGTTCGATTAGCCATTGTGAAGCTATGTGAATTCCTCAATGCAATCTCTGAGAAAGTGATCGATCCAGAAATCCTGCCAAGGTTAAGGAGTGATTTGGTGCAATGTCTTGTTAGTTTCGAGCTGGTGTTCCCACCATCCTTATTCAATATCATGACGCGCGTCCTAGTTCATCTAGTCGATGAGATTGTCGTTCTGGGCCCTGTATTTCTACACAATATGTTCCACTTTGAGAGGTTCATGAGAGTCTTAAAGAAATATGTTCGTAACCATGCTAGGCTAGAAGGAAGCATCTCTATGGGCCATCAAACAGAGGATGTCATTGGGTTTTGTGTTGAATTCATTCCTGACCTTAAGAAGATTGGTCTCCCTCAATCGCGGTATGAGGGGAGACTGACTGGAAAAGGCACGCTAGGAGCAGACTCAATAATATGTAGGGACAGGCATTCTTGGTCTCAAGCACACTACACATTTCTACAGAATTCTACCTTGGTGACCCCGTATGTCGATGAACACAAGAATATTCTGCGCTCCAAACACCCGGAGCAGTGTGACGATTGGATTACATATGAACACATCAGGACCTTTGGCAGTTGGTTGCAAACACGTCTCATGGGTGACAACATTGTTTCTGATGAGCTGTACTCGTTGGCCAAGGGGCCATCTTCGACTGTATTGACTAACAAAGGGTACGAGATAAATGGGAATACATTTTACACGATCGCATAAGATCAAAAGAGCACCAACCAAAACAGCGGTGTCCGCTTTGATGCAGCAACCAAGAGGGGAAAGGACACATATTATGGTTACATGGTGGACATATGGGAACTTGACTATGGACATGATTTCAAGGTCCCTTTGTTTCAGTGCAAATTGGTCAATCTCTCAGGAGGTGGGGTACAAGTAGACCCACAGTACGGAATGACAACAGTGGATCTAAACAATCTTGGGTACACAGACAAACCATTCGTCCTAGCCAATGATGTGGTGCAGGTTTTCTATGTGAAGGACATGTCTACCAAACTGAGAAAGAAAAGATAAGAAAGTGAATACATCATGCGATGAGCCAAAGTGCCACATAGTTCTTTCAGGAAAAAGAGACATCGTGGGATTGGAGGACAAGATGGACATGTCTGAAGATTATGAAAAGTTTCATGAAATTCCTCCGTTCAAAGTCAAGGCTCACCCAAGCACCCTGTTAAACGATGAAGATTATCCATGGTTATGGCGCAATAAGAAAAGGACACAAGCGAAGAAAAAGTGAAGACTTTCTCTCCACAACTATATCATTGTGGTTACATGTGAAGAAATGAAATGCCTTTTGTAACAGATGAGTTTTCATATGAAACCCTGATACTTCGAAAGACATTGTCCGTTATGTAACCCTCTCAACTTTTTATAACATGCTATGTGGGTGAAATTATGATACCATGCCAACTTTCAACCTTTTTAGAGTTCATTTGTAGTGCTTTTCAATTTCAGGGTCATTTAGCTCAAAAAAAATAAATGCATGAAAAATACCAAATGAAGTCAGAAAGGGTTGAAAACTGATGATGTGCCTTTGAATGGTGCATCTTGCACACACAAAAAGTCTGGAGTTCAAATAAGTTCAAAAAAATGAAATCCCTTTGTAACAAATGAGTTTTGATCCGAAACCCTGATACTTCGAAAGAGATAGTCCATTTTGTACACGAAGCACATCCAGTTTTTGCCATAACCCTCTCAACTTTTTAGCACATGCTATGTGGGTGAAATGATGATACCATGCCAACTTTCAACCTTTTCAGAGTTCATTTGTAGTGCTTTTCAATTTCAGAGTCATTTAACTCAAAGAATGAACTAATAGCAAAAAGAATGAACTAAAAACCTTTGATAAAATTCTACTCGCAAAAATATTTAACTAAAAGAATTTTCATAAAGTATTTTTTGTTACAAACTTTAATAGAAAACTAAAAAGCTTTTATAAAATTCTAATAGCAAAAGGAATCAACTAAAATTACCAAAGTATTTATTTGTTAAAAAGAATGAACTAAAAATAATCAACTAAAATATTAACTAAAAAGAATGAACTAAAAATAATCAAAATAATATTAACTAGAATTATCAAAGTATTTATTTGTTAAAAAGAATGAACTAAAAAGAATCAACTAAAATATTAACTAAAAAGAATCAACTAAAACATTATCTAAAAAGAATGAACTAAAAAGAATCGATTAAAATATTTTTTTATGATCAACTAAAACAAAACTATAATATTCTCCAATAGCAAAAAGAATCAACTAAAAAGCGTTTATAAACCTCTAGTTATTCTCAAAATAATATTAACTTAAAATTATATAAAATTTATGCAAGTAAAATTATCAAAGTCTTTTTTATTAAAAACTTTAATAGCAAAAAGAATTTTCATAAAGTTTTTATGTTAAAATCTTTAATAGCAAACTAAAATAACAAAAAAAAATTGTCCACCTACTAGGCCACAATGCCCTGCATACGACTAGAAACCCAATTATTAGTTGGGCAAGGATGCAGGCCCGCTAAGCAAGTAGGACCTACATGGCAGTAAGAGGTTCATTAAGCCCACACAGGTCTGCTTTAGAGAGGAGCTCGAAACGGTAGCCACGATGGGGCTTATAAACAGGTGCAAGCGCCTCTCAACTAGCGAGGTGAGACTAAACTTTTAGACACCGCCGTGCCAGGCTATTGGTCCCGGTTGGTGGCTCGAACCGGGATGAAAGGGTGACATTGGTCCCGGGTTGAGCCACCAACCGGGAAAAATGCCCCCCTTTCGTCCCGGTTCGAGCCACCAACCGAGACTGAAGTTCTCTGCTTCTCGCCCTTTGGGCTGCTGAAATTCACCTTTAGTCCCGGTTGGTGGCACCAATAGGGAAGAAAGGGGGGTATTGGTCCCGGTTGGTGGCACCAACAGGGAAGAAAGGGGGGTATTGGTCCCGGTTGGTGCCACCAACTGGGACCAGTGCTCTAGGTACATAAGCATGCACCTAGCAGTTTTCGTCTCAGTTTCTTCAATCTCTCCTCGTCCTCTCCTTCGACAATGCCGCCACGCTGCCCCGACGCCGTCACCAGGTCCCTGCCCCGCCGTCGACGCACCCCTGCCCCATCGTTGCCGCGCCCCTGCCCCATCGTCGCCGTGCCCCTGCCCCGCCGTCGTCGTCGTCGTCGCCGCCCCCGAGCCCGCGTGTTGTTGCTCCTCTCCGAGCCCTTGCCGCGCCCCTGCCCCGCCATCACCATCGTCGTTGTCGCCCTCGAGCCCGCACGCTCTCCCTCCTCCCTAAGCCCTCGCTGCCCCCGCTGTGAGCTGTCGTGGCCCCGGCCAGCTTTCCTTTTTTCATAGATTTTGTTTTGTTCATGCATGTATGTAGATGTATATGTAGATGTATGTATGTAGATTTTGAGCAAGTGCCCTCATATGATTATTTTTTATAGAATTTTTTATGTTCATAGAATTAATATTAAGTGGCACTTTTGAAAAAAAGTTTTGAGCAAGCTAATGGACTCTAGCAGAGATCCAATTGATACTATCTTGTAGATCATAGGAGAGTGGTCAATATTGATATAAGGCACTAACCCATAGGATGTATAGAACAATAGTTGTAGACTTTGGAGAACAACTAAGTGATGTTTAAAGCTGAGGAATTCTCAGACTTAGCAGAATTTTCAGGATATTTGTAAAACTTTAGAAATTCATAGAAAATTAACCGTAACTCCGATGAAAATAAGTTATATATGAAAATCGATCAGAAAAATATGAAGAATCTAAATATGTCATCTACACCCTCCCTGATAACTTTCACATGACGAGGAACGTCAGACATGACATGAGGGGGGATGTCGGACGTCGGACATGAGGGGTGAGCGTCATTGTCGTCTACCCCCTCCCCAATAACTTCGACATGAGGGGGACGTCGGACATGTCATGTGGAATTTTTGACATAGATTTATCAAGAATGTCCCCATTATGGATATGCACAAGTTGATCCAATTTTTTTCTGATCTCATCTATCTATATATATATATATATATATTCTTCTATATGTCACGTTGTTTGTCAAAGTATTGAAGAAATCCATGGCTTCATCATTAGCCGGAAGTAACAGGCATATGATGCTACGAAGCTCTTCAAAGTTGTTTTGGAACGGAGTTCCGGATAGAATAATTAATTATCCTATCCGAGACTCCATTCCAAAACAATTTTGGAGAGCTTCATACCATTATGCGCATGTTCCTTCTGGCTAATGACGAAGCCATGGTTTTCTTGAATCCTTTGACACTAGACAATGTGACATATAGAAGGGTAGATGAGATCAGGAAAAATATGGACCATTTTCTGCACATCCAGAATGGCGCCATTTTGGTAAATCCCTTAAATGTTAAGAGAACGCCTTGTTTGACATCCATGAGATAGGCGGTCCGGTTCGGTCGCCGGACATGTCATGTGATAGGTAATATTTTTTTGTTCATAGAAAACTCCGGTAACTCTTCAACATGAGGGGGGACATCCGTCAACCCCCTCTTGCCCAACCAAACCCTAGAAGCGTCGAGGCCACCCCAAACCCTAGAAGCGTTGTTGAGGCCAGCCCAAACCATAGAAGCATCGAGGCCAATAATATGATTCCTTGTTGTGATTAGCTAGCTAGGTCTATGTTTGACACTAATATATCCATCTCTCATGTTTGTATATTAATTGCCATGTTGTAATATTTGCAGAAACTATGGATCAAAGAGACCTGGAACAAGAACAGTTGTTGGGGGACATAATCCGAGTAGGACGTGATGTCTTATCGTTTCTCAACGACACCGATGGTGTTGAAGGAGAGGATGACGGCTCCGGTGATCAAACAATGGAGTAGGAAGGACATGATCATGATGGCTCTGGTCACCGAATGCCGGAGGAAGAAGGAGACCATGGTGACAGCTTCGGTGGCCGAATGGAGGAGGGAGCTGTTGCAAAGTCCGACGAGGTATATATATTAATTAAGCCTGTGCTGACTAGCTAATTGGTGCATTAATTTTTTTGGTATGTACATATATTAACTCTTCTTTCTTATTTTATAGCCCTTCGGATCGAGCCAAACTTCGGTAATGAGACGAGGCCCAAAAAGAAGGTTGCGCAAGGATGAAAGCTTCACGATCATAGCACTCGCGGACGATGGCCTACCGATTGAACCAAAGCAGACCAAGGACGCATTTGCTGCTCAGTGCGGAGCTATTGTTAGGGGCAACATCCCGATCAACATCAACCAATGGAATAAGCCTAAGGACAACGACCCTGAAATTTCTTATGTCACCGATAGACAGAAAGATGATCTTTGGACCTCGCTGAAGGCAAATTTCATCCTACCGCCAGAGGAGGATCCGGATAACCCGGTTATAGAGCCACTGGTGAAGGCATGTGCTCTTAAGAAGATAGCAGATCTATTCAAGAGGTGGCAGAATGAGTTGAAATCAAAGTTTGTCGACAAAGGGAAGACTCCATAATTCATCGGCCGATTCGAGAAGATAAGAGATTATTGGCCCGCATTTTTGGCCTACAAGACATCGGACAAGAGTAAGAAAATGTCAAAGACAAACAAGAACAATGCTACAAAGAAGCTATACCACCATCACATGGGGTCAGGTGGCTGTAGCAAATATGCCCTAGAGGCAATAATAAAATGGTTATTATTGTATTTCCTTGTTCATGATAATTGTCTATTGTTCATGCTATAATTGTGTTAACCGGAAACCGTAATGCATGTGTGAATACATAGACCACAACATGTCCCTAGTGAGCCTCTAGTTGGCTAGATTGTTGATCAATAGATGGTCACAGTTTCATGACCATGGACATTGGATGTCGTTGATAACGGGATCACGTCATTAGGAGAATGATGTGATGGACAAGACCCAATCCTAAGCATAGCACAAGATCGTGTAGTTCGTCTGCTAAAGCTTTTCCAATGTCAAGTACCATTTCCTTAGATCATGAGGTTGTGCAACTCCCGGATACCGTAGGAATGCTTTCGGTGTACCAAACGTCACAACGTAACTGGGTGGCTATAAAGGTGCACTACGAGTATCTCTGAAAGTGTCTGTTGGGTTAGCACGAATCGAGACTGGGATTTGTCACTCTGTATGACGGAGAGGTATCTCTAGGCCCACTCGGTAAGCCATCATCATAATGAGCTCAATGTGACACAGGAGTTAGCCACGGGATGATGTGTTACGGAACGAGTAAAGAGAATTTCTGGTAACGAGATTGAACAAGGTATAGGGATATCGACGATCGAATCTCGGGCAAGTATCGTACCGGTAGACAAAGGGAATTGTATACGAGATTGATTGAATCCCCGACATCATGGTTCATCCGATGATATCATCATGGAGCATGTGGGAGCCAACATGGGTATCCATATTCCGTTGTTGGTTATTGACCGAGAGGTGTCTCGGTCATCTCTACGTGTCTCCCGAACCCATAGGCTCTACACACTTAAGGTTCGATGATGCTAGGGTTATAGGGAAATAGTGGACGTGGTTAGTGAAGGTTATTCAGATTCCCGGATGAGATCTCGGACGTCACGAGGAGTTCCAGAATGGTCCGGAGACAAAGATTGATATATAGGAAATGAGGTTTTGGTTATCGGAAATGTTTCGGGCATCACCGGTAACGTAGCGGGACCACCGGAAGGGTTCCGGGGGTCCACCGGGAGGGGCCATGGGCCGAAGGTGGAGGAAACCAGCCCCTAGGTGGGCTAGTGTGCCCCTCCTACCTGGCCCAAGGCGCATCAAGGAGAGAAGGGGCAAACCCTAGGCCTAGATGGGCCCTAGGCCCACCCTAAGGCAGCTAGGGCTGCTGCACCACCTCTCCCTCCCTCTTGGCCGCCGGCCAAGATCCCATCTAGTGCTGCCGCACCACCCAGTGTGGGAACCCTAGGTGTGGGCACCCTCCTCCCTCTCCTCCTATATATAGTTGAGCCTTTGGGGCTGTTTGAGACACGACTCTCTCTCCCTCTCGGCGCAGCCCTACTGCTCCTCTTCCTCGTTCTCCGCGGTGCTTGGCGAAGCCCTGGCGGAGGCCACGCAGCTCCACAGTCACCATGCCGTCTTGTTGCCGGAGCTCTCCCTCAACCTCTCATTTCCCCTTGTTGGATCAAGGCACAAGAGACATCACTGGGTTGCACGTGTGTTGAACGCGGAGGCGCTGTTGTTCGGTGCTAAGATCGGAGTCCACCGCGATCTGAATCGCTATGAGTACGACTCCACCAACCGCGTTCTTGTAACTCTTCCGCTTAGCGATCTTCAAAGGTATGAAGATGCACTCTCCCCTAACTCGTTTCTGGTTTCTCCATAGATAGATCTTGGTGAACACGTAGGAATTTTTTTGATTTACAACTACGTCTCCCAACAGTGGTATCAGAGCTAGGTCTATGCGTAGAATCTATGCACGAGTAGAACACAAAGTTGTTGTGGACGTCGATCTTGTTAATTTTCTTACCACTATTAGTCTTATCTTTATTCGGCGGTATTGTGGGATGAAGCGGCCCGGACCAACTTTACACGTACGCTTACGTGAGACCGGTTCCACCGCCTGACATGCACTTGTTGCATAAGGTGGCTAGCGGGTGTCTGTCTCTCCCACCTTAGTCGGATTGGATTCGATGAAAAGGGTCCTTATGAAGGGTAAATAGCAATTGGCATATCACGTTGTTGTTTTGGCGTAGGTAAGAAACGTTCTTGCTGGAAACCTATAGCAGCCACGTAAAAACTTGCAACTACAAATTAGAGGACGTCTAACTTGTTTTTGCAGCATATGCCTTGTGATGTGATATGGCCAAAAGGATGTGATGTGATGCATTGTGATGTATGAGATTGACCATGTTCTTGTAATAGGATTCACGACTTGCATGTCGATGAGTATGACAACCGGCAAGAGCCATAGGAGTTGTCTTATTTTATTGTATGACCTGCATGTCAATCATAAACGCCATGTAATTACTTTACTTTATTGCTAATTGTTAGCCATAGTAGTAGAAGTAATAATTGGCCAGACAACTTCATGAAGACACGATGATGGAGATCATGATGATGGATATCATGGTGTCGTGCCGGTGACAGTGATGATCATGGTGCCCCGAAGATGGAGATCAAAGGAGCAAGATGATATTGGCCATATCATGTCACTATATTGATTGCATGTGATGTTTATCATGTTTACATCTTATTTGCTTAGAACGACGGTACTAAATAAGATGATCTCTCACTAAAATTTCAAGAAATGTGTCCACCCTAACTGTGCGTCGTTGCTAAAGTTCATTGTTCTGAAGCACCACGTGATGATCGGGTGTGATAGGTTCTAACATTCGCATACAAGGCTGTAAGCTAGATTTACACACGCAATACACTTAGGTTGACTTGACGAGCCTAGCATGTACAGACATAGCCTCGGAACACATAAGACCGAAAGGTCGAACATGAGTCGTATATAAGATACATCAACATGGAGATGTTCACCATGGATGACTAGTCCGTCTCACGTGATGATCGGACACGGGCTAGTTGATGTGGATCATGTGTCACTTGGATGACTAGAGAGATGTCTATCTAAGTGGGAGTTCACTAAATAATTTGATTATGTGAACTTAATTATCATGAACTTAGTCTAAAATTGTCTATATTGTAGATCCAATGGCCAATGCTAATGTCACCCTCAACTTCAACACGTTCCTAGAGAAAACCAAGCTGGAAGATGATGGAAGCAACTATGCGGACTGGGTCCGTAGCTTGAGGATCATCCTCATAGCTTCCAAGAGATTGTATGTCCTTGATGCACCGCTAGGTGACCCACCCATTTTCCCAGCAGACCAAGATGTTAAGAACACTTGGCAATCACGTTGCGATGATTACTCCCTTGTTCAGTGGGGCATGCTTTACAGTTTAGAACCGGGGCTCCAAAAGCGTTTTGAGCAACACGGAGCATATGAGATGTTCCAATATCTGAAACTGGTTTTCCAAGCTCATGCCCGGGTCGAGAGATATGACGTCTCCGACATGTTCTTCAGCTGTAAGATGGAGGAGAATAGTTCTGTCAGTGAGCACATACTCAAAATGTCTGGGTTGCACAACTGCTTGACTCAGCTGGGAGTTAATCTCCCGGATGACTCGGTCATTGACAGAATCCTCCAGTCGCTTCCACCTAGCTACAAGAGCTTTGTGATGAACTACAACATGCAGGGTATGGAGAAGTCCATTCCTAAGTTGTACTCGATGCTGAAATCAGCAGAGGTCGAGATCAAAAAGGAGCATCAAGAGTTGATGGTGAATAAGACCACTAGTTTCAAGAAAGGCAAGGGTAAGAAGAACTTCAAGAAGGACGGCAAAGCTGTTGCCGCGCCTGGTAAGCAAGTTGCCGGGAAGAAGAACAAGCATGGACCCAAGCCTGAGACTAAGTGATTTTATTGCAAGGGTACCGGTCACTGGAAGCAGAACTACCCCAAGTACTTAGCGGGTAAGAAGGCCGGCAACGTTAAAGGTATATGTGATATACTTTTTATTGATGTGTACCTAACCAGCGCTCGTAGTAGCTCCTGGGTATTTGATACCGGTGCATTTGCTCACATTTGTAACTCCAAGGAGGAGCTACGGAATAAGCGGAGACTGGCAAAGGACGACGTGACGATGCACGTCGGGAATGGTTCCAAGGTCGATGTGATCGCCGTCGGCATGCTACCTCTACATCTACCTTCGGGATTAGTTTTAAACCTTAATAATTGTTATTTAGTACCAGCTTTGAGCATGAGCATTGTATATGGATCTCGCTTGATGCGAGATGGCTACTCATTTAAATCTGAGAATAATGGTTGTTCTATTTATATGAGAGAAATGTTTTATGCTCATGCTCGGCTGGTCAATGGTTTATTTTTGATGAATCTCGAACGTGATGTTACACATGTTCATAGTGTGAGTACCAAAAAGTGTAAGGTTGATAACGATAGTCCCACTTACATGTGGCATTGCCGCCTTGGTCATATTGGTGTCAAACGCATGAAGAAGCTCCATGCTGATGGACTTTTGGAGTCTCTTGATTTTGAATCCTTTGACACGTGCGAACCATGCCTCATGGGCAAGATGACCACGACTCCGTTCTCTAGAAGAATGGAGCGAGCAACTGACTTATTGGAAATAATACATACCGATGTATGCGGTCCAATGAGCGTCGAGGCTCGTGGTGGTTACCGTTATGTTCTCACCCTCACTGATGATTGGAGCAGATATGGGTATGTCTACTTAATGAAACACAAGTCTGAAACCTTTGAAAGGTTCAAGGAATTTCAGAGTGAGGTAGAGAATCAATGTGACAGGAAAATAAAGTGCCTACGATCTGATCGTGGCGGAGAATATTTAAGTCACGAGTTTGGCACGCACCTCAGGAAATGTGGAATTGTTTCACAACTCACGCCGCCTGGCACACCTCGGCGAAATGGTCTGTCTGAACGTCGTAATCGCACTCTATTGGATATGGTGCGATCTATGATGTCTCTTACCGACTTACCGCTATCATTTTGGGGATATGCATTAGAGACTGACGCATTCACTTTAATTAGAGCACCGTCAAAGTCCGTTGAGACGACACCGTATGAATTATGGTTTGGAGAGAAACCTAAGCTGTCGTGTCTAAAATTTTGGGGATATGATGCTTATGTGAAGAAACTTCAACCTGAGAAGCTCGAACCCAAAGCGGAAAAGTGCGTCTTCATAGGATATCCCAAAGAGACTATTGGGTATACCTTCTACCTAAGATCTGAAGGCAAAGTCTTTGTTGCCAATAATGGATCCTTTCTCGAGAAAGAGTTTCTCTCGAAAGAAGTAAGTGGGAGGAAAATAGAACTTAATGAGGTAATTGTACCTCCACTCGAACCGGAGAGTAGCGCAGCACGGGAAGTTGTTTCTGTGGAGCCTGCACCGGCTGGAGAGGAAGTTAATGATGATGATCATGAAACTTCAGATCAAGTTACTATTGAACGTCAAAGGTCCACTAGGACACGTTCCGCACCAGAGTGGTATGACAACCCTGTCCTGGAGATCATGTTGTTGGACAACGGTGAACCTTCAAACTATGAAGAAGCGATGGCGGGCCCGGATTCCAACAAATGGCTTGAAGCCATGAAATCCAAGATAGGATCCATGTATGAGAACAAAGTGTAGACTTTGGTGGACTTGCCTGATGATAAGCGAGCCATTGAAAATAAATGGATCTTTAAGAAGAAGACTGACGCGGATGGTAATGTGACCATCTATAAGGCTTGGCTTGTCGCTAAGGGTTATCGACAAGTTCAAGGAGTTGACTACGATGAGACTTTCTCACCCGTAGCGATGCTAAAGTCTGTACGAATCATATTAGCAATTGCTGCATTTTATGGTTATGAGATCTGGCAAATGGACGTCAAAACGGCATTCCTTAATGGCTTCCTTATGGAAGAACTGTATATGATGCAGTCGAAAGGTTTTGTCGATCCTAAAGATGCTAACAGAGTATGCAAGCTCCAGCGCTCCATCTATGGGCTGGTGCAAGCATCTCGGAGTTGGAACATTCACTTTAATGAGGTGATTAAAGCGTTTGGGTTTGTACAGGTTATGGAGAACCCTGTATTTACAAGAAAGTGAGTGGGAGCTCTGTAGCATTTCTCATATTATATGTGGATGACATATTGTTGATGGGAAATGATATAGAACTTTTGGAAAGTGTAAAGGCCTACTTGAATAAGTGTTTTTCAATGAAGGACCTTGGAGAAGCTGCTTACATATTAGGTATTAATATCTATAGAGATAGATTGAAATGCCTCATAGGTCTTTCACAAAGCACATACCTTGAAAAGATATTGAAGAAGTTCAATATGGATCAGTCCAAGAAGGGGTTCTTGCCTGTGTTACAGGGTGTGAGATTGAGTACGACTCAATGCCCGACCACGACAAAGGATAGAGAAGAGATGAGTGTCATCCCCTATGCTTCAGCCATAGGCTCTATTATGTATGCCATGCTGTGTACCAGATCTGATGTGAACCTTGCCATAAGTTTGGTAGGGAGGTACCAAAGTGATCCCGGAGCGGAACACTGGACAGCGGTCAAGAATATCCTGAAGTACCTGAAAAGGACAAAGGACATGTTTCTCGTATATGGAGGTGCCGAAGAGCTCGTCGTAAAGGGTTATGCCGATGCTAGCTTTGACACAGATCCGGATGACTCCAAGTCGCAAATCGGATATTTGTATATTTTGAACGGAGGGGCAGTCAGCTAGTGCAGCAGCAAGCAAAGCGTCGTGACGACATCTACATGTGAAGCGGAGTACATAGCTGCTTCGGAAGAAGCAAAGGAAGGAGTCTGGATGAAGTAGTTCATCACTGACCTAGGAGTGATTCCCAATGCGTCGGGCCCGATGACTCTATTCTGTGACAACACTGGAGCTATTGCCCTTGCGAAGGAGCCCAAGTTTCACAAGAAGACAAGACACATCAAGCGCCGCTTCAACTCCATCCGTGATTACATTCAGGAGGGAGATATAGATATTTGTAAAGTACATAAAGATCTGAATGTCGCAGATCCGTTGACTAAACCTCTCTCACGAGCAAAACATGATCAACACCAGAATGATATGGGTGTTCGATTCATCACAATGTAACTAGATTATTGACTCTAGTGCAAGTGGGAGACTGTTGGAAATATTCCCTAGAGGCAATAATAAAATGGTTATTATTGCATTTCGTTGTTCATGATAATTGTCTATTGTTCATGCTATAATTGTGTTAACCAGAAACCGTAATGCATGTGTGAATACATAGACCACAACATGTCCCTAGTGAGCCTCTAGTTGGCTAGCTCGTTGATCAATAGATGGTCACGGTTTCATGACCATGGACATTGGATGTCGTCGATAATGGGATCACATCATTAGGAGAATGATGTGATGGACAAGACCCAATCCTAAGCATAGCACAAGATCGTGTAGTTCGTCTGCTAAAGCTTTTCCAATGTCAAGTATCATTTCCTTAGACCATGAGGTTGTGCAACTCCCGGATACCATAGGAATGCTTTGGGTGTACCAAACATCACAACGTAACTGGGTGGCTATAAAGGTGCACTACGTGTATCTCCGAAAGTGTCTGTTGGGTTGGCACGAATCGAGACTGGGATTTGTCACTCCGTATGACGGAGAGGTGTCTCTGGGCCCACTCAGTAAGACATCATCATAATGAGCTCAATGTGACTAAGGAGTTAGCCATGGGATGATGTGTTACGGAACGAGTAAAGAGACTTGCCGGTAATGAGATTGAACAAGGTATAGGGATACCGATGATCGAATCTTGGGCAAGTATCGTACCGGTAGACAAAGGGAATTGTATACGGGATTGATTGAATCCCCGACATCATGGTTCATCCGATGAGATCATCATGGAGCATGTGCGAGCCAACATGGGTATCCAGATCCCGTTGTTGGTTATTGACCGGAGAGGTGTCTCGGTCATGTCTACGTGTCTCCCGAACACGTAGGGTCTACACACTTAAGGTTCGATGACGCTAGGGTTATAGGGAAATAGTGGACGTGGTTACCGAAGGTTCTTTGGAGTCCCGGATGAGATCCCGGACGTCACAAGGAGTTCCGGAATGGTCCGGAGACAAAGATTGATATATAGGAAGTGAGGTTTTGGTTACCGGAAATGTTTCGGGCGTCACCGGTAACGTACCGGGACCACCGGAAGGGTTCCGGGGGTCCATCGGGAGGGGCCATGGGCCCCGGAGGGCTGCATGGGCCGAAGGTGGAGGAAACCAGCCCCTAGGTGGGCTGGTGCGCCCCTCCCACCTGGCCCAAGGCGCAGAAAGGAGAGAGGGGGCAAACCCTAGGCCTAGATGGGCCCTAGGCCCACCCTAGGGCAGCTAGGGCTGCCGCACCACCTCTCCCTCCCTCTTGGACGCCGGACAAGATCCCATCTAGGGCTGCCGCACCACCTAGGGTGGGAACCCTAGGGGTGGGCACCCTCCTCCCTCTCCTCCTATATATAGTTGAGCCTTTGGGGTTGTTTGAGACACAACTCTCTCTCCCTCTCGCGCAGCCCTACTTATCCTGTTCCTCGTTCTCCACGGTGCTTGGCGAAGCCCTGTTAGAGGCCACGCAGCTCCACCGTCACCACGCCGTCGTGCTGCCTGAGCTCTCCCTCAACCTCTCCTTCCCCCTTGCTGGATCAAGGCGTAGGAGACGTCACCGGGCTGCACGTGTGTTGAACGCGGAGGCGCCGTTGTTCGGCGCTAAGATCAGAGTCCACCACGATCTGAATCGCTACGAGTACGACTCCACCAACCGCATTCTTGTAACGCTTCTGCTTAGCGATATTCAAAGGTATGAAGATGCACTCTCCCCTTACTCGTTGCTGGTTTCTCCATAGATAGATCTTGGTGAACATGTAGGAAATTTTTTGATTTACTACTACGTCTCCCAACAGTGGCTACCTCAAAGCCCGGCCGTTGTGGGACAAAGCTGAGAATGACCTGATTGTTAAAGGGGTCGAACCAGAGACATTGAACTGGCGAGACCGTTCAAGGACTTGGTTCCTCGGGGTTGGGGGAACTTTGGGCCCTGAAATAGGGAAGTATTGTTGGACGGACGAGCAACTTACAATACCCGTCAAGAAGCTTCAGAAGTATATCACTGCAGCGCAGGAAGGGACGTTCATTCCCGACAGAGAGAAGGACAAGCTCACTGAGGCCCTCAGGAATCCTGAGAACCCTGGACGAACACAAGGCACACCAGGCTCCGTTCTGTGAAAGGTTGGGTTTCCCGACGCAGGCGGTTACAGAAGCCGGCAGAGAAAGAGGAAATCAGGGCTGAGCAACATGCAGAAGCTTAATGCAAGATTAAAAAAGCTAGAGGAACTTGAGAGCCAGCGAGCTGCCGGCCAACCATCTCAGCGGCACGAAGCTACCCCAGAAGCTACCCTGTCATCTCAGCGAAGAAGCAGCGTGGCTTCCACAGAGCTCGTTCAGCCTGACTTCACGGCTCCTAGCTACCCCGTGGATACTATCATGGAGGCTCAACATTGCGAGCTTATGACGAAATTCCGGAACCTCACTTTCAAGGTGGTTGTTGGCTCTGTTGCACCTCCTGAACCCAACGGAACTTTTCACTACCTTCCATGGCTATGTTGTTGTGACGGTGGATGAAGTAATGGAGGGATTTGAGGAGCTCGAGCTTGACCACCCTACAGGTGAAGGGGAGAATCAGCTGGTTCATGCTCTTAGGAGTACATGTCTATGGCGGAAGGAGTACATCAATCTTCCAAACTGGACGCCTCCTCCTCCTCCTCCTCCTTCGGCGAGTCAGGGCACTCTGCCTCCTCCTCCTCCTCCGGCGAGTGATCAGGGCACTCCGCCTCCTTCTATGGCTCCTCCAGCACATGAGGGCACTCCGCCTCCTCCTCCGCATACTCCGGCGCGTCGAAGCAGTCCGCCTCCTCCGGCGCGTGAGGCCACTCCGCCTCCTCTGGCGCGTCAGGCCACTCAGCCTCCTCCTTCTCCTCCTCCTCCTCCTCCTCCTCCTCCTCCGGCGCGTCAGGCAACTCCGCCTCCTCTGACGCGTCAGCCATGATGGAAGAGAGACACTGTCGCCGCTCCGGCGGCTAGCAGTATAATAGGCGGGAAGAAATTCAAATTTGGTCCAACCCTCAAGCCTCTTCCAAATTTACCATACGAGAGGACTAACAAAGAAAACAATGACATCAGTAAAGCCGAAGAGAAGGCCCATTTTGCACAAAAACATCCACCTCCGAAGGAAACGGTAGATCTGGTGAAAGCGAAGCGCACTCTAGATGCCCTGAAGCGACCATCACCGCCTCCACTGCCATCAATCTATGACCGTTGTATTATAAAGACATATAATGAAGCGCAGCGGTCTGGAAGTACTTCTAGTGTTGCAAGAGTCAAAGAACGAATAAGTGGGAAAACAATTCCCCAGCTCAGCGAACAGGAGAAGCAATCGTGCCCCCCGCTCAAGGTGTCTAGCGATATTGCTAATCATCCGGTGCTACTGTCCGGTACCAAACTTGGTGATTACTTGGGGGGATGATGTATTTTTTGAAATGGCTGAGGTAAAAAAAGAAGAATATAAATATGTGCATGGGAAGCCTCTCGTCAAACCTGATCATCCTCCTCTAACAACGATGATGTACAAATTGCATGGGTGGCACATGAAAACCTGCAGGGAGTCTGGGAGAGACACTATGTATGTTAGAGTGAAACCAGAGCACGAATTCATTGGACTCTGCGTGATGCCTATTGAATTTGTGGAGTTATTTCAGTTATACAATCAACTGGCCCTCGACCAACAACTCATGACTTCCTACTGTCTGTAAATATTACTTCTATAGTTAAGTCTCTAGCTCAGCTCGTTCATTGCATGTATATATAATTATCCTCACTATATTATGCAAATTAAAGATCGTCGAATTCAAAAAAAGCAAGAATCTTTGACGTTGGGTTCATTATCCCAGATGTCGAAAATGAATGGACGGTACGAAATGAAATCAAACAGGCCAAGGAGAACTTGCTAAAGTCATTCCTTACACATCAAAACAAAAGGGAAATACTCTTTCCTTACAACTTCAAGTGAGTGTTGTTGTCTTCTCTGTATACTCGGTTTCTCTTACTCGAGGTTAAGTAATGTAATTGATGAGTTATATATGCGTGCATAGTTACCACTTTATTCTGCTATCCATTAAGCTTGACGGGGCATTAGTAATTGTCTTGGAATCGAGACATAAAGATTCCGAGAATTATGCGGACATGACTGCAATGCTCAAGAAGTAAGTTCAGTCAATACCGGGACCATATCGGCATGCAACTTTTGTTAATTTCCTGATATCAAGTAATCATTTCCTTTGCCTGGCAGGGTTTGGAAGAAGTTCATCCGAAAGGTTCCCGGTCTAAACTAAGAGTTGCGATTTACGCACCCCAAAGTAAGTAGTACTAGATAGTTCCGCGCATCTCTAATTGATTCAAATTTTTATCAATATATCATTACCATGTTTGCTTATCAGTTTGATTGAACTCTATTCTCATAAAGTGCTTGTACCAGAAAGAAATGACTGTTTTATGTGGATACTACGTATGTGAGTTCATTCGCCACTCGACCTCTGAGCGGGGCTTCTCTGACAAACAATTTGAAATACGTAAATAATATTAACAATTTTATTTTATATATTACCATCAATTGTCTTGAGTTTTATTCATATATATGCATGTATTGACCCCCTTCTTTAAATTAGATCTGGCAGATGCGGGATGAACTCCTACCACATGATCGCATACGAGCAATTTAAGAGGAATTGGCAGGATTCTTTCTTGACCACGTCATACCTATAGACGGAGAATATTATGTGGATTTGTGATTGGATCTTAGGAATTGTAAGAAATCTTATATTGTATATATGTTGCTAGTAGCGTCGGGTAGATATACAAAAACTTGTTGTTCGACCAATCTCTCGGAGAAAGAGAGGTCGATCACTTCTCTCTGTATATGTTCATGACGATCTTGTGTACTTAATGGTTCCTTCATTTGCTTACTAGCTAGCGTGTCGAGTTCTCTCTATAGTAGCTAGCGTCGACCAAGCACGGAGAAAGAAAGGACACTTCTCTCTATTAGCGCTATCACAATATGAAACCCCTAAATTAACCCTCCAAAACTCTCTAAACCCCCTCTTTCAAAAAAAACAGCTCCTGCGAGATGCTGACGCGTGGATGCCTTTTGGTCCCGATTGGTATTACCAACCGGAACTAAAGGTCCTTCTGCCTAGGCTCCCCGTAGCGGCCACGTGGAGCCCCTTCTGTCCCGGTTCGTAAGCGAGCCGGGACCAAAGGTTTTGGGTTTTAGTCCCGACCCTTTAGTCCCGGTTCCAGAACCGGGGCTAGTGGGCCTCTGGAACCGGGACAAATGGCCGTTTTCTACTAGTGCATGGATCCAAATCAGAGAAATGGACCTCAAGACACTTGTCCCCATTGGCAATCCCAGGACATCACGTTCATTAAAGTTGGTTGGCTGTGTGGAGGGCACCGATATCATCCTTGCGATCACATATCTTGGTGCGTTTCGAATTGATCTCAAGTCCCTGAGGTTGAGAAAGTTGTCGAGTAAGCCAAATAGGGGCACAATTGAGCGGGAAATATTTGAGAACATCTTTCTCTACACGAGCTTCAACAATCCACCAGGTATATAATGTTTGATTTAACCCTTTATGTATGGTTTCGATGATGTGTTCAATTCACCAACATATGTTTAGTTTCCCGTAAGAAAATCGTGAAGTTGTGCAATGGAATTCTCATCCTAGTGACTCATTCTTCAAAATTGTTTGCTTCGTTTAGCGGGGGCAAGTGCTGTGGCGGTGGCTGAAGCAAGTGAAGCTGGGCACCGTGTGTCTTGAAGGGGGGCGACACAGCTGTTTTCTTTAGCAACACGTCATTCAACGAAGTGCATTTGTTATTTGGCCATCGCTAAAAAGTTTATAGTAATAAAGTGAGCCTGTTGTATCAAGTTTAGAGGATTCTCCTAACTTGACGAGTTTAGTTTATAGCTTTTAAAGATCACCACTGGTGGATGTGGCAGTTTGAATCATGTGCCAGCAGTTGAAGAATGGAAATCAGATTTGAATATTTTGGTGTTGGTTTTCATTTTGAGTCTTATCATATATGTTTGAGATAGGAGTCGTAGCTGTGGTATGTCGTTAAGCGTCAGTTTTTAGTTGGTTACCGGGCATGCATGCTTGCTCTTCTTTGCGTGGCTTACCGCACTGTACTTTCAGTAACCCGGGAAAGATATGGTCACAAAGTTGTCAAACTCTTGTTCTTACAGTCATCTTGTTTGCCTATCAGTCTGCTCCCTGCAACTCCCTTTCGCAGGCAAAATGCTTCCTGATCTTTACATGCTAAGTTCAATTTTGGCACTAGGGGAACCAGGCGTGTGTCTTTACATGCTAAGTTCAATTTTGTGGTAACATCAGTTATTTTACGTGTACGGTTTTCAACTGTTGAAATAAATATGCAGTTACAGTCATACTAAAACCGCGACACTTGTTTTGGGACAAAGGGATTATTAGACATGGTACCATTTCGATGTCCCGTAGAAAGAAATGGAAAAAGGCGCCATTTTGGTGTAGTTGTTTTAATAATATCGTAGCCCATACGCAAAGCAGAGTACTTGGCCAGGAAAAACTGCAGCATTTCCGGCCATGCTCCTCACCCCTCAGCCATACACGAGCCTGTTTAGCGGACTGTATTTTTACTAATTTTTTCATCATAATGCTGTCAACAAGTTAGTTCTACATTAGCTATGTCTCTCCCCTTCTTCATCAGGGGCAAAAATGAGAAATGAAAATAAAGGAATCACATCTTGGGTCTTGGTCTTGCCATACCAGCAGCATCCTGCCTCATCATGATCATCTAAAGAAGTTCAAGAAAAAGAATGAAGAATCCAGGGAGAAACTGCTCAATGGTGCCTGGCGCTATGACCCCTGGGGCCATAGTAGTCCACATGGATATCAGGCATCCTGTGGCCCCCTGCCCTCTCTTTCTCCTCAGATAGGGCCTCCTCCGCTTCATCCCCTGTTGATGCCTCAGCACCATCAGCCCTGATCATCACCCCTTTCTCCACAGATTTCTGTAACCGATCAAAGAAACCACACGAGGTTAGAGAACCGGTCATCACGCAACAAGACATCGAAACACCAGAGACGACAGTCGCAACCACTTACATTGAGCACCGGGTTGCCGAGCGCCGCCTTGCTCCCGGCGTCCAGCCTGATGCCCTGCGCCGTCGCCACCATCAGGACCAGAACCACGGCGGCCGCAGCCATCGGCAGGCATCTCTTCACCATCTTGCACGTCCAGTATCTGTGCAAGGACCTCGAAAGAGTTGGAGCTGGGAGACAATCCTGCTTCCAAGTCTTCAAACTCAGCTCGGGACTCAGGTGGAACGGCACAGCACAGCAGTGGCTCAGTCTCGGTGAGCAGCTGTGGACTGTTGTTGTCTGAACTCTGAAGAACCATTTGACCCTGAAGAGAGACCATATATACCGCACACTTACACAGACACAAAACCTTTGTTAACGGCCCCGGCCCGGGCCCGCCCGGTGATTGGTGCACTCATGTCTGCAGCCGATGGTCTAACCTCCTGAAGTGCCAATGCAGGAACATGGCCATTGTTTATGCAGCCCTGTGCCACGCTTTGGACCAGCGTGTCCGCCCCTAACCGTGGAGCCGTGTTTGTTAGGACGCCGGACCCCTGGATTAGGCGCGTAACGCCGTGGGGAGGATGGGATTAAGAATTCTGTCAAGTGGTTCTCAAGCAAGCGATGATGGACATCTGCTCCTGGAATGTCGCCTGCATGTCTCCCAGGAAACACCGAACGCGTAGTATATTTGGTTGCTCGCGCGTCCCTCCAGAAAAGTGTGCGGAAACCATTTGAACTGGGGCCGCTTAATTTTGCATGCAGGAGAAAAGTGTCCGGAGACCATTTGAATTGGGGTTGTTTAATTGCGTGCAGAAAAGTTGGACTGGTTTTATGTATAGTACGGAAAGCTTGGCGTTGATGTTCTGTTCTTCGTGCCCTTATCACTTAAAAAGCATCTCTAGCGGATCTCATAAAAGTTAAACCTAGAAAACACGTTTACAGTTTGCTGCATATCAGATTTGTGGAACCAATTCGTGCGCTGCAGATTAGACCCCGAATATGAAACAGTAAATTTTGAAAAAACATTCACAAACTTGCAACAACATTCATCGTACATAGTTGATCATCATACTACATCATAGATAATTGTTCATCATACTACATCATAGTATTACATAGGGGGGGTCTGCGGGCCGTGCAGCGTACCCGAGCCTAGGCTATCAATTTGACAGGTGTGGCAGCGACCACGCGGCGAAGGAGCCGGAGGAGCTCAGTCCTCATCGGAGTCGAGGTCGATCCAGACCTTGGCCTGCTTGGCCTTCATGACGCGCAGGTCCACCTCCTTGGACGCGTGCACCTGCGACGTCACGACGCCCTACTCGAGGAAGATCTCCTCGGTCTCGAGCTCGCGGCAGCGGCACGCGTCCGCCTCCTCCTCCTCCCTCGTCGAGCGCTTCATGATGGCGCGCTCGAGGTGGTCCTCCTGCCTCGGGGGGAGGTAGTCTTCGGGGCCTATGATGCCTTGATGCAGCGGGTTCGCGTCGGCCTCGAGCTTGACAGCGAGCGGCCCGAGCTCCTCCGGCTTTCTCTTGACCGGAGTGAGCCGCGAGCTCGAGGCGCCCGCGGACGAGCTCCCCGCGGCAGAGGAGCCAGAGAAGGCGCGGCGGCGGACCGCGAGTTCACGCTCATACTCGTCGAGCTCGCGGCGTTCGAACGCCGGCGACGGCCGGCTCCCATAGTTGAGCCACTTCCGCGCCCCCTGCATGCGTGCGGCGACGGTAGCGCTCTGCGTCATCCCACCACTTCCGTAGCTGTTCATGAGTCGGGAAGGGTCGCTAGGGATTTTTTTAGGCTCGCCGGCGGCAAGAAATTGGGGCAGAGGGGGAGGGTAATCGCGGCGGAGCCGCGGCAAAGACGGATAGGGTTTGACCCGTATCTGAGCGGTGGAACCGCATAATTAGCAGTGGAGAGGTGTTGGTGTCAAAACCGACGGATCTCGGGTAGGGGGTCCCGAGCTGTGGGTCTTGGATTGATGGGTAACAGGAGACAAGGGAGATGGTATTTACCTAGGTTCAGGCCCTCTTGATGGAGGTAAAACCCTACGTCCTGCTTTGTTTGTATTGATGATGGTATATCGAATATAGAGTTGATCTACCTCGAGATCGTATGTAGTGGTCTAAACCCTAAGAGCTATGCTTGTATGATGATATGATCTATGATGATCTCATCGTACCTAATGACTAGCCTGGCATCGGCTTATATAACACACCAGAGGCCTAGGATAACAAGAGCCCTAGTCGGCTACGTCGGTGGAGAGGAGTCCTTGTCTTGATCATCAAGTCTTGTGGAATCTTCCTCGTATGCAGCATGGGCTATCCGAACTGGCCCATTAGTAAACCGCCATGGGGGTCCTCGACCCGACCCATAGGTTGGGAGATGACATGGCAAGTACCCCCTAGTCCAGGACACCGTCAGTAGCCCCCTGAACCGGTCTTCAAGTTGGGGACGCTCCTCGGTTCTTACGAACACCACTTTGTCTTCGGTCGTCGGTCTTGAAAACTGGTTCAACAAATCTTCCCATCTTCGATCTTGAGGATCACCGAATTGTATCCGAAGAGTTCACACATCGGGCATCCGAGGAGCCCCTTTAAGTTATCGGCTTTTATCAATGCCTTGTAATTTTTTATGCCACACCTGGGGTTTGAAGTGTTTCCCGTGCGGTGATGTCCTCTTGCGTCCGAGCTCTAACGCCGAACTACATCCGAGGCGTCTTTTCACGGCCGAGCTCCAACACTATTCGGCATTCAAGATATCCTCTTGCGTCCGAGCTCCAATGTTGTACTGCATCCGAGGTGTCTTTTTGCAGCCGAGTTCCAACACTATTCGGCATTCAAGGTGTCATAGATCACATTGGTCTCTGAAATTTGAAGGATTCCATGCGAGTTTAAATACCGGAATAGTCTTTTATGGAGCCGACCATTTGCATCTGGGCTTTATGTTGGACTGCTTCCGAGCTCCAACGCCGGACTGCATCCGAGCTCCAATCATGATCAGTGTCCGAGGTATCATAAACTACCTTGGACCTTAAAAAATTGAAGGAATTCATTCGAGCTTAATGTCGTAAATGTTCTCTATGGAGCCAGCCACTTGCGCCCGAGCTTTATGCTGGACTGCTTCTGAGGTGCTTTGCGCAGCCGAGCTCCAACACTGGTCGGTATCCGAGGTGTCATATATTACTTCGGTCTTTGAAAAGGTTGAACGAGTTCAGGCGAGCTTAATGCCGACAATGCCCTCTATTGAGCCAACGACCTGCCTCCGAGCATCACACCGGACTGCTTTAGAAATAGTGCACCACCTCGGCAGCGGGCTGATTTTTTGTGGAAATTATTTCCGATTGTTGTAATTTATTCTCTGTCGGGATATATAGCCAGTAGCCCTCAAGGTGCGTGTCGGTCTAAAACCCAGGATGCACCTGAAGGAAAAAATAATAAAGAAAATAAAACCACTGATCCTAGTAGCCCCTGGGACTTAGGTCGATTTGCAAAATCAACATGAGAATCAAGTTCTTGCTTAATGACATACGTTAGGGATAGAAACGTGGTACATAGTACTTTCCGAGACTCGGGTTGGGTGCGGCCGACCAACCTCACGATCGAATCTCTTCAGAAACCGTATTGCTCTTTGACCTTGCTACATTGAATAGGCAATGCAGTAGCCTCCGAGCCTTAATTTGGGCACGGGTGGTCGAATTAAGGATCGATATTTGTTTGACACAAACTTTGTTACGTTTGACACAATTTATGGTTTAGTTCGGGGAATGTTCCTGAACTCTGTGGTCTTCAATGAACCGAAATTTTCACTTCGGTCGTTGCCGGCCAATTATATTCTTAAGATGGCTAGCTTTCGGCTTCACCCAGTCTGAGGTACTAACCCGGATGACCCAGAAGTAACAATCACAGAGGTGCTCCTTTTACCTCCTAGCTGAACAATCGAGAATGTAGGGGTAAGCACATGAGCCAAGCAACCCAGTTTGGCTAAAATCTTAAGCCAAATTGATGCATATTTATGGCTTTGTAACGATGATTACGGAAGGCAGCACTCGCATATTGAATATAAATTCTTTAATGCTATATGCTATTTTGACTCCTTTGTGACTGTTTATCATTTGAGAGTGGCCCATTGTCAGCTTCTACCCCTTTGTAAATGCTACGCAGGGTGTTTCCGCAGTAACAAGACAACCCTTAGCCGATGTCTCGGTGCCCGGAGGCCATTGTGTTAGAGGAAATGAGGCAATCAGATATCTAGGCTTTATAACTTTCACTTAGTCACATGAGCTTAAAGTTTGGGAGGCCAATTACTAGCCCTGGATTAGTGTTCGGCGTTAGCCGAGGTCAAGTCATTAACACTTCATCGAGTTTTATGAACGGCCCATGGGGTAACCTCTATCGACCTATAGTTTGACAGAGTCATCGGATTGCTGACCAGTTAGCACTCATTGTGACAACCAGTTTTCGGCTTTCTCCACCAAGGTACTTAACCAATAGAATCAGAAGTACAATCGCAGTGGTTCTCCCTTTGCACACCTAGCCGAACAGAGTGGAATGTAAGAGGCAATCACATGATCAGGGCAACCCAACTATTGACCGAAGACACAATTTGAAACCGATGCATATAGAGCAATATCTGAGACACCGAGGTGGAGGTCTACAGGGAAGATGCCAAACAGCGGGTCAAAAAAGATTTCCCGAGCTGAATTATTACGTAGGGCACCTCAGTCAAGATGATGTCCCTCCTCCTAAAAACATACAAATAGCTTAGAAGTGCCATAAACTCGAAAAGCCAAAAAAATTACGTAAAAACTTCAACGTTCGAACTAAATCAAGTGTTTTGGTGCCAATCCGAAAATTGGTCTTAGAATTAACATGTGCTTCGGTCGTGCATTAACATGATACATCCGATCTCTTAGACTTCAAGTGGGTCAGCCTTTGGCTTCAGCCTCCATATCCCGAGGGTGGAGTGTTTCTCCGATGTCTGTTTAGCGAACTAAACTCAAGCGGCTTTAGAGAGAAACTAGGCTACCCATGTCGAAAAAAGGAGTAGTAAAAAAGACTTTGCAACGACCAAGAAGAAAACAATATTTATTATAAAATGGCTCATATAAATTTAAGAGCCCCCAAGTGACTTGGGTAAAAGAATTTTATGTATAGTGATTGTATGTAACGAAGTACTTATATCATATACGTGTTTGTCCGAACTTTAAACGCGTCTTAACCGACTGTCGGCTTCTCCCTCTTCGGTCAAGAGCCGAAAAGTGTTATCTATTAAGCCATCCGAGGATATCGGAGGTGTTTCGAATAACCAGACAATCAGGCCATTAGGCTAAACAGACAAAGCGCGCCCAGGAAACTTATGCTATATTACTATTTAATATAAGAAGCATCTTCAAAGAAAATAGTTCCACCAACGGTTCCTTTCTTTGGGTTCTCGTGATTATCATGAGGGGGGTGCAATAGATTTATGTATGCTTGTCTTCCATCATGGCCGACCATAGTTGAAAATAGTAAGAGTGCTAGCTTTTGGCTTCACCCATCTGATGTACGAGTTCGGATAACCCGATCATAACAATCGCAGAGGTGCTCCCTTTACTCCCTAGCCAAACAATCGGAAACATAGAGGTAAGCACAGGAGCAAGGCAACCTAACTTTGCATAACACTTAAGTCAACATGATGCATATATTGGCGTAAACACGAATAAGGAAGGGTGTGATACATTAATAATCATATGCAAGAGGAAAAGCTTCATAAAGGAAGTCCCCAATTAAACGGGGTATATGAGTTTGTTTGTAACAAAGAAAGTTTGGCAAAGAAAGTTTTTCACAAACAAATTTTTTTCAAAAAAGTATAATGCTTGGTCGAACCGAACAAAAATTAAAACTAAAAGTTTTTGAGCATGAAAGCGACTTAGCTGGTTAATGTGCTCGGTGTCGATGACGCGATCCGAGCTTATGACGTGTGTCGAGCTTGTAGTGGATCAAGGTCCCAGCCCCAAGCCGGTCACAAGGTAGCCGAAGAAGAGCTCGGCTTGATGAAGTGACAACACAACACTTTCGAAGCCCGCGGAGAAAACCCCCGGTCCAGTCGAGTAGACGGATTAGTTCAGCAGCATGACGGCAAAGCCCCCATGTCCATCGGCCATGTAGACGACACAATTTGGTTGATGGAGGCGGGACAACGATGTACGCACGCCAAGGTGACCGCATGACACAGCCGAAGTCGATTACCGGTGCACACAATGTAGTGAAAGCCAAGAGTAATAAAAAATAAAGGTAATAATATATTTAAAAAATATTCTATTTAGTTAATTTAAGTGAAGCAAATAAGTAAAGGAATATGGCATGGGTGTCGAGGTGCCTCAATGAAGAGTTTGGCTTGACGAAGTGGCGACGCTGCACAGTCGATGTGGCGAGATGAAGTCCTCGGTCCAGTTAACATGGCGAAGCTGTGATCAACGGACGCCGAAGTCTCATGCAGGTCGGCTGGTGACACCGAAGTCTCATGCCAGCCGATGTGTTGAAGCAGGTCGGTTGGTGATGCCGAAGTCCGGGAGCAGGTTGATGAAGGGATGCCAGAGCCCCGGTCTAGCCGAGGTGACGGAGCAGGTCGGCTGGTGACGCCAAAGGCTCAGGCTAGCCGAGGTGTCGAAGCAGGTTGACTGGTGATGTCGAAGTCTCATGCCAACCGAGGTGTCGAAGCTGGTCGGCTGGTGAACGTCGAAGTCTCACGCCAGCCGAGGTGTTGAAGTTGGTCGGCTGGTGGCGCCGAAGTCTCCGGATCGGGTTGATGAAGGGATGACGAAGCCCCCAGTCTAGCCCAGGTGACGGAGCAGATCTGTAAGGTGACACTAGATCCCCATACCAGCCGACGTGTCAAAGCAGGTCGGCGCGGTGGACATTAGCTTGAAAAAGTAATGGCGCAGCGATGCCGACGCAGGTCAGAATTTGTGACTAGGTCGATGCTGCCTTGATGAAGCAATGGAGCGCCCGCCCCATACAACTCGTGGATGACGAGGTTCGCGTGATGATTATTCGGCCCTCGTGATGCCGAACTCTTGGTCGGATGACCGAAATGATGAGAAAATTTCCTTCAAAAAGGACGTCCGACAACTCGTTCATGAAAAAGATGAACTCGAGTCGGATTCGTTTTCGTGCAGAAAATAGATCCAAAATTGGTTGTACTAATCGGATGTTTCTCAGAGTTTGGATGGTTAGATCGAGCTGAAATTTTGAGGGGTGATCGGTATAGGAATTCCACAACCGATGAACGGTGAGATTTTCCAATGGACATCCGAGCTAGATGCTGGACTCCTCGCCCTAAACTCGTCCAGGTTCTCATCCACATTCGACAGGGCTTCGGTAGATCGGAGATTGCCGGAGATACCTCCATCGGTGAAAGGACGTGGATGTCGCCTAGAGGGGGGTGAATATGCGCTTTAAAATAATTACGGTTCAGTCTTGAACAAATGCGGAATAAAACTATCATTTAATTAATCAAGCACAAAACCTAAAACAACTAGGCTCACCTATGTGCACCAACAACTTATGCTAAGCAAGATAGACAACTAAGTGATAGCAAGATATATAACAAGAAACAATATGGCTATCACAAAGTAAAAGTGCATAAGTAAAGGGGCTCGGGTAAGAGATAACCGAGGCACGCGAAGACGATGATGTATCCCGAAGTTCACACCCTTGCGGATGCTAATCTCCATTCGAAGCGGTGTGGAGTCACAATGCTCCCCAAGAAGCCATTAGGGCCACCATAATCTCCTCACGCCCTCGCACAATGCAAGATGTTGTGATTCCACTAAGGGACCCTTGAGGGTGGTCATCGAACCCGTACAAACAAGGTTGGGGCAATCTCCACAACTAAATTGGAGGCTCCCAACGACACCAAGAAGCTTCACCACAATGGATTGTGGCTCCGAGGTGACCTCAAATGCTCGGGGCAATCTCCACAACCTAATTGGAGACCCCAAAGCTTGACAGGAGCTTTACACCACAATGATTGAGCTCTGAGGCACCACCAACCGTCTAGGGTACCAAAGCACCCAAGAGGAACAAGCTCTAGGGTGCTCAAACACCCAAGAGTAATAATCTTCTCAACTTCTCACTTCCATGTATCACCATGGAGAACTCAAACCTATGCACCAAATGCAATGGCAAGGGCACACAGAGTGTCCAAGTCCTTCTCTCCAAAATACCATCAAAGCAACTAATGCTAGGGAGGAAAATGAGAGGAAGAACGAAGAAGAACACGAAGAGCTCCAAGATCTAGATCCAAGGTGTTCCCCTCACTTAGAGGAGAAAGTGATTGGTGGAAATGTGGATCTAGATCTCCTCTCTCTTTTCCCTTAAGAACTAGGAAGAATCATTGGAGGGATTGAGAGTTAGCAAGCTCGAAGAAGGTCAACGATGGGGGGCAAACTCAAGCTCAAAGGATAAGGTTCAATGGGGAAGAAGACCCTCTTTTATAGGTGGGGAAAATCCAACCTTTATGCTCACAGCCTGCAGAGAGCGGTACTACCGCTCCAAGGAGCGGTACTACCGTAAAGGGTAGTGGTACTACTGCTTGCGAGCGATACTAAAAAATACATCCGTGCCTATCACCGGTGGACAAAACACGAGATTTTGGTCCGGAGCGGTAGTATCGCCCCTGGAGCCACGGTAGTACCGCTCCGGACCAGTAGTAAAAAATTACATCCGCTCTAGCCGCGGTAGTACCGCTGCGGCCTTCTAAGAACACCAAAACTGCCACAACTTTTGCAAACCGACGCTGAATTCAACGAAACAAAGTTTGTTGGAAAGCTAACGGCATGGGATAAAACAATATTGATTGAAATATCAATAAGAAGCAAATGATAAAAGGCCCATAAGAAAATGGTGAGAACCCTTCCTCGAATAAGACCAGTAAAGCCTCCAACACCGAAAACGCAATAGACGAAGCATATGAAATCCGTTTTCGATGTACTAGAGCTTGTCACGAAGATAAACACAAGCTCAAGAACCCACATAGAGAAAAGCCAACCAAGAACCAAGAAAGATGATGATGCCCAGAATGCAATGGTTTGAGCTCTCAACGAACGATACGATCAAGCTCACTTGAGAGCCCCCCTTGATAGTACGGCAATCGATCCTATAACCCGGTCTCTCAACTACCATCATGAGACCGGTAAAATAGAAAACCCTATCAAGGTCAAACCTTAGCCTTGCGCATAGTCCACTTGAGCTAAATGATGATGATCTTGACTTCCTCAAGATGGGCCACCTTTCTTGATTGCGTTGGCTTGATGAAGGCTAGATGATTGCTCCCCCATACTCCACTATGCGTGAGCCACTCTTCAGCACATCTTCACAAGTCCATTGTCACCACAATGAACGGCGAGCCTCAAGCATGATCTCTCTGTGATGCTTCACTTGAGCTTGCACATCGCAACCTTGATGATGATCTCCACTTGATGTCATCTTCCATGGGATGTATGAGATTTGCCTCGATGCAAGCCCATGAAAATATACCTAACCCCACAAAGAACTCTCACGTAGACCATGGGTTAGTATACAAACCGTAATGAACAATGCTTACCACACCATGGGATCACTTAATCCCTCTTGGTACATCTTGTACGCTTTGTGTGTTGATCAACTTGATTCACTTTTTGACTTAGTATTGATCAACCTTGTATCTTAGCTTCTCTCTTCATAAAGATGATGTCTTAAAGGTAAACATGAATGCTTACACAATCTTCTTCTTAAAGACATGGTTGCAATAATCTCAACTTCCACATGACCAATCTTTGGATAAACCTTGAACACCATCTTGGTCACCATATAAACTCCTTGAAACCAACAGATGGACTTCAAGAAGTACCCACGAACAAATCCTTAAAATATAACTCAAGGCAACCATTAGTTCATAGGGATTGTGATCAATTATCCAAAACCACACATGGAGAAATGTGCGTGTGCGTGTGCAACTGAATTTTTTGCTTGTTTGTGTTCAGTTCTTTACATCTTTTTTTTGTATTTTTATACCTGGCAAATGGATATTCTTGTGACAGGAGACGTAGAAAAGACCGCAGATTCACTGTGATGGAGTTACATGACAAAAATTCAGTTGCACCGATAGGCCCCGACAATCTTATTTACAGATGAAAACAGGGAAATGTATGATACATCAAGGCACACAGCCTCTTCCCCAGGACATGCCTAGTTTCCAGCAGCTAAGAAATGCTCACAAGTGTGAGCCCACATGTTCGTTGGCTTAATTACCAACAAGAATAACAGCCACTGTCTCAACAACAATGGCCAATGGGGTAACATAACAACAGCTAACAGCGACAGCGAAGAAGCACCGACACGATTACATACAATTAGAACTCAGCAACACCAGCCCGTCAGCCGATCACGGCGTGGGAAGAGCGTCGTCACTGGCTCCCCAGGAGTATCCTGAGGCTGTTGAGCCCGTCGGCCGAAATGCTGCGCGCCACCCTGCGTGGCTGGCTCGCCCTGATCTGGGGCGGCGCCACAAGGTGGAAGGACACCAGCACTGCCGTCAGGTTGTCGGTGGCGCCCCGCCGTATCGCCTCCTCGACGATCTCCCTGCAGCAGAGCTTCACGTCGTTGTGCTCCTGGAGGCGCCGCCGGGCGAAGTCCACGGCGTTCTGGTTCGAGAAGACGTCCCACAGCCCGTCGCTGCCGATCACCAGGAACTCGTCGTCCTTGGTCAGCGTGGTCAGCTTGATCTCCGGCTCGGCGCTCAGGGGGCCTCCCCCGGGCCTGCTGGCCTCTTTCATTCCCTCAAGGTGCCAGTCGCCGAGGGCTCTGGTGACTCCTAGCAGACCGTTCAGGTAGCCGTCGTCCACGTAGCCACCCAGCGACTCTACCCGCAGCTTTTCGCTGAGGCTGCAGGGCCTGTGGTCCATGGACATCTCCATCGCGATGCCACACCGTGAAAGTACTGCTCTGCAGTCACCAGCATTCGCAACCAAAAGGGACCTGCAGCAGAAATAATAATGGTTAGTATTGGTCAATAGGAATGTCGATTAGTGCAGTGGAATTTACAGGTATATATAAAAAACCAGCAAAAGCTTGACATGAAAATAACATATGACCATTCATTGTGCAAGTGCATGCAACATTATGCTTTTAGAACTGTCTCCAGGGATGAACAAAGATGCAAGATTCAAAATATGCAGAATCTCTATAGTATACCATAGTTGCAGAACACGCAAGGTAAATGATGCCTGTCCATGATGCATTTCTATTGTACGTTCATGTATAGTTATCCCTTGTGTTTCATCTCATTTAATAGATGATGAACAATGAGACTTGCTAAGGAAACAAAGTGCCCTACAGGTATAGCCTATGGCTTTCTAAAAATATAGCTTATGGTTGTAATCACCAGCTCAATCACAGATGATAGATATTTAGAAGGAATAACCACAGCTATATGTGCCAGAAAAGTACCTTCCGAAAATCATTGCTGTAAGTGCTGTTGTGCCGGACGACAGAGCTCTCTGGTGAGAGCATTTATCCGCAAACTGACTATCTATGTGCACAAAGGATCTGCTCACAACTTTCTCAAGCTCTAGAGGAAAATCAGCATCTTCCACAATGACCCTTGGCAGATTATCACGGACAAAATGGGCAGCATCTTTTCCACCATGCCCATCAAAGACCTAGAAAATGAGAAGTGCAAAAACTTACAGGAACATAATATCTTGTGATTCATATAAACGGAGAACAGCTAAAATGGTAACCACATGTCATTACACTTCTTTACTGTTAATAAGAAATGTAGTCTTAAAGTACTACGGTACAAAAATTACACTTAATGTGCACTACAATCTGTACATGAACAATGAATAGAACTTTACTGGATGGTGGCATGACGCAGAACGTAGATCAACATTAGTAGTTGAAGATGAATCATAGGGTTGACTGTGGATATTTCTTGAAGATACAGAGGATCTGTCTGTATACACTTGATACAAGTTTCCTGGTACACAAATACAACTCTACATTTTCTACTGCTGGGTGTAAAATGCAACATGGATCAAATCTGCCATAACTTTCTCCTTCTCAAATGGGAAATTGTAGTCTATAAATAATTGTGTTTATAGACTAGTTGTAAATTTAAATAGAGTTAATTGTTCTATCAGAATGAGCATAAAGAAAGAAAAGAGAGCAGGCGCATACCCCATAAAAGGAAACAACTTCTTTATCCACCATTGGATAACCAAAGTTTTTAGCTAGGTCGGCAATACACACATGGGTATCTTCCATGTACTGGCGACTTCCAATATCTGACCAACCGCCTGATCTAACATTTGGAAGGAAATTGCCAAAGTTACTCTGCTTGAAATCAGCAGTTGTGGTGTTCTCGCAAACACTCTCCATCTGTATGTTCAAAAACGCATTAGTATAGCTAAGAGTGTATATAAAGTAGGCTCACTCTATAACTGAGCAGAAATAATAGGAAAGAATTCTGATGAAAAGATGAAGCACCACTTTTCCATATAGTAATAAATGTTACCACCTTCAGTGAACTGATTATTTCTACTTGGTACTAGTGGCCCAAGAAATAGTAACACGAGATAACCAGATTAGATAATGACCACACGAGAAAGTGCAATGCGGCAATGTCAAGTCTACCTATAGCTGTATGCTGATTAAATAAGCAGAACCATCAAAATTTAAAGTAGTGATCTAAACACTCTTATATATCTTTGCAGAGGGAGTAGATAAATAACCTGAAATTACATGGTTCAGCACTACCATTGCACAAACTAATGATGGCAACCTATGACGGCAGTAAGCAAGACTCACGATACAGTCAGGTCGATCACTGACATAGTGCAGGCATTCCAATGTAAGCAATCAACATGGATCATTGCAAGAACAACACTAGGGCCATGTCTTGTTTCACTTCAGCCCTAGAGAGGAAAAAAAAATCTAGCAAGTACTAAGTACACCCTCTGTTCCTAAATGTAAGACCTTTTGGCAGTTCAGTTTGATCTGCCAAAATGTAAGACCTTTTCCATATTCTCAGTAAAGAAATATAAGAGCATATAGTGATCTAAACGCTCTTATATTTATAGTGATCTAAACACTCTTATATTTCTTTACCGAGGGAGTACAATGGTCTGAAATTAGTACCTCCCCGACACCCTGTGGCAGTAAATCTCATCATCACGATGATCTAGCAAATGATTGGACACAGCTTGTACGCCCAGGCCCAGTACAGTTACAGTCTTACAGAGTAGGAGTAGTACCGACTGAGCGCAATGCGATGGACAGAAATCTCCTACCGAACACAGCTGCCACTTAGCACCATGTCCTGTTGAATGATTCAAAGAGACTTTCTTCCAGATTTTAAGAAACGGAAGCACCAAACGCGTGAGCACAAAGCAAGCACAGCCTGGTTCTGGTTGCTTCCAGCTCAACCCGTCCCCCTCGCATGGAGCACAGCTCAGGGTGAACCAGCAGGAACCATCGAATTTGTCGGCGAGATTCATCTGGGCTAGCAAAGAAGCGCCCTTGCAAAATCGAATCTTACACTGGAGAGAGAGAGAGAGAGAGAGAGAGAGAGAGAGAGGGCGGTACCCACATGAGGCGAGGGGAGCTCGGCGGGCTTCTGCGCTCCGGCGTGTCCAGAATCGGGCCTCTGGGCGTCGTCCGCGCACATACCAGCCTGCCGCCGGCGTTTCTTGGCGCAACTGGCGCTCTGCTGGAGTTCTGGTGGGAAGATCGGGCAGAGGAGCAAAAGCAGAGAGGGAGGGAGAAGAAGAATACGGGCGGGTAGGAGCAGAGTAGGAGGGAGGGAGTGGAGCGGGGGAAGAGGAATCCGAGGAGGAGGGCAACAGGGAAAGAAAGGAGATGCTTTGGGAATATCTGTGGGCAAAGAAATCGATCCGGGCAGGGAAAGGTGGGGGAGGAAGAAGGTTGAGGTGGTGGTTGTTTGTTGGAGCTCGATTTTTTTATGGAGGCAGAGAGTGGAGAGCGGAGCGGCGGGGGGAGAGAGAGAGTGTGTGGGGGAGGAAGAAGAGAAAGGCACGTGGTGCACGGGCGTCACAAGTGACGTTGATTGGGGTTCGGCCATTTGTTTGTTTGTTGCATTTGTGGATTTTCGATCAAAGGAATGTGAAGGGAAGTATTGGTTTTTTCAAAAAAAATATCCGATCTATTCATTTTTAATCATAGGAGTACGACGAACATAAAAAATAATAAAAATTACATTCAGATACAAGCACTGAAGCGAGCCGAAGGCGCGTCGTCGTCGTCGCCCCTCCCTCATCGAAAACGGATAAAACTTATTGTAATAGACAGTCAGGAAGTCATCGTGGTAAGGCCCCATAGGACCAACGCGCTAGAACAGCAACCATCGTCGATGAAGAGTAGCTTAAATCGAAAGGATCCAACCTAAAAACACACGAGCGTAGACGAACGATGAACGGATCCGAGCAAATCCGCCAAGGATGGATCTGCCGAAGACACACCACCACAAGCCCACCGATGATATTAGACGCACCATCGGAACGGGGGCTAGGCGAGGAGAACCTTATTCCATCTTCAAAAAGTCGTCGTCGTCTCGCTTTTCTGAGGAGGATACAAACTCTAATAAATCTCAAAGACAAATGTAGAAACGGAGCCCTCCCACCGACAAGGGTCGGGATCCACCATGTCACCATGGCCCTAAGGCCATCAAGGACGAGGCAGACCGGCGCGGGGGGCGAAGGGAGACATAGAAACCTTAATTGGGGGGAGGCGGCTGGTATAGGAGAGTCAATTCTCTATCTCTCGTCGCCCTGTAGCTCTTGGGCAGTTCCTTATAATTACACCGGAGAGATAAAAAATTGAAACTCAAGAGTACATTGAACACTAATTAACAAATAATCATCATCAAATATAAGCACACACGTTCAGACGTGTCCGTGGACATCCATGGATGGAGGCAGGCATTTTTAGCCCTTAAGAAAACGAAAAAGGGGACAAAAGGAAATCAAGCACCCCACACATTGTAATGGTCAGCCCAAAAGCAAGCTAGATGATGGGGTGGGTGGGGTTTGGGAGATTGGTAACATGGTTGATAAGACGGTCTTATCTTAAACTTAGCACATAATTTAGAGAAGACAATAATAACAATGCGTTATTTCTTAGTTTTATTTTTAAGAACTAGATATCCCTAAATACGTGATGAGAGAGATCATCTCTTAATTGCATTTTTTTTATGATTTCTCTTTTGTTCATCTTAACATTTATTGTGTGTAATACTTCTAAGAGCATCTCCAGCCGTTGGCCCCCCGGGACCGATTTTAGTGCCGCCTGGGGGCAGCCGGCGCTAAAATCGGCCTGGGGCGGCTCGGCTTCCAGCCGTGCCCCCGGGGTCGCTCCCGAACCGTCGCTTTCAGCCCATTATAGGCGTAGAATCGGCCCAAGAACGTTTAAAAGGTTCGGTTTTTTATTAAAATAAATACAAAAGCTAAAATAAAAAAAGACTACGCCGTCCTACCGCCGTCGTCCCGTCACCGCCGTCGCGTGGCTGCGCGCCGCATTCTACATGCCGAGGAGCTTGTAGAAGTTGGTGTGGTCGCCATCGTCGTCCCCGTCCCCATCGCTGCCGTCGTCGTCCGGCGCGCCGCGGCCGCCGTCCCTGCTGCAGCCCTGCCCTACGTCATCGAGACGGTGCAGGTCGGGGTTGGCGGGCCCGGGTGCCTCCCCGTCGCTGTCGTCGTCGAAGATGATGAGGCCGGCGATCTCCTCCTCGTGGCGGGCGCGGTGGCAAGCCTCGATCTCCTTGAGGGCCCGGCGCTGCCGCTCCACCTCCTCCCGGACGTAGTCATCCCGCGCCCACTTCAGGGCGGCCTCATCGTCAGCGGTGGCCATGGCCAGGTGCTCCTGCTTGACCACCGCCGGCGTGCCAGGCTCCGTCTTCGGCCTGACAAGGTGGAGGTGGCCTCGGGGAGGCGAGGGCTCGCGGTGATGGCCCCCCTCGTTGATGGTGATGCCGCCGCTGCTGTGTCCGCTGCGTCCGAGCGGCGACAACAAGCCAGGCTCGGCCTTGACGGCGACGAGCGGCGTGCGCGTTGCGCCGGAGGAGTGGGAGGACTGGGAGCCGGAGGAGTGGGAGGACTGGGAGCCGGAGGAGTACGAGGACGACGACGACGGCGCCTCCATACGCCGGGGCTGCCACGACGAGTCCCTCTGGCGGGAGACGGACGTCGCCTCCGGGTACCCGAGGCGCGGCTCGTTGCCGCCCTTGATGTGCTCGAGGACGGCCTCGAGAGTGCGTCCGGGGACGCCCCACCAAAGACAGCGGCCATCGCTGTTATTGCGGCCGAGCGCGGGGCCGCCATTGGTGGAGGTGAGCTGCTCCTCGCGGCGGCACTCGAAGTAGGCCGTCCAGAGGGAGGTGCTGTCCGGGGTGTACCTCGGCTGCCGGCGATGCTCCTCGGACAGGGTGGACCGAATCCGAGCGATCTCGGAGCGCCGCTCGGCTCCGATGGGCACCGGTGGCACGGGGACGCTGCCCGCGCTAAGCCTTCAGACGCCGGGCGCCCGCATGTCCGGCGGCGCCGGATACTCCGCCTCGAACAGCAGGTGGGCCTCGTCCTCATGGAGGTGCCGGCGGCCGAAGTCGTTGTGGGCCGTGCCGTCGCCAGGGTAACGCTCGGCCATTGCGGGAGGAGAGGGAGAGAGAAGATCGTCGGGAAGAGAGAGGGCGTCGCTGGTGGGATTGGGGGCAGGCGACGAGGTGTGGCGAACACCGGCGAGGTCGCCTTTTATAGCATCAATTTTACCCGACAGGGTTGACGGGTACGCGCAAGTAAAATTATCCATATTTGCAAAGCATCAATTTGAACAACTTATGGTCATAAACTGCATCATATAATATACTAAGTTTACAAAAGTAGATTATAACAACAACATATACATATAAACATCATATAGTCATAAACAACAACACATAGATATACATTTTCAGTTCACAAATTCTTCACATAGTGTAGATCGTAGAGATAATTTTCAGTTTACATAGATTTTATACGGGTACATGGGTACTGGGTATGGGTTATATGATTCCATATCCGTACCCGCTCTACCTGATGGGTTTTAAATTTTCCTATTTATATACCCATGGGTAAATTTTTATTCCATATCCTTATTCTAATAAGGTTTTTACTCACAAGGTACGTGGGTAATGGATACTCATTGCCATCCATCACAGGATCAAACCAAGGTAAGCATAAATTCCAGTATCAACATCCGAGAACAATAGCTACATACCTGACAACGCTAATGAAGACCGAATACTGTTTGATATTTACAAAATCCAATAATGATACAGCACTGTTTACTTATAGCTCGAAATGAAAACAAAGTGACAGCGGAGAAACAAAAAGCATGAATTATCCACAAACCATGCACAAAAACAGACGTTCTAAATTAGTTCCCTTCACACCGATAACAATGCACTCGTGATCCTAATTCCTAAACCAATCTTGCCTAAATATTGTAGAAAAAACAGAGGAACAGTAGGACGATACATAGAAATGATAGTACGTTCATATTTTCCTTATATGTCCACATCCAGAGCACAAGACACCTGCTTTCGGTCCGCGACAACAATTACAAAATGGCAACATCACAAAGAGAAAAGAAGGCTTAATAAGACAGATTGTCAACTAATATACCATTCAATATGATGTCATTTAATTTCATGGTCATATACTTTAGTTTGTATCAGGCACAAAATGTTGATGGGAAAGGGGCTTTTCTCAAGGCCAAAGAGTGCTCTTCGAAGGCTACCATGCATCCTTCCTAATATTTTGACGAGAACAGCAGGAGCTCTGCCTTTGCATTATAGTGAGGGGGAGAAAGGTACAAATTACACAGGGATGGCTAAGGCATCCCGATCATAGAGGAAACAAAAAGAAAACTCCACTACAGCCACCCATACAGCCTACAAACCCAGATACATGAACATGGCCACCCTTACCGACAGTCCTGAGAAGGACCTGCACTAACCCTCAGCCAAAAGTGGTAGGACTCCAAGCCTCCTTGAGCATATATGTGTCCTCGCGTATCAGGTTTACCAACGCCATCGAGGTGAGTTCTTTATCTTCATCTTCAAAAAAGAGTGGTTCTTTTTGTTTTGGATATAGCAGGACTTGAACCTGCGACCATTAGGTTAAGAGCCCAATGCTCTACCAACTGAGCTATACACCCGATTTTACAAGGCTTTGTTTAACTTATTACCTCTTCTTCCATAGTCCTTCCTGTCAATTACAATTAAGTTTGGTTTACTGTACTTGTGTCTGATTGCAATACATTTTAATGGATGTTTCAAAAAGTTCACTAGTAGAGACTGTTAATCTGGAAACACTCGCATTCACAAACTAATCTTATACTGCTCCGACTTTCTCAATATTTTGAACTTAAAGGCTGACTAACAGTGTCAAATTCAAAAGATTACCAACTGGAAAGATTCTCTCGCTTTTTGTAGAAAGAGTTCTCTCACGTTGATGGTCCTAAATAAATAGGAAGAAATGAACTAATGCTGCTGCGAAGATAATACTAAGCTAGGAGTGATATCAGGGATGTGTCGGACTGTTGGTGTTAAATGAATCATCTGCCGTTCTGCACATAAAGATATTTCAAAGGAGCAAGCATGCTTATCTAATTACTCACCCTGAGGTCCAGCAAGCAGCAGCGCAGCTCCTCCATGACAGCGTGTACCACCAGCGAAACTCCGTGTCCAGCTCCCACTGTGGGCGAACTTCAGTAGCAAGGCGTCGACCTCAGGCTCAATCGACACCTTGATGCTGACCTCCTGCTCACCGCGCCGGCAGTGTAAGGTGGCCTGCGTCCAGTAACCGCCTCCCAAGCCCCTCGCGTCTCTACAGCTTTACAGTTCGGATCTGGAGCAAGGCCGTGCACAACTGATATCCCATTTGAGCTATGAGATGGATAAATGTTTTTCAAAAGAGGAGAGAATGAATAAGGAAACTCGCACTTGATTATTGACTCATTGCAGTTATGACAGTGAGGAAGACTCAGTAGGCCTCGGTTGTTCCAGCCCCCAGCTTCTCCATCTCCTCTTCCATGGCCGTCTTCTCCTCCATCTGCATCTTCTCGTGGTCAAGCAGGGACGTGCCGGTGTCTTTCACAGAGAAAAGCATAGGACCCAGCTCTGGCAGACATTATGGATCCTCTGCGCTGACACGCTGCATATACTCCTTGGTTGGGGTTTAGCCTATACCATAGAGAGAGTTGCTGGGTTGCAGGTGGCATGGCATCCCAATCCAGAAGTTGACATACTCTTCGATGCCCTTCAACCTTGCAGAGTTATGGAAGTACGTGGAACAGATAAGCCTTCAGCCTTCCTCACCAGGTCCTGTTCCATATGGCATGATGTCAGTGGGATCTTCAGGGCTTTCAGCAATTGAGATCTCACTTCCCAAGCCTCATGGAGACCCTTAACATGGATGAAATGGTCATTGCAGCAGTCTCCTCGATATTGGGTTGACTTCCATTGGAAGTATACATTCAGGAGTGTCAGGTGATGAGACTCTGGGACAAACAAGAATTTTGCCCTTTCGGCATACTCTTCCTCTGCTCGATCTTCTGTCCAGAAGAAAACTGAGGGCACATAGAGCATGGACACAATGGTCAATACTTCATCACACTACAGCTTCTCCCCCATGCGAAGCATCTTTGCTAGACTCAAGTCCAATGGGAACTCCACCATCTTCAAACCTATTTCTGTAAGGCCACCAACATTGTTCAAAGCAATACCCAGAGCTGGTACATGGAGTCGACGATATTCTCCCGAGGGGTGGGTCCATGAAGTCAAAATCAAGCAAGCTTTCGACTCTGAGGATCAGTAAGAGAACCACGATTCCTGTTAGTCCTTTGAATATCTGGGACAGGGTTAGGGAGCATCTGATCCTGCTAAGCTGATTCTGAAAACAGCATTTAGCATGCACGCTGGTCTGCATCTGCTCGACTACACGGAAAGATCTGAAGAGCATCCATGCCCATTCATGGATTGTATACCTTCATCTTTCCATACCCAGTGTCAATGTTGTAGAAGATACCATCCACTATGAGCGATGTGTCGGCAATATTGGTAAGAACAATACACTTGGGAGTGCCCTTTTTGTGCCTTCTGCAGACCTGGCCAGCAAGTCAGCAGGCAACTACGAGTAGATTGGCAAGATGGAGAGCTTGGGTACAGTCTTGGTTGACGATTGTAGTGGCTGCTCCATACCCAGTATCAATGTTGTAGAAGATACCATCCACTGTTAGGGGTGTGTCAGCAATATTGGCAGCAACAATACACTTGGGGGTTCCCTTTTCTGCCTTCTGAAGACCTTGGCCTGCAAGTCAGCAGGCAACTGCGAGTAGATTGGCAGAGCTTGGGTACAGTCTTGGTTGACAATGGTATTAGCTGCTACATGAGCGCAGCAAGAGCATAGCAGGTTTGATTTCTTCCTGCCGAGTCATGAAGATGAGGATGTCGCCAGGGCCACTCGTTAATTGGATTGTCATGGCCCGCTTCACTGCCACTTCAACATAATTTTCACATCGTGTTTTGCTGAACAAGATATTAACTGGAAATGTCCTGTCTAGAAAGTTAAATACAGACACACTGCAAACAAAGAAAATGATTAGAGTTTGCAGACAGAGACAATGGATTCAAATCTTCACCATGGAGAAAAAAAATATAACAAGTTATCTTACCCTCCAAAGAAACTCGGGAATTTGTCTGCATTTAGTGTTGCAGATGTGACAATTAGCTTAAAATCCCATCAGCCTGCGAAAGTCTTCTTCAATATGGCAAACAAAACAGCAGTGTTGAAGGATCTATCGTGTGCTTCATCCATGATGATAACACTACAAAAGAGAAAGAGTGGGGGTGGGGAGGGCATTACTACAGTAAACAATATTTCGAGACTGAGGTATATGAATATCACAAACTTTATCAGGACAATGAGATAACAACGGCAAGTTAACAGCATACCGATATTTATCAATGTCGGCATCTTTCAAGGTCTTAATTAATAGAAGGCAAATATTTTTCCTAAGTTTAAATTTGTTCTATCTTAGTGTCTTATATATAGACAGGAAATAAAAAAAATCAACTTCACTGTCAAACTTGGTAAGAACATTACAAGGTTTCTAACGGCAAAACATATAAATTAGCACGAGATAAATAAGTAGGTGGAGCCACATCAGGCCGGATCAGCCTTCTACTGCACATCTGCCAAAGGTGTCCCATGCTGAGGATCTGATCTTTTTTGTGGCTGAAAAAAAGCTTCGGCACGCGGATCATCTTTGAAGCGTCTTCTCATTTTCTCCAAAAACTTTGGATCATCAAGGCACTGAAATGAATAAAAGCACAAACATGGAATAAAGTCAAGTAATGAACCATGCCACTATGAATGGTAATATCCCAAAAAGATATACCGTAGTATTACCTTGTATATACGTTTTAGCCTAGCCTCCTCCTTGGCTTGCAGCATAGCCTCCTCCTCCTCAGGATCCAACTGAAAAAAGAGGAGCAAGACATGTAAGATACAGTGAAGCCACAAAATGTTGAACCCGCACCAAAAATAGAACATCATACATTCTCATCAGGGCCGCTGTCCTGTATAGCAGTGTCACCACCATATGGCAAATAGGGATCCAAGTGGCCACCGGTGTACTCATCAGCATTATTAGGGTGCTTCAGGTCAACCCTTTTATTATATGTACAACCACGACACTGACCTTTATTTAAAAAAAAAGGAGACAGAGGAGACATGTCATTTTAACTAACAAATAGCAAAGCGACACAAATACATAACACTAACTGAATAACTGAAAGATAAAAAATTGTGCGCAATAAGGAACTATACTTGGATGAGCACCTTGAGATATTTAAATTGTGAAGTACTCCCTCCGTTCCCAAATATAAGACCTTTTAGAGATTTCACTATAGACTACATACGGACGTATATAGACGTATTTTAGAGCGTAGATTCATTCATTTTGCTCTGTATGTAGTCCATAGTGAAATCTCTAAAAGGTCTTATATTTAGGAACGGAGAGAGTATAATGGATGAGTGAAGCAAAACATAATAAATGGCCAACCAAACAGTGTGATATGGAACACATTTACATTTACAACCAACATCAAAGTTCAAGTTAGCATAGTGACGACAAAATGAATCTAAGGGAGAGTATATAAATACCATTATCATTAGGTTTAAGCATGTAGAAACAGCTGAGCGCAAAATCTTTATATGGTCCCTCCAAGACGTGTGACTTCTGCAAAGAACAGATTGTCGGTGCCACTGTGAAATTCATCATCTCCTTTAGTCCTTGCAGTGAAATTGAGATGATAGTACCAATCATATTTCTGGGGGCTGCCCTCACAGACTGATTGGATGCACACAATATCTTTGAGTTCATACGCAAGATTCTAAGATAAGAAGGATGAGTTGTATCAGTAACTGCTACATGAGTAAGATAACAAAGAGAGTGAGGGTGGGTGGGAGGGAGAGAGACAAACCCCCAAACGATTGTGGTCATCGTTATATTTGTCCAGTAGAGCTTGAACCAATAGGCATGTATGCTTAAGCCTTTCCGGTTCTAATGACGACTTTGAAAGCTTCTTTCTTGTGCCATCAGGCCGGTAAAGAGCCCTCCTTGTAACTCTCTCTGTCCAGGACATCTCATCTAAGCACCTAGTCAAGATCAAAGCATTCTATTTGATAAGTAGATTGCATTTCCTGAAAAATGTAGAATAGAAAGTAATACAAAGTACTGTCTCAACGTTTTAGGTCAGAATACGGTTAGGGTGAAGTTAGTTTTAAATAGGCATCAAACAGCTGCCAAGTCTCTTCAGTTAGCTCATGGTAGTAATAATGATACTGGTGATCAACAAAAACTAAACTACACTGGACTTTTTACATGCCTAAGTTCTCAGTGTATCTTCTATATATTAAAAGCACAATATGGGGTTCTCTTTAGACACCAAGTTCCGCATCATCCAAATTATTTTCAAGGGTTAGATCTGCAATCTAAGTTCAGGATTTAACCAGATATTCGTAGTCGGATATGCACTAATGAGTCTATGCTGAATACAGACGTTTTAAATTGTATAGACGTAAATCATATGGACTACAAACTATTTGTTTCTGAACAGAAAATATCAATGGCCAAGGCCTTACACCAAGGAAATGTCCCTCTGTTTCCATACTAGTGACGCGGAAGTACATGTTTCTGCACTTTTCCCTTCTAAAGCATGGTTGCATGCTAATGTTGCTTCCTCTATCTAGAACACATTTCAGGCAACAATGTAATTCATATGCTTGTGTTACTTGCAAAAGGTTGTAAGTCGCATTGGGAGTAATTAAGCTATTGTTATGATATTACATGCATGTATCCTTGTTTATCTTCCAGGTTACATACTTACATGCCATCTATTAGAAGCCCACCTGATTGTCCAATAATTTATCGACCGAGGAATAAGAAAAAATAAATATGATCCTAATTAACTGTTTAGGCACCCCTCTAATTAATAGATGTCTTACACTCTCCGTAAATCAGTAAAGTTGTGATGCATCATATTTTACTTCAACATTTTCATCCCCTCACTAATATGTTTGTGTTCCCATTTCTAAGCTGATTGCAGTCATCCCACAGTGTGCATTCATCATTTGCTTCCAGATCTCCAACTTAGTGTGCATTCACCTCATAGTTGTGAACCACTGAAAGGAACTTATTATTCTGGCTATTCCCATTGTTTACCTGAGGAAACAGAGCTATGTGGGCGAGCCTGACTACAAGTTAACCAACAGTACAAGATTTACAAGTCATGTGGTTTTTCGTACTCTATTAAATTTTAGCATACAAAGTGGTAGCATATATAACATGTTTCTTTTCAGCTACGCTAGAACTCTAAATAGAGTTACAAAAATGTTTCCTTGACCTCAACAGATCCGACAGAAGGAATTTAACCAACTTTCAGCTTTCCTACAGATTGTTCCTTTCCTGATTCGTGCTGTAGAAACTCTATTTTTTTGTGGGCTACTCACAGAAGTATATGGCAGTCTAGTTTTTTGAACATAATCAATTGCAAATGTGAACACATAGAATAGGAGACATGAAGTAATGGAAATCTAGAGCAGAGTAGGGAAACTTTACACGTTTTTATCCTGCAGGTCATCAAGATGGCGAGTGATAGCACTATCAAATCCCCCACGGTCAGTTCTGATGATAAATGTTTTAGCCCAATTGTAAGGTCTCCGGGATGTAATGGGTGGCCCAGGAGACAAGCAGCCTGATGGTGGCAAGGCAACAATGGTGTCATCATGAGCTACTGCCACCGCCTGCAGAGAGGAAGAGGAACTGGCATTGACAGATGATTCCTTCAGTGACGTACTGTCAAGCATCTGCTCCAAGGAAGAGACAGCTGCATCTGGCTCTTGCAGCGCTTCTGCATTGGTGGGCACTGCCAACGAATCTGGTAACCTGAAGAGGAACAAACAGGCTCAGGGAGTGGAACAGTGTGTACTTATATGTTAGGAGATGAATAGCACACTATTATGGATAACTTGAATCAGACTGTATTTTAAAAATAACTTCCTTTATATCAGAAATACCAAATACACAGACTGTATTTGCTGGAGTAGTAATTAATACTACATGACTAAATTTTATATGGGACTATTTGTTAGATTTGTCACTATGTTTTTGATCAAATTATACTACTCTACTTGATACTACCTTAGCCTAGTTTTCATAAAATTTGTAGCGATTTACTGAAGTTGGAACCCCCAGTAGTACTCCGATTCTAAGTCCGTCACTGCTCTATTTATAACATCTGGGATCACATCCCAGTTCCATTCCAAACAGACAAAACCAGTTGGTCAGGTTTCAGTTCACACAAAAAATGGATGCGCAGGGGGGAGCCCAAAGAGGAACTCCGGCGAAAAACTAAAACGAAGAGGTGCTGGATCACGCTAAACCCAGATGGCAAAAAATTAGTACACTCCCTCCCCAAGGATCGAAGAGAAATCAACCCTATCTCGGCATGTAGAACGGGAACAGAGAAGCGATGGAGAGATGGGCGCTTTCCTACAGTGGTGGGGACTGCGGCGGATCGGGGAGTTCCCCCCTGCTTTGGTGATGGCGGGCCATGGCTCGGAGGGACGCCGCGAAGCTTGCGCCGTCGCGGCGCTAGGGCGACATGGGGTGTCTGCGGAGGATTGGAGATCTTTTTGACAGGAGGATTTGGAGATTCTGCTTTGGGGACTGTCCTTGTTTTGGGAGGGGAGGGGAGAGGGGAGATACGGGGGCCACGCTCGGTCGTCCGGAAGGTCGCGGTCGAGCGGACGCGTGTCACGCGGGGAGCTCCTCTCGGGCAGACGGCCCCATATGTCACTGTACTGCCGCTCAGTTCCACTATATTAGTATACTCCATATTTGTTTTCCCTGATTTTAGTAAAATCAATTAAACCTTTTTTTCAGGGAACTAAACTTTTTTTAGTCATAACATGAAAATAATAACAGCTCAAAGGTTCTACAGTCCAAAAGAAAAACTCCGCACCAGAAGATTCGCGAAAAGAAGAAAAAATACACTCATTTGTTTCCTTTTACTTAGCATACTTTATTTGTCTTAAATCAAACTTTATAAAATTTGATCAAATTTATGTAAAAAAATAAACATCATCTACACTACCAAATAGATGCAATATGGAAACACATTCCATGACGGGTCTAATATTTTTTTATAAGCTTGATCAAACTTTAGAAGGTTTAACTTAACACAAAACTAATATGCAAAGTGAAAAAAAGGGAAGTACTGTATAAGGGAATGTGCATCTCCCTGAATAATAGCGTGAAAACCAACCCCTGGCTTCTCCTACAGCTCGTACTCGTGCCCTTCTCTCCGACCCTCTATTCCGACAACCTACTTAAGTAGGATTTTTTTGATTCAAAGGACTTTCATAGAAAGTTTGGAGGATTAGAATCCTTTAAGATTTTTTTTCGTATGTTGGTTGTTTGATTCATAGGATTGAATCCTATAAAAAATCCTAAGAATTTTTTTGTACTACTCCCCATTAGGATTTCTAGCATCCACTCAAACCTTTTTGAAAGAATCTTTTGCTTTTTTCCTATAATGCAATCAAACAACCCAAAGTCCTACAGGATTCAGATGAGCATGGCATTCCCACATTTTAACAATCCTGCGATTCAAAGAGGCCCTTACATCAGGCTTACCACCACCCGGACTCCATGCCCAGTGTCCTAAGCTCTATCATTGCCACCCTCCCATGACGTCTCCCCAGCTCATTCACTTCTCCTGATGTCCGCTCTCCTGGCACATCTCATGTAGATCGGCCTGCTACTGGCCCGCTTGCGGGGTGCTTCTCCAAGTCGCCACCGTCATCGCTTGCCTTGATGTTGCGGCTGACGGTCGAGAGTGAGAAGAAAAAGAGAGATAAAGTCAACTAATTTGTGAGCTTCGGATACGAGAGGTGGGTATTGAGTGTGAGGTATTGGGAACTGCAAAAACACATCCTCAATCATTCTAAATTTAATATTGTGTTGAGGATGAGATTAATTTTTAAAGTAAATGATCCGAATTTGTTGATAAATTAGATAAAGTACATCGAATGAAACAAAAACTAAATGACAAAGGGCCGAGTTATAAGACTAAACTATATGAAAGTCCTTCATAGTCGTTGACTCTAGATCCACCTCTCGCATCCAAACTTTTCTCCGTGCATCCTGTGAAGAAATTGTTGAAAACCAAACCAGTCCAAACTGGAATAACCTCAAAGGTTTCAAAGAATCGTATGGGTCAACAAGTGAACCTAACGTCAACGCACTATAGGAAGTGGCACGCTCGAAAATCCGTTGGTGCTCCTGGGAGCACGCGCTCCTGCGCGCGAATAATATCTTTTGTAATGTCCAAAAAAAATTGAACAAAAATTATATGTGGTCTTTGTTACATCCAAATATTACATACAAATTTATAGGTGAAAAGGTTAAATATTTTAACCTGTGCAAAAAAAACCTACCTCAAAATATCACCCTAAATTTGTTTTTTTTTTCACCGACGAAACACTGTCGCTCCATTTCGCACAAAAAATTCAAAGATGTTTTATGATATTAACACGAACATCTAAAAAAAACAGATTAAAAAAAATGTTTACTATACTTTTTTCGCGCGCTCGAGGAGGCAAAATGCCACTCTGGGGGCACACCCCATCCAAGGAGGGTTGCCAAATTATTGGGTCATTGACATAATGTTAGGGAAGAAGACCAGAAGCACACAAAAAATAAATCAAGATAGCCAGCAAGAGAATACCATGGCCGTCACCACCGTCAAGATAGGCCAAAGCGGCGGGCAACAATCAGCGATAACGGGAGTAGTCCATCCATGGGGCCAAAACACCGCAAGCTCTTCGGTGTACTTCCTCCGCTTCTGAATATTAGTATTTTTAAAAATTTCAATACAAATTACATATGGATGTATATAGACTTATTTTAGGATGCAGATTCCCTTATTTTATAATTTTCTTAAAAGATGGACATGAAGTTTCTGCTCCCGAGCTCAAATCAGTTCGGTGAACAGTAAAATCAAAAAATGTTCAAAAAATTCTGATTTTTTTTTCGTGAACAACATTGACAAAATATCTAAGTGTGTGCAAAAAATTGGCCTGAAATAACATTTCAATAAGGCCTGAAAAACAATGTTATTTCATCGAATGTTATTTTGTATGACATCACTACCATCATCAAAATTTCATGGTCAAAGACACGAAAATCAAATATAGATGAAAAATGAACTGCCTCCGATCTATTGTTCCCTTGCCCGAGAAGCCGAGTAAGCCCGAGGCAAGGGAAACCAGCAAACAACAAATAAACTGGTCGAGGGTGTCACGGTGACTGGGTCTTTCCTCTCCCGATGCTACGATAACCTTATTGGAGATGACGTATTGGGACCTGCTGGAGATGATCTAGGGAAACATCGGTACACCACTAGCATTGTCGGCTCTAGCTTCCTATATATGGATGATATGATGGACAATCTAGTTCACACTGGATTTGAAATATACTTCCTCCGTTCTTAAATATAAGACCTTTTAAAGATTTCGCTACAAGATTATATACGGAGGAACATAAGTAAATTTATACTTTAAAATATGTCTACATACATCCGTATATAGTTCATAGTGTAATCTTTAAAAAGTCTTATATTTAGAAACGGAGGGAGTACACAGCATGTGAGAGAGAGAGAAAGAGAGGGAGGGCATACGTGGGGGCACGCAGCGACATGTTGGCCTTCGCCACGCGCTCACGATCAAGAGATCCACCAAAGGCCAAAACCTCGTGTATTTTGCTCCGTGACCCTGTCAACATATCACCACCGATTATATTTATACCGAAAGAGCAGAGCATGAGTCGGACATGGACTTTGAACTCTTGCCGGTGCACGCACGTGTATACCAGGGAGACTATCATCTTTTTTCTTTTTCTTTTTTACCGGTAGGGAAACTATCATCAACGTATCATGAAAACAATTTTCATCCAATGTTTCGTTGTTTGTTCGCATGGTGATTAGAAGTTAATAACTATGCAAGGAATGGCTTTGGCTCTCAACACTCCAACCGTACAGTGATTCTACAGTCAGAGTCTTCTGAAGCTTTGTCCAGCTTGTCCACTGATGCTCTGGTTCGCTCGGCGTATGACCAGTTAGGTTTAGAGATTAAGGAATTGACGAGTGAGAGGGAGTTTTTACTTCAGAAAATTAGCCGTACTCAAAATAGAGTTGCCGATCGGTTGGCTACCTATAGCCGGTCTGAACGAGCCACAACGGTGTGGTTGGGCTCGATTCCACCTTGTATCGAGGATCTGTGGCCTCTTGACTGTAACTCTATGAATTTACAATAAAATTCCCTTTTACCCAAAAAAAAACTATACTTAAATCAGAGCACCTCGGCCAGCATGACGGCCTCCTCCACGTGGGACACGGCCGCCTCCCGCGCGCACCTAAAGGTCTCCAACTTCGCCGTGTGTTTCTTCTCCCACGGCCGCAGCCCTGCACCATAAAACGAGCCACCCCACTCGTCGACATCGGGTTCTCAGCCTCATCCATCTCGTCTGTGATGGTGCGAAGGAGATAGAGGAGGCGCTTGATGAGGGCCTCGGCGGGGAGCGCGTCGAGCACCTCGCATCGGACGCAGTAGGCGACGATGGGGATGCCAAGATCCAGGCCATCCGCGTCTGCATGGCCCACAAGCACGCCGCCTCCGCCGATACCACCCTGATGCCATCCGCGTCCGCAAGATTCTGGCCATCTTCGCCAGCAAGCAGCAACAGAACAACAACCAGCGCGCTACCTCCGATGATACCATCCCGACGTCGGCGGCGCCCATGGCCCCGGGCCCCATCGTCTTCGAGAGCGTCGCGACGTCCGAGATGACGCCCTGCAGGACACGCCGCGCCGCGCGTGCGGGTCACCACCGCCGCATGGGATGAGCCCGACAAGGAACAACCATGCGTCCGCGCCCACTGCCCCTCTACAGCCGCCGCACACGAGCGGCACCCGACGCCCTGACACTGCGGCCACGACCAGGCAAGGACGTGCAAGATGGCGAGGGCATCGGAGAAGAGACGCGAGGCGTCGGTCGTGGTGAGCCTGTGGCAGAGCGGGTGCAACTCAGGGTCGTCGGTGAGCAGGTCGTCGACGCCGGCCTCGAGCGCGAGGAGCACGTGTAGCGCCTGCCCGTCTTTACCATCTTCCCCAACCTCGTGTACAACTTATCTCATACTGCCAGATTAATGAGGTGATTACCACAAACCATGTGCATACACGTACTGCCAGAGCCACCCACGTGCACTTCAAAGCATCGCTCGGGCGTGGCTCGTGGGAAACTGCCGAACTGGCAGTCCTAGTGATGCAGGCACATAATTGTTTTAAGAACCGTGGCATGCAGACTCATCAATGTTTGCATATAATCAAACAGCCGGACACAAAAAGATTATGCATACAATGGTCCTAATTGGGCCTCGTGATACCAAACATGCCCTAAGGACATTTGCAACACAACCTAAGGGCAACTCCAAAGGCCAACTGTGCCGCCTTGACCCGTTTGGGTACAAAATACTCCCCCGTCTCAAAATAAGTGTCTATGGTCTAGTACAAAAATTGTACTAGTTCAGTACAAAATCTGCGACACTTATTTCGGGACCAAGGAAGTATACGCCAAATGCGAGGATGCAAACGGACGGAAATCCATTTTCATGCCCACTTTGATCCCATTTTAGCCCAAATTTGATCGGAATTTGAGTCCGCGCGGACACGCCATGGACGCCCGCGGCGTCCTCCCATTGTCCTTTGCTGGTCCGTATGTCGGTGGCACACCATTTCCACTCCCACCTTTCCTCTCCCCAAATCCTCCCTCCGCCCTAGAGCCATGGCCGACGAACCTGTTGGAAATATGCCCTAGAGGCAATGATAAAATGATTATTATTATATTTCCTGGTTCATGATAATTGTTTATTATCCATGCTATAATTGTATTGACTGGAAACATATTGCATGTATGGATATATAAACAACACTTTGTCCCTAGTGTGCCTCTAGTAAACTAGCTCGTTGATCAAAGATGGTCAAGGTTTCCTAGCCATTGACATGAGATGTCATTTGATAACAGGATCACATCATTAGGAGAATGATATGATGTACAAGACCCAAACTATAAACGTAGCATATGATCGTGTCAGTTATTGCTACAGTTTTCTGCATGTCAAGTATATGTTCCTATGACCATGAGATCATGCAACTCACGGACACCGGAGGAGTGCCTTGTGTGTATCAAACGTCGCAACGTAACTGGGTGACTATAAAGGTGCTCTACAGGTATCTCCGAGGGTGCACTAGTAGAAAACAGGGCTTTGGTCCAGGCCGGGCCAGTCCATTAGTCCCGGTTCACTCACGAACCGGGACCAATGGGGGCAATGGTCCCGGTTCGTGAGGCCAGGGGGCCCGCTGGGCCACGTGGGGCATTGGTCCCGGTTTGTCAGACCCCTTTGGTCCCAGTTTCAGACACGAACTGGGACCAATGTGCCTCGCTCCTGGCCCACAACCATTGGTCTCGGTTCGTGTCTGGAACCGGTACCAAAGGGGGTCCTTTAGTCCCGGTTCCAGCCATGAACCGGGACCAATGACATGCCTATATATACCCCCTCGTCGGCGAGCAGAGCACTCCACACTGCTCTATTTTTCTGGCCGGCGAGGGAAGAGCTTTGTGGTGCTCTAGCTCACCTCCTATGCACATGAGGTGTTCGATGAAATGCCCTAGCCACATTTAAGCTTTCTCCTCTCGAAGCTCCTTGTCCAAGCTCCATTTCCCTCAAGATTTGTCTAGGTTTGGCGGTCCGTCCTGTCCCGTCCCCGTCCTCACCACCGTCGATCGCCCGCGCCCATCTCGGTGTCAGCACCACCTATTGGAAATATGCCTTAAAGGCAATAAATAAAGTGTTTATTATTATATTTCCTTGTTCATGATAATTGTTTATTATCCATGCTATAATTGTATTGATTGGAAACACATTACATGTGTTGATAAGTAGACAACACTTTGTCCCTAGTATGCCTCTAATAGACTAGCTCGTTGATCAAAGATGGTCAAGGTTTCCTAGCCATTGACATGAGATGTCATTTGATAACGGGATCACATCATTAGGAGAATGATGTGATGGACAAGACCCGAACTATAAACGTAGCATATGATCGTCTCAGTTTATTGCTACAGTTTCTGCATGTCAAAGTATATATTCCTATGACCATGAGATCATGCAACTCATGGACACCGGAGGAGTGCCTTGTGTGTATCAAACGTCGCAACGTAACTGGGTGACTATAAAGGTGCATTACAGGTATGTCTGAGGGTGTCTATTGGGTTGGCATGCATCAAGACTGGGATTTGTTACTCCGTGTGACGGAGAGGTATCTCAGGGCCCACTCGGTAATACAACATCACAATAAGCCTTGCAAGCAATGTGACTAAGTGGTAGCCATGGGATCTTGTATTACAAAACGAGTAAAGAGACTTGCCGGTAATGAGGTTGAACTAGGTATACAGATACCGACGATCGAATCTCGGGCAAGTAACATACCGAAGAACAAAGGGAACATCATACGGGATTAACTGAATCCTTGACATAGAGGTTCGACCGATAAAGATCTTCATAGAATATGTAGAAACCAATATGGGCATCCAGGTCCTACTATTGGTTATTAACCGTAGAGGTGTCTCGGTCATGTCTACATAGTTCTCGAACCCGCAGGGTCTGCACACTTAAGGTTTGGTGACGTTTCGGTAGTATAGAGTTATGCATGGTGGTGACCGAAGGTTATTTGGAGTCCCGAATGAGATCACGGACGTCACGAGGATCTCCGGAATTGTCCGGAGGTAAAGATTGATATATAGGAAGTCCTGTTTTGCTCGCCGGAAAAGTTTCGGGCTCATCGGTAGTGTACCGGGAGTGCCGGTAGTGTACTGGGGGACCATCGGAAGGGGTATTTCGACCCAAGAGGCTACATGGGTTGTGGGAGGGTGAATATCAGCCCTTAGTGGGCTGGTGGAAGTCCCACACAAGGCCCATGCGGATGGGAAGAAAAGCCCCAAAGGAAAAAGGTGGAAAAAGGCCAAAAGGGCCAAATAAGGAAGGAGTCCTAATCCTACTAGGAGTGGAGGAGGAGGACTCCTCCCTCCTGGTTCAGCCGAAGCCTAGGGCTGGCCCCTTGAGGGACAAGCCTGCTCCTCCTCTCCTCCTATATATACTAGTGATTTTGAGGGTTTTTGCACAAGATTTTCTGCCACGTGCTGCCCTCTCCTCTAGTGCATAGTTTCTCCTCTAGATCGGTTTTCTGCAGTGCTTAGGCGAAGCCCTGCCAGAATAACTCCACCACCATCGCCGCAACGTCGTCGCGCTGCTGGAGAACTCATCCACCTCTCTGCCCCTTTTGCTGGATCAAGAAGGTGGAGATCGTCATCAAGCCGTACGTGTGCTGAACGTGGAGGTGCCGTCCGTTCGTTGCTAGATCGGGACGGATCATGATTGGATCGCAGGACGCTCGACGCTTTGGATCGCGAAGACGTTCGACTACATCAACTGTGTTTCTTAATGCTTCCCGCTTAGTGATCTACAAGGGTACGTAGATCCACTCTCCCTCTCGTAGATGCTCATCACCATGGATAGATCTTGCGTGTGCGTAGGAAAATGTTTGTTTCCCATGCAACGTTCCCCAACAGTGGCATCCTGAGCTAGGTCTGTGTGTAGATGAGATCTCGAGTAGAACACAAAGAGTTTGTGGGCGTTGATTCTTAGGTTGCTTCCTCCCTTGGTCGTGTTTTGGTTCAGCGGTATTGTAGGATGAAGCGGCCCGGACCAACATTACTCGTACGCTTACGAGAGACCGATTCCATCGACTGACGTGTAACTTTGTTGCACAAAGATGGATGGCGGGTGTCTGTTTCTCCTACTTTAGTTGGATCGGATTTGACAAAAGCGGTCCTTGAGAAGGTTGAAAAGCAACTTATGTATCACCGTTGTGGTTTATGCGTAGGTGAGAATTGTTCTTGCTAGATACCCGTAGCAGCCACGTAAAACATGCAACAACAATTAGAGGACGTCTAACTTGTTTTTGCAGGGTATGATGTGATGTGATATGGCCAATTACATGATGAGATATATGTGATGTATGAGATGATCATGTGTTGTATATAATATCACGACTTGCATGTCGATGAGTACAACAACCGGCACGAGCCATAGGGTTGTCTTTAAATATTGTATGACCTACGTGTCAATCATTAAGCGCTATGTAATGCTTTACTTTATCACTAAACGGTAGCAATAGTAGTAGAAGCATGGTGGGCGCGACAACCCCAATGGAGACACATTGTTGGAGATCAAGATGATGGAGATCATGGTGTCGTGCCGGTGACGATGGAGATCATGTTGGTGCTTTCAAGATGGAGATCAAAAGCACAAGTTCATGGCCATATCATGTCATTTATGATTTACATGTGATGTTAATCCTTTTATGCACCTTGTTTTGCTTAGGACGATGGTAGCATTATAAGGTGATCCCTCACTTAAATTTCAAGATGAATTGTGTTCTCCCCGAGTGTGCACCGTTGCAAAAGTTCGTCGTGTCGAGACACCATGTGATGATCGGGTGTGATAGACTCTACGTTCACATACAATGGGTGCAAGCCAGTGTTGCACATGCAGAACACTCGGGTTAAACTTGACGAGCCTAGCATGTACAGACATGGCCTCGGAACACAAGAGACCGAATGGTCGAACATGAGTCATATAGTAGATATGATCAACATGATGATGTTCACCATTGAAACCACCTCAACTCACGTGATGATCGGACTTGAGTTGGTGAATTTGGATCATGTGACACTCAGATGACCTGAGGGATGTCAATTTGAGTGGGAGATTTAGTAATTTGATTAACTAAACTCATTATCTTGAACAATAGTCTAAGTAACCTTTGCATATTTATGATGTAGATCAATGGCTCGCGCAGTAGCACCCCTGAATTTCAATGCATTCCTAGAGAAAGCTAAGTTGAAAGATGATGGAAGTAACTTTGTTGACTGGGCCCGTAATCTGAGGATTATCCTCACGGCTTCCCAGAAATCATATGTTCTTGATGCACCGCTTCGTGACCAACCAGAAGACCTGTCATCCGAAGACGTTAAGAACGCTTGGGAGGCACGTTCTGGAGATTACTCAGTAGTTCAGTGTGCAATATTGTGTGGCTTAGAACCGGGACTTCAAAGACGTTTTGAACGTCATGGAGCATATGAGATGTTCCAGGAGTTGAAGTTCATCTTTCAGAAGAATGCCCGGATCGAGAGGTATGAGACCTCTGATAAGTTCTATGCTTGCAAAATGGAGGAGAATGGGTCTATCAGTGAACATATACTTAGAATGTCTGGGTACTCGACTCGTCTGGCAGAGTTGGGAATTGCCCTTCCGCCAGAGGCGATCACTGGTAGAGTTCTTCAATCACTGCCACCTAGTTACAAGAGCTTTGTGATGAACTATAACATGCACGGGATGAACAAGTCAGTCGCCGAGCTGTTTGCGATGCTAAAAGTCGCTGAGTCTGAAATCCAGAAAGAACATCAAGTGTTGATGGTCAATAAAATCACTAGTTTCAAGAAGAATGGCAAGGGCAAGGGCAAGAAGGGTAAAACCAAGAAGGATGGCAAAGCAGTTGCTACTCCTGTAAAGAAGCCCAAGGCTTGACCCAAGCCAGAAACTAAGTGCTTTCATTGCAAGGGAACTGGTCACTGGAAGCGGAACTACCCCAAGTACCTGCCTGACAAGAAGGCGGCCAACGACAAACAAGGTATATATGATATACATGTTATTGATGTGTACCTTACTAGCTCTCGTTGTAGTGCCTGGGTATTTGATACCGGTTCGGTTGCTCACATTTGCAACTCAAAATAGGAACTACGGAATAAACAAAGGCTGGCAAAGGACGAAGTGACGATGCGCGTGGGAAATGGTTCCAAGGTTGATGTGATCGCCGTCGGCACGCTCTCTCTTCGATTACCATCGGGATTAGTGATGAACCTGAATAATTGTTATTTAGTGCCTGCGTTAAGCATGAACATTATATCTAGATCTTGTTTATTGCGAGATGGTTACTCATTTAAATCAGAGAATAATGGTTGTTCTATTTATATGAGTAATATCTTTTATGGTCATGCACCCAATGTAAGGGGTTTATTCATATTGAATCTTGATAGTGATGATACACATGTTCATAACATTGATGCCAAAAGATGTAGAGTTGATAATGATAGTACCACTTTCTTGTGGCACTGCCATTTAGGTCATATTGGTGTAAAACGCATGAGGAAGCTTCATGCTGATGGGCTTTTGGAGTCACTTGATTTTGAATCACTTGACACATGTGAACTATGCCTCATGGGCAAGATGACTAAAACGCCGTTCTCTGGAACAATGTAATGGGCAAGTGACTTATTGGAAATCATACATACTGATGTGTGCGGTCCAATGAATGTTACAGCGCGCGGTGGATATCGTTATTTTCTCACCTTCACTAATGACTTAAGTAGATATGGGTATATTTACTTAATGAAACACAAGTCTGAAACGTTTGAAAAGTTCAAGCAATTTCAGAGTGATGTTGAGAATCATCGTAACAAGAAGATTAAATTCCTGCGATCTGATCGAGGAGGTGAATATTTGAGTTATGAGTTTGGCAGTCACTTAAGACAGTGTGGAATTGTTTCACAGTTGACACCACCTAGAACACCACAGCGTAATGGTGTGTCCGAACGTCGTAATAGAACCTTATTAGATATGGTGCATTCTATGATGTCTCTTGCTGATTTGCCACTATCATTTTGGGGTTATGCATTGGAGACAGCTGCATTCACTTTAAATAGGGCACCATCGAAATCCGTTGAGACGACGCCATATGAACTATGGTTTGGCAAGAGGCCAAAGTTGTCGTTTCTTAAAGTTTGGGGATGTGATGCTTATGTCAAAAAGCTTCAGCCTGAAAAGCTGGAACCCAAAGCAAAGAAATGCGTCTTCATAGGATAGCCGAAAGAGGTAGTCGGGTATACCTTCTATCTCAGATCCGAAGGCAAAGTGTTTGTCGCTAAGAACGGAACATTTATTGAGAAAGGGTTTCTCTCGAAAGAATTTAGTGGGAGGAAAATAGAGCTTGATGAGGTTATTGAACCTTTACTTCAACTAGAGAGTAGCACAACGCAGAAAGATGTTTTTGTGGAGCCTACGATAGTTGAAGAGGAAGTTAATGATGATGATCATGAAGCTTCGGATCAAGTTACTATTGAACCTCGTAGGTCGACAAGGGCGTGTACTGCTCCTGAGTGGTACGACAACCCTGTCTTGGAGGTCATGTTGTTGGACAACAATGAACCTACGAGCTATGGAGGAGCAATGATGGGCCCAGATTCCGAGAAATGGTTAGAGGCCATGAAATCCGAGATGGGATCCATGTATGAAAACAAAGTGTGGACTTTGGAAGTATTACCTGAAGGGCGAAAGGCCATTCAAAACAAATGGATCTTTAAGAAGAAGACGGACGCGGACGGTAATGTCACCATCTATAAAGCTCGACTTCTGGCAAAGGGTTTTTCACAAGTTCAAGGAGTTGACTACGATGAGACCTTCTCACCCGTAGCGATGCTTAAGTCCATTAGAATCATGTTAGCAATAGCTTCTTATTTCGACTATGAAATTTGGCAGATGGATGTCAAAACAGCATTCCTCAATGGTTTTTATTGAGGAAGAGTTGTATATGATGCAACCAGAAGGTTTTGTCGATCCAAAGAATGCTGACAAAGTTTGCAAACTCCAGCGATCCATTTATGGGCTGGTGCAAGCATCTCGGAGTTGGAATAAGCGCTTTGATGAGGTGATCAAAGCGTTTGGGTTTATACAAGTTTATGTAGAAGCTTGTATTTACAAGAAAGTGAGTGGGAGCTCTATAGCGTTTCTAATATTATATGTGGATGACATATTGCTAATTGGAAACAATATAGAAATGCTGGAAAGCGTGAAGGAATATTTGAACAAGAGTTTTTCAATGAAGGACCTAGGAGAAGTTGCTTTCATATTAGGCATTAAGATCTATAGAGATAGATCGAGACACTTAATAGAGATAGATCGAGACGCTTAATAGCACTTTCACAGAGCACATACCTTGATAAAGTTTTGAAGAAGTTCAAAATGGATCAGGCCAAGAAGGGGTTCTTGCTTGTGTTACAAGGTGTGAAGTTGAGTAAGACTCAATGCCCAATGACTGCAAAAGATAGAGAAAAGATGAGTGTCATCCCCTATGCTTCAGCCATAGGCTCTATCATGTATGCAATGCTGTGCACAAGACTCGATTTCAGCCTTGCCATAAGTATGTTCGGAAGGTTTCAAAGTGATCCTGGAATGGAGCACTGGGCGGCGGTAAAAAATATCCTTAAGTACCTGAATAGGACTAAGGAAATGTTTCTCGTTTATGGAGGTGATGAAGAGCTCGTCGTAAAGGGTTACATCGATGCAAGCTTTGACACTGATCCGGATGACTCTAAGTCGCAAACCGGATATGTATTTATTCTCAACGGGGGAGCAGTAAGCTGGTGCGGTTCCAAGCAAAGCATGGTAGCCGATTCTACATGCAAAGCGCAGTACATCGCAGCCTCGAAAGGTGTCAGGAAGGTGTCTGGATGAAGCAGTTCATGACAGATCTTGGAGTAGTGCCCAGTGCACTAAATCCAATGACTCTATTCTGTGACAACACTGGTGCCATTGCTCTGGCCAAGGAACCAAGGTTTCACAAGAGGACTACACACATAAAGCGATGTTTCAATTCCATCCGTGATTACATCGAAGAGAAGGACATAAATATTTGGAAAGTGCACACGGATCTGAATGTTGCAGACCCGTTGACTAAACCTCTTCCAAGGCCTAAACATGATCAACACCAGAACTACATGGGTGTTCAATTCATTACAATGTAAATCACATAGTGATGTGAACTAGATTATTTACTCTAGTGCAAGTAGGAGACTGTTGGAAATATGCCCTAGAGGCAATAAATAAAGTGTTGTTTATTATATTTCCTTGTTCATGATAATTGTTTATTATCCATGCTATAATTGTATTGATTGGAAACACATTACATGTGTGGATAAGTAGACAACACTTTGTCCCTAGTATGCCTCTAGTAGACTAGCTCGTTGATCAAAGATGGTCAAGGTTTCCTAGCCATTGACATGAGATGTCATTTGATAACGGGATCACATCATTAGGAGAATGATGTGATGGACAAGACCCGAACTATAAACGTAGCATATGATCGTCTCATTTTATTGCTACAGTTTTCTGCATGTCAAAGTATATGTTCCTATGACCATGAGATCATGCAACTCACGGACACCGGAGGAGTGCCTTGTGTGTATCAAACGTCGCAACGTAACTGGGTGACTATAAAGGTGCATTACAGGTATCTCTGAGGGTGTCTGTTAGGTTGGCATGGATCAAGACTGGGATTTGTTACTCCGTGTGACGGAGAGGTATCTCAGGGCCCACTCGGTAATACAACATCACAATAAGCCTTGCAAACAATGTGACTAAGTGTTAGCCACGGGATCTTGTATTATGGAATGAGTAAAGTGATTTTCCGGTAACGAGGTTGAACTAGGTATACAGATACCGACGATCGAATCTCGGGCAAGTAACATACCGAAGAACAAAGGGAACATCATACGGGATTAACTGAATCCTTGACATAGAGGTTCTACGGATAAAGATCTTCGTAGAATATGTAGGAACCAATATGGGAATCTAGGTCCCACTATTGGTTATTGACCGTAGAGGTGTCTCGGTCATGTCTACATAGTCCTCGAACCCGCAGGGTCTGCACACTTAAGGTTTGGTGACATTTTGATAGTATAGAGTTATGCATGGTGGTGACCGAAGGTTGTTCGGAGTCCTAGATGAGTCCCGGACGTCACGAGGAGCTCCAAAATGGTCCGGAGGTAAATATTGATATATAGGAAGTCCTGTTTTGGTCGCCGGAAAAGTTTTGGGCTCATCGGTAGTGTACCGGGAGTGCCGATAGTGTACCGGGGGACCATCGGGAGGGGTATTTCGACCCAAGAGGCTACATGGGCTGTGGGAGGGTGAATACCAGCCCTTAGTGGGCTGGTGGAAATCCCACACAAGGCCCATGCGGCTGGGAAGAAAAGCCCAAAAGGAAAAAGGTGGAAAAAGGCAAAAAGGGCCAAATAAGGAAGGAGTCCTAATCCTACTAGGAGTGGAGGAGGAGGACTCCTCCCTCCTGGTTTGGCCGAAGCCTAGGGCTGTCCCCTTGAGGGCCAAGCTTCCTCCTCCTCTCCTCCTATATATACTAGTGGTTTTGAGGGTTTTTGCACAAGATTTTCTGCCACGTGCTGCCCTCTCCTCTAGTGCATAGTTTCTCCTCTAGATCGGTTTTCTGCAATGCTTAGGCGAAGCCCTACCGGAATAACTCCACCATTATCGCCGCAATGCCGTTGTGCTGCCGGAGAACTCATCCACCTCTCCGCCCCCTCTTGCTGGATCAAGAAGGCGGAGATCGTCATCAAGCCGTACGTGTGCTGAACGCGGAGGTGCCGTCCGTTCGGTGCTAGATCGGGACGGATCGTGATTGGATCGTGGTACGCTCGACGATTTGGATCGCGAATACGTTCAACTACATCAACCGCATTCCTTAACGCTTCCCGCTTAGCGATCTACAAGGGTACGTAGATCCACTCTCCCTCTCGTAGATGCTCATCACCATGGATAGATCTTGTGTGTGCGTAGGAAAATGTTTGTTTCCCATGCAACGTTCCCCAACACCACCGTGGTTAGCCTCTTCTTCTTATCTTCTTTCTAAAACAAAAAAGTTTTTACTTATATGATTTAGATAGATACTTGTGTAATTTTCTTACTTTTATTATTGTATTTATTTTGGTCACTATTGTACTTTGGCTTTAATGTGATGATGAATTTCTATTAATTTGGCCACTTCTATATTCATGATATGTTGTAATGGTTTTTAATACACTTTATTATATAACGCATGCAGATGAACCGGAAATGGATGTACGGTGACCGATGCACCTCCGAGTATATTAAGGGCCTGCATAATTTTCTTGAAGCGGTCGAGGCAAACAAGCTGAATGGTTTTATTCATTGTCCATGTACTGTCTGTGAGAATACGAAGACTTTCTCCAACTCTAAAACCCTTCACTTCCACCTGCTTGAGAAGGGTTTTATGCCACACTATAATGTTTGGACCAAGCACGAAGAAAGAGGGGTTATTATGGAAGACAACGAAGAAGAAGAGGATGATGACAACTATGTGCCTCCTGAATACGGTGGTGCTGCAACGGGGGAAGATGAAGATCAAGAGGAACCAGACGATGTGCCCGATGATGATCTTCGCCGGGTCATTGTTGATGCAAAGAGACAATGCAAAAGTGAAAAGGAGAAGTTGAAGTTTGATCGCATGCTAGAGGATCACAAAAAAGGGTTGTATCCCAATTGCGAAGATGGCAACACAAAGCTCGGTACCACACTGGAATTGCTGCAGTGGAAGGCAGAGAATGGGGTCCCTGAAAAAGGATTTGAGAAGCTACTGAAAATATTGAAGAACAAGCTTACAAAGTATAACGAATTGCCCGATAGTACATACACATCAAAGAAGGTTGTATGCCCTCTAGGATTGGAGGTGCAGAAGATACATGCATGCCCTAATGACTGCATCCTCTACCGCGATGCGTACGAGGATTTGAACGCATGCTCGGGTACCATCTTCGACTGTAATGACTTACAAAGGGTACGAGATAAATGGGAATACATTTTACATGATCGTCCAGGATCAAAAGAGCACCAACCAAAACAGCGATGTCCGCTTTGATGCAACAACCAAGAGGGGAAAGGACACATATTATGGTTACATAGCGGACATATGGGAACTTGACTATGGACATGATTTGAAGGTCCCTTTGTTTTAGTGCAAATGGGTCAATCTGTCAAGAGGCGGGGTACAGGAAGATCCATAGTACGGAATGACAACAGTGGATCTGAACAATCTTGGGTACACAGACGAACCATTCGTCCTAGCCAATGATGTGGCGCAGGTTTTCTATGTGAAGGACATGTCTACCAAACCGAGAAAAAGAAAAGATAAGGAAGCGAATACATCATACGATGAGCCAAAGCGCCACACAGTTCTTTCAGGAAAAAGAGACATTGCGGGATTGGAGGTCAAGACAGACATGTCTGAAGATTATGAAAAGTTTCATGAAATTCCTCCATTCAAAGTCAAGGCTGACCCAAGCATCCTGTTAAACGATGAAGATTATCCATGGTTACGGTGCAATAAGCAAAGGACACAAGCAAAGAAAAAGTGAAGACTTTCTCTCCACAACTATATCATTACATTTACATGTGAAGAAATGAAATGCCTTTTGTAACACATGAGTTTTCGTCCGAAACCCTTATACATCGAAAGAGATTATTTGTTTTGTACACGAAGTGCATCTAGTTTTTGCCGTAACCCTATCAACTCTTCATAACATGCTATGTGGGTGAAATGATGATACCATGCCAATTTTCAACCTTTTCAGAGTTCATTTGAAGTGCTTTTCAATTTTAGGGTTATTTAGCTCAAAAAAATCAGTAAGTGCATGAAAAATAGCAAATGAAGTCAGAAAGGTTGAAAATTAATGATGTGGCTTTGAATGGTGCATTTTGAAACACAAAAAGTATGGAGTTCAAATAAGTTCAAAAAAATGAAATCGCTTTGTAATAGATTAGTTTTCGTTCGAAATCGTGATACTTCGACAAAGATTGTCCATTTTGTACACAAAGTGCATACAATTTTTGTCGTAACCCTCTCAACTTTTTAGCACATGCTATGTGGGTGAAATGATGATACCATGCCAACTTTGAACCTTTTCAGAGTTCATTTGAAGTGCTTTTCAATTTACCGTCATTTTAGCTCAAAATAAATGATGAAATGAATGAAAATAGCAAATGAAGTCAGAAAAAGGTTGAAAGGGGATGATGTGGCTTTGAATGGTGCATATTGAATGCAGAAAAAGTCTTGAGTTCAAATATGTTTAAAAAATTGAAATGCTTTTGTAACAGACGTGTTTTCGTCCGAAACCCTGATACTTCGAAAGAGATTCCCAATTTTGTACACGAAGTGCATCTAGCTTTTACCGTAACCTTCTCAAGTTTTTAGCAAATGCTATGTGGGTGAAATGATGGTACCATGCCAAGTTTCAACCATTTCAGAGTTCATTTGAAGTGCTTTTGAATTCAGGGTCATTTTAGCTCAAAATAAATGATGAAATGCATGAAAAATAGCAAATGAAGTCAGAAAAGGGTTGAAAAGGAATGATGTGGCTTTGAATGGTGCATATTGAGTGCAGAAAAAAATTCTTGAGTTCAAATATGTATAAAAAATTTAAAATCCTTTTGTAACAGACATGTTTTCATTCGATAAAAGTCATATAACTGAACTTGATATTATATACAATTCATGCAACTAAAATTATCAAATTTATTTGTGTTAAAACTTTAATAGAAAAAAGAATGTTCATAAATTATTTTTTGTTAAGAACTTCTAATATGCAAAAAAATAAAACAAGTGAAAATAGTTGCGCTTATAGGGAAAATTCGACCTAAATTCAAAGTGCTAGTAAATGCATACTAGCATTTTGAATTTAGGTCAAATTTCCCGTATAAGGGCATCTACTTTCACTTTGAGAGGAGCTCAAAGTAGTAGCCGCGGCGGGGCTTATAAACAGGTTTGGGCAACCTTCGCTTGGCGAGGTGGGACTAAACTCCCACCACACCGCTATGCAAGGCCATTGGTCCTGGTTGGTGCCACCAACTGGGACCAATGCCTACCTTTGGTCTCGGTTCGTTCAACCAACCGGGACCAAAGGTCTCTTCTTCCCGCCCTTTGGGCTGACGAAAATGCCCCTTTCATCCCGGTTGGTGCCACCAACTGGGACCAAAGGTCCCTGTTTCCCGCCCTTTGGGCTGCTAAAAAGAGACCTTTGGTCCCGGTTCGTGGCACCAACCGGGACTAAAGGTGGGCATTGGTCCCGGTTGGTGCCACGGCCCGGGACCAATGCTTCTTCTATATAGGAAGCACTTAGGAAATTTCATAGTTTTCATTGCTACTTCGCTGAGCCTGCCGTCCTCGTCCCCGTCGCCGCTTGCCGCCTCGAGCCCGCAGTTGTCGTCCCCGTCCCCATCGCCACCCCCGTCGCCTCCCTGTTGCCGCCCCCGCCGTCGTCGTCCCCGTCCTAGTCGCCGCCCCCGTCGCCGCCCCGTCCCCGTCGCCTCCCCCATCGCCCCCGTCGCCGCCCCGCGCCCGTCGCCGCCCCTTCCCCGTCGCCTCCCCCGCCGCCCCCGTCGCCGCCCCGTCCTCATCACCTCTCCTGTCGCCCCTGTCGCCGCCCCGGCCACCCCCATCGCTGCCCCTCCCCCGCCGCCTCCCCCGCCGCCCCCGTTGCCGCCCCGTCCCGGTCGCCTCCCCGTCGACGCCCCCACTGTGAGCCGCCGCCGCCCCGTCGCCCCCGCTGCTGTGAGCCACCGCCGCCTCGGCTCTGTGCAATTTAAAAAAATATATATGTTGATTTTTATATGACGAATGTTTTTGTTCATATCTAATGTATATATGTATGTGGCTATATATAATATATAATGTATATATGTATGTGGCTATATGTTCTGTCAGATTAGTTGATTTTGTTTATGACACTTTTTATGTTTTAGTTGTTTTATGTTTTATTTAATTATTAGGAGTCCTAGGAAAAATTAGTATGTCTATGTTAGATTACAGAAAAATTCTTGGTTTTTGGAAAAAATAGTGGTTAAACGATAAGGAAACATTCTCATAGGAATTTGTCCTGACGTCGACGATGCCCGGCTGGCATCCTCGTCATCGAGTGGTCCGCGAGAGCCTGCTTGATAGGCGCCATGTCCGGGACTGGGCTCCGCCGGGCTGGCACTTGGAGGTGCTACCTTCCTGGGCTCGGAGCTTGGTGAGGAATCTAGGTCTCGTCATCGACCCAGAGCTTCTGTGGTGGCGGTCATGTGGACCACTTTCGGTGCGAAGGGAGCGCCCCCCGCTGAGGTGGTACATCGCCATGTCAGGGAGGAGGATGAGCACGTCCATCGCTACATGGCGGCGTTGGACGCCAGGTTCAACAGTACCTGGCAGATTCTTTAGGGTTCTCACCCGAGTTATGATCCCATGATGGTTCCTTATCTTTGGGTGTCCACCGCCGGCGAATCAAAGACCGCTAGTGAACTGAGTTCACCATCCTCCACTTTGGATTCTAGGATATTTGATCTGTATTAGTGATCTTATATGATATTATTCAAGATGTATTAGTCAATATTTGATCATGCATTAACTGGATCATTCGGGATGATGTATTAGTTAATATCGAGTGCTTGTGATTTGCCAGTCATTCCAGCAAAACATAGGGAATTTTTTCTATGTCATTGCTCGATATATGGAACGGGTTGACTTTAGGTCTGTTTCGGCTCCTTGTGTGTCTTTCAGTGAGTGAGAGTGTCTACCATATATATATATATATGAGAGTGTCAACCTTATATATATATATATATATATATATATGAGAGTGGAAGAATCCCGACTGTTGTCGTGGGGGTCGCTTCTCCTTCGTTCCCGTGTGCTAGATGTTTTGGTGTAATGCACTCGGGGACGAATGGAGGAGCCACCATCATCGACGGTCGCAATATCAGAGGGAGTGCCCACCATATACGTGAGATGAAAGTTTAGGAAGGAAAGACTCGACAGACCTAAAGTTAACCCGTTACATATTGAGTAATAGTGATTTGTGTGTTGATCAGTTTCCTGGTAGTTTCCTTCGATCGATTTTAAATATTTAAAACCGGTCGAAGGAAATAGTAGTGATTTTATATGATAATATTCAAGATGTATTAGTTAATATTTGATGACGCATTAATAACTGGATTATTCGAGATGATGTATTAGTGATATTATATTCGAGTTCATTATAAATTATTAGTGATATTTTATCGGTATAATGCGTGTGTGACTTTCGGTCTGTCGTTGCTCCTTTTGTGACTTTCATGTGTGTTCTTGATAGAGGAATCCCGACTGTTGTCATGGGGGGCGCCTCCTCTTTTTTCTCTTCTTTGCGATATACTCGTCGGTATAATGAGCAAGAAGAGAAGAGGGAGGGGGCGTCCATCACCGGTGGTCGAACTATTACTGTGAGAGAGTGCCCACCAACATATATACACCACCATATCAGTGTGAGAGAGTGCGCACCAACACACCATGAGATATGAGAGTTATTTAAGGAAAGCCATGACGGACCGAAAGTCACACACGCATTAGGATCCAAAGCGTGCCATAATTCTTGAATTATGAACACAAGAAATGTCGTCGTCATCAGACGACGATAGGATCCAAGCGTGTGAATTATGCTATGAATAAGGGTCTGTGTGACCAGCCTGGGCTGCGAGACGGCAGTTTCTTCACCATGAAGCTTTACGAGGACTTTGATATTTCCACGGTACGCAACGATGATAACTGTTTTTTTGTAATTAAGCATGACTTTTGTTTCTTTCCTTCAATGCATAATTTCTATTTTATACAATTCGACTAGTTTGTCCCCTGTCATGCAAGATGGTATTTCTTGGAGAGGCTCGGTTTCAAAGAGCACGAGAGTTTCGAGACGAGGGCAGCCAACCTGAGGACTAAACATGGTCACACATTTCTTGTGAAAGTAATGAATGCACTTAATAACACAGAATTAGGGTGCTCAAATTGGGAAGCTCTTTGCAAGGCATATGGATTTCAGGAGGATTTGGAAATAACCTTCAATCTTCGTCCTGAAGATCATATTGAAGGAAACATCGACATTTGGGTGGATGTCGATATGCTTCCGGTTTTACCTCCATGTGAGTTTGTCAACCACACATATTTGTCAAGTAATTTGCATTCTATATACATAAATATTTGGTGTTCATCCATAGTAAATTTGTTAATTTTTAATTTACAGCTTATTTTGTTTCTTTGAGTGAAATACAGAACATAATCGACACGACACACTACACTTATGGATCACATCTAACTTGGGAGGAGAAGGATGATCTTATCTACTTTGTTATTGGTGTCATAGCTAGTAGGGACATCTTCCCATATAATTTGGGAACTAGCCCAAATTATACATTGTACAAAATAGTAGTGCTTAGGTTGAGGGCGGATGACATTTGCTGAAATATCTTGGTAAGAGTTGCTAATTAAGTACACTAGTACTGTTGCTTAAATGGTATTGATTACATTGCTAACTAGGCTACTATTATGTTCTTCAACATAAATTGCCAAATGAAGTTGTGCCACTGTTGATGCAACCCGAAGGTAATATGACAATAAAAAGCCCCTTCCATCCCGAGTTATCTTTTTCATACTCGACTGAGCGCAAACCACCAAGAAGGCTCCAAATTGCAGTATGAGGACAAATAAAGAAGGATCGCAAGCCACAAGTTGGAGACCATTGGATCTCTTTGCTTCATCATGGAGACATAGGTGTTATTCTTTTTCATGTCATTTTACCTAGGAGGGAGGAGTAGGTCCTATGAGGGAGGACTATGTCATTTTATCTTTTTTATGAGACTTTAACTTTGTATGATTAAGATGATGATGATGAGTTGTTAGATCTTGTGTAATTAATGGTTTCCTTCATTTGCTTATTAGCTAGCGTCGAGTTCTCTCTATGTGTATAGTAGCTAGCAGCGTCGACCAAGCACGGAGAAAGAGAGGACACTCCTCTCTATTGATTAGCTAGCTAACACAATATGAAACACCTAAATTAACCCTCCAAAAAAACAAAAACCCCAACAACTTTTGGTCCTGGTTGGTGTTACCAACCGGGACTAAAGGTCCTCCTGCCTGGGCTCCCCGCAGAGGCCATGTGGAGCCCCTTCTCTCCTGGTTCGTAAGAAAACCGGGACTAAAGGTTTAGGGCTTTAGTCCCGACCCTTTAGTCCCGGTTCCAGAATCGGGACAAATGGGCCTATGGAACCGGGACAAATGGGCCGTTTTCTACTAGTGGTGTCTGTTGGGTTGGCATGGATCAACACTGTGATTTGTTACTCCATGTGACGGAGAGGTATCTCAGGGCCCACTCGGTAATACAACATCACAATAAGCCTTGCAAGCAATGTGACTAAGTGTTAGCCACAGGATCTTGTATTACGGAAACGAGTAAATAGACTTGCCGGTAACAAGGTTGAACTAGGTATGGAGATACCGATGATCGAATCTCGGGCAAGTAACATACCGAAGAACAAAGGGAACATCATACGGGATTAACTGAATCCTTGACATAGAGGTTTGACCAATAAAGATATTCGTAGAGTATGTAGGAATCAATATGGGCATCTAGGTCCCGCTATGGGTTATTGACTATAGAGGGGTCTCGGTCATGTCTACATAGTTCTCGAACCCACAGGGTCTGCACACTTAAGGTTTGGTGACGTTTCGGTAGTATAGAGTTATGTATGGTGGTTACCAAAGGTTGTTCGGAGCCCCGGATGAGATCCGGACGTCATGAAGAGCTCTGGAATGGTCCGAAGGTAAGGATTGATATATAGGAAGTCCTGTTTTGGTCACCGGAAAAGTTTTGGGCTCATCGGTATTGTACCGGGAGTGCCGGGAGGGTACCGGGGACCATCGGGAGGGGTATTTCGACCCAAGAGGCTACATGGTCTGTGGGAGAAGGAATACCAGCCCTTAGTGGGATGTTCGAAGGCCCACAGGAAGCCCATGCGACTAGGGAAGAAAGCCCAAGGTGGAAAGAAGGCAAAAGTGGGAAAAAGGAAGGAGTCCTAATCCTACTAGGAGTGGAGGAGGAGGACTCCTCCCTCCCACTTCGGCCGAAGCTAGGGGCTGGCCCCTTGCAGGCCAAGCCTCCTCCTCCTCTCCTCCTATATATACTAGAGGTTTGAGGTTTTTTTTGGACACAGAAAAACTGCCATGTGCTACCTCTCCTCTAGATCGCAATTTCTCCTCTAGATCGGTTTTCAGCAGTGCTTAGGCGAAGCCCTGCTGGAATAGCTCTACCACCATCAGCGCAACACCGTCGCGCCACCGGAGAACTCGTCTACCTCTCCGCCCTCTTTATGGATCAAGAAGGAAGAGATCATCATCAAGCTGTACGTGTGCTGAACACGGAGGGTCGTCCGTTCGGCACTAGATCGGGACAGATCATGATTGGATCGCGGGATGCTCGGCGATTTGGATCGCGAAGACGTTCGACTACATCAATCGCGTTTCTTAAGACTTCCCGCTTAGCACTCTACAAGGGTATGTAGATCCACTCTCCCCTCTCGTAGATGCTCATCTCCTAGATTGATCTTGGTGAAGCGTAGGAAATTTTTTGTTTCCCATGCAACATTCCCCAACAGTGGCATCATGAGGTAGGTCTATGTGTAGATGAGATCTCGAGTAGAACACAAAGGAGTTTGTGGGCATTGATGCTGAGATTGCTTCCTCCCTTGGTCGTGTTTTGGTTCAGCGGTATTGTGAGATGAAGCGGCTCGGACCAACCTTACTCGTACACTTACGAGAGACCGGTTCCATCGACTGACGTGTAACTTCATTGCACAAAGATGGCTGGCGGGTGTCTGTTTCTCCTACTTTAGTTGGATCGGATTCGACAAAGGCGGTCCTTGAGAAGGTTGAAAAGCAACTTATGTATCACTGTTGTGGTTTTGCGTAGGTGAGAATAGTTCTTGCTAGATACTCGTAGCAGCCACGTAAAACTTGCAACAACAATTAGAGGATGTCTAACTTGTTTTTGCAGGGTATGTTGTGATGTGATATGGCCAATTACATGATGAGGTATATGTGATGTATGAGATGATCATGTGATGTATAGAATATCACGACTTGCATGTCGATGAGTACGGCAACCGACAAGAGCCATAGGGTTGTCTTTAATTATTGTATGACCTGCGTGTCAATCATTAAGTGTTATGTAATGCTTTACTTTATCGCTAAATGGTAGCAATAGTAGTATGAGCATGGTTTGCATGAGAACCCCGATGGCGACGCAATAATGGTGATTTCAAGATGGAGATCAAAAGCACAAGTTCATGGCCATATCATGTCACTTATGATTTGCATGTGATGTTAATCCTTTTTTGCACCTTGTTTTGCTTAGGATGACGATAGCATTATAAGGTGATCCCTCACTTAAATTTCAAGATGAATTGTGTTCTCCTCGAGTGTGCACCGTTGCGAAAGTTCGTCGTGTCGAGACACCACGTGATGATTGGGTGTGATAGACTCTACATTCACATACAACGGGTGCAAGCCAGTGTTGCACATGCGGAACACTCGGGTTAAACTTGACGAGCCTAGAATGTAAAGACATGGCCTCCAAACATAAGAGATCGAAAGGTCGAACATGAGTCATATAGTAGATATGATCAAGATGATGATGTTCACCATTGAAACCGCCTCAACTCACGTGATGATTGGACTTGAGTTGGTGAATTTGGATCATGTATCACTCAGATGACCTGAGGGATGTCAATTTGAGTGGGAGCTTTAGTAATTTGGTTAACTGAACTCATTATCTTGAACAATAGTCTTAGTAACCTTTGCTTATTTATGTTGTAGATCAATGGCTCGCGTAGTAGCACCCCTGAATTTTAATGCATTCCTAGAGAAAGGTAAGTTGAAAGATGATGGAAGTAACTTTGTGGACTGGGCCTGTAATCTGAGGATTGTCCTCACGGCTTCCCAAAAGTCATATGTCCTTGATGCACCGCTTGGTGACCAACCCACTGACATGTCATCCGAAGACGTTAAGAAGGCTTGGGAGGCACGTTCTGGAGATTACTCAATAGTTCAATGTGCAATACTGTATGGCTTAGAACCGGGACTTCAAAGACGTTTTGAACATCATGGAACATATGAGATGTTCCGGGAGTTGGAGTTTATCTTTGAGAAGAATGCCCGGATCAAGAGGTATGAGACCTCCCATAAGTTCTATGCTTGCTAAATGGAGGAGATCGGGTCTATCAGTGAACATATACTCAGAATGTCTGGGTATTCGACTCATCTAGCGGAGTTAGGTATGCCCCTTCCGCTAGAGACGATCACTGATAGAGTTCTTCAATCACTGCCACCTAGCTACAAGAGCTTTGTGATGAACTATAACATGCACAGGATGAACAAGTCAGTCGCCGAGCTGTTTGCGATGCTGAAAGTCACTGAGTCTGAAATCCAGAAAGAACATCAAGTGTTGATGGTTAATAAAACCACTAGTTTCAAGAAGAATGGCAAGGGAAAGAACGGTAACTCCGAGAAGGGTGGCAAAGCAGTTGCTCCCCCCCCCCCCCCCGTGAAGAAACCCAAGGCTGGACCCAAGCCAGAAACTAAGCGCTTTCATTGCAATGGAACTGGTCACTAGAAGCAGAACTGCCCCAAGTATCTGACTGACAAGAAGGTGACCAACAACAAACAAGGTATATATGATATACATGTTATTGATGTGTACCTTACTAGATCTCGTTGTAGTGCTTGGGTATTTGATACCGGTTCGGTTGCTCACATTTGCAACTCAAAACTGGAACTACGGAATAGACGAAGGCTGGCAAAGGACGAAGTGGCGATGCACGTGGGAAATGGTTCCAAGGTTGATGTGATCGCCGTCGGCACACTCTCTCTTCGATTACCATTGGGATTAGTGATGAACCTGAATAATTCTTATATATTGACAACGTTAAGCATGAACATTATATCTGGATCTTGTTTATTGCAAGACGGTTACTCATTTAAGTCAGAGAATAATGGTTGTTCTATTTATATGCGTAATATCTTTTATGGTATGCACCCAATGTGAGGGGTTTATTCATGTTGAATCTTGATAGTGATGATACACATGTTCATAACATTGATGCCAAAAGATGTAGAGTTGATAGTGATAGTACCACTTTCTTGTGGCACTACCGTTTGGGTCATATTGGTGTAAAACGCATGAAGAAGCTCTATGCGACTTTTGAAGTCACTTGATTTTGAATCACTTGACACACCTGAACCATGCCTCATGGGCAAGATGACTAAAACGCCGTTCTCTGGAACAATGGAACGGGCGGGTGACTTGTTGGAAATCATACATACTGATGTGTGCGGTCCGATGAGCATTGAGGCACGCGGTGGATATCATTATTTTCCCACCTTCACTGATGACTTAAATAGATATGGGTATATTTACTTAATGAAACACAAGTCTGAAACGTTTGAAAAGTTCAAGCAATTTCAGAGTGAAATTGAGAATCATCATAACAAGAAGATTAAATTCCTATGATCTGATCGAGGAGGTGAATATCTAAGTTATGAGTTTGGTAGTCACTTAAGACAGTGTGGAATTGTTTCACAATTGACACCGCCTGGAACACCACAGCGTAAAGGTGTGTCCGAACGTCGTAATCGAACCTTATTAGATATGGTGTGTTCTATGATGTCTCTTGCCGATTTGCCACTATCGTTTTGGGGTTATGCATTAGAGACAGCTGCATTCACTTTAAATAGGGCACCATCGAAATCCATTGAGATGACGCCATATGAACTATGGTTTGGCAAGAACCAAAGTTGTCGTTTCTTAAAGTTTGGGGATGTGATGCTTATGTCAAAAAGCTTCAGCCTGAAAAGCTGGAACCCAAAGCGGAGAAATGCGTCTTCATAGGATACCCGAAAGAGATAGTCGGGTATACCTTCTATCTCAGATCTGAAGGCAAAGTGTTTGTCGCTAAGAATGGAACATTTCTTGAGAAAGAGTTTCTCTCGAAGGAATTGAGTGGGAGGAAAATAGAGCTTGATGAGGTTATTGAACCTTTACTTTGTCCCTAGTGTGCCTCTAGTAAACTAGCTCGTTGATCAAAGATGGTCAAGGTTTCCTAGCCATTGACATGAGATGCCATTTGATAACGGGATCACATCGTTAGGAGAATGATGTGATGGACAATACCCAAATTATAAATGTAGCATATGATCATGTCAGTTTATTGCTACAGTTTTCTGCATGTCAAGTATATGTTCCTATGACCATGAGATCATGCAACTCACGGACACTGGAGGAGTGCCTTGTGTGTATCAAACGTCGCAACGTAACTAGGTGACTATAAAGGTGCTCTACAAGTATCTCCGAGGGTGTTTGTTGGGTTGGCATGGATCAACACTAGGATTAGTTACTCCGTGTGACAGAGAGGTATCTCAGGGCCCACTCGGTAATACAACATCACAATAATCCTTGCAAGCAATGTGACTAAGTGTTAGCCATGGGAAATTGTATTACGGAAACGAGTAAAGAGACTTGCCGGTAATGAGGTTGAACTAGGTATGGAGATACCGACGATCGAATCTCGGGCAAGTAACATACCGAAGAACCAAGGGAACATCATACGGGTTTAACTGAATCCTTGGCATAGAGGTTCGACCGATAAAGATATTCATAGACTATGTAAGAATCAATATGGGCGTCGAGGTCTCGCTATTGGTTATTGACCATAGAGGTGTCTCGGTCATGTCTACATAGTTCTCGAACCCATAGGGTCTGCACACTTAAGGTTTGGTGACGTTTCAGTAGCATAGAGTTATGTATGGTGGTGGCTAAAGGTTGTTTGGAGTCTCGAATGAGATCCCAGACGTCACTAGGAGCTCCAGAATGGTCCGGAGGTGAATATTGATATATAGGAAGTCCTGTTTTGGTCACCGGAAAAGTTTCGGACTCATCGGTAGTGTATCGGGAGTGCTGGGAGGGTACCAAGGGACCATCGGGAGGGGTATTTCGGCCCAAGAGGCTACATGGGATGTGGGAGAAGGAATACCAGCCCTTAGTGGGCTGGCCAAAGGCGCACAGGAAGCCCATGCAGCTAGGGAAGAAAACCCAAGGTGGAAAGAAGGCAAAAGTGGGAAAAAGGAAGGAGTCGTAATCCTACTAGGAGTGGAGGAGGAGGACTCCTCCCTCCCACTTCGGCCGAAGCTAGGGGCTGGCCCCTTGGGGGCCAAGCCTCCTCTTCCCCTCCTCCTATATATACTAGAGGTTTGAGGGTTTTTTTGGACACAGAAAAGCAGCCACGTGCTACCTCTCCTCTAGATCACAGTTTCTCCTCTAGGTCGGTTTTCAACAGTGCTTATGCGAAGCCCTGCTGGAATAGCTCCACCACCATCGCCACAACACCGTCACGCTGCCGGAGAACTCGTCTACCTCTCTGCTCCTCTTACTAGATCAAGAAGGTGGAGATCGTCATCAAGCCGTATGTGTGTTGAATGTGGAGGTGTCGTCCGTTCGGCGCTAGATCGGGATGGATCGTGATTGGATCGCGGGACGCTCGACGATTTGGATCGCAGAGACGTTCGACTACATCAACCGCGTTTCTTAACACTTCCCGCTTAGCGATCTACAAGGGTATGTAGATCCACTCTCTCCTCTCGTAGATGCTCATCTCCTAGATTGATCTTGGTGAAGCGTAGGAAATTTTTTGTTTCCCGTGCAACATTCCCCAACAGAACCAACCCCCGTTTGGCCGCCCCAGTCCTCATCGTGGCCTTGGAAAAAACTTTGAAGGGGTTATTAATCCAAAGAAAATGTGTGAAGTGAGAAGAGGGAAGAGAGGAAACACAAAGAGAAAGAGGAGGCCATGAAGAACTTCTTTGACCTTCAAGAGAAGAAGCTCGTGATTGATGAGGAAAATGGCTAGTCAAGAGCCACGGAAGTGGACGTGAAGCAAAAGGAGGTTTAGCTCACTATAATCTCCAAGGAAGTGGAGATCATGGCATCCAACTTGAGCAAGACGAACCCAAAAAAGGGCTTGGTTTGAGGGAAAGCAAAATCTCATGAGGGAGCGAGATGCATGATCCTTGTTTGTTTTTCATGAACTATGGGCACATGCAGGCTAGCGATTCTTTCTATGTAGTGTTGTTTGGCATATATGATACTATGCAAAAAAGCACTATAATTTTATAAAATATGTTTTCTATATTTAATGAAAATTGTCAAATCTTTATTATTGAAAAACATAGACATGGTGGACCAAACGGGTCACCCCATTGGAAGCTACGACCAGTAGAGGGCGGACATGGGCCAGATTCCCGTCCTTTTGGTATGTTTAGCCATCCAAACGGACTAAAGGCGAACAAATCTTCTATTTGTTTTGGTCGGGCGGTTGGAGTTGATCTAAGGGCATCTCTTGCAGTGATCGTCAAACCTTCCGTAAGAGCATCTCCAACGGACCGACGCATTTTCTCCGCTCGTGCATGTTTGGATCTATGCAGACAAAAAAGGCCTAACACTCCCAATGCAAATTGAGGGATGTCCGTTTTCATGTCTGCTTCAACTCATTTCTAGGCCAAATTTGGGCCAGGTTTGTGTCCAAGCAGACACGCCACGGACGCCTGCTGCGTCCTCCCTCAAACGAGTTTGCCCTCCTCGGGCTTGTTGCCCTCGTCGTTGTTGCCCAGATTCTGGCCTCTTCGCCAGCCCTAGTGCCCTACCCATCAACCGTCGCTGCATCCATGACCATCACATCCACCATCGCATCCATCGCTAGTGTTTGTTTTGTTGGGGAACATTGCATGGGAAACGAAAAATTTCCTACGCACACGCAAGATCTATCCATGGTGATGAGCATCTACGAGAGGGAGAGTGGATCTACATACCCTTGTAGATTGCTGAGTGGAAGCGTTAAGAAATGCGGTTGGCATAGTCGAACGTCTTCACGATCCAATCACGATCTGTCCTGCGATCTCATCACGATCCGTCCCGCGATCCCATCGTGGTCCTTCCGATCTAGTGCCGAACGGACGACACCTCCGTGTTTAGCACACGTACAGCTCGATGACGATCTTCGCCTTCTTGATCCAGCAAGAGGGAGCGGAGAGGTACATGAGTTCTCCAACAACACAACGGCGTGGTGGCAGTGGTGGTGGAGCGATCTCAGCAGGGCTTCGCCAAGCACTGCCGTAGATGCGTTTTGGAGGAGAAACAGATCTAGGGAGAGAGGGAGGGCTGTACCTATGCCTTAGGGTTGTGCTGCCCTCCCTCTCCCTCTCTATTTATAGGAGGAAAGGGTAGGTAGGGCACAGCCTTGGCCCCTCCTACAAGGAGGGCTGGCCGGCCAAGATGGGGAGGAGTCCACTTCCCAAAAGGGAGGTGGGCGCCCTAGGGAGGTCTCTCTCCCCTCCAAGGCACCTCCCCACCTACCCTTGGGCACAATTGCCTTTTGTGGTTGGTTTCCCAGCCCATTATGGGCTGGTGCGCAGCCACTTAGGCCCATGTGCCCCCCCGGTGTGGGTGGGCCCTGTTGGGAGATGTAGTAGTAAATCAAAAAAAATCTACGTATCACCAAGATCTATCTATGGAGAAACCAACAACGAGTGGGGAGAGATTGCATCTTCATACCTTTGAAGATCGCTAAGCGGAAGCGTTACAAGAACGCGGTTGGTGGAGTCATACTCGTAGCGATTCAGATCGCGGTGGACTCCGATCTAAGCGCCGAACAACGGTGCCTCCGCGTTCAACACACGTGCAGCCCGATGATGTCTCCTACGCCTTGATCCAGCAAGGAGGAAGGAGAGGTTGAGGGAGAGCTCCAGCTGCACGACGGCATGGTGACGGTGGAGCTACGTGGACTCCGGCAGGGCTTCGCCAAGCTCTACGGAGTACGAGGAGAGGGAGAGGTAGGGCTGCGCCTGAGAGGGAGAAAGAACCGTGTCTCAAACAGCCCCAAGGGCACCTCTATATATAGGAGGAGGAGGAGGTAGGGATGCACCATAGGGTTTCCACCCTAGGGTGGTGCCACAGCCACCAGATTGATCTGGTGCGGCGGCCAGAGGGAGGAGAGGAGGTGCGGCTGCCCTAGCTGCCCTAGGGTGGGCCTAAGGCCCATCTGGGCCTAGGGTTTGCCCCCTCTCTCCCCTTGCTGCGCCTTGGGCCAGGTGGGAGGGGTGCACCAGCCCACCTAGGGGCTGCTTCCCTCCACCTACATCCCATGAAGCCCTCTGGGGCCGGTGGGCCCACTTGGTGGACCCCCGGAACCCTTCCGGTGGTCTCGGTACACTACCGGTGATGCCCGAAACACTTCCGGTAACCAAAACCTCACTTCCTATATATCAATCTTCGTCTCCGGACCATTCCGGAACTCCTTATGATGTCCGGGATCTCATCCGGGACTCTGAACTACCTTTGGTAACCATGTACACTATTTCCCTATAACCCTAGCATCATCGAACCTTAAGTGTGTAGACCCTACGGGTTCGTGAGACACGTATACATGATCGAGACACCTCTCTAGTCAATAACCAATAGCGGGATCTGGATACCCATGTTGGCTCGTACATGCTCCACGATGATCTCATCGGATGAACCACGATGTCGGGGATTCAATCAATCCCGTATACAATTCCCTTTTTCTATCGGTATGATACTTGCCCGAGATTCGATCGTCGGTATCTCTATACCTTGTTCAATCTCGTTACCGACAAGTCTCTTTACTCGTTCCTTAATACATCACCCCGTGGCTAACTCCTTAGTCACATTGAGCTCATTATGATGATGTCTTACCGAGTGGGCCTAGAGATACTTCTCCGTCACACGGAGTGACAAATCCCAGTCTCGATTCGTGCCAACCCAACAGACTCTTTCGGAGATACCCGTAGTGCACCTTTATAGCCACCCAGTTACGTTGTGACGTTTGGCACACCCAAAGCATTCCTACGTTATCCAGGAGTTGCACAATCTCATGGTCTAAGGAAACGATACTTGACATTGAAAAGCTTTAGCAGACGAACTACACGATCTTGTGCTATGCTTAGGATTGGGTCTTGTCCATCACATCATTCTCCTAATGATGTGATCCCATTATCAACGACATCCAATGTCCATGGTCATGAAACCGTGACCATCTATTGATCAACGAGCTAGCCAACTAGAGGCTCACTAGGGACATGTTGTGGTCTATGTATTCACACATGTATTATGGTTTCCGGTTAACACAATTATAGCATGAACAATAGACAATTATCATGAACAAGGAAATACAATAATAACCATTTTATTATTGCCTCTAGGGCATATTTCCAACAGCCTGCCACTTGCACCAGAGTCAATAATCTAGTTACATTGTGATGAATCGAACACCCATAGCATTCTGGTGTTGATCATGTTTTGCTCGTGAGGGAGGTTTAGTCAACGGATCTGCGACATTCAGATCCGTATGCACTTTACAAATATCTATATCTCCCTCCTGAATGTAATCACGGATGGAGTTGAAGCGGCGGTTGATGTGTCTTGTCTTCTTGTGAAACCTGGGCCCCTTCGCAAGGGCAATAGCTCCAGTGTTGTCACAGAATAGAGTCATCGGGCCCGACGCACTTGGAATTACTCCTAGGTCGGTGATGAACTCCTTCATCCAAACTCCTTCCTTTGTTGCTTCTGAAGCAGCTATGTACTCCGCTTCACATGTAGATGCCGCCACAATGCTTTGCTTGCTGCTGCACCAGCTGACTGCCCCTCCGTTCAAAATATACACGTATCCGGTTTGCGACTTGGAGTAACCCTTTACGACGAGCTCTTCGGCACCTCCATATATGAGAAACATGTCCTTTGTCCTTTTCAGGTACTTTAGGATATTCTTGACCGCTGTCAAGTGTTCTGCCCCGAGATCACTTTGGCACCTCCCTACCAAACTTATGGGAAGATTCACATCAGGTCTGGTACACAGCATGGCATACATAATAGAGCCTATGGTTGAAGCATAGGGGATGAGACTCATGTCTTCTCTATCCTTTGCCGTGGTCAGGCATTGAGTCGTACTCAATCTCACACCCTGTAACACAGGCAAGAACCCCTTCTTAGATTGATCCATATTGAACTTCTTCAATATCTTTTCAAGGTATGTGCTTTGTGAAAGACCTATGAGGCGTCTCGATCTATCTCTATAGATCTTAATACCTAATATGTAAGCAGCTTCTCCAAGGTCCTTCATTGAAAAACATTTATTCAAGTAGGCCTTTACACTTTCCAAAAGTTCTATATCATTTCCCATTATCAGTATGTCATCCACATATAATATGAGAAATGCTACAAAGCTCCCACTCACTTTCTTGTAAATACAGGGTTCTCCATAAACTTGTACAAACCCAAACGCTTTAATCACCTCACTGAAGCGAATGTTCCAACTCCGAGATGCTTGCACCAGCCCATAGATGGAGCGCTGGAGCTTGCATACTTTGTTAGCATCCTTAGGATCGACAAAACCTTCTGGCTGCATCATATACAGTTCTTCCTTGAGGAAGCCATTAAGGAATGCCGTTTTGACGTCCATTTGCCAGATCTCAGAATCATAAAATGCAGCAATTGCTAACATGATTCGGACAGACTTTAGCATCACTACGGGTGAGAAAGTCTCATCGTAGTCAACTCCTTGAACTTGTCAATAACCCTTAGCGACAAGCCGAGCCTTATAGACGGTCACATTACCATCCGCGTCAGTCTTCTTCTTAAAGATCCATTTATTTTCAATGGCTCGCTTATCAACAGGCAAGTCCACCAAAGTCCATACTTTGTTCTTATATATGGATCCAATCTCGGATTTCATGGCCTCAAGTCATTTGTTGGAATCCGGGCCCACCATTGATTCTTCATAGTTTGAAGGTTCATCGTTGTCCAACAACATGATCTCCAGGACAGAGTTGCCGTACCACTCTGGTGCGGAACGTGTCCTAGTGGACATTCGACGTTTAATAGTAACTTGATCTAGAGTTTCATGATCATCATCATTAACTTCCTCTCTAGCCAGTGTAGGCTTCACAGAAATAACTTCCTGTGCTACGCTACTCTTAGGTTCGAGCGGAGGTACAATTACCTCATCAAGTTCTATTTTCCTCCCACTTACTTCTTTCGAGAGAAACTTTTTCTCGAGAAAGGATCCATTCTTAGCAACAAAGACTTTGCCCTCGGATCGTAGGTAGAAGTTACACCCAATAGTCTCTTTGGGATATCCTATGAAGACACACTTTTCCGCTTTGGGTTCGAGCTTCTCAGGTTGAAGTTTCTTCACATAAGCATCGCATCCCCAATCTTTTAGAAACAACAGCTTAGGTTTCTTTCCAAACCACAATTCATATGGTGTCGTCTCAATGGATTTTGACGGTGCCCTATTTAAAGTGAATGCGGCAGTCTCTAATGCATATCCCCAAAATGATAGCGGTAAGTCGGTAAGAGACATCATAGATCGCGCCATATCTAATAGAATGCGATTACGACGTTCAGACACACCATTTCGCTGAGGTGTTCCAGGCGGCGTGAGTTGTCAAACAATTCCACATTTCCTTAGGTGCGTGCCAAACTCGTGACTTAAATATTCTCCGCCACGATCAGATCGTAGGCACTTTATTTTCCTGTCACGTTGATTCTCTACCTCACTCTGAAATTCCTTGAACCTTTCAAAGGTTTCAGACTTATGTTTCATCAAGTAGACATATCCATATCTGCTTAAGTCATCAGTGAGGGTGAGAACATATCGGTAGCCACCGCGAGCCTTGACGCTCATTGGGCCGCATACATCGGTATGTATTATTTCCAACAAGTCAGTTGCTCGCTCCATTGTTCCGGAGAACGGAGTCTTGGTCATCTTGCCCATGAGGCATGGTTTGCACGTGTCAAATGATTCAAAATCAAGATACTCCAAATGTCCATCAGCATGGAGCTTCTTCATGCGTTTTACACCAATATGACCAAGGCAGCAGTGCCACATGTAAGTGGGACTATCGTTATCAACCTTACACTTTTTGGTACCCACACTATGGACATGTGTAACATCACGTTCGAGATTCATAAAAAATAAACCATTGTCCATCGGGGCATGACCATAAAACATCTATCTCATATAAATAGAACAACCATTATTCTCAGATTTAAATGAGTAGCCATCTCGTATCAAGCGAGATGCAGATACAATGTTCATGCTCAAAGCTGGTACTAAATAACAATTATTAAGGTTTAAAACTAATCCCAAAGGTAGATGTAGAGGTAGTGTGCCGACGGCGATCACATCGACCTTGGAACCATTCCCGACACGCATCGTCACCTCGTCCTTTGCCAGCCTCCGCTTATTCCGCAGCTCCTGCTTGGAGTTACAAATGTGAGCAACTGCACCGGTATCAAATACCCAGGAGCTACTACAAGTGCTGGTTAGGTACACATCAATAACAAGTATATCACATATACCTTTAATGGTTCCGTCCTTCTTATCCGCTAAGTACTTGGGAAGTTCCGCTTCCAGTGACCGGTACCCTTGCAATAAAAACACTCAGTCTCAGGCTTGGGTCCATTCTTGTTCTTCTTCTTCCCGGCAACTTGCTTACCGGGTGCGGCAACAGCTTTGCCGTACTTCTTGAAGTTCTTCTTACCCTTGCCTTTCTTGAAACTAGTGGTCTTATTCACCATCAACACTTGATGCTCCTTTTTGATCTCGACCTCTGCTGATATCAGCATCGAGTACAACTCAAGAATGGACTTCTCCATACCCTGCATGTTGTAGTTCATCACAAAGCTCTTGTAGCTAGGTGGAAGCGACTGGAGGATTCTGTCAATGACCGAGTCATCCGGGAGATTAACCCCCAGCTGAGTCAAGCGGTTGTGCAACCCAGATATCGTGAGTATGTGCTCACTGACAGAATTGTTTTCCTCCATCTTACAGCTGAAGAACTTGTCAGAGACATCATATCTCTCGACCCGGGCATGAGCTTGGAAAACCAGTTTCAGATCTTGGAACATCTCATATGCTCCGTGTTGCTCAAAACGCTTTTGGAGACCCGGTTCTAAACTGTAAAGCATGCCGCACTGAACAAGGAAGTAATCATCGCAGCGAGAATGCCAAGCGTTCACAACGTCTTGCTCTGCTGGGAGAATGGATGGGTCACCTAGCAGTGCATCAAGGACATACAATTTCTTGGAAGCTATGAGGATGATCCTCAAGCCACGGACCCAATCCGCATAGTTGCTTCCATCATCTTTCAGCTTGGTTTTCTCTACTAACGCGTTGAAGTTGAGGTTGGCATTAGCGTTGGCCATTGGATCTACAATATAGATTGTAAAGACAATTTTAGACTAAGTTCATGATAATTAAGTTCACATAATCAAATTATTTAATGAACTGCCACTTAGATAGACATCTCTCTAGTCATCTAAGTGACACATGATCCATGTCAACTAGCCCGTGTCCGATCATCACGTGAGACGGACTAGTCATCCGTGGTGAACATCTCCATGTTGATCGTATCTTCTATACGACTCATGTTCGACCTTTCGGTCTTCCATGTTCCGAGGCCATGTCTGTACATGCTAGGCTCGTCAAGTCAACCTAAGTGTTTTGCGTGTGTAAATCTGGCTTACACCCGTTGTATGCGAACGTTAGAACCTATCACACCCGATCATCACGTGGTGCTTCGGAACAACGATCCTTAGCAACGGTGCACAGTTAGGGTGAACACTTCTCTTGAAATTTTATTGAGAGATCATTTTATTTACTACCGTCATTCTAAGCAAATAAGATGTAAACTTGATAAACATCACATGCAATCAATATAGTGACATGATATGGCCAATATGATGTCGCTCCTTTGATCTCCATCTTCGTGGCACCATGATCATCACTGTCACCGGCACGACACCATGATCTCCATCATCATGATCTCCATCATTGTGTCTTCATGAAGTTGTCTCGCCAACTATTACTTCTACTACTATGGCTAACGTTTATCAATAAAGTAAAGTAATTACATGGCATTTATGATTGACACGCCGGTCATACAATAAAATAAGACAACTCCTATGGCTCCTGTCGGTTGTCATACTCATCGACATGCAAGTCGTGAATCCTATTACAAGAACATGATCAATCTCATACATCACAATGCATCACATCACATTCTTTTGGCCATATCAAATCACAAGGCATATGCTGCAAAAACAAGTTAGACGTCCTCTAATTTGTAGTTGCAAGTTTTTACGTGACTGCTATAGGTTTCTAGCAAGAACGTTTCTTACCTACGCCACAACGTGATATGCCAATTGCTATTTACCCTTCATAAGGACCCTTTTCATCGAATCCAATCCGACTAAGGTGGGAGAGACAGACACCTGCTAGCCACTTTATGCAACAAGTGCATGTTAGGCGGTGGCACCAGTCTCACGTAAGCGTACGTGTAAAGTCGGTCCGGGCCGCTTCATCCCACAATACCGCTGAATCAAGATAAGACTAGTAGTGGTAAGCAAATTAACAAGATCGACGCCCACAACTGCTTTGTGTTCTACTCGTGCATAGATTCTACGCATAGACCTAGCTCTGATACCACTGTTGGGAGACGTAGTAGTAAATCAAAAAAATTCTACGTATCACCAAGATCTATCTATGGAGAAACCAACAATGAGTGGGGAGAGATTGCAACTTCATACCTTTGAAGATCGCTAAGCAGAAGCGTTACAAGAACGCGGTTGGTGGAGTCGTACTCATAGCGACTCAGATCACGGTGGACTCCGATCGAAGCGCCGAACAACGGCGCCTCCGCGTTCAACACACGTGTAGTCCAATGACGTCTCCTACGCCTTGATCCAGCAAGGAGGAAGGAGAGGTTGAGGGAGAGCTCCGGCTGCACGATGACATGGTGACGGTGGAGCTACGTGGACTCCGGCAGGGCTTCGCCAAGCTCTACGGAGGACGAGGAGAGGGAGAGGTAGGGCTGTGCCTGAGAGGGAAAGAACCGTGTCTCAAACAGCCCCAAGGGCACCTCTATATATAGGAGGAGGAGGAGGTAGGGCTGCACCGTAGGGTTTCCACCCTAGGGTGGTGCGGCGGCCAGAGGGAGGAGAGGAGGTGCGGCTGCCCTAGCTGCCCTAGGGTGGGCCTAAGGCCCATCTGCGCCTAGGGTTTGCCCCCTCTCTCCCCTTGATGCGCCTTGGGCCAGGTGGGAGGGGCGCACCAGCCCACCTAGGGGCTGGTTCCCTCCACCTACAGCCCATGAAGCCCTCTGGGGCTGATGGGACCACTTGGTGGACCCCCGGAACCCTTCCGGTGGTCCCGGTACACTACCGGTGATGCCCGAAACACTTCCGGTAACCAAAACCTCACTTCCTATATATCAATCTTCATCTTCAGACCATTCCGAAACTCCTCGTGACGTCCGGGATCTCATCCGGGACTCCGAACTACCTTCGGTAACCACGTACACTATTTCCCTATAACCCTAGCGTCATCGAACCTTAAGTGTGTAGACCCTACGGGTTCGGGAGACACGTAGACATGACCGAGACACCTCTCTGGTCAATAACCAACAGCGGGATCTAGATACCCATGTTGGCTCCTACATGCTCCACGATGATCTCATCACATGAACGACGATGTCGGGGATTCAATCAATCCCGTATACAATTCCCTTTGTCTATCGGTATGATACTTGCCCGAGATTCGATCGTCGGTATCTCTATACCTTGTTCAATATCGTTACCGGCAAGTCTCTTTACTCGTTTTGTAATACATCATCCCATGGCTAACTCCTTAATCACATTGAGCTCATTATGATGATGTCTTACCGAGTGGGCCCAGAGATACCTCTCCGTCACACGGAGTGACAAATCCCAGTCTCGATTCATGCCAACCCAACAAACACTTTCGGAGATACCCGTAGTGCACCTTTATAGCCACCCAGTTTTGTTGTGACGTTTGGCACACCCAAAGCATTCCTATGATATCTAGGAGTTGCACAATCTCATGGTCTAAGGAAACGATACTTGACATTGAAAAGCTTTAGCAGACGAACTACACGATCTTGTGCTATGCTTAGGATTGGCTCTTGTCCATCACATCATTCTCCTAATGATGTGATCCTGTTATCAGCAACATCCAATGTCCATGGTCATGAAACCGTGACCATCTATTGATCAACGAGCTAGCCAACTAGAGGCTCACTAGGGACATGTTGTGGTCTATGTATTCACACATGTATTATGGTTTCCGGTTAACACAATTATAGCATGAACAATAGACAATTATCATGAACAAGGAAATACAATAATAACCATTTTATTATTGCCTCTAGGGCATATTTCCAACAGGCCCCTCCTGGTGGACCCCTGGAACCCTTTCGTCACTCCCGGTAGTGCCCGAAACTTTTCTAGAACCCAAATACCACTTTCCTATATATCAATCTTTACCTCTGGACCATTCCGGAGCTCCTCGTGACGTCTAGGATCTCATCCGGGACTCCAAACAACCTTCAGTCACCAACATACACAACTCAATACTACCGAAACGTCACCGAGCCTTAAGTATGCATACCCTACGTGTTCGAGAACTATGTAGATATGACCGAGACACCTCTATGGTCAATAACCGATAGCGGGACCTAGATGCCCATAGTGGTTCCTACATATTCTACGAAGATATTTATCGATCAAACCTCTATGTCAAGGATTCAGTTAATCCCGTATGATGTTCCCTTTGTTCTTCGGTATGTTAGTTGCCCGAGATTCGATCGTCGGTATCTGTATACCTAGTTCAATCCCGTTACCGGCAAGTCTCTTTACTCGTTCCGTAATACAAGATCCCGTGACTAACACTTAGTCACATTGCTTGCAAAGCTTGTTGTGATGTTGTATTACCGAGTGGGCCCTGAGATACCTCTCCGTCACACGGAGTAACAAATCCCAGTCTTGATCCATGCCAACCCAATAGACACCCTCGGAGATACCTGTAGAGCACCTTTATAGTCACCCAGTTACGTTGCAACGTTTGATACACACAAGGTACTCCTTCGGTGTCAGTGAGTTGCATGATCTCATGGTAATAGGAACAGATACTTGACATGCAGAAAACTATAGCAATAAACTGACACGATCATATGCTATGTTTGTAGTTTGGGTCTTGTCCATCACATCATTCTCCTAATGATGTGATCCCATTATCAAATGACATTTCATGTCCTTGGCTAGGAAACCTTAACCATCTTTGATCAACGAGCTAGTCCATCGGAGGCATACTAGGGACATGGTGTTGTCTATGTATCCACACATGTATCTGAGTTTCCGATCAATACAATTCTAGCATGGATAATAAATGATTATCATGAACAAGGAAATATGATAATAACTAATTTATTATTCCCTCTAGGGCATATTTCCAACATGTTCTGCTTCTTGACGCAGACGGTGTAGCTCGCGCCCACACCCTACCTAGGGGTTGTTGCCGCCCCTTGGCACACCACTGCCACCTCCAAGGTCACCGCCGGATGACGTGGAGTTCGATAGCCCTGCTGCATGAATGGGCCAATGAGAGGGTCCTTCATCGGTAGAGACTTGTCCCCGCCCATCTACAAGATGTTTGGTCATTTGCTCGACTGAGACTCATCCACACCCTCCCCTTTCTAGTGAGGTATGGATTCACATCACTTGGAAGGATCATGGTAGATAGCTCGAGCGAGTTTTTTTTACAATAACATCATATGTTCATCATGCTCTAAAGAATCGCCCGATGATGATAGTGATGTTGTGGTTGGTACACTTCTCGTGAATGAACACACTATGAGACAAAGACCAATGTTCAGGGGATTGATACTAGGCCATGTGCCTCTGTTGAATTGTAACAAAGAAAACAGTCATGTCCTACTCTTTAGTGATTATATTCATCAGACAAACTCACTTTTTCCTGCCAAGCTTTTCCGATGACGCTTCTGGGTGGCTGCTACTTCTTGAGCTTGCGTTGGTTTTTACTTGAAGAGGAAAGGGTGCAGCAGCAAAGTAGATACGTATTTTCCTCAGTTGTTGAGAACCAAGGTATCAATCCAATAGGTGGAAAAAGCAATAATTATGCATATAGGCATCACGTCCGTGTCAAGTAGACCGCGATTCTGCACCTACTGCTATTATTCCACACATGACCGACTCCTGCCTGCATCTAGAGTATTAAGTTCATGAAGAACAGAGTAACACATTAAGTAAGATGACATGATGTAGAGGGATAAACTCAAGCAATATGATGAAGACCCCATCTTTTTACCCTTGATGTCAACAATAAAATACGTGCCTCACTACCCCTACTTTGTCACTGGTTGAGGACACCACAAGATTGAACCCAAAACTAAGCACTTCTCCCATTGCAAGAATTACCAATCTAGTTGGCCAAACCAAACCAATAACTCGAAGAGACTTGCGAAGATATGAAATCATGCATAAAAGAATTTAGAGAAGAACCAAATAATATTCATAGATAAGCTGATCATAAACCCACAATTCATCGGATCTCGACAAACACACTGCAGAAGAGTATTACATCGGATAGATCCCCATGAAGATCATGGAGAACATGGTATTGAAGCACAAAGAGAGAGAAGAAGCCATCTAGCTACTGGCTGTGGACCCATAGGTCTATCGTGGACTACTCACACATCATCGGAGGGGCAATGGAGTTGATGTAGATGCCCTCCGTGATCGAATCCCCCTCCGGCAGATTACCGAAGAAGACTCCAAGATTGTATCTCTCGGTAACGAAGGCTTCCGGCGACGGAAAAGTATTATCATTGCTCTTTTTGGTATTGGGGGAATATTTGGGAATTTATAGGCCGAAGATTAGGGTTGGAGGACCTGCTGGTGGGCCACAAGCCAGGGGGCGTGGCCCCCACCCCTTGGTAGTGCCAGGGTGGCTTCTGACCTCCTGGCAGGTCTCCTGCCTTCCTCTCCAAGTCTGGTAGATGTCTTTTGGTCCAAGAAAAATCATCGCGAAGATTTTATTCTGTTTGGACTCCGTTTAATATTCCTTATCTACAATACTCAAAAACAAGAAAAAACAGAAACTGGCACTATGCTTTAGGTTAATAGGTCAGTCCCAAAATAATATAAAATAGCATATTAATGCATATAAAACATCCAAAATAGATAGTATAATAACATGGAACAATAAAAAATTATAGATACATTGGAGATGTATGAGCATCCCCAAGCTTAATTCCTGCTCGTCCTCGAGTTGGTTAATGATAAAAACAGAATTTTTGATGTGGAATGCTACCTAAAATATATATCCATGTAATATCCTTTATTGTGGCATGAATGTTCAGATCCATAAAACTCAAAACAAAAGCTTAATGTTAACATAAAAACAATAATATTTCAAGCATACTAACAGAGCAATTGTGTCTCTTGAAAATATAATGGCAAAAGAAAGTTATCCCTACAAAATCATATAGTCTGGCTATGCTCCATCTTCCCCACACAAAGTATTTATATCATGCACAACCCCGATGACAAGTCAAGCAATTGTTTCACACCTTTTATGTTCTCAAACTTTTTCAGATCTCACGCAATACATGAGCATGAGCCATGGATATAGCACTATAGATGGATTAGAATATGGTGGAGGTTGTGAAGAAAAAAGAGAAGATAGTCTCATATCAAGTAGGCGTATCAACGGGCTACGGAGATGCCCATTAATAGATATCAATGTGAGTGAGTAGGGATTGCCATGCAACGGATGCACTAGTGCTATAAGTGTATGAAAGCTCAAAAAGAAACTAAATGGGTGTGCATCCAACTTGCTTGCTCATGAAGACCTAGGGCAATTTGAGGAAGCCCATCATTGGAATATACAAGCCAAGTTATATAATGAAAAATTCCCTCTAGTATATGAAAGTGACAAAATAGAAGACTCTCTATCATGAAGATCATGGTGCTACATTGAAGCACAAGTGTGGAAAAAAGATAGTAGCATTGTCCCTTCTCTCTTTTCTCTCATTTTTTATTTATTTTGGTGGGCATCAATGGCCTCTTTTTTTATTTGGGCTTTGCTGGACTCTTTTATTTTTCATAAAGTCCAGAGTCTCATCCCAAATTGTGAGGGAATCATAGCTTCCATCATCCTTTCCTCACATGGGTCAATGCTCTAATAATGATGGTCATCACACTTTTATTTACTTACAACTCAAGAATTACAACTTGATATCTAGAGAAAAATATGACTCTATATGAATGCCTTCGGCGGTACCGGGATCTGCAATGATCTAGCATATCAAATGACATCAAAAAACGGACAAGCCACAAAAACATCATGCTAGCTATCTTACGATCATGCAAAGCAATATGCAGATGATGGTGCGTGTCATAATAAACAGAATGGTGGAAGTTGCATGGCTATATATATCGGAATGGCTATGGTAATGCCATAATAGGTAGGTATGCTGGCTATTTTGAGGAAGGATATATGGTGGGTTTAATGCACCGGCGAAAGTTGCGCGGTACTAGAGAGGCTAGCAAAGGTGGAAGGGTGAGAGTGCGTATAATCCATGGACTCACATTAGTCATAAAGAACTCACATACTTATTGCAAAAGTCTATTAGTCATCGAAGCAAAGTATTAGACGCATGCTCCTAGGGGAGAGGTTGGTAGGAGTAAACCATCGCGTGCTCTGGACCCTCACACAAAGGTTGACAATCAATAAACAAATTGTGCTCCGACTTCCTTACATAACGGTTCACCATACGAGCATGCTATGGGAATCACAAACCTTTACACAAGTATTTCTACCAATCCACAATTACATCCTAACATGACTCTAATATCACCATCTTTATATCTCAAAACTTTATGCAAGGAATCAAACTTCTCATAATATTCAATGCACTTTATATGAAAGTTTTTATTATATCCCTCTAGGATGCCTATTATATTAGGACTAAATTGATAACCTAAACCAATTACCATGTGATACGTCTCTAACGTATCTATAATTTTTGGTTATGTCATGCTATTATATTATCTGTTTTGGATGTTTTATATGCATTAATATGCTATTTTATATTATTTTTGGGACTAACCTATTAATCTAGAGCCTAGTGCTACTTTCTGTTTTCCTTGTTTTTGAGTATTGCAGATATGGAATATTAAATGGAGTCCAAATGGAATAAAATCTTCACGGTGATTTTTTATGGAACAAAAGAGATCTACCAGGCTTGGAGTGCACGACAGGGAAGCTGCCACGAGGTCACAAGCCAGGGGGCACGACCACCCCCCTGGCCGCGCCTGGCAGGCTTGCAACCTCTTGACAGGTCTCCTAGCCCTAATATTCGTCCCATAGATACCCAAATATCCCCCAATGCCAAAGAGATCCACAAAAATACTTTTCCGCTGCCAGAAGCCTCTGTTTCTGAGAGATCCAATCTTGGATCCTTTTCCGGTAATCTGCCGGAGGGGGATCCGATCACATAGGGCATCTACATCAACTTCATTGCCCCTCCGATGATGCATGAGTAGTCCACCACAGACCTACGGGTCCATAGCTAGTAGCTAGATGGCTTCTTCTCTCTCTTTATGCTTCAATACCATGTTCTTCATGATCTTCATGGAGATCTATCCGATGTAATACTCTTTTGCGATGTGTTTGTCGAGAACCCATTAATTGTGGGTTTATGTTCAGATTATCCATGAATATTATTTGAGTCTTTTCTGAATTCTTATATGCCTGATTTCATATCTTTGCAAGTCTCTTCAAGTTATTGGTTTGGTTTGGCCAACTAGATTGGTAATTCTTGCAATGGGAGAAGTGCTTAGTTTTGGGTTCAATCTTGCAGTGTCCTCACCCAGTGACAAAGTAGGGGTAGCGAGGCATGTATTGTATTATTTCCATCAAGTGTAACAAGATGGGGTTTTCATTATAATGCTTGAGTTTATCCCTCTACATCATGTCATCTTACCTAATGCGTTACTCTGTTCTTCATGAACTTAATACTCTAGATGCAGGCAGGAGTCGGTCAATGTGTGGAGTAATAATAGATGCATAATCGTTTCGGTCTACTTGACATGGACGTGATGCCTATATGCACTAGTAGAAAACATACCTTTTGTCCGCCTCATTAGTTGTGGTTGGCTTTTGAACTGGCACTAATGTGATCATTTGTGCCGGTTCGTGACGGGGATCATTAGTGCCGGTTCGTTCCGGACCTTTAGTCCCGGTTTGTGCCACGAACCGGCACTAAAGGTGTGGTGGCAGGATGGCTTCAGCCTTGGTCCCCACGGAAACCTTTAGTCTCGGTTGGTGGTTCCAACCGCGACTATAGGCTAACCTTTAGTCGCGGTTGGAGCCACCAACCGGGACTAAAGGTTCCCCTATATTGAAACCCTTTGGCACAAGCCCCAGTAGAGTCCTCTCTGTTCTTCCCCTTTCCTCTCCTCTCTGTTCTTCGTCTCTTACTCGAGCTCATCCTCCATATTTGACAAAATTTGTCAATATTTGGAGGCATCCCATCCATCCAAGTGTTCACAAAGGTTAGCAACTTTGTCCTTTCATCTCTCATTGCTAGATTAGCTCTTGCAATGCTCTATAAGTATAATAATTTGTGGGTTTTAGTTTGTATGTGGTAGTTTATTTGATTTACGCAATTTGAGCTCAAATTAACTTCTTACTTGCATTTGTAGGTGTGGTTTACTTAGTGCCTTCTCGTCCCCGTCCTAATCACCGTCGATCGCTCGCATCGTCCCGTCGCCGGCACCACCTTGGTGAGCCTCTTGTTCTTATCCTTTTTATAAAAAAACATGTTTGTAAGATTTTGTTAGTTACCTGTATAGTTTTCTTACCTATATGGTTGTTTGTTATACATAGTGGCATGGTTTTGAAATCCGTCCCGTCGGCCCTCGTCCGGTTTGTGATGCACATGTGGTATATACTCTCCTTTATAACTCTTTGTCGCATTTCGTGTTCATGACAATTATGACAATCAAGTTGACATAGATGTTTTTATCTAGGAGGTATGTGAACTGGAGATTCCAACCGACATAGATATTATTGTCAAGAAGTTAAATTTAGTTGAAAAAGAAAACGAGTATTTGAAAGAAAAATTGAAAAGAGTTGAAGAAGAGAAGATGAAACTGGAGTTGTATGTTGCCGATGTCGTCGATGATTACACGATCAATATGGGTGCAATGCGCTTGAAGATTAGAAAATTTAAAAGATATGCCATTGATAGTGAGGCTTGGTATCACTATGTTGTTGGATCAATTGTTACCTTAGTTGCGATGTTGATCATATTTGTTGTTGCATTTAAATGCTTTAGCTAGAGAGTTTGTATGTTGTTTTATGAGAACAAGTGTGTATGAACTCTATGTATGAACTTGTATTAATTTGGTCTTTTCGGTGTTGTGTAATGAAGATGAGCCGGCAATGGATGTACGAGGACCAATGCTCTCCCCAGTTCATTAATGGCGTGCATACTTTTCTGGTTGCGGCTGAGGCAAACAAGCGGCCGGATAATTTTATGTATTGTCCATGTGCTGGCTGTAAGAATGATCGAAATTACTCTAACTCAAGAACCATTCACGTCAACCTGTTTGAGTCCGGTTTCATGTCCGGCTATAACTGTAGGACCAAGCATGGAGAAAGAGGGGTCCTAATGGAAGAGAATGAAGAAGAGGATGACGACAGCTATCCTGGCCATGGGTTCCATGAATATGATGGTACAATATGTTCATAATTGTGCTAGGCCAGAAGGAAGCATATCCAAGGGCCATAATAGTAGTGTACTTATGGGTTTTGTGCGTTCAGTATGCACCATTCGAAGGGTGGCCATCAATTTTCAACCCTTTGTGACTTCGTTTGCAATTTTTTGTGTACAAAATGGACAATCTCTTTCGAAGTATCAGGGTTTGAGACGAAAACTCGCCTGTTACAAAGACATTTCATTTTTTAAACTTATTTCAACTCCAGACTTTTTGTGTGTTCAGTATGCACCATTCAAAGGGAGGCCATCAATTTTCAACCCTTTCCGACTTCATTTGCTATTTTTCATGCATTTACAGATTTTTTTGAGCTAAATGACCCTGAAATTGATAAGCAAAACCAAATGAACTCTGAAAAGGTTGAGAGTTGGCATGGTACCATCATTTCACCCACATAGCATGTGCTACAAAGTTGACAGGATTACGGCAAAAACTGGATACACTTCGTGTACAAAATGGATACTCTCCTTCGACGTATCAATGTTTCAAATGAAAACTCGCCTGTTACAAAGGCATTTCATTTTTTTTATCTTTTTTCAACTCCAGACTTTTTGTGTGTTCAGTATGCACCATTCCAAGGGAGGCCAATATTTTTCAACCCTTTCTGACTTCATTTCCTATTTTTCATGCATTTACTGATTTGTTTGATCTAAATGACCATGAAATTGATAAGCACTACAAATGAACTCTGAAAAGGTTGAAAGTTGGCATGGTATCATCATTTCACCCACATAGCATGCGCTAAAAAGTTGAGAGGGTTACGACAAAAACTGGATGCACTTCGTGTACAAAATGGACAATCTCTTTTGAAGTATCAGGGTTTCAGACGAAAACTCGCCTGTTACAAAGGCATTTCATTTTTTAAACTTTTTTCAACCCCAGAATTTTCGTGCATTCAGTATGCACCATTCGAAGGGAGGCCATCAATTTTCAACCCTTTCTGACTTCATTTGCTATTTTTCATGCATTTACTGATTTTTTTGAGCTAAATGACCCTGAAATTGATAAGCACAACAAATGAACTCTGAAAAGGTTGAAAGTTGGCATGGTATGATCATTTCACCCACAAAGCATGTGCTAAAAGTTGAGAGTGTTACGGCAAAAGCTGGATGCACTTCGTGTACAAAATGGACAATCTCTTTCGAAGTATCACGGTTTCAGACGAAAACTCGCCTGTTAAAAAGGCATTTCAATTTTTTAACTTATTTCAACTCCAGACTTTTTGTGCGTTCAGTATGCACCATTCTAAGGGAGGGCATCAATTTTCACCCCTTTCTGACTTTAGTTGCTATTTTTCATGTATTTACTGATTTTTTGAGCTAAATGACCCTGAAATTGATAAGCACTACAAATGAACTCTGAAAAGGTTGAAAGTTGGCATGGTATCATCATTTCACCCACATAGCATGTGCTAAAAGGTTGAGACAGTTACGGCAAAAACTGGATGCACTTCGTGTACAAAATGGACAATCTCTTTCGAAGTATCAGGGTTTGAGACGAAAACTCGCGTGTTACAAAGACATTTCATTTTTTTAACTTATTTCAACTCCAGACTTTTTGTGCGTTCATTATGCACCATTCGAAGGGAGGCCATCAATTTTCAACCCTTTCTGACTTCATGTGCTATTTTTCATGCATTTACTGATTTTTTTGAGCTAAATGACCCTGAAATTGATAAGCACTACAAATGAACTCTGAAAAGGTTGAAAGTTGGCATGGTATCATCATTTCACCCACATAGCATGTGCTAAAAAGTTGAGAGGGTTACAGCAAAAACTGGATGCACTTCGTGTACAAAATGGACAATCTCTTTCGAAGTATCACGGTTTTAGCCGAAAACTCGCCTATTACAAAGGCATTTCATTTTTTTTACTTATTTCAACTCCAGACTTTTTGTGCATTCAGTATGCACCATTCTAAGTGTTGGAAATATGCCCTAGAGGCAATAAATAAAATGTTTATTATTATATTTCCTTGTTCATGATAACTGTTTATTATCCATGCTATAATTGTATTGATTGGAAACACATTACATGTGTGGATAAGTAGACAACACTTTGTCCCTAGTATGCCTCTAATAGACTAGCTCGTTGATCAAAGATGGTCAAGGTTTCCTAGCCATTGACATGAGATGTCATTTGATAACGAGATCACATCATTAGGAGAATGATGTGATGGACAAGACCCAAACTATAAACGTAGCATATGATCGTCTCAGTTTATTGCTACAGTTTTCTGCATGTCAAAGTATATGTTCCTATGACCATGAGATCATGCAACTCACGGAGACCGGAGGAGTGCCTTGTGTGTATCAAAAGTCGCAACATAACTGGGTGACTATAAAGGTGCGTTACAGGTATCTCCGAGGGTATTTGTTGGGTTGGCATGGATCAAGACATGGATTTGTTACTCCGTTTGATAGAGAGGTATCTTAGGGCCCACTCGGTAATACAACATCATAATAAGCCTTGCAAGCAATGTGACTAAGTGTTAGCCACGAGATCTTGTATTACGGAATGAGTAAAGAGACTTGCCGGTAACGAGGTTGAACTAGGTATACAGATACCAACGATCGAATCTCGGGCAAGTAACATACCGAAGAACAAAGGGAACATCATACGGGATTAACTGAATCCTTGACATAGAGGTTCGACCGATAAAGAAATTCGTAGAATATGTAGGAACCAATATGGGCATCCAGGTCCCGCTATTGGTTCTTGACCGTAGAGGTGTCTCGGTCATGTCTACATAGTTCTCGAACCCGCAGGGTCTGCACACTTAAGGTTTGGTGACGTTTCGGTAGTATAGATTTATGCATGGTGGTGACCGAAGGTTGTTTGGAGTCCCGGATGAGATCTCGGACACCACGAGGAGCTCCGGAATGGTCCGGAGGTAAAGATTGATATATATGAAGTCCTATTTTGGTCGCTGAAAAAGTTTCGGGCTCATCGGTAGTGTACCGGGAGTGCCAGTAGTGTACCGGGGGACCATCGGGAGGGGTATTTCGACCCAAGAGTCTACATGGGGTGTGGGAGGGTGAATACCAGCCCTTAGTGGGCTGGTGGAAGTCCCACACAAGGCCCATGCGTCTAGGAAGAAAATCCCAAAAGGAAAAAGGTGGAAAAAGGCAAAGAGGACCAAATAAGGAAGGAGTCCTAATCCTACTAGGAGTGGAGGAGGAGGACTCCTCCCTCCTGGTTCGGCCGAAGCCTAGGGATGGCCCCTTGAGGGACAACCCTCCTCCTCCCCTCCTCCTATATATACTAGTGGTTTTGAGAGTTTTTGCACAAGATTTTCTGCCACGTGCTGCCCTCTCTTCTAGTGCATAATTTCTCCTCTAGATCGGTTTTCTGCAGTGCTTACGAAAAGCCCTACCAGAATAACTCCACCACCATCACCACAATGCCGTCTCTCTGCCGGAGAACTCATCCTCCTCTCCGCTCGCTCTTGCTGGGTCAAGAAGGCGGAGATCGTCATCAAGACGTACGTGTGCTGAACGCGGAGGTGCCGTCCGTTCTGTGCTGGATCGGGACGGATCGTGATTGGATCGCCGGACGCTTGGCGATTTGGATCGCGAAGACGTTAGACTACATCAACCGCGTTTCTTAACGCTTCCCGCTTAGCAATCTACAAGGGTACGTAGATCCACTCTCCCTCTCGTAGATGCTCATCACCATGGATAGATCTTGCGTGTGCATAGGAAATTTTTTGTTTCGCATGCAACGTTCCCCAACACTAAGGGAGGCCATCAATTTTCAACCCTTTCTAACTTCATTTTCTATTTTTCATGCATATACTGATTTTTTGAGCTAAATGACCCTGAAATTGATAAGCACTACAAATGAACTCTGAAAAGGTTGAAAGTTGGCATGGTATCATTATTTCACCCACATAGCATGTGCTAAAAAGTTGAGAGGGTTATGACAAAAACTCGATGCACTTCGTGTACAAAATGAACAATCTCTTTCGAAGTATCAGGGTTTCAGACGAAAACTCGCCTCTTACAAAGGCATTTCATTTTTTAACTTATTTCAAATCAAGACTTTTTGTGCATTTAGTAGGCACCATTCGAAGGGAGGCCATCAATTCTCAACCCTTTCTGACTTCATTTGCTATTTTTCATGCATTTACTGATTTTTTGTGCTAAATGACCCTGAAATTGATAAGCAGTACAAATGAACTCTAAAAAGGTAGAACGCTGGCATGGTATCATCATTTCACCCACATATCATGTGCCAAAAAGTTGAGAGGGTTACGACAAAAATTGGTTGCACTTCGTGTACAAAATTGACAATCTCTTTCGAAGTATCAGGGTTTCAGACGAAAACTCGCCTGTTACAAAGGCATTTCATTTTTTAACTTATTTCAACTCCAGACTTTTTGTGCGTTCCGTATGCACCATTTGAAGGGAGGCCATCAATTTTCATCCCTTTGTGACTTCATTTGCTATTTTTCATGCATTTACTGATTTTTTTGAGCTAAATGACCCTGAAATTGATAAGCACTACAAATGAACTCTGAAAAGGTTGAAAGTTGGCATGGTATCATCATTTCACCCACATAGCATGTGCTAAAAAGTTTAGAGGGTTACGACAAAAATTGGATGCACTTCATGTACAAAATGGACAATCTCTTTCGAAGTATGAGGGTTTCACACGAAAACTCACCTGTTACAAAGGCATTTCATTTTTTAACTTTTTTCTACTCCAGACTTTTTTTTGCATTCAGTATGCACCATTCGAAGGGAGGCCATCAATTTTCAACCCTTTGTGACTTCGTTTGCTATTTTTCATGCTTTTAGTGATTTTTTTGAGCTAAATGACCCTCACATTGATATGCACTACAAATGAATTCTGACAAGGTTGAAAGTTGGCATGGTATAATCATTTCACCCACATAGCATGTGCTAAAAAGTTGAGAGGGTTACGGCAAAACTGGATGCACTTCGTGTACAAAATGGACAATCTCTTCCAAAGTATCAGGCTTTCAAACGAAAACTCGCGTGTTAGAAAGGCATTTCATTTTTAACTTATTTCAACTTCAGAATTTTTGCGCATTCAGTATGCACCATTCGAAGGGAGGCCATCAATTTTCAACCCTTTCTGACTTCATTTGCTATTTTTCATGCATTTGCTGATTTTTTGAGCTAAATGACCCTGAAATTGATGGCACTACAAATGAACTCTGAAAAGGTTGAAAGTTGGCATGGTATCATCATTTCACCCACATAGCATGTGCTAAAAAGTTTAGAGGGTTACGACAAAAACTGGATGCACTTCATGTACAAAATGGACAATCTCTTTCGAAGTATGAGGGTTTCAAACGAAAACTCGCCTGTTACAATGTCATTTCACTTTTTTTTAACTTATTTCAACTCTAGACTTTTTGTGCATTCAGTATGCACCATTCGAAGGGAGGCCATCAATTTTCAACTCTTTCTGACTTCATTTGCTATTTTTCATGCATTTACTGATTTTTTAGCTAAATGACCCTGAAATTGATAAGCACTACAAATGAACTTTGAAAAGGTTGAAAGTTGGCATGGTACCATCATTTCATGCACCTAAGAATTACCAAATTGGATATAATGAGAAAACACGATAATATTAAACAATAGAGAAAAAAAATCACTGGAAAATCTATTTTTAAAGTAAAGTTATTCACAAACTAGTGATTCACACAAATTTCAAATAATTCAACTTTAAACTATTCGAATTGAAAACTACTGCCACTAACATAAAGTTTATAATTTTTTTGACCTAACGCAAAAAGATTCACTCATTAACTCTTAGTAAAGCACAAAAAAACTCAGAAACAAAAGAAAATAAATAAAGCGAAAAACAAAAAAATGAAAAATAAATTAAAAAAATCCCGCTTACCGGGCCACCACGGCCTGCATACGACTAGAAACCCAACCTGGGCCAGGATGCAGGCCCGCAAGGCCTAGTAGGCCCACACGGAATCGCAGCAGAGGTAGGCCTAGAAGGCCTGCATTAGAGAGGAGCGCAATGCAGTGCCCGCGACGGGGCTTATAAACTGGTCGAGGCGCCCCTCGACTAGCGAGGTGGGACTAAACTTCCACCGCAGTGCGCCGTGCCAGGAACACACCTTTAGTCGCGGTTGTTGGCTCCAACCGCGACTAAAGATCCCCTTTAGTCGCAGTTGGAGCCACCAACCGCGACTAAAGGGTTTCGGTTTCCGCCGCCTGCGCTCGCTGGAATTCACCTTTAGTCGTCGTTGGTGGCTCCAACCACCACTAAAGGGGGGGGGGTCTTTAGTCGCGGTTGGATCCACCAACCGCAACTAAAGGCCTCCTTATATATACAACGCTTCAAATTTTTCCAGTTACTCCGCATTCTTCTCCTCTTCACGACATCACCGACATCGCCGTCTCGGCTCCCCGACGCTGCCAGTGCCGTCACCATCTCGCCTCCTTGCGCCGATCTCTGATGCCGCCGGCGCCCGTTCCTCCCCGAGCCCGGCCTGACGCCGCCCTCGTCCGCTCCTCCGACCCCGAGCTCCTCACCGTCGCAGCCCCCGACTCGCCTCGCCTCGCCGTCGCCCCGTCTCCCTGCTGTGAGCTCCCCCCTCTCCCTCACCCCCTGTGCCGCCATGGTGGCCGCCGGCCCCTCCCCGGCCCGACCCCCCCCCCCAATTTTGATGAACACACACACACAATTTTGATAATTAGATGATTAATTAGATGTATAGATGATTAGATGCAAGAATTTTGATGTATAGAAAAAAGTTAAGGAATTTTGACATTTGACGAATTTTGACATAGATGCATGAATTTTGACATTTTTTCACTAGATGATTAGCTAGATGTGTAAAAAAAGGTGAAGAAATTTTGACATTTGAGGAATTTTTACATTTTGATCCAATATATGTATAGACAAAAGTTGATGAATTTTGACGTTTGATCCAATGTATAGCAATTAGTATTTGCAAAAGTTGCATATTTTAATGTTGCATATTTTAATGTTTTCCATTTTGTGTTTTCCATATTTTAATGTTTTTGGGTTATATGTATGATAATTTTTGAGATGTATTAGTGATACTATTCGACGATGTACGGACACAAGAGATGATTTAGTTTTCCTTATTCAATGCATGCTAATTTGAATACTAATTTGTTTTATGATTTAGTTTTGCTTATTGAATGCATGTCTGTTTCAACTATGAACATAGGAAATGTCTTGTGATACAATCTAGGACATATCGAGTGCTTGTGATTTGCCAGTCATTCCGGCAAAACATAGGGCATTTTTTCTATGTCATTGCTTGATATATGGAACGGGTTGACTTTATGTCTGTTTCGGCTCCTTGTGTGTCTTTCAGTGAGGGAGAGTGTCCACCATATATATATATATATGAGAGAGGAAGAATCCCGACTGTTGTCATGAGAGTCGCTTCTCCTTCGTTCCCGTGTGCTAGACATTTCGGTGTAATGCACTCGGGGACGAATGGAGGAGCCACCATCACCGACGGTCGCGATATTAGAAGGAGTGCCCACCATATACGTGAGATGAGAGTTTAGGAAGGAAAGACTCGACAGACCTAAAGTCAACCTGTTGCATATTGAGTAATAGTGATCTGTGTGTTAATCAGTTTTCTCATAGTTTCCTTCGATCGATTTTAAATGTTTCAACTATGAACATAGGAAATGTCTGACGACGAAAGGGAATTCGCTATGTGCGAATACTGCGAAGACGAGCGCAGCCTGTATGACAAGCCTTACCTAGTTGATGGTAGGCGCTTCAGCATCATACTGGATGAGACCTTCGAAGTGGATACAATAAGTCACAACAACAAGTCTTTTGTCGTAATTAAGCATGACTTCTCCTTCTTTTGCTTCAACTTATAATTTTATTTTTTTACTATTCTACTAGAGTATCCCCTGCCATGCAAGAATTTATGTCTTGGATAAGATTGGTTTCAATACTAAAAAATGTATGGAGGTAAAGAGAGTTCACTTGAGGACCGAGCATGGTTATACTTTTCCCGTAAAATTGTACAATGCAGACACCTATTCCTATTTTGAATGCAAAAGTTGGAGAGCACTATGCAAGGATTATGCATTTGAGCCTAATATGCTTATCACCTTTGATATTCGTCCAGAAGATGAAATTGAAGGTAATATCGACATCTGGGTCGATGTGCAGACGCCTCCAGTTCTACCATTATGTGAGTTTCTCAACCATATTTATTAAGTAATTTATATTGTTTATTTAAAAATTGTTGACAACTCATTTCCATTGACAGCTTATTTTCATTCTTCAAAAAATGTATGGAAGATGGTAGACATTAGCTACTACTACAATGATGAAGCAGAATTAACTTATAAGGAGAAAGATCATCTTATCACATTTCTTAATGATCTTAAGAATTACAATAGATATTATAAAACTCCTCCACATTATGGTCAATACGTGCCACTAGTGCACGTGGTGAACTACGGTAACATCCATGGAGATTGCATGGTAAGATTTTCTACTATTACGACATCCGTGCATCTTTTGCATAAATTCTTCTAAAACTAAACTACATTGCTAACTACAAAGTTATTACTATGTTTTTCAACAGAAAATCCCGAAGGATTGTGTGCCTTCTCTGATGTTTCTGAGAGGTTGCGTTGATGTTATGAGCTTACGGCTAGCATGGCCAGGTCAGCCTACGCATCACTCCTGTCCATACCGGATTTCTAAAACCGATGAAGACATGACAATCAAAGATTGGAAAAAATGTATGGTCAATCGTAGAGAGCTACTTGGAAGCAACATTGTGCGTAGGCCAAGAATTGGAGACAGGATGATCTCCATTCTCCATAATGGAGAGCCAGGGCCTATCTTGTTTTATGATATTGTACCTAAGAGAGGTAGAGTAGGTCCTATGAGAGAGGAGTAGGTCCTAGGTACAATGTGTTATTATGTGCTACAATGTGTTAGAGTTTATGATGATGATGAGGAGTTGTGATTATGACTAGTGACCAACTTGTTATATGATGTCTCATTGACTAAAATGATGATTAAATAGTGTTGGTGGTAATGACTATGATGATTATTAGCTATAGTGTTGTTGGTGATGATATGATGCAAGAGTTTTTATATTAATATGATGATGATGTTGATCATGATTATCATGATGATTTGTTATATCATTGGGGGAAGGAAAGCGGATTAGATTCATGTGGATGGATCAAAAGTGACCAAAACTTGAATTAGTAGGATCGTCGTCCTACTAATTCAACTTTTGATCACTTTTTATTCATTTGGATGAATAAAATCCATGTTTCTTCCTCACAATGATATAATAATTCATCATGAACATAATTATATAACAACCTCTTAATTGGTACTGTATCAAAATTTATATAACGGCATATAAATACACTAAAAATTACAAATAATGAAAAACAGATTACTAGTAGCGCGGGTTTGCAAGAACGGGCAGTAGCGTAATATATGTTTGAAATGAAAATTAATTAAATGGAAAACACAAATTAAAAGGAAAATTAAACCATAATTAATTCATAAACCCCTAAGAATTAAAAGGAAAAATAAAAAACTAAAAAAACTAAATACTTTTAGTCCCTGTTGGTGTTACCAACCGGGACTAAAGGTCCCCCAGCCCACGGCACCATCAGATGCCACGTGGAGGGCCTTTGGTGCCCGGCCGTGTTGAACCAGCACTAAAGGGGGGGTAGGCTTTAGTCCCCCCTTTAGTGCCGATTCGAGAACCGACACTAAAGGCCCTTACGAGCCGCGACTATAGGCTTGTTCTGCACTAGTGATGCATAATCATTGCCTTGGATATCTTTATAATTATTCGCTTTTCTATCAATTGCTCGACAGTAATTCATTCACCCACCGTGATAATTTCCTTCAAGAGAGAAGCCTCTAGTGAAATCTATGCCCCCCGGGTCTACTTTCCATAATATATTTTCAAATCTATAAATGAAAATACCAAACATACCTTGCTGCAATTTATTTACTTTTTACTTTCCGCAATCTTTTACATTTATCTCTATTAGATCTAATCCTTGCAAATAACCGTGAAGGGATTGACAACCCCTTTATAACGTTGGATGCAAGAGTTTGATTGTTTGTGTAGGTGCATCTATTGGTGACTTGCTTGTTCCTCCTACTGGATTGATACCATGGTTCTCAACAAGTGAGGGAAATACTTATCTACTTCACTGCATCACCCTTTCCTCTTCAAGGGAAAACCAACGCAAGCTCAAGAGGTAGCACCATGCTATTTAAAAACTCTCAAAACAATATAAGTGAGGTACGAGAGTTCAATTATTTCTATAAAACAAAACACCACCGTGCTCTAAAAAGATATAAGTGAAGCACTAGAGTAAAATTGCCTAGTTCAAAAGATATAAGTGAAGCACATAGAGTATTCTAATAAATGGACGATTCATGCGTGTCTCTATCAAAATATGTGTTTAGCAAGGATGATTGTCGCAAACTAAATTTACCGATGGATTGAACACGAAAGAGGGGATGCCTTCCAGGGCATCCCCAAGCTTAGGAATTTTGGCATCCTTGATTACTTGTGGTGCCTTGGGTACCTTGGGAATCCCCAAGCTTAGGCTCTTTCCACTTGTTATTCCATAGTCCATCAAATCTTTACCCAAAACTTGAAAACTTCACAACACAAAACATAATAGAAAACTCATGAGATCCGTTAGTATAGGCAAATAAATCACCACCTTAGGTACTATTGTGAACTAATTCTTTATTTATATTGGTGTAATATCTACTGTATTCGAACTTCTCCATGGTTCATTCCCCCCGATATGACCCATAGATACATCAAAATAGGTAAACAACACTAACAAGACAGAATCTGACAAAAACAGAACAGTCTGTAGCAATCTGGAAACTTCGTATACTTCTATAACTCCAAACATTCCGAACAATTAGGAAAGCTGGGGAAATTTGTATATCAATCTTGTGTAAAAAATTTAGACTCATTCGACACTCTGATAAATTTATAAAATTCCTGGACTAGGCGCAAAAGTTTATGTTTTTCAACAAGATCAAATCAACAATCACCATAGACCACTCCAAAGGTCTTACTTGGATCAAACACTAATTAAAACACCAAAACACAATTACTAAAGAGGTAATAATGTGTGAAACACTCAAAAACAGAAGCAAAACAACAGAACATAAAATTAAATTGGGTTGCCTCCCAACAAGCGCTATTATTCAATGCCCCTAGCTAGGCATAACACAATAGATCTAGCTATTGTCATCTTTGTTATGCAATCCAAAAGTAGCTCTCATAATAGATTCCTAAGTATATCTTATTTTATTTCTAGGAAAGTGTTCCATGCCTTTCCTTATCAGAAATTGGAATCTAATGTTTCCTTCTTTCATGTCAAAAATTGCACCAATCGTTCTAAGGAAAGGTCCACCAAGAATAATAGGACATGTAGGTTGCAATTTATATCAAGAACAATGAAATATACGGGCACATAATTACTATTTGCAACAATAATAACATCATTAATCCTTCCCATAGGTTTCTTAATAGTGGAATCCGCTAGATGCAAATTCAAAGAGCAATCATCAAGTTCATGGAAACATAGCACATCACATAAAGTTTCCGAAATCGTGGAAACACTAGCACCCAAATCACACAAAGCATGGAACTCATAACCTTTAATTTTAATATTAACAGTAGGTTTCCACTCATCATGAAGCTTTCTAGGGATAGAAACTTCCAAGTCAAGTTTTTCTTCAAAAGATTTCATCATAGCATCAACGATATGTTTAGTAAAAGCCTTATTTTGATTATAAGCAAGCGAAGAATTCAACAAGGATTGCAACAAAGAAATACATGCTAGGGAACATTGCATGGGAAACAAAAATTTTCCTACACACACACAAGATCTATCTATGGTGCTGAGCATCTACGAGAGGGAGAGTGGATCTACATACCCTTGTAGATCGCTAAGCGGGAAGCGTTAAGAAACGCGGTTGATGTAGTCGAACGTCTTCGCGATCCAAATCTCCAAGCATCCCATGATCCCATCACGATCCGTCCCGTGATCTCATCACGATCTGTCCCGCGATCCAATCATGAATCGTCTCACAATCTTGATCACGGTCCTTCTAATCTAGCGCCGAACGGACGACACCTCCGCATTCAGCACACGTACAACTCGATTACGATCTCTGCCTTCTTGATCCAGCAAGAGGGAGCGGAGAGGTATATGAGTTCTCCGGCAGCACGACGGTGTTGCAGCGATGGTGGTGGAGCTGTTCCAGCAGGGCTTCGCCTAAGCACCGCTGAAAACCGATCTAGAGGAGAAACTACGATCTAGAGGAGAGGTAGCACGTGGCTGTTTTTCTGTGTGCAAAACCCCTAAAACCTCTAGTATATATTGGAGGAGGGGAGGAGGAGGCTTGGCTGCAAGTTCCAGCCGTTTTGGCTTCGGCCAAAGTGGAGGGAGGAGTCCTACTCCTCCACTCCTAGTCGGATTAGGACTCCTTCCTTATATTAGCCTTTTTTCCACCTTTTCCACTTTGGATTTCCTTCCCAGCCGCATGGGACCTATATGGGACTTTGTCCAGACCACTAAGGGCTGGTATTCATCCTCCCACAGCCCATGTAACCTCTTGGGTCGAAATACCCCTCCCGAAGGTCCCCCGGTACCCTCCCGGCACTCCCGGTACACTACCGATGAGCCCAAAACTTTTCCGGTGACCAAAACAGGACTTCCTATATATCAATATTTACCTCCGGACCATTCTGGAGCTCCTCGTGATATCCAGGATCTCATATGGGACTCCGAACAACCTTAGGTCACCACCATACATAACTCTATACTACCGAAACGTCACCGAACCTTAAGTGTGCAGACCCTACGGGTTCGAGAACTATGTAGACATGACCGAGATACCTCTACAGTCAGTAACCAATAGCAGGACCTGGATTCCTATATTGGTTCCTACATATTCTACGAAGATCTTTATCGGTTGAACCTCTATGTCAAGGATTCAATTAATCCCGTATGTTGTTCCCTTTGTTCTTCGGTATGTTACTTGCCTGAGATTCGATCGTCGGCGTCTCCATACCTAGTTCAACCTCCTTACTGGCAAGTCTCTTACTCGTTCTGTAATACAAGATCCCGTGGCTAACACTTAGTCACATTGCTTGCAAGGCTTATTGTGATGTTGTATTATCAAGAGGGCCCTGAGATACCTCTCCGTCACATGGAGTTACAAATCCCAGTCTTGATCCATGCCAACCCAATAGACACCCTCGGGGATACCTGTAGAGCACCTTTATAGTCACCCAGTTACGTTGCGACGTTTGATACACACAAGGTACTCCTATGATGTCAGTGAGTTGCATGATCTCATGGTCATAGGAACAGATACTTGACATATAGAAAACAGTTGCAATAAACTGACACGATCATATGCTACGTTTGTAGTTTGGGTCTTGTCCATCACATCATTCTCCTAATGATGTGATCCCGTTATAAAATGACATCTCATGTCCATGACCAGGAAACCATAGCCATCTTTGATCAACGAGCTAGTCTATTGGAGGTGTAAGAGCACATTTCTCCATGTGTGGTTCTGGTAATTGATGACACCCCTATGGACTAATGGTTGCCTTGAGTTATATTCTAAGGATTTGTCCGTAGGTAATTCTTGGAGTCCATCTATTGGTTTCAAGGAGTTTATATGGTGACCAAGGTGGTATTCAAGGTTTATCCAAAGATTGATCATGTGGGAATCGAGCTTACTGCAAGCATGTATTGAAGAGGAAGTTTGTGTAAGCATTCATGTTTACCTTCAATACATCATCTTTATCAAGAGATAAGCTATGATACAAGGTTGATCAAGACTAAGTCAAAAAGTGAATCAAGTTGATGACCACACAAAGCATACAAGATGTACCGAGAGGGATCAAGTGATCCCATGGTGTGGTAAGCATTGTCCATTACGCTTTGTGTACTAACCCATGGTCTACGCGAGAGTTCTTTGTGGGGTTAGGTATATTTCCATGGGCTTGCATCAAGAGGCAGATCCCATACATCCCATGGAAGATCACATCAAGTGGAGATCATCATCAAGGTTGCGATGTGCAAGATCAAGTGAAGCATCACAGAGAGATCATGCTTGAGGCTCACCATTCATTGTGGTGACAATGGACTTGTGAAGATGTGCCAAAGAGTGGCTCACCCATAGTGGAGTATGGGGGAGCAATCATCTAGTCTTCATCAAGCCAATGCAATCAAGAAATGTGGTCCATCTTGAGGAAGTCAAGATCGTCATCATCTAGCTCAAGTGGACTATGCGGAAGTCTAAGGTTTGACCTTGATAGGGTTTTATATTTCACCGGTCTCATGGTGGTAGTTGAGAGACCGGGTTATAGGATCGATTGCCGTTATCAAGGGGGGCTCTCAAGTGAGTAGCTTGATTGTATCATTCATTGAGAGCTCAAACCATTGCATTCTTGGCATCATCATATTTCTTGGTTCTTGGTTGGCTTTTCTCTATGTGGGTTCTTGAGCTTTTGGTTATCTTCGTGACAAGCTCTAGTACATCGAAACCGGATTTCATATGCTTCGTCTATTGCGTTCTCGGTGTTGAAAGTTTTACCGGTCTTATTCGAGGAAGGGTTCTCACCATTTTCTTATGGGACTTTTCTGATTTGCTTCTTATTGATATTTCAATCAACATTGTGTTAGCACATGTCGTTAGCTTTCCAACAAACTTTGTTTCTTTGAATTCGGAGTCCGTTTGCAAAAGTCATGGCAGTTTTGGTGTTCTTAAAAGGCTGCAGCGGTACTACCGTGGCTAGAGCAGATGTAATTTTTTACTACCGCTCTGGAGCAGTACTACCGTGGCTCCAAGAGTGGTACTACCGCTCCAGACCAAAATCTCGTGTTATTTATAGCCATGATAGGCACGGATGTAATTTTTTAGTACCGCTCGCAAGCAGTAGTACCGCTACCCGTAGCGGTAGTACCGCTATCCATAGCGGTAGTACCATGAGGACGAGCGGTAGTACCGCTCCGGCGGTTCTACTGGCCTTTTGCCTCCTCGGTATTGTTTTTAAAAGGGGTACTACCTCCCTAGCGGTAGTACCGCTCTGTGCGGGCTGTGAGGATAACAGTTGGATTTTTCCCCACCTATAAAAGGGGGTGTTCTTCTCCAATGGACCTGATCCTTTGAGCTCGTGTTCTGCTCCCATTGTTGACCTTCTTAGAGATTCCTAACTCTCAATCCCTCCAATGATTCTTGCTACTTCTTAAGGGAAAAGAGAAAGGAGATCTAGGTCCACATTTCCACCAATCACTTTCTCCTCTAAGTGAGGGGAACCCCTTGGATCTAGATCTTGGAGTTCTTCGTGTCATTCTTCGTTCTTCCTCTCATTTCCCTTCCTAGCATTAGTTGCTTTGGTGGGATTTGGGAGAGAAGGACTTGGGCACTCCGTGTTCCCTTGCCATTGCATTTGGTGCATAGGTTTGAGTTCTCCACAGTGATACGTGGAAGTGAGAAGTTGAGAAGCTATTACTCTTGGGTGTTTGAGCACCCTAGAGCTTGTTCCTCTTGGGTGCTTTGGTGCCCTAGACGGTAGGTGGTGCCTCGGAGCTCAATCATTGTGGTGCAAAGCTCCGGGGAAGCTTCGAGGTCTCTAATTAGGTTGTGGAGATTGCCCCAAGCATTTTAGGTCACCTCGGAGCCACAATCCATTGTGGTGAAGCTTCGTGGTGTTGTTGGGAGCCTCCAATCAAGTTGTGGATATAGCCCCAACCTTGTTTGTACGGGTTCGGTGACCACCCTCAAGGGTCCCTTAGTGGAATCACGACATCTTGCATTGTGCGAGGGCGTGAGGAGATTACGGTGGCCCTAATTGCTTCTTGGGGATCATTGTACCTCCACACCGCTTCGAACGGAGATTAGCATCCACAAGGGTGTGAACTTCGGGATACATCATCGTCTCCGCGTGCCTCGGTTATCTCTTACCCGAGCCCCTTTACTTATGCACTTTACTTTGTGATAGCCATATTGTTTCTTGATATATATCTTGCTATCACCGAGTTGTATATCTTGCTTAGCATAAGTTGTTGGTGCACATAGGTGAGCCTAGTTGTTTTAGATTTTGTGCTAATTAAACGATAGTTTTATTCCGCATTTGTTCAAGCCTAAACTGTAATTATTTTAAAGCGCCTATTCACCCCCCTCTAGGTGACACCCACGTCCTTTCAATTGGTATCAGATCTAGGTCTCTCGTTATTAGGTTTAAGAACGTAGAGAGTAAGGATGTCGACTAGGGGATTAGGATTCTATGACACTCTTAGTTTCAATGGCACAAATTTTGATGTTTGGGTAATTCACATGCTTAATCTCTTTAGGGTCATGGTCCCAAATTTAGAGCGAATTGTAGATATGGGTTTTTCTCCTCCTAAGGATTCTCAACACATATCTTTAGAGGATGAGAAAAACTCTTATCTCAATGCTCAAGATTCTAATGTGATTTTTAATGCTTTGAGCAATGTAGTTATATTTGAACTCATGCCATTCAGGGATGCTCATGAGTTGTGTACAAAACTTCAAGATAAATATGGCGTGTCCAAGATTTGTAGGGATGATTGTTCTCCCTCCACCTCTGGTCGTGTTGTCTTCTCAACTTCTTCTACTTCACCTACATGTGTATTGCCACAAGGTAATTATATGGTGAGTAGTGATGATCATTGTAATGATGATAGGGGGATTATTGTTGATAATTCTTCTTCACTATCTTATTGCAATGCTTCATCTTCGGACTTTAACACCTCAAACACTATAAATGTTTCACATGCTTGTGTTGGTAGTCCTTGCATATCATGTACAAATTGCTTGACTAAATCTCATGATGATATGCTTGCTATATCTTGTTGCCATGATAAAAATGTATCTATGTCCTCGAGTTCTTGTGATAACAATGTAGAGGATACCCAACACTCCATGGAACAAGATATGGTCTTGAATGGTTCTTGAAGGGATCCTACATCATCATCTATTGTTTCTCACTTTTGCCTTATGGCTTAGGCCTCAAAGGTATCTCCTACTTTGAATCCCAATATATCTCACGATGATGATGTTGATGATAATGATGAAGAGAGTTATAATATTGTTTCCTTAAAACTTAAGGGAGAAATGGTTTTTAAAGCCCTTCATAATAATAATATTGCTCATTCCAACTTCATGGAAATCATGTCTATTGCCATTGAGGGCAAGAAATATATTGAGGAGTTGGAAGCTCATCTTTAGTAGCATGAGGCCATCATTGAGAAAATGGAAGGTCATGAACGTGATTACGCTAATGAGATTGCAGAGCTATCTCAAGCTCTTGAAAATGAACAAACCACCAAGGAATCTCCTGAGGAGACCTTTGCTCTAGAATTATATAGATTAAAGGAATCCCATGAAATAGCTCTCAAGGTGGCTAATGATTTTAGAACTAAAAATGATAAGCTTGAAGTTGCACATGCTAAACTCCTTGAGGACTTTGAGCACCTCAAAAATGGATCAAGGGTCGTTAAGAGTTCGCTCATTGAACTCACCGAGTCTCATGCTCAACTTAAAGTTCCATATGCTAAAGAGCTTGCCAAGTTGCCTTCTCCTCTTGTTGTTAATGATGATGCTTGTGCTACTAACTCTATTTCTTGTGAAGCATCCATATTAAAGGAGAATGTTGAGCTAAGGGCTCAACTTGAGTTGTTATCTAGCAATTATGGGAAATTCAAAGAAAGTCATGAAAAGCTTTCTAGCTCTCATTGCGATCTTCTAGTATATCATAATGTGCTAAATATAGCTCATGAGGCTAGTAGTACTAAGGTAACATCTAGTGAGCCTCATGTGGAAATTAGCACTACATCTAGTAGAATGCTTTATTGCCATGTGCTAGTCCTCGTAGTTCATCTACTCATAATGTTGGTACATCTTGTGATGAACTACTTTCCTTGCCTTGTTGCTCTAACGATGAAGCTTATACTTCCTCTAGCACTTGTGTTGATTCTAACCATGTAGACGAAATCAATGAGCTCAAGGCCCAAGTCACTTATTTGTAGAAAGACTTGGAAAAGAGTCATGAAGGGAAGTCCACACTCAACAATATCTTGAGTGTGCAAAAACTCCCAAATGACAATGGTGGACTTGGATTCAACTCCAAGAAGAAGAAGAAGATGTCCACGAACTACAAGAAGAAGGGCCAAGAACAAGTCAAGAATTCGGCCAAGATTATTTGCTTCAAGTGCAAAATTGAAGAGCACCATGTTAGATCTTGCCCATTAATGAAGAAGCCCCAGAGTAATAAGCAACAAGGGATGCGGCCACAATTTCAATCTCATGCTCAACCACAAGTTGAAGAAAGGCATCTTCTAAAGAAGACCCAAGTCACCGCTCTTCAATTTGAGAAATCGATTGAGAAGAAAGCAAAGGGTAAATGTTGCTACTTATGTCGTGAGGAGGGTCACCTCGCTTCTTCTTGCACAAAAGGTAACTTATCAAACCCAATCATTACTGATGATATCTATTCTCTTGGTAAGGATAAGCTTGGCAACGTGTTTGCCAAATGTGTTGGTACTCAAAGTAGTGTCAAGAAAAGAACCATTTGGGTAGCCAAGCCTATTGTGACAAACCTCTTAGGACCCAACTTGGTTGGGGACCAACAAGCTCAAACTTGATCAATAGTCATTAATGGAGGGCATTGGTGACTTGGCTACATCATGAAGAATTAAGGGATCTTCATCATTCATATTATCTCAAGCCAAGTCATGTGGATTATCAAGTTTCTCACTTATATCCAGTGTTCCTCCTTGCGGTAACATGTACTTAAATTGAATACATTGTTAGTTACTTGCCTCTTTGTATGTTGTGGTTTTGTATCTTGCATGCGGTTGTATATGTTGTGCTTCCTATTTGTTTATCTTGAGAAATCAAGTATGTATGATGGGTTGTGAGTCTTATGTTGGGACTTTTTGCATCTTGTCTTATCTTAGTTGGCTTTCTTGAGAGACTAATGGATTATCCCATTTTGGGGGTGTGATGTTCTTTGTGCACTTCACAATCCTAAAAATGTGTGTACATGAGGAATACCACTTAGTATTGATATTACAAGATTGAGAAATTCAAATTCTAAAAGGTCCATTAATCATCTATTGTTGTACTTCATTTGCCACTTGTTATTATCGTTGGGTTACCACATTATGGGGGAGTAATATGCTATGTGCATATTACAATCCCAGAGAATGTGTACATTTGAGATATTGCCACTTAGATTTGATATTATAATTTATCTTGTTCCTAGGTGGCATGTTAGCTCTACAAGTGTCATTTGGTTATGATTTACGTGTAAAGATGATGTTGGATTTCTTTGCAATCTACCAATAGGAAATATTTCGAATTACTTCTTGTCCTTTGACATTTGGTATCCTTTCATGGTAGAAATTGCTAATGATATTTAGATTGTATTTTTTTTATCATTTGTCTTCCTTGTCTCTTGTGGATCTTTTTGAGGATGTCTAGTGTTTCTATAGATATAGGGAAAGTGATGATCCCATCAAGTGCATGTTGTATCCAAATGCAAATTCTATATAATGCACAACTCTTGGGGGAGCCCTCCTATTTTCCTTAGAACACTCTCTTCATGTGTTTATCATAAAATATTTTGATCCTCATCAAGTGTGTGTTGGTGGGAGGCAAGCCTTTTCTCTATGGTACATTGTTCCATCATGAAAATTTGTGAAGGGTGTGGTTTGTGGAACCTAGCTCTCTTTTGGGTACTTGATACCTCTTGTTTTCCTTCAATTGGTATCTTGTTTCCTTCTATTTGGCATGTGTCAATGGATATCTCATTCCTTGATATATATTTTAGTTGGTATCCGTCAAGTGATTTTTTTTAGTATCTTATTTTCACTTGATTCCTTTTCTCCCGGTATCTTATCAACTGTGTGTTGATTTGATTCTCGAAAGCCTTGAGCATGCATATTTACTACATGTACTTTTGTTGGCATGTTCTCTTTCCTTGACCCAATATATAAGGGAAACTCCACTCTAACATAAATTGGCTAAAGTTTGCATGAAATTCAATTTCATATCTATATGCACATATTTATGTGGAGTTTTGTCCTATATATTATTGGTACACTAACTTTTTGGTCCCAATAAGTTTGGGTACCACTTTGTTTGTGGTGTTGTTCTAGGAACAATTGGAGATACATTGGACACTCGGCTCACTTACAAGGAAGGTGTTAACACCATGTGCTTATTGGAGCCTTTCTAGGATGATCGAAGAACCATTGTCTACTACATCAATCTAATGCTATCTCGGTAACAAGTATCTACTTCATGCATACATTTCTCGCATTCAACTGTTTATAGGTTGCATCATGGCAGGAATTTCTTGAGTCATACTTGTGGTACTTGTTTCCTTTCTCAAAGAGTCTCAACGATGACGTCATATTTCTAGTTGTGATGTCTTTGATGTTCGTGTATTGGGAGTTCATTTATGTACAATAAGAAAATATTAGGCTATGTGCTATGCTTTCAAGCAAAGATCTTATTGATATAGTTATGACTTCCTTGTGGATATCTTGTTTGTTCCTTCTTGTAACTATTTCGTGTATACATTATTCTTTATGGATATATCATCATGATTGCCCTCTACCTAGAATCTTATACACATGAAAGAAGTTACATCTCTAGTTGATATCCTGTTTTCTTTCATGTCCACCATTGCATTTCATTTTTGTTTACTTGGTGGTTTCGTTAAAGAATCTGTCTTGAGTGCGGATCTTATATCCTAGCATCTTGATGCACTCTTTGGTGGTGAAGATTATTTTTCTCATGTTTGTCTTCACGAGGGTTTGGCCATTTCGATTGGTATACCTCCTCTTTACAAGGCTATCATTTTCGTATCTTTACTAGGGTTTGTCACAAGCTTTGGTTTTTAAATTTTCCTACTAGTAAGCTTGTGAACCCTTTTGCTAGTGGTTTGTGTGTGGGAAGGATATGGTTTGCACTTTGTGTCTCATTTCATCAAGACTATGTTGATGCTTTATGCTCATCCTTATACTAGTCTTATCAAGTTCTTTTCCATGACTCACACACAACATTTTGGTTGAGCCTATTCTTAAGATTGCTTCTTTTACATGTTGCTCAACCATATGTTTAGTGCAAGTACTATGCTCTTTGTCTTATCTTCTTTCTTGCACTTGTGGTGTGTTTATATTGATTTTGGGCGAGTCATGATCCTTTTTTTGTGCACTTGTATTCAAATACAAATATTATTATTTGTGCACAAATCATGGGGAGCTCCTCTAGTTTCTTTATACACAGTGTTTTTCCCATATCGCAATATCTTTTATTCATGTGGCTCGTTGGTCCATGTGATTTATTGTTCCAATTAGTATCTTTTGATTGCTTGCTTCACTCCGGTGTATGTCTTTGTGCCATACGATCCTTTGTGCAATCTATGGGTTCTCAATATAGTTTGTCTTCCTCCAACGACTTATCATTGGATATGTGTATTCCTTTGCACACGTATTTGAGATATACAAACTTTTTGGAGGAACACCTATTATATTGGATTTCTAAACTTTTTGTCCATTATGGCAATCGATGCAAATGGGGGAGAAGTTTAGAGAGTTTAGTTTGGAATGCTTTGAGAGTTTTTCTTTTGTTGCTTAAGCATTTGCATCTCACATCCATGCATTGCATTTGTGTGTGCTTGGTTGTGCTTATTTCCTTATATAAACTCTCTTGAAAGTGGTTGTCATCAATTACCAAAATGGGGGAGATTGTAAGAGCACATTTCTCCATGTGTGGTTTTGGTAATTGATGACACCCCTATGGACTAATGGTTGCCTTGAGTTATATTCTGAGGATTTGTCTGTAGGTACTTCTTGGAGTCCATCTGTTGGTTTCAAGGAGTTTATATGGTGACCAAGGTGGTATTCAAGGTCTATCCAAAGGTTGATCATGTGGGAATTGAGCTTATTGCAAGCATGTATTGAAGAGGAAGTTTGTGTAAGCATTCATGTTTACCTTCAATACATCATCTTTATGAAGAGAGAAGCTAAGATACAAGTTTGATCAAGACTAAGTCAAAAAGTGAATCAAATTGATCAACACACAAAGCGTACAAGATGTACCGAGAGGGATCAAGTGATCCCATGGTGTGGTAAGCATTGTCCATTACGCTTTGTGTACTAACCCATGGTCTACGCGAGAGTTCTTTGTGGGGTTAGGTATATTTCCATGGGCTTGCATCAAGAGGCAGATCCCATACATCCCATGGAAGATCACATCAAGTGGAGATCGTCATCAAGGTTGCGATGTGCAAGATCAAGTGAAGCATCACGGAGAGATCATGCTTGAGGCTCGCCATTCATTGTGGTGACAATGGACTTGTGAAGATGTGCCGAAGAGTGGCTCACCCATAGTGGAGTATGGGGGAGCAATCATCTAGTCTTCATCAAGCCAAAGCAATCAAGAAATGTGGTCCATCTTGAGAAAGTCAAGATCGTCATCATCTAGCTCAAGTGGACTATGCGCAAGGCTAAGGTTTGAGCTTGATAGGGTTTTATATTTTACCGGTCTCATGGTGGTAGTTGAGTGACCGAGTTATAGGATCGATTTTCGTACTATCAAGTGGGGCTCTCAAGTGAGTAGCTTGATCGTATCGTTCGTTGAGAGCTCAAACCATTGCATTCTTGACATCATCATATTTCTTGGTTCTTGGTTGGCTTTTCTCTATGTGGGTTCTTGAGCTTTTGGTCATCTTCGTGACAAGCTCTAGTACATCGAAAACGGATTTCATATGCTTCGTCTATTGCGTTTTCGGTGTTGGAAGTTTTATCAGTCTTATTCGAGGAAGGGTTCTCACCATTTTATTATGGGTCTTTTCTAATTTCCTTCTTATTGATATTTCAATCAATATTGTGTTATCACATGTCGTAAGCTTTCCAACAAACTTTGTTTCATTGAATTCAGAGTCCGTTTGCAAAAGTTGCGGCAGTTTTGGTGTTCTTAAAAGGCTGCAGCGGTACTACCGCGGCTAGAGCGGATGTATTTTTTTACTACCGCTCCGGAGCGGTACTACCGCGGCTCCGCGGTAGTACCGCTTCGGACCAAAATCTCGTGTTATTTACAGCCATGGTAGGCACGGATGTAATTTTTAGTACCGCTCGCAAGCAGTAGTACCTCTATCCACAGCGGTAGTATCGCTCCGGCGGTTCTAATGGCCTTTTGCCTCCTCGGTGTTGTTTTTCAAAGGGGTACTACCGCCCTAGTGGTGGTACCGCTCCTTGGAGCGGTAGTACCGCTCTATGTGGGCTGTGAGGATAACGGTTGGATTTTCCCCACCTATAAAAGGGGGTGTTCTTCTCCAATGGACCTGATCCTTTGAGCTCGTGTTCTTATCCCATTGTTGACCTTATTAGAGATTCCTAACTCTCAATCCCTCCAATGATTCTTGCTAGTTTTGAGGGAAAAGAGAGAGGAGATCTCGATCCACACTTCCACCAATCACTTTCTCCTCTGAGTGAGGGGAACCCTTTGGATCTAGGTCTTGGAGTTCTTCGTGTTCTTCTTCGTTCTTCCTCTCATTTCCCTCCCTAGCATTAGTTGCTTTGGTGGGATTTGGGAGAGAAATACTTGGTCACTCTGTGTTCCCTTGCCATTGCATTTGGTGCATAGGTTTGAGTTCTCCACGGTGATACGTGGAACTGATAAGTTCAGAAGCTATTACTCTTGGGTGTTTGAGCACCCTGGAGCTTGTTCCTCTTGGGTGCTTTGTCGCCCTAGATGGTTGGTGGTGCCTCGGAGATTAATCATTGTGGTGCAAAGCTCCGGGCAAGCTTTGGGGTCTCCAATTAGGTTGTGGAGATTGCCCCGAGCATTTGGGGTCACCTCGGAGCCACAATCCATTGTGGTGAAGCTTCGTAGTGTCGTTGGGAGCCTCCAATCAAGTTGTGGAGATTGCCCCAACCTTGTTTGTACGGGTTCGGTGACCACCCTCAAGGGTCCCTTAGTGGAATCACGACATCTTGCATTGTGCGAGGGTGTGAGGAGATTACGGTGGCCCTAGTGGCTTCTTGGAGAGCATTGTGCCTCCACACCGCTCCGAACGGAGATTAGCATCCGCAAGGGTGTGAACTTCGAGATACATCGTCGTCTCTGCGTGCCTCGGTTATGTCTTACCCGAGCCGCTTTACTTATGCACTTTACGTTGTGATAGCCATATTGTTTCTTGTTATATATCTTGCTATCACCTAGTTGTATATCTTGCTTAGCATAAGTTGTTGGTGCACATAGGTGAGCCTAGTTGTTCTAGGCTTTGTGCTTGACTAATTAAACGGTAGTTTTATTCCGCGTTTGTTCAAGCCTAAACCGTAATTATTTTAAAGCGCCTATTCACCCCCCTCTAGGCGGCATCCACGTCCTTTCAAGAGGCATACTAGGGACATGGTGTTGTCTATGTATCCACACATGTATCTAAGTTTCCAATCAATACAATTATAGCATGGATAATAAACGATTATCATGAACAAGGAAATATGATAATAACCAATTTATTATTGCCTCTAGGGCATATTTCCAACAGTCTCCCACTTGCACTAGAGTCAATAATCTAGTTCACATCACCATGTGATTCGCATTGTTATGAATCTAACACCCAATGAGTTCGGGGGCTCGATCATGCTCTGCATGTGAGACAGGTCTTTGAGTCAACGGGTCTGCGACATTCACATCCGTGTGTACTTTGCAAATCTCTATGTCATACTGTAGACACTGCTACCACACTCCACTTGGAGCTATTCCAAATGGCTGCTCCACTATTCGTATCCGGATTGCTACTAAGAGTCATCCGGATTGGTGTTAAAGCTTGCATCGACGTAACTCTTTACGACGAACTCTTTATCACCTCCATAATCGAGAAACATTTCCTTAGACTTTTAGTTACTAAGGATAATCTTGACCGCTGTCCAGTGATCCACTCGTGGATCACTCTTGTACCCCTTCACGGACTCATGGCAAGGCAAACACAGGTGCGGTACATAGCATGTCATACTATATTGAGCCTATGGCTAAGGCATAGGGGAAGACCTTCGTCCTTTCTCTTTCTTCTGCCGTGGTCAAGCTTTGAGTCTTACTCAACTTCACACCTTACAAATCAGGCAAGAACTCTTTCTTTGACTGATCCATTCTGAACTCTTTCAAAATCTTGTCAAGGTATTTACTCATTGAAAAATCTTATCAGGCGTCTTGATCTATCTCTTATAGATCTCGATGCCCAACAATTAAGTAGCTTCATTCTAGGTTTTCCTTTGAAAAAATCCTTTTTCAAACAACCTTTTATGCTTTCCAGAAATTCTACATCTTCCGATCAACAATATGTCATCCACATATGCTTATCAGAAACTCTATAGTGCTCCCACTCACTTTATTGTAAATACAAGTTTCTCATAAACTTTGTATAGACTCAAAAACTTTGATCACCTCATCAAAGCATATATTCCAACTCCGAGATGCTTGCTCCAGCCCATAGAAGGATTGTCGGAGCCTGCACACATTTTAGCATCCTTAGGACTGACAAAACCTTCTGGTTGTATCACATACAACCTTTCCTCAAGTAAACCGTTAAGGAAACAATGTTTTGACATCCATCTGCCAGATTTCGTAATTGAAAAATGCAGCAACTGCTAACATAATTCCAACAGACTTTAGCATTGCTACGAGTGACCTGTCAACTTTTTAGCACATGCTATGTGGGTGAAATGATGATACCGTGCCAACTTTCAACCTTTTCAAAGTTCATTTGTAGTGCTTTTCAATTTCATGGTCATTCAGCTCAAAAAATCAATAACTGCATGAAAAATACCAAATGAAGTCAGAAAGTGTTGAAAATTGATCATGTGGCTTTGAATGGTGCATTTTAAACACACATAAAGCCTGGAGTTCAACTAAGTTCAAGAAAATGAAGTGCCTTTTGCAACCGATGTGTTTCCGTCAGAAACCCCGATACTTCGAAAGAGACTGTCCGTTTCATACACGAAATGCATCCTGCTTTTGCCGTAATCCTCTCAACTTTTTAGCACATGCTATGTGGGTGAAATGATGATACCACGCCAACTTTCAACATTTTCAGAGTTCATTTGTAGTGGTTTTCAATTTCAGGCTCATTTAGCTCAAAAAAATCAATAACTGCATGAAAACTACAAGATGAAGTCAGAAAGGGTTGAAAATTGATGATGTGGCTTTGAATGGTGCATTTTGAACACACAAAAAGCCTGGAGTTCAAATAAGTTCAACAAAAATGAAATGCCTTTTGTAACCGATGAGTTTCCGTCAGAAACCCCGATACTTCGAAAGAGACTGTCGGTTTTGTACACGAAGTGCATCCTACTTTTGCCGTAACCCTCTCAACTTTTTAGCACATGCTATGTGGGTGAAATGATGATACCATACCAACTGTCAACATTTTCAGAGTTCATTTGTAGTGCTTTTCAATTTCAGGGTTATTTAGCTCAAAAAAATCAATAATTGCATGAAAAACACCAAATGAAGTCAGAAATGGTTGAAAATTGATGATGTGGCTTTGAATGGTGCATTTTGAACACACAAAAAGCCTGGAGTTCAAATAAGTTCAAGAAAATGAAATGCCTTTTGTAACCGACGAGTTTTCGTCCGAAACCCCGATACTTCGAAAGAGACTGTCCGTTTTGTACACGAAGTGCATCGTGCTTTTGTCGTAACCCTCTCAACTTTTAAGCACATGCTATGTGGGTGAAATGATGATACCATGCCAACTTTCAACCTTTGCAGAGTTCATTTGTAGTGCTTTTCAATTTCAGGGTCATTTAGCTCAAAAAAATCAGTTACTAAAATTCTAAACCTCTAGTTTTTTTGAAACTAAAATTATATAAAACCTAAAAATTACCAAATTGAATATAATGTTAAAAACAAAGTAATATTAAATAGCAGGAAAAATAGCAAAGAAATAACATAAAAATAGCAAAAGTGAAAATAGATGCGCTTACACTGAAATTCAACCTAAATTCGAAGTGCTAGTTAGGCACCTAACTAGCATTTTGAATTTAGGTCAAATTTCATGTATAAGGGCATCTATTTTCACTAGGAGAGGAGCTTGATAGGTCAAGTGCATCGGGGCTTATAAACGGTGTTGTCTCCCCTCGACTAGCGAGGTGGGACTAAACATCTGCTGCTTCCCCGTCGGCCGATGAAAAGGGACCAATGGTCCCGGTTGGTGGCACCAACCGGGACCAATGCCCCCCTTTCGTCCCGGTTGGTGCCACCAACCGGGACCAAAGGTCCCTGTTTCCCGCCCTTTGGGCTGCTGAAAACAGGGCTTTAGTTCCGGTTGGTGACACCAACCGGGACTAAAGGGGGGAATTGGTCCCGGTTTGTGCCACCAACCGGGACCAATGCTTCTTATATATAAGAAGCACTTAGGAAATTTTGCATTTTTCATTGCCACTTCGCCGAGCCCGCCGTCCTCGTCCCCGTCCCCATCGCTGCCCCAAGCCCACTGTCGCCGTCCCCATGCCCGTCACCTCCCTGTCGCCCCCGTCGCCGCCCCGCCCTCGTCGCCGCCCCCGTCGCCGCCCCTCCCCTGTCGCCTCCCTCGCCGCCGCCCTTCCCCATCGCCTCCCCCGCCGCTCCCGTTGCCGCCCTGCTCCCGTCGCCGCCCCTCCCCCGTTGCCTCCCCCGCCGCCCCCGTTGTCTCCCCCATCGCCCCCGTCGCCGCCCCGCCCCCGTCGCCGCCCCGCCCTGTCGCCGCCCCCACTGTGAGACACCATGTTAATGTTAATGTTTATGTTAGAATAGTTATATTAGTACGATGAATGTTTATGTTAGATTAGTATGTGTATGTTAGATTACATAATTTTTTTCTGATGAATGTTAATGATGAATATTTATGTTAGATTAGTATGTTTAAGATTAATGTTTATGTTAGATTAGTATGTTGTTTTATGTTTTATTTAATTATCTGTATGTTAGATTACAGAAAATTTTTGGGTTCTATGAAAAATTAGTGATTAAATGATAAGAAAACGTTCTCATAGGAATTTGTCAACGATGCCCGACCCACATCCTCATCGTCGAGTAGTCCGTGAGAGCCTGCTTGATAGGCGCCATGTCCGGGACTGGGCTCCGCCGGGCTGGCACTGGGAGGTGCTACCTTCCCGGGCTCGGAGGTTGGTGAGGAATGCAGGTATCGTCGTCGACCCGGACCTTCTGTGGTGGCGGTCACGCGGGCCACTTTCGGTGCGGAGGGAGCGGGCACCCGTAGTGGTGGTACGTCATTGTGTCAGGGAGGAGGACGAGCACGTCCATCGCTACATTGCGGCATTGGACGCCCGGTTTGACAATACCTGGTAGATCCTTCAGGGATCTCACTTGAGTTATGATCCCGTGATGGTTCCTTATCTTTGGGTTTCCACCGCCGACGACTCAGAGACCACTAGTGAACCGAGTTCACCATCCTCCACTTTGGATTCTAGGATATTTGATCTGTATTAGTGATCTTATACGATAATATTCGAGATGAATTAGTTAATATTTGATGATGCATTAACTGGATTATTCGGGATGATGTATAGTGATATTTTGTCGGTATAATGCGTGTGTGACTTTCGGTCTGTCATTGCTCCTTGTGTGACTTTCATGTGTGTTCTTGATGGAGGAATCCCGATTGTTGTCGTGGGGGGCGCTTCCTCTTTCTTCTCTTCTTTGTGATATACTCGTTGGTATAATGCGCAAGAAGAGAAGAGGGGGGGGGCGTCCATCACCGGCGATCGAACTATTACTGTGAGAGATTGCCCACCAACATATATACACCACCATATCAGTGTGAGAGAGAGCACACCAACACAACCATGAGATATGAGAGTTACTTAAGGAAAGCCTCGATGGACCGAAATTCACACACGCAAAACATTTGTGATTTGCAAGTCATTCGGTAAAACATAGGGAATTTTTTCTATGTCATTACTCGATATATGAAACGGGTTTACTTTAGGTCTGTTTCGGCTCATTGTGTGTCTTTCAGTGAGGGAGAGTTTCCACCATATATATATATATATATATTATATGAGAGAGGAAGAATCCCGACTGTTGTCATGGGGGTCACTTCTCCTTCGTTCTAGTGTGCTAGACATTTTGATGTAATGCACTCTGGGACGAATGGAGGAGCCACCATCACCGACGGTCGCAATATCTGAGGGAGTGCCCACCATATATGTGAGATGAGAGTTTAGGAAGAAAAGACTCGACAGACCTATAGTCAACCCGTTGCATCTTGAGTAATAGTGATCTGTGTGTTGATCAGTTTTGCCGTAGTTTCCTTTGATCGATTTTAAATGTTTCAACTATGAACATAGGAAATGTCTGACGACGAAAGTGAATTCGGTATGTGCGAATACTGCAAAGACGAGAGCGGCCTGTGTGACAAGACTTTCCTAGTTGATGGTAGGCGCTTCAACATCATGCTAGATGAGACCTTCGAAGTGGATACGGTAAGTCACAATGACAAGTATTTTTTCGTGATTAAGCATGACTTATGCCTCTTTTGCTTCAACTTATAATTAATTTTAATTTTTTACTGTTCTACTAGCGTATCCCCTGCCATGCAAGAATTGCTGTCTTGGATAAGATTAGTTTCAATACTAATAAAGATATGGAGGTGAAAATAGTTCACTTGAGGACCGAGCATGGTTTTACTTTTACAGTAAAATTGTACCATGCAGACACCTATTGTTATTTTGAATGCAAAAGTTGGCAAGCACTATGCAAGGCTTATGCATTTGAGACTAATATGCTTATCACCTTTCATATTCGTCCGGAAGATGAAATTGAAGGTAATATCGACATCTGGGTCGATGTGCAGACGCCTCCAGTTCTACCATTATGTAAGTTTCTCAACCATATTTATCAAGTAATTTATACTGTTTATTTAAAAATAGTTGACAACTTATTTGAATTGACAACTTATTTTCATTCTCCAAAAAATGTACAGAAGATGGTAGACAGAACCTACTACTACAGTGATGAAGCAGGATTAACTTATAAGGGGAAAGATCATCTTACCGCATTTCTTAGTCATCTTGAGAATTACAATAGCTATTATCAAACTCCTACACAATGGTTAATACGTGCCACTAGTGCACATGGTGAACTACGGTAACATCCATGGAGATTGCATGGTAAGATTTTAATTCTACTATTACGACATTCGTGCATCTTTTGCATAAATTCTTCTAAAACTAAACTACATTGCTAACTACAAAGTTATTACTAAGTTTTTCAACAGAAAATACCAGAAGATTGTGTGCCTCATCTGATGTTTCCGAGAGGTCGCATTGTTGTTACGAGCTTAGGGCCACCACGGCCAGGTCAGCCTACGCATCACTCCTGTCCATACCGGATTTCTAAAACCGATGGAGTCATGACAATCAAAGATTGGAAAAAATGTATGCTCAATCGTAGAGAGCTACTTGGAAGCAACATTGTGCGTAGGCCAAGAATGGGAGACAGGATGATCTCCGTTCTCCATAATGGAGAGTTAGGGCCTATCTAGTTTTATGATATTGTACCTAAGAGAGGGTAGAGTAGGTCCTACGAGATAGGAGTACGTATGTCCTAGGTACAATGTGTTATTATGTTCTACAATGTATTAGAGTTGATGATGATGATGAGGAGGAGGAGGAGTTGTGATTATGACGAGTGACCAACTTGTTATATGATGTCTCATTGACGAAAATGATGATTAAATTGTGTCATATGTTCTATCTATAATTATAGTACGTAGCGTCATGACCAAGCACGGAGATAAAAGAGATCACTTATCTCTATTAGCTATCTAACAAAATATATGAAACCCCTAAATTAACCCTACAAAACCCTCACCCCCCCTCTTTTAAAAAAACAGCCCCTCAGCCGCTTACGCGTGGATGCTCTTTGGTCCCGGTTGGTGTTACCAACCGGGACCAAAGGCCCTCCTGCCTGGGCTCGACGGAGCGGCCACGTGTAGCCCCATCTATCCCAGTTCGTAAGAGAACCGGGACGAAAGGTCGTGGGCTTTAGTCCCGACACATTAGTCCCGGTTCCAGAATCAGGACAAATGGGCCTTACGAACCAGGACAAATGGGGCTTTTTCCACTAGTGTACGCACGTCGACGTGCTCTCCTCAAGTTGGTGGTTCCAGGCTTCCAGCTCCCGTGCAGAGCATATTTTGTTTGGGCCTTTTATAATTTTTGTTGGTCTCTGACAGGTGGACCAGACGTGTTTTTGTGATGAAGAATAATTTTAGGTGTTTTGCGCTAAAAAACCCCAGGCCAGATGTCACATCCCACCTTCCAGTCAATGATAGCAAGCCCCACGTCACGCTCGCGCGCCACGTCAACACTGTCTTTGTATTCAAACATGATTTGCACCATATATGGATGCCCATGCCAAGTTATGGCTCTCGTTCAACATATATCGCAAGTTATAGCACTAAATTAACTTTGGGAAACGCTTGTATATGGTCGACCGGCCAAACGCTCGGCTGGTCCCCTTGCTTGCGTTGCTAGTCAGCGCAGGCCCACCACCCCTCACACGCGTCCGTCGAGTACTAGGACCACACGTTTTTCCTCCCTTCTTATCCTGCTTTCTTCTTCCTCCTCCAACCTGATTTCTTCTTCCTCCTCCAGCCTGCTTTCCTGCAAGCGCCCGCCATCACAGCTCCCCTAGCTTGTTTTTTTCTTCCTCCTCCAGCTGCCAAACGTGTTCTGACTGATGGCGAGCATATTGGTGAAAGCTTCAACCGGCATATACCAAATATAGTAACTTGTCATCGAGTGTGGTCCCAACCCCAGTATTTCATTGCAACTAAACATTGTCTATATGATGGTTACAAGGAACACAATAAAGGAACTAAGTTTTTGCTACTCGGTGTCAATGCGATAGCACGTCCTAAACCTAAACTCACACACTATCATGGCATACTACAACATATATTGAAAATAGGGAAGCTATGATCAAAGTGAAACTTGCCTTGGTTGTTGATGTCACTAGTGCACTCTTCACACTCACACGGGTTGCAACCCTCGCTCTCTAAACTTTGAAATTACACATATAACATACATAGTTACAAGATTAATGCAAAGGGAATACATGCATGATTGACATATAAGAACCAATAGCACACAAAACAGTAGTGTGTTTTTTGGGGGGAGGGGGGGGGGGGTTAAGTACATCTAAATCATCTTCAATGGGTGTACATTTGAATCATATTTCATACACCTTATGAAGATGATTCAAATGTACATTAACCTAAACCAAATACACTAATAATGTCTGTGTCATTGGTTCTTATTTCCCAATCATGCAAGTATTCCCTTTGCATGAATTTTGTTCTCATGTATGTTATATGCGTTATTTCAACATTTAGATTGCGATGACTGCAATCAACAACTAAGGAAAGTTTCAATTTTATCATGACTTCCCTGCTTTGATATGCATCGTAGTATGCCATGATAGTGTGTGAGTTTAGGTTTATGATATGTTATTGCATTGACACCAAGTAGCAAAAACTTAGGTTACTTTGACCTATTCCATGTAACCATCGTGTAGAAATGCTAGCTGCTATGAAGTAACAGGCTTGGGAAAACACTAGTGGACATCTTACAATATTGAATGACTACTTGATAACAATTTAATTAATGATTAATCTTAGTGGATTCGCTTTGCTTGGGTCTTCGAGAGGTTGCAGGCTGGGACCGCCTCCCAGTTTCAAAGGGATTGTATGGGTTCCAAGTTAGGTAGCTTCCATGTGTAGCCGGGAGTCATATGAGCTCTGTCTTGATCAAGTAAGTTATGGGACCTCCGCCTAGTGGACCAGCAGATGTAGATGTGTAGGTTTTATGGGTGGCACATGCTACTGCTTACCAAATCTCGTGTCTTGGGCTGTCTGGCTACTGTACACTTGCGTTTAGTACCAGAACAGTTTGACTAGGTCTCGCGGGTAAAGCACACAAACCTCTGCAGAGTGTATAAATTGATCAAGATTAGTCGCATCTTCAGTTATATACAACTTTGAGTAACTTGAATAAACATACCCTGGAAGATCTCATCTCTCTTCTTGTAACTACAACTTGATGGGTTGTACATGGGGATAGGGACTAACAAAGGGGATTTACCTCTATGTCCAAGATTACGATCATGGCTATACCGGAAGATGAGCATGATCGAGGCTCGTGATGATGAGGTTGAGAAAAAAGATCATGACTTCGATGAAGATCATGATCCGACAACTGTTGTAGATCTTAATAAAAATGAGCATGCCAGATGGTGCAGCAGCTCTCCTCGTGTTTAGGTATCTGCACTACTATCACATTTTCCCTTTTTTATGTCTTGATGCCAAAGAGGGAACACGTTATAGTTAGGATCGTATCGTTCTTGGAGAGATAGCAAGTCCTTGCTTTTTATTTGGTTCTTCTGTGAGCTTGTGACAATTTTTTTAAAATTCCATATTCGTGATTTCAGAGCTACTACCTTCAGATTTAAAAAAACCATGAGCCAATTCTCTAGTCTAGAACCAAAGCATGGTATAAATTCTGACAGAATTGATGGTTACAAAACCTTTAACGCCTCTCTCACGTGTGTGTGTGCAGCCAGTGAAAAGCATGCGCCCGAGTCTTCCCTCTCTGTTCTACATGTAACTAATCAAACAACACTAAAGTATGCATGGAAATACCAAGGCTGCTAGTGAAAAATGCGGGACACTTCTTCCGTGGAAATGGATTTAGCTGCCATGGAAATACCAACATGGAAGTACTAGTTTGTGGAATGTATTCTTGGATCATATGCTTCACTTAATTCATTGCACCTGCCTATTGATCTAGGAGAAGCTCTCGTGTTATATTAAGCTGGTTGTAATGGGGGTATCATAGGTAGTATCATGCATGCCAACTAGACAATTTTGATGAGGTGGCATAACATTAATGAAGAAAAAGAGAGTTGAGTATCATATCATGATACCGTATCATATAAAATGTTGTGTTACTATGTTTCATGTATAAGAATAAATGAATCATTTCATGATAATAACATATGATACTATACATTAGGGATGTAGTAACATACACTAGTATCATATGCATGATACTAGTGTATGTTACTCCCCATTACAACCAGCCTTAGCTAGTATTATACTCCAAGCTTGTTTTAATAGATTTCTCCCAAGAGGAGAAACTGAATTTCCCTCGAAAGAAAAGGAAAAAGGAGTGGCAACTGAGTATATGTTCAACAAACAGTACACGTAGGTAGGTCGTCGTCACGGTCCGCCCTCCCATTGGTGGCGGGAGTCCCGAGGCAGACCAGCAGTTCGCAACGAGAGGCCAGAGGTGTGAAAGGGATCTGAAATTTGAAGAGCCAGAGGCCTCAATCCCCTTCCCCTCGAAGGAATCGTCTCTTGGTCTCCACATTCTGGTACTACATATAGACTTCAGTTGACTCACCTTCCTCCTTCCACACCAGATCGATCTCCCAGCACTAGCATTGCGTCCTTGCCCTCCAAGTCCAGTCCATGGCGTCCGAACCTCAATCGTCGACGACCTGAAGGAAGTGGATGTTGCGATGTACTTGGAGATGGAGGATCCCACCGGGGGAAGCAGTGGGGTCGGCAGGCTGCTGTACAAGTTTCCGGCAAGGATATCAGGGATGCTTTATCCCCACCAGCGCCAGGGGCTTGGTTGGCTTTGGTTTCTGCATTGCAGGGGGGCCGGTGGCATCCTTGGAGATGACACGGGATTGGGGAAGACCATGCAGGTAGGGTCTCTTGCTAACTCATTCTCCATTCCCGTTCATTCCAATCTTAGTCTCTAGTCTCAGTTTTAGTAGATTCACTCCATTGGTTACACTGCACTATCAGAATAACTGCTTACGCCGACGGCCTGAAATATGCCAACGGTGCCCGTCAGCATAGAGGGCATTATGCCGACGACCTAGGTGAAGCTGTCGGCGCAGAAAAGCTGTCGGAGATATGCCTATGGTGGCCATCGGCATATCCAGGCCGTCGGTATATCGTGATATATGCCCACAGTGGCTGTCGGCATAGCGGGGCCGTCGGCATAGAGGTGGGGCCGGCGAGCCTTCGTCCAACGGGAGTTTGACACCGTCATACCTATGCCGACGGCCCTGACGGCGGCCGTCGGCATAGATATGCCGATGGTTTGGCCGTCGGTGTAGGTGCGGTCCAGGTCACCGATCCGCGACGCGTGCCACGTTATCAATCAGAGGCATGCCGGTCGATCCGTGGCCAGACCTGCCGTCGGCATAGCTTTGTTTTATCTGTTTTTTCTTATTTTTGTATTTTAGTTTTTTTCTAAATTAAAATTTGATTAACTTAAATGTGCCTTATCTAAACATAAGCATATATAATAAATTATATATAGAATTGTGTAGGTCATATATTATGTATATGTAGTTTGTATTTGTTTTCAAGAACCTATATGCAAAAGAACATGTGGTCACATTACTAACATACTCGAAAAAAATACAAACTACATATACATAATATATGACAAATTCTACACAATTCTATATATAACTTATTATGTATTTTTATGTTTAGATAAGGCACATTTAAGTTAATCAAATTTTAATTTAGAAAAAAACTAAAATACAAAAATAAGATAAAACAGATAAAACAAAGCTATGCCGACGGCATAGGTCTGGCCACGGATCGACCGGCAGGCCACGGATCGATGACGTGGCACGCGTCGCGGATCGGTGACGTGGACCGCACCTACGCCGACGGCTCCAGTAAGCTATGCCGACGGCTAGGCCGTCGGCATATCGATGCCTTATCCTCCCGGTGGCCTCCAGTCCACCCATTCTCTCCCTCGCTCTCTCTCGCACGTGCGCCGTCGCCGCCCTCTCCTCACCCGCGCCGCCGTCGCCGTGCCGCCGCCCTCGCCCAGCCCCGTCCCCGGCCGGCCCCTCGGCCCCGACCCCGTCTCCGCCCGCTCCCGCCCTTCCTCCACCCGACGCCGCCGTCCTCCCGACTCGACTCCGCCGTCCTCCACCCGATGCCGCTGTCCTCCACCCGACGCCGCCGTCCTCCACCCGATGCCAGTGGGCCTTCCCGACGCCGCCCTTCCTCCACCCACCGCCGCCGTCCTCCCGACCGGAGCCCCCATCGCGCCCCCGATGCCGCCCGTCCTCCCCGACGCCGGCAGGCCTCCCCGACGCCGCCGTACTCCCGCCGCCGGCGCGCCTCCCCGACCCTGCCCGTCCTCCCCGATATCGGCGGGCCTCCCCAATGTCGTCGTCCTCCCGACGCCGGAGGGCCTCCCCAACCCTGCCCGTCCTCCCGACGCCGGCGGGCCTCCCTGACCCTGCCCGTCCTGCCCCTGATGTCGCCCGTCCTCCATGACGCCAGCCAGCCTCCCTGACCTTGCCCGTCCTCCCCCGCACCGGCCGGCCTCCTCATCCATGCTCTGGCCGACCTCCCTGACCTCGCCCGTCCTCCCCCGCACCGGCCGGCCTCCTCATCCATGCTCCGGCCGGCCTCCCTCGACCACCTCCCCGCAACATCGTCCCCCCGACCGGTAATATTGTTAATATTGTTAGTTTTTTTGCCTACATGATGATAAAATAAATGAATGCATGTTTAGATGCTTTAAATATGCTCTATGAGTTTTGATGTTCTAAATTTTTGTCGCGGTGGAATTTGCGTCAAGTCCCGTAACCTAGGCGTCTCCCGTCCGAAAGGGTTGCATCGATAAATATGCATTGAATTGCATATTTATCACCGCAACTCTTTTGGATTGTCCAGCGTTTTCCACGGACAGCCCAAGGATGTGTAGATTGGGTACGTTCTCCATGCCCTACCCCGTTCCGAGACAAGATTTCAGTGGCGCCTCCCCGTTGTTCTCTGCAGCACATTCTCTCGGCTATTTGCCGAGACGTGTATCTGGAGAACAGCGGGGAGGTGCTGCCGAAATTTTGTCTCGGAACGGGGTAGAGCATGGAGAATGTACTCAACCTAGACATCCTCGGGAGTGATTGGGACCCATCTTTACCTATTAGAGATGTTGTTGGATTCACCGTAGAAGAAAATAAAAATTTGATGTGATTAATTCAAATGAATCCTTAATTTTTTTTGTGTGGCTCCCAATAAAACAGAGCATGGTAGATAATCAATGGATGTATAGTGGTCTTATCCATCGGAATCAAGTAACATCAAAGTGGATAGCGAAAACCGATGTGTATTTGAAGGATATATTCCGTAGTCCAATGAGAATTATCCCACCATGCCCATGTGCGAGATGTGGAAGACGTCACCGTAAAAATCAGAAGGACATGACTGACCACCTTCGCACGCACGGATATATGGCAAACTTTGACATGCCACCGATAAACTTAGCTGAGCATGACCGTGGTAGAGAGGAGGTGATGCGACAACGCATCGATGGTTATGAAGACGACGGGGTCAGGGACATGCTAGATGATGTCATTGTTGTTGTAACATCCCAAAATTCCATTTTGGAATGTTATGATTTATAGTTATGCATCCATCTGCATCATCGCTTGATTGTATGTGTTAGTTGAAATGCCTCTTCTGAATTCCAGAAAGCTCTTTCTACTTTTCCCTAAGTTGCTTTCACCCATTTGAAATTTTGGTTAAAAGTTCAAATAGGAGAGGAGGAACATGACACTCCACACCAGGGACTAATTGGTGATATATTTGAACAATAATAACCAGGGGTTATTTTGAAAATATTTGCAAAAAGGATTTAAAAACAATTAGGCAATTTCTGAAAATATTTTTTTTTTCAAAGTGTTCAAATGACTGAATAGAAATGTTCATTAAATAGCATTTATTATTCTGTTAATTTTGATATATAATACCCCTATATTTATAAAAGGTTTGAATGCTTTAAAATCTTTTTAATGTCTCTGGAAAATTATTAAAAGGAAACGGTAACCGTTTCCGGTATTAAACGGGCCGGCCCACGAGCAGTTACTCGCGAATAGATTAAAAGCCGGCCGACCGACGCGCATTAATATCTCTCTCTCTCACTGACGCTGGACCCCACCTCGTTCGCTCGTAATGACCGAGCGGTCATCACTCTCCTCCCCGCGCGCGCCGGACTCGACGCCGGCCGTTTCTTTCCCCCTCCCGGATCTCTCTCCTCTCTCCACCCCGCACCTCCCGAGCACACTATAAGTAGCCGGCCACTCCCCGCATCCATTTTCCCTCGATCCCTCTCTCTCTCTCGCCGAGGCGCTGCTACTATTTGATATTGGTTAGGACTATCTCCATGTTTAGTTTGAGGATTTTTAGGATGATTTTGAATAGTGTTTTAGCTATAAACAGAATCTGCTTAGTATTATAATATAGTTTTATAAACTCAATTTTAATTAGTTTGATTTAGAATTGGTTTTATTTGTTTATTAGGTTCTGTTAGTAAACATTTAGTGTTTTCACTCACTGATAATAAAAATATAAATTTGCTTAGTTTAATTTTATTTAACATAGGAATCACAACTTCTTTTCAAATAGGCATAATTTGATTAAAATATCTAACTAGTAATAGTTTTGTTTTCAAACAAAGTTTTGTATATTTTAATTCTGTTTTCTAAGACAGATTTAATTGTAAATTATTTTCTGTTAAGAACATGTTTTACAAATAAATAATAAGTTTAGTTTTTCATTCTTTTGTTAATATAACTATAGTTGATTCATATAGTGTTTATCACAAACTTGTATAAACTTTACTAAACTTTTCCCAACAAACTTAAATTGATTTTATTCTGTTTATTAATAAATATTCTATTGTTTCCTTGCTGACAACAATTGTTTTGTTATTACAAAATAGTTTTATTATGATAGTAGTGTTTTATCAATCACCTCCTAGTAAACAAAACTTTGTGTGTTTTCTTACTTGAGATTTGTGCATTGTTTTGTCTTGATTGTTTACTAGTTCTTGGTTGATGTCTGTGAGTTACAATATTTTGTTGTATGATTATTGAGTGCTTGTTTGCTTCGTTAGATTATCCGGAGTGCGAAGCTTGTTACTTAGAGTCACTCACGTACGAAGATCATCAATCAAGCAAGTCACCTTGATCATGTTTTTACCCATGTTTTATATGCATTCGTTCTACCATCTCCCCAGTTGCATGCAAGATAGGTTAGTTGGAAACTTTGTTACATTGTAATAGTATCATGTGGTAGGTACCCCTCTCAACCCTCTTTGACAACTTTGGCCCCGGAAAACGTTGTTTTACTTTTGCTATGCTATTAGTAGATGGGGTTGGTTGTGTGATTCATGGGAGTTGAGAGAGTTAATAATTTCAAGACCTACATAAAGATCAAGATTTTCAAGACTCCGAGTTTTCAACATACCTCTGGGTGGATGATGGTTGAACGGCACCCTGGAGAAACCAGTGGATTTGCCTAGGTGATGTTGGAGATGGCCAGTATTCACGCGGAAAGGTCCACCCAGGCACAAAGAGATGGATGGATGCTTTAAAACCCAAGGCTTACCTACACAGCCACAAGTCATTATGGGCTCTGGCTTGGTTGGATATCGTGGTGACCCTGGACAGGCGGTGCTACGAGAGGTAGAAGAACGGTAGGAAAGGATGGGCACCGACAGAGTCGCAGGGAAGCCCTTTGGAAGACCATGTTTTGGTCATCCGTTTCTCAAACACCCTGAAGTGCGAGAAATCAAACGGAGGCGACCAAATCTTGTGGGGAACGTGTGCAAAACTCTGCAGAGTACTTAAACATAATCGATTAGCCGTGTCCACGGTCATGGACGACTTGAGCCAAAGGAATTGAAACTTCCGGAACTCTCAACACAATTAATATGATGATGTGGGTATTTAATAATTTTGGGTATGAGGAATGTTTGGTGGAACCATCTCATTAATCAACCAACTTAGTAATATTTTGCTTAGCCCCTCCCTTGATGTAGGAAAAACTTGGCTTTACGCAAAAACTTACCACCCCACCTTCCATATATGCATATAGACTAGATGATTATATTTTCACCCTTCTCTTGTGACTTTGCCGGCATATTCCATATGCTGACCTACACGGCTGCAACGTATCATGTTGCAGAGTACTTTTCCGACCAGGAGTGAGGACACGTTCTATGCTCAGTGAGATGCCCTTGGAGTCAGATGGACTCACCTACCTTCGACGCTTCCGCAAGACTTAGTTATTCTCATGAGTTGGCCTTCGGCCACTTTATTGTAATCTTTATTGTAATAAAGGACTCGATATGAGATTTTGATTAATACAATGCTGTGTGATTTCCCTTTGATATATACATTGATGTACCGTGTGTGTACCAGCATGATCTTGGGATGGTACGGAAACACCGGAGACTTGACCTTTTAGGTCGGGTCGTTACAGTTGTAGAAACGACAAATGCGACACCTTCAGAGAATGAACTGGAGGAGCCGGAGGCAATCGCAAAGGCCTTCTTGGAGGTCTTGGCCTCGTCGAAGAAACCTCTTTATGAGGGTGCCAAAATATCTTAGCTGGATGCCATCTCGCAACTTATTGCAGTCAAGGCTGAGTACGGCTGTAGCCAGAAATGCTTTGAAGCATTCCTGGGAGTATGGGCTAACAGCCTTCCCGAGGGTCATCAACTTCCGAAAAGCATGTACGCTACAAAGAAAATCATGAAGGCACTCTCTATGGATTATAAGAAAATACATGTTTGTCCGACGAATTGCCTTTTGTTTAGGCACGAGTATGCGGATGACAAGTACTGTAGGGAGTGTGGTTCGTCTTGGTACCTTGAGGTGGTCGGTGAGGATGGTGAGAAAAGGCAGCTAACGATCCCCGCTAAGGTTCTTTGGTATCTCGATTTCATACAAAGACTGCAGCGCCTTCTCATCACGGAGGAGTCTGCCAAAATGATGAAGTGGCACAAGGAAGGTAAAAGGTATCATCCAAATAAAATCGTACATCCATCAGAAGGTGAAGCACGGAAGTCGTTCGATGAAGAATACCCCGAGGAAGCAGTAGAGGCTGGGAATGTCAGAGTTGCAATAACAGGTGATGGGGTCAATCCATATGGTATGTCGACCAATCCATACAGCTGCTGGCCCGTGTTTGTTATTTCGCTCAATCTCCTTCCAGGTGTCCTAATGCAACGCAACAACATGTTCTTGTCGCTGATTATTCCAGGGCCTAAATACCCGGGGAAGAATTTGGCAGTGTTTATGCAGCCGCTGGTGGATGATTTGCACCATTCTTTGTACTTCCCAAGGTTGACATACGCCCGACATCTGCAAAAAAATTCTTTATGAAAGTTTGGTTGATGTATTGTATGCATGACTTTCCCGGCTATGCTCTATTCTGCGGATGGTGTACAAGTGGGAAGATGCCATGCCCAGTGTGCATGCAGGCTCTGCGTTTGATTTGGCTGCAGAAGGGTGGCAAGTATTCAGCCTTTGACCTGCATCGACAGTTCCTCCCTCCAGACCATCCAGATAGGGAAGACAAGAAGAACTTCACGAAAGGTCGGGTTGTCCATGAAGTAACCGAGATTCCAACATTTTCAGGGCCAGATGTTCTTGCTCAGCTAAAATCTCTCAAGCCTAAAGTCAAAGGCAAAGGCAAAGGAAAACGCTTCGAGGGATATGGTGAGACGCACAACTGGACTCACATTACCCCCTTCTCGAAGCTTCCCTATTTCAAGGACCTCAAACTTCCTTAAAATATTGATGTGATGCACACCGAAAAGAATGTCGCAGAGTCCCTTTTCCGCACGATCCTCAACATTCCTGATAAGACGAAGGATAACCTTAAAGCTAGAGCCGATCAACAGAGAATTTGTGATAGATCACGTCTAAACATGAAGCCTCCCATAGGCGGTCGAAGAAGCTGGTTGAAGCCAGATGCTGACTTTGTCCTTAAACCGCCAGAAAAGAAGGAAGTATTTATCTGGATGAAACACATTTTGAAGTTCACCGATGGTTATGCATCGAATATAAGTAAGGGAGTCAATCTTTCAACGGGCAAAGTGACCGGGCTCAAGAGTCATGACTACCATGTGTGGATTGAGCGGATAATGTCGATGATGGTTCGAGGCTATGTCCCCAAGCATGTCTGGCGAGTGCTTGCCGAACTAAGCCATTTCTTCTGCACGCTCTGTGCTAAAGAAGTAAGTAAAGATGTGATTGAACAATTGCATAAGAAGGCACCAGAGTTGATAGTCAAGCTAGAGAAGATCTTTCTATCACCTCGCGAAAGAGGTATTGTTGGGGGGGGGGTGGCTATGCAGAATCGTTGGCAGTATGGTCCTGAGAGACAGAACAAGCATCTCCGACAGAAATGTGGAAACAAAGCTAAGATTGAAGCTTCCATAGCTGAGGCAGTTATCCTAGAGGAGGTGTCAAACCTCAGGACATCGTACTATCCAGACCACGTTCCCCATCTGCATAATAAGGTGCCTCGATACAATATAGAAGAGCCCAAGTATCAACCCAAGCTCCATCTATTCAACGGCCGTCGGCGTAGGCACACCCCAGGAACCACCAGCGGCTGCCACATGTCAGGGTATGCCGACGGCTATGTCGTCGGCATAGTTTCGGACCTATGCCGACGGTCCGGGCTGTCGGCATAGGTATGTCACCAGGGACCATCGCCGACCGCCACGTGGCAGTCTATGCTGACGGCCGGGCCGTCGGCATAGTGCAACACGTGGCCGTCCCTGCATGCGACGCTCTTGACGACAGCGCTGTCGGACGCCGTTTGTCATGGAGCTACGCCGACAGCCAGGACCGTCGGTATCGATGTACGGACACCGTCGATATAGCATCTATGCCGACGGCAACCTGGGATACGCCGACATATATGGTGCCGACGGTGCTATGCCGACAGGGGCCGTCGGCATAGGTCTATGCCGACGGGAATCGTGGTTATGCCGACGGCCCGAGCCGTCGGTATAGGACTTTATCCTGGTAGTGCTATTTGTTCGGACTAATTTGGTTGATTATATTTTTAGCAGTTTGCCATTGATTAATTGCCTCTTAATGTACGTTTTTCTTTGATTTGTGGGAGAATGTACTTGTTACTTTCCCTGTTCAGCTGCAGTGTATCGATCAAGTGGTGCTGCAATTAATTTGCTAATGTTATTACTTTTTCCTAGCAGATTTCTGCTTTCCTGGCCGGATTGTTCCATTCATGTTTAATTAGGAGAGTGTTGGTTGCGGTTCCGAAGACACTCGTGACTCATTGGATCAAGGAACTTACACTTGTTGGCCTCAAAAGCAAGATCAGAGAGTAGGATATATGCATCACCTACCTATTCACAACTTTGCATTGTCTTTTGATTTCTTATAGTTGATAGATGTCAGGACTTGCGACTGCCAATAGATTGATTTCTTTCTTTCTGTTTTTCTCTTTTTTTACAGCTGCTCTGGTCCCAACGCAAATGTTCGCATCTCTGAGCTCCAACACGCATTCAAGGTTCTTTAAATTCCTAGAATGAATGTTAATCTTCCGCCGATCATTTATCTCTTGTAATTTTGTTAAATTTGACTGAACATAGTTTCAGTTAAAAGAATGTATATACCTAGAATGTTTTTCTAAGATATTTTTATGAACTTGCTGTGCTTTTTACCCTCTGCTACAACTGGGCGGTGTCGTATTGACAACATATGACATTGTCCGGATAAATTACAAGCTGATAAGGGGTGACTTCAACCATGAAGCCGATGATGATGAGGTGAGAAACCTATGGGAGGCACATCAAATCAAAAACCGTAAGACACAAAGATTCCAAAGCATATGTGAAATACCGTGTGTCCATCGGATTGCCATTAGTGGCACACCTATACAGAATAACTTGAAGGTACTACCTAAAAAGCTACTATAGTCCTACTCTAATTTAATACAACTATATGATCAATATGACCCCCACTGCGATAGTCTTACCAATGCAAGTAATTAAACATGTGCTTTCTTACAGGAACTGTGGGCCCTTTTCTCTTTCTATTGCTCGGAAGTCCTCGGTGATAGGGATGAGTAATTCACTTACTCTATTGCTTTCCTACAATAACAATGTTCCTTTATTTATTTCCTGTAGTCTACTGCTATTTATTTATCTAAATTATGCATGGCAGGTTTAGAGAAAGGTATGAAAATGCTATCAATCGAGGAAATGAAAAGGATGCCACCAATCGAGAGAAGCACATTGGATCAGATGTAGCTAAGGTGATAGCATTTTTTGGTATTTGTGTGTAAGAGATACACTGGTAGAAAACCCCCCTTTTGTCCCGGTTTTTAAGGGGCCTTTTGTCCCGGTTGCCCAACCGGGATGGGACAGCCGGGACGAATGCCCAACCCATTCGTCCCGGTTGTACCAGGACCCGGGATGGATGGGGCGTCCACGTGGGGGCGTCCACGTGGGGGCGTGGGCTGGTCCCTGGCCAGGACTATTCGTCCCGGTTCGTAATACGAACCGGGATGAATGCCCTCTGCCAGGGCAGAATTTTTTCTTCTTCTTTTTCTTGTTTTCCTTTTAGGGTTTGGTTTGTTGTATTTATTTCCTATTTGTTTCCCATAAGTATTCTGCATCTAATACACGACCACGTTTTTTTATTGTATTCCATTTTATTAGAATATACAAGTTTGCTGATCGCATTAGAATATACAACTATATGGTGATCGTATTAGAATATAGTTGAAGAATATACAAGTAAGTACGCACCATAAATCGAATATACAAGTAAGGAGTGAAGAATATACAAGTTTGTACTCTTTCCCATAATTATTCTAATACACCACCATGCACCATGACTCGAATATACAGGTAAGTACTATGCATCTAAGAATTCGAACATCAAGTTCGTCGAGCGTAGTTGGTGCTGACATAGTATTCCCCTCCTGCTGTTAGGACCTCTGCGTCTAAGAATCCGCAAATTTCCTCTTGAATTGCTCGTAGGCTATCCCTTGGTAGAAGACTGTCCCGCAGCCGCTCGATCTAATATAAAGAAGAGTGGTCAATATCTAATTAAAGACAATAGATGGTAATAAGATAAAAGTGATGGTTGACGTACACGAAGTTTTTCTAAATCTCTGCCCAGCTTGGCGCATGTCGTCTGACGCATGAACTCGCAGACATAGTATCCACATAAGTTATTCCCATCTCCCTGGTTCAAGCACTTTACAAGAACATGGTTTCAATCAAAATTATAATATAAAATTATAATGGTATCGAAACTATAATCAAGGAGATGCGTGGATATAGCTAGTACCACTTACTTTCAGATGTTGAAATTTAAGCTTCTCCTTCCATTCATCCCTAGCCTTTGCTGTGAACCGTTTCCAAGCGCTGTCCGGCAAAGAAAATGAATTAAGTGAGTTATCAGAAAATAAACGAAACTTGTCGATATAGTGTCATAAAGATTGAAATTACCGTTGGATCAGTTCCTGCATGTCCTCCCAGTCCTTAAGGGGTTTATGTTTTGAGTCCATTACCAGTACTTTTCCTTTGTCAGTTTCAAATATTAGAAGAATATAGTGGAAGCTGCGCAAACATAACTCATCAGTTATACACTTATCATCGAGTAAGCAAAAAAAAATGTTTACCGGACAAATAACACTCACTTGAAGTTGTAAGGAAAAAGTATTTCCCTCTTGGTTTCGTGAAACCTTAACGCCTTCACAATTGAATCTTCTATTTCCTTTGGATTTATGAGAAGAGTTGCTTCATTAACCCAATATGGGTCAATGAACCCAATGTCATAGATGTGTCCTCTTTTGCATTCGAGAATCTTCATTCTGCAATTATAATATAGTGAGTATTATTATAAAAATGTAATGAACGAGGTGAGCTAGCTAGAGACTTAACTGGAAATAAATACTTACAGATAATACGCACTGACGATAGATTTGTCGAGGGCCTTTAGCTGGAATAACTGATATAGTTCATCAAACTCAATCAGAATTAACCTTTCTCCATAACCGTGATGCTCGTTTCCAACTTCCATCGTTATCCATCCCTCAAAGTGCTCCGAGGCTTCCATGTACCAATTATGCACTCTTCGCATTTTTGTTGGTAGATCATTTTCCTCCCCAGGTTTGACTAGAGGATGCCCGTGCCGATATGGGTGCTCGAAATCAGAAGAGGGGAAGACATCTAAGGTTTGGAGATACTGCGCAATGGACATACCCGCAGCAGTGGCCGCTTCTCCGTACAGTGCAATAAACTCCGGGTCAAGTTCCTCGCCTGTGCCTGTGCTCGGCCCCACCTCGGGATTGGAATGCACTATGAGCGGGGGGATGGATTGATTTTTCTGTTGTCCGAGCTGGTCAACTGTTTTCCCGCATTTCCCACTTCCGGTACTACTCTTCTTCGACCACTTCTTTTCATCGTGTGCCTTAAGAATAGAGCGTTCATAGTCAGGAATGAGACTCGGCTCGGGCTGATGAAGGGTCTTCACCATTTTCAACGCTCGGGCTTTGTCTTCTTCGGTGTTCGGGAAATCTGGCTCTTTCGGCGACTTCTCCTTAGATTTCCACGCCTCATATTCGGCCTTTGCGATCTCCTGGGTTTCCTTTGGAGTACAGTGGTAAGGTAACTTGGGTAGATTCGGATGTGGTACTCTTGGGAGGGGCGACAATCGACGCTTCGGTGATGCGGTGGTTCTCCTCCGCTTTGAGCTGCTCTGATCAGACTTCATGGGCGGAGACGGCTGCCGCCGCGGCGTAGACTCACGCACTGGAGACGGCTGACGCGGTGGCGTAGACGCACGCGCTGGAGACGCCGAGCGCGGCGGAGAGTATGAAGACAACCGTTCCGCTGGAGACTGGTCTTGAGGCGGCGGCGAAGGAGGATGGCTACTCCGATCAGTCGTTGGCCTTGGCGTCCAATTAGGAAACACGATGTGTTCCTTTAGCCATAGAATGCTCAAGTTCTTGGCGTCTCCAAGTTCAGTCACCTCCCCATCTTCACCTTCAGGATAGTCAAGCTGCACCCGCTCGAATCCGGTCATAACTTCATCCACCCTGACAACGGCGTAGCCCGGTTGAACTGGCCGACAATGGTGTGTTGGTTCAGGGCCAGCTGGTTTCACATAGCCAACCGCCGCCTTAATGGTTATATTGTTGACGACTTTCACATGCAGCTCACACGATGTCATCTCCGTTATATGATCCACCGGGTGCATCATCAGCGGTGCATCTTCACCATCATCACCCTGGAGCTGCGTGGAAGCAACACTACTCTTCCGATTAGATGGTGCGGCTTCCATTTCGTGCTGAGATTGGGTGTTACCTTGCTGCTGGCTAAGTCTGTCAATTTGCTCCTGCTGCCGCTCTGATTGCTCCCGCTGCCGCTTTAATTCTGCTTCAATGCTAGTCCACCGGTCTACCCGATTACGTGCGTCAGCTGCCTCCAAATCCTTTCTCCTCTGACGGCTTCTATCCGGATATTTCTTCTTCTCCTGGGGAAACCCATGTTTCCACGGAACACAACCTTTTGTGGCTCGTGTCCGTCCATAGTGTTCCTTATTCCCAAGGGCGCGGGTGAGCTCGTCGTTCTGTCTATCTGGATGGAACTTCCCCTCTTTAGCAGCCTTTATTGCTTCTCTGATAGCATCGATGGGTAGAGGATCTTCTTCATGTCTTACATTATAGATGCATTTCCCTTCTGAGTCCAACGTGCCCCCATGGCCGAAAAACCAAGACCTTGTCCGTTGGTCCCAGTAGAACGTCTCTGGAACGATGTCCTTAGCAAGCAAGTCGTCCTCAAGTTTATTCCACTTAGGCATGTTACCCTTGTAGCCAGCTTGCCCCATAGTATGGTGATAGATCTTTTTAGCGGCGTTTATTTTATTTTTTTTAGACTTTTCCAGAGCTTCCTCCGACTTCTTGTACTCAACAAATTCTTCCCAGTACGGTTTTATCTTCTCATACGTTCCGGTGAAATCCGGAGTCTTGTTTTTCTGGATAAAGTCAAGGTTCAATCTTTTCTTCCAGCTCTTGAATTGCTCGGCCATCTTCCTAAAAGTGAACGCCTTGACCAAATTCTCTAAGGCTTTGGTCTTTCGCTCTAAGATCAATTCAGGATCCTCCTCATTCTCATCCAACTCATCTTGAGTAACCTTCGGCGTCGGTAGGGTGAAATTAGCCAACATCTTTTCAAAAAAAAATTCTTTGGCTTTGTCGCCGACATATGAAATTCCGAGAGCCTCCTTTGGCTTATGCCACTCCCGAACGGTGATCGGGATGTGGTCCCTAACAAGCACTCCGCATTGCTTCACATATTTTTGGGCAACAACTTCGGGAAGATCTGGCGCGCCGTCTACAGCGATCTGTTCGATCCTGTACCTTTCATGCTCTTTCAACTTCTGGGCTCCGCCTCGTTTAGTCTTCTTTCCGGTGGATTTGCTAGATCCGGATGGCTAAAATATATAAGAAAGAGTGTTAATACATGTATATAGAAAACAAATGCTTCATTTAATTAACATATATATATATGCACCTCGCCGGAGTTTCTAATTTGTAAGGTTCGACCGGAACCGTCGGCTTCTCTCTCATGGGAGCCCTCGGCTTCTCCCCCGACGATGTCGTAGGCTTCTCCCTCACCGGAGCCGTCTCTTTGGGCGAGCTCCAGATCTACCTCACCAGAGCCGTCTCTTCGGGCGAGCTCCGGATCTCCCTCACCGGAGTTGTTCATCCACTCGGAGACATCTGGGTCTCCCCCGGGCCCGCGGATAACATCCGCGACCATTTCTTCCGCATCTTCATCTCTAAAGTTTGGGTCCATAATTTCTGCAAATTAAAAATTGCAAGTTAGTGTCAATGCACAAGAATTCATAATTCGACATTCATAATTGCAAGTTTGGGTCCATAACCTAAACAACTAACTAAGATAACAACTAAACTAACAACTAAACCTAAACTAAACTAACAACTAAACTAACAACTAACAACTAATTAAACTAAACTAACCTAAACTAACAACTAAACTAAACTAAATCTAAACAACTAACCTAAACCTAAACTAAACTAACAACTAACACAACTAAACTAAAAACTAAATTGAACTAAATACTGAATTAAACTAAATCTAAACTAAAAACTAAGAACTAAACTAAACTAAACTAAAAACTAACACAACTAAACCTACACCTAAACTAAAAACTAAATTAAACTAAATCTAAACAAGGATGGATATGGAGAGGGGGAGGGAGGGGGAGGGAGGGGGAGGCCTTTACCTGCGGGAGGAGGCGGCCGCGGGGGAGAGGTGGCCGCTGACGAGGTGGCCGCCGGTGACGCGGGCGAGCACGGTGGCGCGGCGCCGCGATGACGTACGTGCGGGCGACGCGGGGGCAGAGGCGCGACGGAGAGAGAAAGGAGGGCGGCCGCGGAGCGCGCGAGGGGGGTGGCGACGACGGCGACGGCGAGGAAGAGGCGGCGTGCGGGAGTTGGGCAGCCTGCCGGCGTCGAGTCGTCCTCCTCGCGCTGATCCTTGCGACAGAAGGGGAGGGCCGCTTAAGTACGTGGGGAGGGGCATCCGTCCTGGTTGTTGCCAATAACCGGGATGAATGACCCATTCGTCCCGGTTGTTGGCAATAAGATGTGCTTGCAACCAACTTCTGAAAGTCTCCATGTGTTTGACTTTAATCCATGTGTCATCCTTCCCCGGGTTTGTGGAGCGTACAATATTCTTGTGTTCCTCGATATACAGAGCCACGAAGGTGGAATTTTGTAGAACCGTGTAGTGTGCTTTAGTGAAAGAATGCCCGTCCCTGGGTATCATTGTTTTCTTTCCTAGCATTCCTTTTCCCCTCAGTCTCCCCTCATGCCGCGATTCAGGAACACCAATCGTCTTAAGGTCAGGAATAAAGTCAACACAGAACCCAATGACCTCCTCTGTTCCATAGCCCTTGGAGATGCTTCCTTCTGGCCTAGCACGGTTATGAACATATTTCTTCAAGACTCCCATGAACCTCTCAAAGGGGAACATATTGTGTAGAAATACCGGACCGAGAATATGAATCTCTTCTACTAGGTGAACCAGGAGATGCGTCATAATGTTGAAGAAGGATGGTGGGAACACCAACTCAAAACTAACAAGACATTGGACCACATCCCTCTGTAACCTTGCCAGACTATCTGGATCGATTACCTTCTGAGATATTGCATTGAGGAATGCACATAGCTTCGCAATGGGTACTCGAACATTTTCCAGTAGAAGCCCCCTCAGTGCAATCAGAAGCAACTGCGTCATAATCACGTGGCAGTCATGAGACTTCAGGTTTTGGAATTTTTTCTCTGCCATATTTATTATCCCCTTAATATTCGACGAGAAGCCAGACGGCACCTTGATACTGTAAAGGACTTCAAAAAAGATTTCCTTCTCTGCTTTGGTAAGAGCGTAGCTTCTTAAGAAATGACGCCCTGTATCCATGTGCTTGTTTTTTGGGTCTTTCATACGTTGCTGGTCCTCTCGTGCTTCTGGTGTATCTTTTGACTTCCCATACACGCCCAGGAAGCATAGCAGGTTGATGCAGAGATTCTTCGTCACATGCATCACGTCGATTGAAGAGCGGACATGTAGGACTTTCCAATATGGTAGCTCCCAAAAGATAGATTTCTTCTTCCACATGGGTGCGCGCTTATTAGGGCCGTTCGGAACAGGTTGGCTGCCATCACCCTTCCCAAAGATTACTTCTAGGTCCTTGACCATACCGAATACATCATTACCACTATGGAGGTCAGGCTTCTTCCGGGTATCTGCCTCACCTCTGAAATGTTTGCCTCCTTTCTTTCTTACGGGGTGATTCATCGGAAGAAATCTACGATGCCCCAGGTATACAACCTTCTTACATTTATCCAAATATACACTATCAGTCTTATCTAAACAGTGTGTGCATGCATTGTATCCCTTGTTTGTATGTCCAGAAATGTTACTAAGAGCAGGCCAATCATTGATGGTTACGAAAAGCAACGCCCGTAGGTCAAATGGCTTTTGTTCCTTCTCATCCCACACACGTACACCTGGTTTGCCCCACAACTGTAATAGTTCTTCCACTAATGGTCTTAGGTACACATCAATGTCGTTGCCGGGTTGCCTTGGGCCTTGGATGAGCACTGGCATCATAATGAACTTGCGCTTCATGCACAACCAAGGAGGAAGGTTGTAGATACATAGAGTCACGGGCCAGGTGGTGTGACTGGAGCTCTGCTCTCCGAAAGGATTAAAGCCATCTGTACTTAGACCAAACCATAAGTTTCTTGCCTCGCGTGCAAAGTCTGGGAAGTCTCTCTTGATTTTTCTCCACTGCGACCCATCGGCGGTGTGTCTCAACTTTCCGTCTTTCTTACGGTCTTCTTTATGCCACCGCAACAACCTGGCATGCTCTTTATTTCTAAACAGACGTTTTAACCGTGGTATTATAGGAGCATACCACATCACCTTGGCAGGAACCCTCTTACGGGGGGGCTCGCCGTCAACATCGCCAGGGTCATCTGCTCTGATCTTATACCGCAGTGCAGTGCATACCGGACATTTATCCAAATTCTCGTACTTCTCACTGCGGTAGAGGATGCAGTCATTAATGCATGCATGTATCTTCTCCACATCTAGTCCTAGAGGGCAGAGAGCCTTCTTTGCTTCGTACGTGCTGTCAGGCAATTCGTTATCCTTTGGAAGCTTCGGCTTCATTATTTTAAGTAAACTCTCAAATGCTTTGTCAGTCACACCGTTCTGTGCCTTCCATTTCAGCAACTCTAGTGTGGTACCGAGCTTTGTGCTGCCATCTTCGCAATTTGGGTACAACAACTTTTTGTGATCCTGTAACATGCCGTCCAACTTCGACCTCTCCAATTCACTTTCACAGTCTTCCCTTGCATCAGCAATAACTCGACCAAGATCATCATCGGGCTCATCTGATGCCCGTTCTTGATCATCATCGGGCTCATCTGATGCCCGTTCTTGATCATCATCGGGCTTATCTGATGCCCATTCTTGATCACCTCCTTCTTCTGCATTGTCTTCCATTGCAGTATCACCGTATTCGGGGAACATAGGATCCTCTTCTTCTTCTTCATTGTCTTCCATCACAACCCCTCTCTCTCCATGCTTGGTCCAACAATTATAGCTGCGCATGAAACCTCTCCGAAGCAGGTGGCTGTGAAGGACTCTCGAGGAAGAGTGCTCCCTGACGTTCCCACAGTCAACACATGGGCAACACATAAATCCATTCTCTTTGTGAGCCTGAGCTACAACGAGAAATTCATCCAGGCCAGCCCTGTACTCGGAAGTGCTTCGGTCACCGTACATCCATCGCTGCCGTGCATCCATCTACATCGTATAATTAAGTTTATCAAAAACGTACCATTACAACAATAACATCTTCAATAGCAAAATGACCACAGTACATCGACAAATATAACATTTTTGTATCAATTATAGATGAAATGGATAAGTTTTCTAACCTCGATCGAAGATACCATTTTTGTGAAGTTAAGTGTCGCTCGGGTATTTCGTCGAACACCTCGTGTGCATAGCAAAAAGAACACACACTAGCACCCACCTCTCTCACACCTCCTTGAAAAAAACGAGAGGAGGGAGGGGGTCTGGATGCAGTATTTATAGGCAAGGGGGCATTCATCCCGGTTCCTGGCATGAACCGGGACCAATGCCCCTGCGCACGCCATGTGGCAGACATCGAGGCATTGGTCCCGGTTGATGCCAGGAACCGGGACGAATGCCGACTAAAAAACCGGGACGAATGCCCCAGGGGGGCTCGACGCTGCACTGGCCTAAAGAACCGGGACGAATGCGTAGCATTCGTCCCGGTTCTTTAGGCAGCCGGGACAAATGCGAATTCCTACCCTGGACGAAAGGAGGGGTTTTCTACTAGTGATAGATGGTACATAAGGGTAGTCATAAAAATGCAATGTTCAACATAACTGTACAATCTCATGATGCTTGATATATTCCAACATGTGCATTCACATGTCATCAATTCTTTAAAACAACATTACTTTTTGTTGTTACCATTTTATTCAGAAATGTTAATTATCCTTCTGAATTACTACTTGAAGCTGGTTATACTAAACAAGTCATGATATGTGTTGTCCTGTTTGGAACTTCACAGAAATTAAGAGAACGGATAAAACCTATTTTTTGCGTCGTATGAAAGGTGAAGTGTCCCTTGATATTGGCGCGACAAATGGGAAAACACTTGGAAATAACAATGAGCTAATTATTTGGATGAAATTAACAGATTGCCAGGTACAAACTTAGTATCATTGATGCAAAAAATAGGTTGAGTGATTTAGTGCATATAAACTATTATTCAATTTATCTTTCTTTTCTGTGCAGAGGCAACTATATGAAGCTTTTCTGAAGAGTGATAAACTTAATACAATGCAATCTCCCTTGCCTCACATCACGGTAAGCATCAGCTTCAAAACCATTTATTTCCACCAATCTTTACTGTTCGAAGTTTTACTGTATTCGTATAAAAATATACCTTTCTACTGATTGTTATATCCATCAAAATACACCTAGAAATTAAACGGGATAATATATATTTATATGACAGGATGCATTTGTTAGTTGTATATCCTTACTTTATCATTGTTTTATGTGCTTGTTCCTCTGTGAGATCGTGCTTATTTCATGTTTCTTCCTGTTCTTCAACGGATACTGAAGAAAATATGTGATCACCCACTGATATTGACAAAGATAGCCATTGAGGGCATCTTGGAAGGCATGGAAGACATGAACGGAAAGTTAAATGATCATGATATGGTGAGGCTTGAAAAAATGGTCCTAAACCTTGCTGGTATGTCCTATGATGATGATGACGACGATGATGCACTGCAAGTCGGGCCGGAAGTCTCATGCAAATTATCTTTGATCATGTCCTTGTTGGTAAGAATTCCTTGATGCATGCCCATATTAGTTCTCAGCAATTAATGTAATGCATATTCGTTTATCTAAATTAAGTAAATGTGGCTACTGCCTGATGTTGCATGTTCTAATTTTTTTCTCAGGCTTGCAAAATGCTAAACCTTGTTCAGGTTTCTTCTTGTGATTATGCCACTTGTCATGTTGGCCTAGAGTTCATGTTGTGTTGTGATATGTCATCATCAAAAGCACTTTTGTTTTGTCATACTTCCTCCATTCGGATGTATCCAGACATACTTTAGTGCTATATACATCCATTTGAGACAAGTAATTTCGGACGGAGGGAGACATATTCTGTTTATGTTTTTTATGCACTGCTTATTTCATTTCTGAAACGATGATGCATACCTACATCCCGTGTTGTAACATTCAGTTCTTGCAACAACAAGTTATATCAATAGAGGGCTACAGGTTTTTTCGCATCAATGATACTACCAAGATTTCAGAGAGGGAAAGGATTGTGAAGGTTATTATTCCTATTTCACCTATTTGTTATGATGTGTTAATGGACTCAGTTATACTCCCTCCGTCCCAAAATAATTGTCGTGATTTTAGTTCAAATTTAATGCATCTCCAGGATTTCCAGAAGGGTTCTGCAACTCCAATATTTTTATTGACTACCAAACTCGGTGGTCTCGGACTTACACTCACCAACGTAGATCGTGCCATAGTAGTCGACCCTGGTTGGAATCCAAGGTACGACAACCTTGACTCATCTTGATCGAGCACATTAATTTCTTTTTGTTTTATAGGATTCAAGTTCTCTTACTTTTAACACAATCTTTGTATTCACGGTGTGGACAATCGGAGTGTCGATCGTGCTTATCGAATTGGACCGACAAAAGATGTGATTGTATAATGCTTGATGATAGTTGGAACCGTCGAAGAAAAGATATATAGGATGCAGGTTTGAATACGATCTGGAATTATTTTACTCCACTATTTTTTTTCATATGATATCTAAACATCTCAAGCTTGAATTCCTTCAGTCATGCAATTATTTTTTCCATGTCTTCAAGTGGGGTTTGCTTAGGACAGCCACTAAGGAGAAAGAACAAACACACTACTTTAACCAGAGGGTACCATTTTGATCCTGGTTGCACCGCTATTCATCGGTCATGGATTGAGGATATAAAAAGTGGCTGATAAGGTTACATGTGTATGTATCTTGAGGACATTCAGGAGCTTCTTAGCCTACCGGCACAAGGTTTTGACATCTCCCCTACACAAAAGCTTGCAAAAAGAGCATGAATAGCTGCTTGACATGTAAGACAATTGTTTTCATTTGACTAAATATGATGATGTCAACACTATGGCTTTACTTAAATTGGTTTTGACATACACATCCAAATCTTGAGGTTTCCCCTAGAGTTTGGTACCGTAGACATTTTGACAGACATGGGCACAGGTACCAAACAGAAATCTAACATCTAGTTTGAGCTGAATTTGTTAGCTGGCAGGGAGCTATTTGACATGATCAAAATATATGGCGACAGTTAACTGACAATTCCATGTTGTTAATTTGGCTTCACTGGTCATTTATTATGTTTCCCTGTATTGTAACTTTCCGTCTAGGGATGTGTTATTAAGGCAGCACATAGAGTTTCTAGAGCAGCAAGGAATAGCCGGCGTGAGCTACCATATCCTCCTGTTTTCCAAGATAGAGGTCTTGCCAACTTTGAGCGAAAATGATCATGATCGGACAGGTTAGTGTTGCTGCCTTGAGCACGAACCTTGCATGTATATTTCTTGTTAACCTTCCTTTGTAGCTAACACTGATGTCATGTAGGGATGCCTTCAGATGTCCCTGCCGAAGATATCAACCGGATGACGCAACTCTTGCGAACACGGTAAGTTAGACGACCCGTCTATTACTATATTGCAACTCGATGATCGATGCACTTTTTCCTATGGTTCACGGTCATGGTGAGATGAGGAGATTGTACGTGTACTGTGACAGGCATTGGCGTCCGTGTTGCCGGACCATGACAGTGGAGACAAGACAGAAGGTGGTTTCGATGATGACAAGGTGACGGCGGTCACCACTGAGTCGACATGATTCTCTGAACCTTTGTTTGTTTTGGCCATGTTGATCATACCATGTCTAATTTTTGTGCGGATCCTGGTTGGATGTTATAAAGATATACTGGCTGCTCAAATAAATATGAATCACTGTATTTTATCAACTGAGAAATTTACAATACATGTAGCAATACAGATAAGAGTGGTCAACATAGTGACTTAACATTGCTTAGTAGAACGTTAGGAAAAGCATTACCCTGTTCCAATCTGAGTGACATCACATTAACCAGTTCCAAAGAACTTAGGATTTACAAACCAAACAAAATATAAGAGAATGCCACAGTCTTATTACACAACTTAACATTTAAGAATATTTTAAAACAAAGCACACAACTTTTTAAGTACTTTACTTGTATCACAAAAAGGTAACCACATAACGATTATTCTGCCCTCTGGAAACGTCAATTGGTGCTTCAGTTCTTTCTTGTGTATATAACCAACTTAACGATTACAAAATCGCTAAACTTGTCTACGGCAGAAAACCATGACCATCGCCAGCTTGTCTTGAAGTAAAGCATACCCAAGGATGTCCATAAACCAACCATGTAAAACATTGCTGAACATCCAAACAAAATTATATCACCAACTATGTCATCATCTGCTCCACGTTCTTCAAGCTCAGGAACCGATGGTGCCGCAAAACAACTCTTTAGAAGCGGTGGGCCACAGAGATATGGATTGCCTTCGTAGCTGCTTTGATCAAATGTGATGAACTGACCCTTTGTCCCTGGTGTAGGACCCGACAGGTTGTTGTATGCCACTGAGAACACTGCAAGGGACGGTAATCCTGCTAGCTCTGAAGGTATTTGGCCTACCAACTTGTTGTCCGAGAGATCCAAGCTCTCCAGATCCCTTAAATTAGATAAGGATTGTGGTATTAACCCGTCAAAGTTATTTCCCGAGAAATTCAATGCCCTTAACCATTTCATGCCACCTATACTTTCATGAATTGATCCTTTCAACTGGTTCAAAGAGAAATCAAGTCCAGTCATGTAGTTGAGTATGTTTCCCCTATAATTGTCCTGTCTGCCCTTGGTTATGAATTCCTCTCTATCTGGCAGACCGTCAACATTGAATAAGGTAGGAAAAGTTCCAAAACCAGGTTGGAAATCAAATAACTGTCATTGGATCTCATAATGTTCATGCATAAAGGCAGTTGTCCCGATAGTTCATTACGAGGCAAATCTAGTAGACGCAAATGCTTCAAATTGCACATATCATTTGGAATTGTCCCTTCGAACATATTGCCTTTTAATAACAATACTTTTAGATTTGGAAAGGACTTCCCTATCATCTTTGGAAGGACACCACTGAATTGGTTTTCTTGGAGATCGATTGTATAGATATTACTTCCCAAGTAAAATGGAATAGGAAAGGTTCCATTTAATCGATTTCTACTCATATGAAGGTAGTGTAGATCTGGTAAGCAATGCACTGGACCAGAAAGGTTATTTTTTGACACATCAAGAAACACAAGATTACGCAGGCCGCATACTTCCGACTGAATCGATCCAACCAATGAGTTCTCTCTTAAATTCAAGATGGCAAGTTCTGAGAGTGCGGATATGCAAGTAGGGAGCGGACCAGTCAACTTGTTATTGCTAGCATCAAATGTCATAAGTATATGACTGTCACATAACATCTCCGGAATTTTCCCAGAGATTTCATTATCACTGAGCAGTAGGTGTCTAATGGAAGGTAATATTGTGTGTGGAGAGAATGAGCCATAGAAATGGTTTCCAGAGAGTTTTAGAGCAATGATGTGCAACATATTTCCAACAAAAGCAGCCGCAATGTTATCTAAGAAATTGTTGTATGACAAGTCTAAAAATGTTATACTATTCATGTAGCTAAAGGAAGAAGGAAAGTTTCCCTTATAAGAATTCTCGGATAAGGATAGGTAACTCAGATTTGGTAATGTTTTATTGATGTCCACAGGTAATATGCTTAGCCTGTTAGAAGATACATCCAACCATTGCAAACTTGTGTGTACTTTGGATGGAAGAAGAGGGCCTGTAAAGGAGTTACTACGCAGAACTAAGTGATTAAGCTTGACATTATTCTCTATCAACCATGAAGGGAAGTTACCACTTAGGCTGTTATTAGACATATCAACATGCTCTAGTTTATGTTGATGCAATAAAAAACTTGGTATGATGCCTGAGTTATCATTAAGGTTGCAATTTTGCAGCCTTAGAACCTGGAGCTGAGCTGATATATTTGTTGTCGGATTCTCAGTTTGCACCTGAAAGTTGTTACTGCTGCTTGCAAGATCCAGTTGAGCCAATTGTCTATGATTTTGTAAGGTACTCAGCGATAGAATTCCTTCATGATAGTTATTTGAGAGTGAAAGTGTCTCCAACGATGTGAGGTTTGCAAAGATAAGAGAGGGAAACTTTACTATTAATCCATTATTCCTCGACAGACTGAGAATTCTGAGAGAAGTCAGATTTTGGATGCATGAAGGAATCTCTTGAGATAAAAGATTGTCTCTGAGATATAACACTTGAAGATCTCTCATGTTGCAAATATCTGTAATGGAAACCGTTAGTAATTAGTATTTAAGGCGCCATGCTACCATATCCCGACATTGTACACACACGATGCATCATTTACCTGTTGGGATGGTGCCTTGGATATCATTATTGCCTATATCAAGAGTACCCAACTTCATTATGCTCACTTCTGTACAATAAAGAGCATGGTAAACCATGAGAAATGATTTTGAATATGACATTGGCACAACCATATCACTACGGACAAAGTTTAAATAGTGCCCAGGATAAGAGAAATAAAATCTCACGTTGTATTGTCAGATTGGAGGTGAAGTCATTCCTGTTGAGGAATAGGGACCGTAGCGATAAAATTGTGGCCAATGATGGGACGACACTCTCCATTAATTTATCATTATAGGATAAATCAAGAATTTTTAGTTTGTCTAATTTTGACCAAGCTTCAAAGTCTGCGAAGAATAGATAAACAAATCATCCCATGAGGTAAAATGAACAATAGCTCAAAGAGACCAAGCAGAAGAAAACATGCACTCATGATAGTATCTCCCTAAGGTTCTGGCATAAATTATGAACCATAAAACCTTCCATATAAGAGCCAAAATTATTTTGAGAAAGATGAACCATAAAACCTCCCATATATTATTTTATAGGACCATAAATTATGAGTATTGTTTGTATTTATTGAATTATAGATGAAGTAATTCCTGGAAAATCTTAAAGATCAATGTGGGGTGTCATGATATGGTGGGAAGACCTTATAAAGGATTCTCTTCCACATGCTATTAGAGCTTGAGAAGATGAGAATGTGGGGTGTCATGATATGTTGGGAAGACCTTATAAAGGATTCTCTTCCACATGCTATTAGAGCTTGAGAAGATGAGTGGTTCCTACACGCTTCTCCTTTGCCGCCCACCTCGCCATGCCACACTATGCTCCCCATGCACTGTTGTGTATCATGAACGAGTCGAGTTGAGATTAGGCCTATGACATGTATGTGCTTTAATTTCACCGGTGATGGATGGATAATAACTGGAAATTAGTTAAGAGTTATTAACAGGCGCTTTATGAATCGGAGATGTCGGATTGTGAGATTTTGCCATCGCGGTCATGGGCCTAGTCCTACGTCTTCTTACCCAACATCATATATATTGAAGGCGGTGGCAACCCTAGCCGTCACATGATCATATCACATCTCCTCTTTCTCCTCGCACACCACCCATAATCATTCCTCTCATTGGTGCTTCTTCCGACGATACCATCCCATCCATCGCATACACGAAAATATGGGAGAGAAGGCCTCTGGAACCTCATACTTTATAAACGTGCATCGGGAGAAGGGTGGTTAGGTTTTTGGGGAGTGTCTCGACGCAAATGCTCATTGTTGTTTGTCTTCGTCCTATACTTCAAGTACATCTTCAACCTCCCCGACATCAGCATGTTGATGACACCGCCAACAGGACTGTTGTTGAGAACGCTACCATCATCATGACCTTATCTTTTTTTGACTCGAGGGTATGATCTGTCCACTCCTATTTGTTGGCATTTACAATATCAAGCATGTTCATAGATATTCATGTTCTATGTCTAGTACACACTTGCATGTTTACATATCATATGCAATTAATATTGTTTTTGATATCATCATGATCTAATCATGGATTAAATCAATGGGAAAATTGCTAATTTGTCAACAATCCAAAACCTATTTTTTATAGCAAAATCTTGATCAAGGCTTTGCTGACCATTTAAACTGAACGTGTTTATGGGTGTCCAGTTCAAGCATTGGCATACCAAAACTATCTTGCGGCTCACAATGATTATGTGGTCTGGGTCATTGGTGGCACCCCTCATGGAATGTGTACTCTTCTCAGGAGAAGGCATTTAAGGATTCGACCACCATCTTTCTCGGAGGAGTTTGATTGGAGACAGATTAGTTGATGCATATGCGGGGTGCCAAGAATTTGTTGGTTGCGCTCGAAAAATTTAGCGTAACCGATGTTGAAAGTGAGTTGTATGTCATGGAGTAGTTCCATTATTACAAAATGGTTGGAAACTATTCGGTTTTGTACCAGTGTCATGAGATGCAGTGTATCACTAAGGAGCTTGAACTCATAAAGTAAAATTTACCGGACATGTTTGTCGTCGGATGCATAATTGCTAAACTCCCTCTTCCTTGTAGGAGCTTTGGTACATCTAGGAAACAACATGACTATGAATTCTGTGTTGAGGTTGTCATCGCTCATAGGAGTGTTGAAGAGAATTCGAGAGATAAGGTCTCGCACAACAAAGGGGACGATGGACTTTCTAGTGCCTATGTGGTGCAAAATAACTTCCATAAGTTCAAGGAAAAGAACGCGGTGTGGCAAAATACTAACTTCAATAACAAGGGTAAGAAGAACATCAGGAAAAAGGATTAACAAAGATGGTTGCTTCAATTGTGGTGGGGATGTTAATTGGGCGTCTAAGTGCTCATAGAAGTTTCAGAAGCCAAGATAAAACTTTAAGTCTATCAATGTGACCATGAGCGACAATGATAATGGGTTAGACACAGTAATTAGTTGGTGTATTATCAGTTTTAAAGTCTACCAATTGGTGGGTTGATATAATTGCAAATATTGATGTGCGTATTGATATTTCATTGTTCTCTTCTTACCAAGTCACACGAGATCACTCCTTTTCAACGGGGAACGGCGCACATGGTTATGTCCTTGGTGTTGGCACAGTGGATCTGAAGTTTACTTCGAAAAAGAAAGTGCAACATGTCCCCATTATTAAAAAGAATCTCGTTAGTGGATCTCTCCCATGTAACGAAGGCTTCAAATTAGTATTCGAGCCTAATAAACTAGTCATATTGAAATATGAAAATAAAATAAAAAGGACATGAATGTGGAGGTTTATTCCATCTTTCCTTTGCAAATTTTTATAATAAAGTCGTGAACCATATTAATTTAAACACTGATGAATATGAGGTTTGATATTCATGTATTTGTAACATTAACTTCAATTTGGTGGCTAGCTAAGCTGAATTAATCCCGAGTGCAGCTTAGCGAAAGACTTTAATTAAGTGACATGTGTGTGTGAAAATAAAGCAACCTCACAAGTCTCACAAAGCTACAGGGGAGAGACACATGTGACCATTAGAGCTCATACATTCCGCTCTGTGTCAGATGAATGGTGTTTTGACTATAGGTGGAAATAAACATTTCATGATATTGATGGATGATTCCACTAGTTTTTTCTATGTGTATTTGTTAAATACTAAGGATGAGGTTCTACATTAATTTGAAATTTAAAAGGCATAAGTTAAAAATTAACGTGAAAAGAAAGTAAAACGAGCTCTTCTAATCGTGATGGGGTGTATTTTTAGATGAGTTTATTTTATTATGTATGGAACATGGTATATTATTCATGATAATATGACTTCCAATTCAACCTAGTCAAACATTTTTGCCTAAAAAATGTACTCTAACATACTTTGTTAATGTCATGTTAGAAACATCGGGTTTATAGTGACATCATGACATGTCTTGAATAAGGTTCTCATGAAGGACAATGATATTACTCTGTATGAGCAATGAGATAAGAAAAGAACGATACTCTCTTACTTACGCACTTGAGGTTGTTTGGCGAAACTCAATGTGCCCATTGCCAAGAAGTGTAATCTTGGACCAAAGATTGTGGACTGCATTTTTCTGGGCTATGCTAATTTTAAACGTTGGCTATAGATTTCCAGTGGTGAAATCATGGAGTCCAAATATGCTACATTGTTTGAGGATATTTTTCATATGGAAGAAATGCAAATGAACTTGTAAACAGTAATTCAGTGACACTTCCGAACCTATCATTCCTAATTTTTTTAGTAATGATTTCATTGTGTACTTTTTGGATGTGACTCTCAATCCTATTCCAGAAGCTTATGCATCTTCGGATGTTGACTACGAAAAGGATGTTATACATCTTCAACGTATCTATACTTTTTTATTGTTCGATGCTATAATATTATCATTCTAGGATATTTTTGGGTGTTTATGTACCAATTAATATTATTTTTGATAACTAACCTATTAACCCGGTGCCCAGTATCAATTGTTGTTTTCTGCATGTTTTTGGCTTTTCAGGTTTACAGAACCAAACGAATCATGAAACTATTTTTATGATTTTTTCTGGACCAAGAAAAGACCTCGAAGCTTCGCGAGGAGACCAGAGGCCACACGAGGGAGCCACCACACATCAAGGTGCGCAAGGGGGTGGCCACGCCCTAATAGGTAGTGCTCCCCACCAAGGCGTCTCTTGACGTCCCTCTCTGACCCATAATTTTTAATAAATCCCAAAATCCTAAGGATCCTCCCAAAACACTTTTTTCGCCGCTGCAAGTCTCTGTTCCACCGTGTGCCCATTTGGAGCCTTGTTTCGGTGCCCCACCGGAGGAGGGATCGATCATGGAGGGCCTCTACATCATCCTTGCTGCTCCCATGATGATGTGTGAGTAGTTCACTACAGACCTACGGGTTCGTAGTTAGTACCTAGATTGCTATCTCTCTGTTGATCTTCAATACAATTATCATCGCATCTTCGCTTTAATCTATGTGATGTGATTCTTTTGTGCATTGCGATTGTTGGGATCCGATGAACTATGTGTTTGTGTTCGGATTATTCATGATAAAAGATTTGAGTCTTCTTTGAATTCTATATTTGACTCTTATTTGCATGATTATTATAGATTCGTAAATCTCTCATATCTATTGATTTGGTTTGGCCAACTAGATTAATCTTTCTTCAGTGGGAGGTGTGTGTTGTCGTGGGTTCAATCTGACGGTATTCTATATACCAGTGACATAGTAGGTGACAAGAAACGTCTTTGTATTTCTGCCACTAAGGTTAAAATGATGAGGTTAATTCATATTAATTCAGTTCTCTTTGTCTACATCATGTCATTGTTCTCCAAGCATTACTCTGTTTTACTTAATACTTTAGATACATTCTAGACAGCGGTCGATGGGTGGAGTAATAGTAATAGATGCAGGCAGGAGTCGGCCTATTTGCTTATGGATGTGATGCCTATATACACATGATCATTGTTGTGAATAAATATTGCATAACTATGCGCTTTTCTATCAATTGCCCAACAATAATTTGTTTACCTACCGTATGCATACTACATGAGAGATGCCACTAGGAAAAACTATGGCCCTGGGTCTATTAACATACAAGTTTACAAATGCTACAATTACAACCTTGCTTTTATTTATTTTTCAATTTAGAATTATCAACTATCATCTACACACTACGTTTACTTGCAAATAACGAGTCCAAGGGGATGGACAACCCTCTTGCCGTGTTGGGTGCAAGTGGTTGCTTCTTTGTGTGTGTAGTCGCTAAAGACGGTGGTTGCGTGTTACTTTTGTTGGTTCGATAACCTTGGTTTTCGCCGAGGGAAATACTTATCGTGATGCATCACCCGTTCCTCTTGATGAAAAATACAACGTAGATCACAAGTATCAGGATGCGGTCCATAGCAAGATGGATTCTAGCATGGCTAACATGACAGGGGAGATCATTGATCGTCCATATGGTTGTAAACTAGTGGTGTGTAAGTTGGTGTTTAAAAATAAGCTTAGGTCCGATGGTACAATTGAAAATACAAGGCTTGACTAATGGACAAACAGTATACCCTAAAGAGAGGCGGATATTTCTTTGATATTTTCTCACTTGTGGCTAGACAACCACCATTCGAGTGTTAGTCTAGTTTGTTGTCTTGCGTGATCTTCTCGTTCATCAGATGTACATCAAGATAGTTGTACGAAATGGAGATCTAGACAAGAAAACGTACATGCAACATGAAGATGGCATTGTAGTAGATGGTGAGGTAGCCAAGGTGTGCAAGTTATCAAAAAATTGTATGGCATGAAACAAACACCTAAACAGTGGTATGAGAAGTTTGAAAAAACATTAATAGTTATTATCTTCCCTGTTAATGAAGTTGAAAATGTGCATACTATCATATGGTGGGGGTGAAGGATTTATACTAAACATCAAGATGATCAGAGAAGGTGGGATTTAAACTTCTGCAATCCCACTATGTTGACAAGATTTTGATTCACTTTGGCTACTCGGAATGCCAAACTTCTCAAACACCAAATAATCTAGTGTGGGGGTTAGAGAGTCCAAAGGCACATCTATAGACCACTTGAGATATTCTCAGGTGATTGGCTCACTTATGTACCTATCTTACGTTACTATGACTGAAATAGTGTTTGTTTTGAGCATATTAAGATGGTTTGTTTCTAACCCAGGAGATGTACATTTGCGTGTTGTTAAAAGAGTTATGTGGTTTATGGTGTTGGCGAACGTTGCATGGGAAAAAATATTTTCCTACGCACACGCAGATCTATCCATGGTGATGAGCATCTACGAGAGGGAGAGTGGATCTACGTACCCTTGTAGATCGCTAAGCGGGTAGCGTTAAGAAACGCGGTTGGTGTAGTCGACGTTTTCTCGATCCAAATCGCCGAGCGTCCCGCGATCCAATCACGATCCATCCCGCGATCCAATCATGATCCGTCCCGCGAACTTGATCACGATCCGTCCCACGAACTTGATCACGATCCGTCCCACGAACTTGATCACGATCCGTCTCACAAACTTGATCACGATCCTTGTGATCTAGCGCCGAACGGACGGCACCTCCGCGTTCAGCACACGTACGGCTTGATGACGATCTTCGCCGTCTTGATCCAGCAAGAGGGAGCGGATAGGAGGAAGAGTTCTCCAGCAGCGTGACGGCGCTCCGACGATGGTGGTGGAGCAATTCCGGCAGGGCTTCGCCTAAGCACTTCACAAATCCGATCTAGAGGAGAAATTATGCACTGGAGGAACGGGTGGCACGTGGCTGAAAAAACTAGTGCAAAACCCTAAAACCCACCAGTATATATAGGAGGAGAGGAGGAGAGCCTTGGCGCAAGGGCCAAGGCTCCTTGGATTCGGCCGAAGCCACTAGGAGAGGAGGACTCCTCCTCCAATCCTAGTAGGACTAGGATTGCTCCTTTTTTTGCCTTTTTCCACCTTTTTCTATTGGGTTTTCTTCTCCAGCCACATGGGCCTTATGTGGGAGTTTCCACCAGCCCACTAAGGGCTGATATTCACTCTCCCACAGCCCATGAAGCCTCTTGGGTCGAAATACCCCTCCCGGAGGCCTCCCGGTATACTACCAGCACTCCCGTTACACTACCGATGAGCCCGAAACTTTTCCGGCGACCAAAACAGGACTTCCTATATATGAATCTTTACCTCCGGACCATTCTGGAGCACCTCGTAACGTCCGGGATCTCATACGGGACTCCTAACAACCTTCGGTCCCCACCATACATAACTTTATACTACCGAAACGTCACCAAACCTTAAGTGTGCAGACCCTGCAGGTTCGAGAACTATGTAGACATGACCGAGACACCTCTACGGTCAATAACCAATAGCAGGACCTGGATGTCCACATTGGTTCCTACATATTCTACGAAGATCTTTATCGGTCGAACCTCTATGTCAAGGATTCAGTTAATCCCGTATGATGTTCCCTTTGTTCTTCGGTATGTTACTTGCCCGAGATTCGATCATCGATATCTCCATACCTAGTTCAACCTCGTTACCGGCAAGTCTCTTTACTCGTTCCGTAATACAAGATCCCATGACTAACACTTAGTCACATTGCTTGCAAGGCTTATTGTGATGTTGTATTACCGAGTGGGCCCTGAGATACCTCTCCGTCACACGGAGTAACAAATCCCAGTCTTGATCCATGCCAACTCAACAGACACCCTCGGAGATACCTATAGAGCACCTTTATAGTCACCCAGTTACGTTGCGACGTTTGATACAAACAAGGCACTCCTCCGATGTCCGTGAGTTGCATGATCTCATGGTCATAGGAACATATACTTGACATGCAGAAAACTGTAGCAATAATCTGACATGATCATACGCTACGTTTTTAGTTTTGGGTCTTGTCCATCACATCATTTTCCTAATTATGTGATCCCGTTATCAAATGACATCGCATGTCAATGGCTAGGAAACCTTGACCATCTTTGATTAACGAGCTAGTTCACTAGAGGCATACTAGGGACAATGTGTTGTCTATTTACCCACACATGTAATGTGTTTCCAATCAATACAATTCTAGCATGGATAATAAAAGATTATCGTGAACAAGGAAATATAATAATAAACACTTTATTTATTGCCTCTAGGGCATATTTCCAACATATGGAAGGTATCATGAGTAATGGACTTCACTATCTCGGATACTCGATGGTACTTGAAGGTTACAATGATGCAAATTGGATTTCTAATGCTACTGAGATGAATGCGACAAGTGGATATGTGTGTACACTTGAGGTGACTTTGTTTCATGGAAGTATTGAAAGAAAATCATCTTAGTGAATTCAAGATGGAAGTAGAACTCACACCATTAGAGAAATCTTGCACTGAAGCAGAAAAGCTTTGAGAGCTTGTGATGGACTTGCCCAACTCTATTGAGCCGTGACACTAAGATCGTGCTTGTCAAAGCAAGCACAAAGGACAACATGCAATCCAGAAAGCATATAACAAGAAGATTAAGATTTAGCATACATTAATAAAGAAACTAAATAGTATAGCATTGGATTATATTAGATCGGCTAAGAACCTGATAGATTTCTTCAAAAAGGGGGCTATCACATGTTGTGATAGAAAATAATAGAGGGATATCGGTATGAGACACACATGAATTGCCATGATGGTAACCTGACGTATGTGATCGGTGATCCCGTGAAAACAAATTATTGGTCAACTGAAAGAGAGTAATCTTGCTAACCCACACTATTGGTGATGCATGCTCTCACAATCTGTATGGTAGGTTAACTTCCATTTAATGGATTCTAAGGTTTGTATAAGCAATATGCTATTGTATAGAGAAATTTATTGGAATAATAGAACTATATGAGAACGACTGCTAACAGTCTATGAGTTAGGGTAATCTTTAGTAAGCAAGTGAATAGGCTAGAAGTGCGACTGATATGCTCCACCCGTGGGGTTTGCCTTCGGCAGCCTAATATCAATAATACAATTGATGAAAAAATATTATGCTAAACTGACAGTTCAGCCATGTGTTTGCTGGCTTATGCGTTTGCAGTATCTAGTATGTTCGTAGATATACATGTTCTTTGTGTGGTACAAGCTCACATGTTTGCATATCAATATGTGATTAACACAATTTTTTCTATCAATATGATTTATTCATGGATTAATCAATTAGAAAATTGCCAATTTATCCAAAAAATATTAAACCACTGGGTGGTTCTGGATAATGTCTGGATTTTTAAAATATGTTAAAAAAGGGAATTCACTCATATCATGGTTAATTTTTTTGTGCAGGTTCTCATTTTATAGCAAGGCATTCACACATGTAAAAAAGTGCTTCAAAATTGAAATCTGAAAACACATCCAAACATGTGGTAATTGGTGTCATGTAATAAAACAAGAGGACTTCTTTTATCACTTTGCTTCGATACAATCCTCTAAACACATCAACCGAGAAATTCTCTCCATACCCCATCATAATGAAAGGTAGAATGATCTTTTAAAAAAATGCGTCGTCTGCTCCGAACGCGTTGATATGAGGCGTGTGTATGTCATGCCCGTACACTACCTGGCGTATGTGGCATACCAACATCCTTGGCTTTTTTTATCTTTCTTTTTAATCTTTGAAAAATCTGCATCGTCACAAAGTGAAACTCGAGCCCTCAAGATTTACTTCGTTATAGTAACCTACCGGGACATGCGACTTTTTGTACCAACTTGTTTTTTTCGTTTCTTATGTGGCATATATAACTCCGAGAACTTTTAGGTCAGATTTTTTTGTGTTTTTCTAAAACATAGTTTTGTTTGGTTTTTTTTCTGTCTTCTTGTGTGTGTTTTTCAAATGTGTGAACTTTAAAAAATCTGTAATTTTTTTCAAAATTTGTGAATCTTTTTCAATTTCTTGAACTTTTTTGTGAATGTTTTTTTTTGAAAATGTGCGAATTGTTTTTAAACCTTGAACATTTTGTTCAAAATAAATGAACTTTTTTCAAATCTACGAACGCTCGGCTAGGACAACAGGTGCCCGACGGGAGTGACACCATCGCCTAGTTGAGCCGAGGCCTATGCATTGTTTCAAAAGAAGTTACCTTTTTTGTTAATTTATATTACTTCCTTTTGAACTTTTTTTGTAACCTGTTCAAAAATTGGATAAACAGTTTGGAATATAAAAAAAAATCTATTCAAATATTGTTTACAATTTAAAAAAATGTTTCCATTTTTGTTTTTTCACAAATTCAAGAAATGTTTGTTTCCAAAAAAATTGATATTTGTGCTAAATGTATGTGGTTTGCAATTTCATTTAAATTTTTTATCAATTGTTGGGCATTTATTCAAAATTTGCAAAAAAAAATGTTCAAATTTGTAAATTTTCATAAAAAATTGAAATTTAAAAATTGTTGATTTTTCTTTCAAAATATGGTTAGGACATAAGCAATTGTTCATTTTTTTAGACTATGGATTACTAACCCCAACTTCTTGCAGTAGCCTGGCACAGACTTATGAGGTATCATGTCATGTTGAAGGACTTTTGACACGTTTCATGTTGCGACACGTCCGGCCATTTTTGTCACTTTTTCATCGAGAAATTTTCAAAAAATGCAAAACTTGACAAAAAGCCAAACAAGCTGTCATGATGCCTTGAATTGGTCATACAAACTGATGGAACAAAAATTAGGGTCATTTGCCGAATGTAAAAAAACAACGTGCTTTCAAAAGACCCTTCTAGCCTTATCCGAACACACTCCATCAAGCATGGCCTATTTTGGACATCCTTGAAATAACCCCAACTTTTGCAGAGTGTGTTTGTGCCTAGGCTATTGATTACTGATAACACTCTTATTGCATACGAATGCCTACGCACCATCGATCTGCAGCGCGCCAAGCAACCTTTCTTTGCCATGAAGATATGATGAGGGCCTATGATCGAGTCGAGTGGAATTATCTTCATGGTTGTCTCTCCAAACTTGGTTTTGCTCTTGCATGGATTTCTTCCGTTATGCGATGTGTCACAAATGTTCGATATGCAGTCAAGGTGAATGGAGAACTCACTGATCCAGTTCTGCCTTCTAGAGACATTCGACAAGGGGACCCAATCAGCCAATACTTATTCCTTTTATACACTGAAGGTTTGTCAAGTTTGTTGTTTCAGAATGGGAACCGTGGAAAGCTACATGGCATAAAAAATGGCCGTCATGGCCCACCTATCTCACATCTCGTCTTCGTCGATGAAAGCATCTTCTTTGCTAGAAGCAATACTCACAGTGCGGAGGCTTGGAATCTACTTTAAATCTGTATTGTCAGGGGTCTTGGCAATTAATTAATAGAGAAAAATCAGCATTGTTCTTTGGAAAGCACTGCCCGGAGCATGTCAAAGAAAGGGTTAAAGCAAAACTGGGTATTGGAAATGAGGGCTTCAATGATTGCTATCTTGGTATGCCTACTGAAGTTGGCAACTCTCCAACAAATGCATTCAAGTTCCTGATTGGTCGGGCATGGGCTAACATTTTTGGATGGTCTGAACGGCCTATTTCCCGGGCTGGCAAAGAAGCCTTGCTGAAAATGATCATCCAGGCGATCCCAACATTTATTATGAGTTTCTTTTAACTTCCTAAAGCTATTTGTGAGAAGTTTCGTCAAATTATTACAGATGAATGGTGGGGTTGTGAAGATGGCAAGCTGGCATTCATGGGAGTGGCTAACTACCCCCAAGTCGCTCAGAGGAATGGGTTTTCAAGAAATGTCGCTATTCAACTTAGCAATGCTTGCCAACCAAGGCTGGAGGCTTCTCACGGATCCTTCGTCAATTTGTGCTCGTGTGCTTAAAGGACGATACTATCGCAATTCTGGCTTCTGGAATGCAGAGGCACCAAAATTAGCATCAGCTACGTGGAGAGCAATTCTGGCTGGTCGTGGTTTAAAAAAAAGGGAATCTGGAGGGGTATAGGTAATGGTGAACAAGTTAGCATACTCTCTGATCATTGGATTCCCTCGACATCCCCGCAATGTATGCAACCTCTTTTGCATATCCCTGTAAATGCCAAGGTCAAGTGTCTAATTGATGAAGAGTTTGGTTCTTGGAATGAAGAGTCCATCAAAGCTTTTTTAAGGAATGATGTTGCTGAAGACATTTTGCGGATTCCTATTAGTGGGCGGGGAGGTGAAATTTTGCTAGCTAGCCGTTTACAAAATCTCGGGATTTTTCAGTCCGTGCGGCATACAACATGGCTCGGTCGGAGCAGTTTCTAATTGGCCACAACAAGGCTAGCCATGGTCTATCCTCAAACTTGACAACGGAAGAAAAGAGCTGGAAATCCATTTGGGCTGTCAAAGTCCTAAACAAGATGAAGGTGTTGGAAATATGCCCTAGAGGCAATAATAAATTAGTTATTATCATATTTCCTTATTCGTGATAATCGTTTATTATCCATGCGATAAATTGTATTGATCGGAGAGTTAGATGCATGTGTGGATACATAGACAAAACCATGTCCCTAGTATGCCTCTAATGGACTAGCTCGTTCATCAAAGATGGTTAAGGTTTCCTAGCCATGGACATGAGATTTCATTTGATAACGGGATCACATCATTCGGAGAATGATGTGATGGACAAGACCCAAACTACAAATGTAGCATATGATCGTGTCAGTTTATTGCTACTGTTTTCTGCATGTCAAGTATATGTTCCTATGACCATGAGATCGTGCAACTCACGGACATAGGAGGAGTGCCTTGTGTGTATCAAACATCGCAACGTAACTGGGTGACTATAAAGGTGCTCTACAGGTATCTCCGAGGGTGTCTGTTGAGTTGGCATGGATCAAGACTGGGATTTGTTACTCTGTGTGACGGAGAGGTATCTCAGGGCCCACTCGGTAATGCAACATCACAATAAGCCTTGCAAGCAATGTGACTAAGTGTTAGTCACGGGATCTTGTATTACGGAACGAGTAAAGAGACTTGCCGGTAACGAGGTTGAACTAGGTATGGAGATACCGACGATCGAATCTCGGGCAAGTAACATACCGAAGAACAAAGGGAACATCATACGGGATTAACTGAATCCTTGACATAGATGTTCGACCGATAAAGATCTTCGTAGAATATGTAGGAACCAATATGGACATCTAGGTCCCGCCGTTGGTTATTGACCGTAGAGGTGTCTCGGTCATGTCTACATAGTTCTCGAACCCACAGGGTCTGCACACTTAAGGTTTGGTGACGTTTCGGTAGTATAAAGTTATGTATGGTGGTGACCGAAGGTTGTTCGGAGTCCCGGATGAGATCGCGGACGTCACGAGGAGCTCCGGAATGGTCCGGAGGTAAAGATTGATATATAGGAAGGAGGTGTTTGGAGTCTGGAAAGTTTCGGGCATTTTCGGTAGTGTACCGGGGAGTGACGAATGGGTCCCGGGGGCCCACCAGTGGGGCCAACCCACCCCATGGGCCTATGTGTCAACCCACCAGCCCATAGTGGGCCATTTGGGTCGGCCAAGGAGGCCTATGCGTAGGAGGAAAGAGAGGCAAACCGAATTGGGGTGGAAACCTCCCCAAACTCCACCTCTCTTGTGGGAGGAGGAGTCGTACTAGGAGGAGGACTCCTCCCCACTAGGTGATGAGATCGCGGGATAGATCATGATGAGTTCGCGGGAAGAATCGTGATTGGATCGCGGGACGGATCGTGATGTGATCGCGGGACGCTCGGCGATTTGGATCGCGAAGATGTTCGACTACACCAACCGCGTTTCTTAACGCTTCCCGCTTAGCGATCTACAAGGGTATGTAGATCCACTCTCCCTCTCGTAGATGCTCATCACCATGGATAGATCTTGCGTGTGCGTAGGAAATTTTTTGTTTCCCATGCAACGTTCCCCAACAGAAGGTGCTGCTCTGGCGCTTCGCCCACGATTGCCTTCCCTCGGGGGCTCAACTACAAAGACGTCATGTGCCGGACACCGAGTCTTGTTGCTTCCGCGGCTGGTTCAAAATAGTGGATCACACCATGCTTTTTTGTACATGTGCAAGACCGGTGTGGGATGCAATAAAAAACTAGACCGGAATGGTGTTATGACATTCGGAATTCAGAGATACCAAGATGTGGCTGTTTGATTTTCTATCAAGGTCTTCAGCTAGAGATGCTACGGTTCTGGCTGTTACTATGTGGCATTTGTGGGAAGCTCGAAATGATGATCGACACTCTCCTGAAGCGTCACTGATCCGTACTACAGTGGAGAAGATCTGAGCGTATTCAGATTTGATCTTGAAGCATCTTTACATCTCTGAATCTGTCAAGAGGCGTGAGTCAACTTCATCCAACCCTCCCTGGACTCCGCCGCCGGTAGGTAAGGTCTTGATTCATTCGGATGGTGCTGTTTTCTCTGACTTGAACAAGTCTGGAGATGGTGTGGTTGTGTTAAACCATGATGGGTGTTGTATTGCTACTATTTCTGAACCACTTCATGGTGCTCTTGAGCCTGAACTAGCAGAGGCTTTGGCCTTACGTAGAGATGCGTAGTTAGCTGGTGATAAAGGCTTTTCTAATGTTATCTTTGTTTCGAGCTGCCTTTCGCTGATGCAAAGGATGAATTCAAGATCTTGCGATCTCTCAAGCATTGGTACTGTTGTTGAAGACATCAAGTTTGCTTCTCGAAGCTTTATTTCCGTGGTGTTGAAGCTTGTTCATCGGCAAGCGAATGTAGCGGCTCATTTGTTAGCTAAATCGTGCAAGAATTTGTCTAGCTTTGTTGCTTTTCATTCTGCTCCGGACTGTATCCGGGAGACTTTCTATAACTTTGTTAAATGATCAATAAAGCTGATGTTTCTCTCAAAAAAAAACTTTTGCAGGAAGGTGGGAATGCCCATGGTTGGTATCCATGTCTGGTTTGAACGACTTTTGACACCGTATACAAGTTTTGATACGATCGGACATTTATTGTCCTTTTTTAACTAAGTAAACTTTAGAATATACAAACCCAATCAAAATCCCAAACAACTTGGTTTGATGTCTTGAATTAGTTATACAAGGTCATGAAAAATATAGCCATTTAAGGGATGCCCAGAAACTAGGTGCTCCAGACGAACCCTTCTTGCCTACGCAAACACACTACATTAAACATCGTAATTTTTTACAGATCTCATGACTAACGCCAACTTTTGCAACTAGGTGGGCATGCTCATGTTAGGCATTCACGTCTAGTTTGAATGACTTCCAACTAGAGGATGAATTCCAGCTAGTTGCAATGACTTCCAACTACGTTGCGACACAATTGAGCATTTATTGGTCTTGTTTCACGAGAAAAACTTCAGAAAAGGCAAAACTTGTCAATAATTCAAACAACTTGGCGCGATGTCCTGAGTTAGTCATACAAGGCCGTGGAAAATATATGGGTCCATCTAGAGGATATTAATAAACAACGTTCTCACAGCCGGAGCCTTCTAGCCTACCCGGGCACCCTCCGTTTAACAGGTTCTATTTTTTGACATTCTTGAAATAACCCCAACTTTTTCAAGCAGGTGGTCATGCCCATGGTAGGCATCCATGACAGGTTGGAACGATTTTTGAAAGCATGTGCAAGCGACACATTCGACCATTTATCGGTATTTTTTGACCAGAAGCTCCAGAAAATGTAAAACCTGTCGAAAATCGAAACAATTTAGCATGGTGCTTTGGAGTGGTCATAAAAGGCCATGGAAAAAATAGGGTCATTCCAAGGATGTCAAAAATAATGTGCTCTCAGATGGATCCTTCTGGCCTACTCGGACACCCTCATTGAAGATGGTGTTTTTGTGGACATCATTGAAATGATCCCAAGTTCTTCAAGCAAGTGGGCATGCCCATGGTAGGCATCCATACTAGGTTTGAACTACTTCCGATATACCGTACAAGTTGCGACATGTTCGACCATTTTATCGTGTTTTTTACCAGAAAACTCAAAAAAAATGTAAAACTTATTAACCAAACAACTTGACATGGTGCTTTGAATTACTCATATAAGGCCATGGAAAAAACTAGAGTCATTTGACGGATGTCGAAAAAGACATGCTCTCGAATGGAGCCATCTGGCCTACCCAGTACACCCTATATTGAACATCGTGTTTTTTCTGCAAAATTGCAAAAAATGTGTCGGGAAATTTCAAAGAATTCTTAAAAAAATCAAAATTTTCTATTGTTTGGAATTCCAAAGAATTTAGTGTTTTCCAAAAAATGACCGAAAAATTCAAAAAATGTTTTGTTACAAATTTGTGTTCCCTCTAATTTCCAAATATTCATGTTTGACATGCTAAGAAATTTTGTACAGTTTTTTAAAAGCACGTACATTTTTTTTGTAAAAGAAATAGAAAAAGAAAAAGAAAAAAAATAAAAGGAAAGAGGAAAAAGACTTAGTGACGGAAAACACACACACACGAGCGACCCAAGAGAGCATTTTTGCACGGACCATCTAAAGATCTCACTTTTCTGTTTCGGTTTTCGGAAACTCCCAAACCAGGGTTTCTTTTTATTTTTTTTGTTTCCTTCTCTTTCTCTTTTTTTGCTTCTGATTTTTTATTTTTTATTTTTTTCTGTTTCTTGTTCATTTTTCTGGTTTTAGTTTCTTTTCACTTTACAAGTAATTTTTCCAAAAATCTTCTCATTTCCGACAAATGTTAAGAATTTTCAAATAAATAAATAAATCATGTTTCCTAATTTTTGTCCTAAATTAAAAAATGTTAGCATGTCCCAAATTATTTGGAGATTTCAGAAAATGTTTGCACTTAAAAAAATAGAAGTCTTTGTTCAATGTATTCACAACTTCTAAAGTAATGTTCGTGTTTTCAAAAAATGTTCATGTCTTTGAATTTTATTCGGCAGTTTTACGAATTGTTCGTGGTTTTCAGAAATAGTCAGAAATTCCAAAAAAGGTTCTTGTTAAGTTCCTGTTTCAAAAATTGTCCGAAAACATAAAAAATGGTCGTCATTTCAGAATTTTATGGGGAGTTTTATTTTTTTTGTATTTCCAAAGAAAATTGGAATTCTAAAAAAATCATGTTTTAGAAAAAAGACAACGTTTCAAAAACTATATTTTTTTCAAAAAATGTTCCTATTTTCAAGAAATGTTTCAATTCGTTTTAAATAAATTTGTTCACAAATCAGAAAAGTGTTCACAGTTCATAAAACATTAGTGTTTTTTCCAGAAACAATGTTTAATGTTTTAAGTTAAAAAATATATTTGGATCTGCATTGGTATTGTCCTTAAGGGTTTGCATTGCCATCAAACCAAGAAATTTCGCTAGCTGAAATGGTTGTAGCACGTCCTCTATATCAGGAAATCCTGGGTTTGATTCAGCGTGCGCAGTAATATTTCTGGAGCGTCACAATGTGTGTTCGCTACTAGACGCTCTGCGTATATGTTTTACCTTTAGTGTGGAGGGTTGTATGGAAACGGGGCTCATTTTATCTCATAATTGTTGAAAATAACAATTTTTTGTGCAATTTTTTTTCACGTTCTCATTCTATAATAACTAGCATAACTCCGTGCTAATTCTTAATGGACTAGGAATTGTTTGAAGTTTAACAACACATGGCTTGGAATTGTCTTCGGGATATTGACTGCAATTCTAACAAAACCTTTTTTGATATTTTGGATCTATGTAAAGAAAAACAGTTTGTTAGAAGGAAAAAGTTGTGGATGTGAAGCAATGTAGGCAATCCATTTTTTGCATCAAAATTCATGCGTACATTTTTTTCTTTTTGTGTACAACACGAATCTTGTTACAAAGCTGGATGGCCTGGATAGAAGGTGTAGCTACATGGTAGGATAGAAAATCCACACTCAGGACTTTCAGGACCTCAGGACTAGCTAGTGCGTATGTATGAGCGTCTGGATGTGTACTGTGTTAAAGAAACGCTTCGAGGTATTTGTACTTGTGTAGGGTCCATGAGCTTAAAATTGCTTTTCATGAACTAAAATATATGCAGGAGAATAGCCTAATTTATTCAAAATTGTTATAATATATGTAAAACATATGGTGTGAAAAGGAGATTTATAGCTCCTCAATGAATCTAGGGAGTCTTCCCTACAAAAAAAAACAAAAGATGAATTTAGAGTCTTAATAAATTACCTGCCCCGGCTGTGCATCCTTGTATTTTGAGGCGACTAAGGTGCAGCTCCTGCAGCTCTTGTAAGGGAAGGAACATAGTAGTGTTGAGTAGCCTAGAGCTGGTGGCAACAAATTCAGGTATAACCAGGTGGAGGCCCGTGACCCGGCCTGTGGGGTTGTTGCAGGTCACACTCTCCCACAGGCAGCAATCTGTAGTAGTGCTAGCGTTCCAGCCGGGCGATACGTCGTTGTTGTAGAAGAGCTGCCGCCGGATGTCCAGAAGCGCCCTCCTCTCGTCGTTGGTGCACCCCTCGCACTCACCAGATATGATCGCCAAGCATAGCAGGGCCATTGCCAGCGGCATGGTCCTTGCTCCTGCGCGCCCACTGGAGTATCCTCTAGTACTCGCCATGGGTGCTGAAAGCCAAGTACACACACGAAACGATCGTGCGTCTCCCTGTTGTATGTTTAAAGACCGAACAGTCTTCGTGCGCAGAAGACTTTCCGGAACCCTGCCTGGTCGTGCAAGGCAACTGCAGCGTGTAACCGGCAGACACGTACCGTTTCGACCGGCCGGCCGGCAGAGCATGCTGCGTAGGATCACCGGACTCGGATAGCGATACGGCCGGCAACGCCTACGTTAGGGTCGCTCACGGTCAGAGAGCCCGGCGTCACGACTGATAAAGAATGTGAATGCCGCGCGACCTTCTCCACGCGCACTACTGAAAGTCGGTCTTTACCGAGTTTCTTTATCTCTACCGAGCATTGAACCACGGGAGCTTGTTGAAGACAACATAAGCCCGGAGTATGGTTCTCGGCAACGGGACGAACTCCGCAGAGGCAGGCCGTTGCTCAGAGCCAGGTAAAGGGTACTCGGCAAAAAAAAAAAAAAAAAAAAAAATCAACTTGTAACGCCTATGCCGAGTTCCAGGGGGTTGCTTGCTCAATTTCAATTCTTGCGCCTAGAAACCTGCTTCTCGCGTTGCCTCCTCCAGGGGGGGCGAAACCAAACAACCCCGCCACTGCCCAAAACTTCCGTGATTCCATCCCTCGTCACCCCCCAAGGCTGCTGCCGAACAAAGCCGGGCGCTACCGGTGAAGGGGGCGGCGGGGATGTAGTGCCTCTCGGCTCCTACAACGTTGGCTTGGAGGGAGGCCACCGATGTTGGGTATCGAGGGTCTCTCTCGCATCCTGCATCTGGGCGGCGAAGGGCCAGACCGCGTTGGGCGCCCTTCTGGTGACCCTTGCGTGGATCCAGGTCCGGCCGCCTGGGCGGGGAGCTGCGGCTCAGGGACCGTCCAGCTGCCCCTTGGGAGATGGCTGCGAGCGCTCGGGTCCAGCAGCCCGAGGAACGACGCAGGCCTGTTCGTTCTCCTTGGGAGTTGGTTGAGAGCGCTCGAGATCGACGGATCGTGCAGGCATGGGGGTGGTAGCGGATCTAGATCCGTTCCGATATGGTGACCATCTTCAGTCGGCGACGCGGGGTGTCGGCAGCATGGACCGGTGCGTCGTGGCGGTCTAGTACTCTTATCGCATCACAACAACGATCTACATGATTGGTCTTACCTGATCTGGCCGTCGACGTGTTCCGGATCTGTTGTCGGATGATCTGCCCAAGGATATCCGGATCGGATAGTTTCCGGTCGTGCGCGTCTATATCAGCCTACGCGGCTCCATGAAAATGTGACACGAAGCTTTGTTGTTTGTTGGAACTATGAGACATGTCGGCATCTTGATTTTCATGGCGTAGATAACGGTGGAGAAAGTCATAATGGCTGAGATCGGAGGATCAGTAAGGCGGAGGGGGCCTTGGAGGCAATGGAGTCAACCAGGTGTTTAACAGTTTTCAGAAGCAGCAGTGATAAGTGAGGACGGCAGCATTGGAGGATTTCATTTTTGATGGTGCTTCTAGGGGGCCAGTCAGGACTTTCAGGATGAAAACCTAAAGTCCGGCCTTCATTGGTTGTGCCCGAAAATTGCCTTACTGAAGGTATTCTTTTGAAAGCTCGAACTTTCTTCCGGGTGAAAACCTAAGATCTAGGATCGGGCGACGATGGTGCTAGTGCACAGTTTCCTTCTTAAATGCGTCGTTTTTGAAGACCTTTTATGTTTCCGGGTGTTTTGTCTTTGATGATGGTTTGTGTGCTGCTGATGAGAGGAGTCGATCAATGTGGCTAGCCTTTGTTGTTTTTTACTTTCATTTTTGTTTTGTTTTCAGGCTGTGTGCATCCTGAATGTCTTTGTGACATCTTATTGATGCAGAGGATGGATGTAATTGGTATCTTCTTGATATTAATATTTTCTTTTTTCAAAAAAATGACGAGTTCCAGAAAGATTGAACCTGGCAAAGTTTGTGCCAAGACCATAGGAATTTTTGCCCAAAAAAGCTGCAGAGGATGGATGTAATTGGTATCTTCTTGATATTAATATTTTTCTTTTTTCAAAAAAATGACGAGTTCAAAAAACATTGAACCTGACAAAGTTTGTGCCAAGACCACAGGAATTTTTGCCAAAAGGGCTGCCGAACGAGCAATTGCCATAAAGGACCACCTACAGTACAAATTGTCAAAAAAGACCCTACGAATCCGACGACAGGCATACCAGGTGACACGTGTCACCTGCCGCGCCATGGCGTGCAGCGGCGGGCACCTGCCGCCAACTTCCTAGGCGCCTGGCCGGGTTTTCGTTTTTTGCACTGTCGCCATGAGGAATGGACAAGGTCATGGGCCCTACCGCCACTGCTCCAGGCGGCAGGCCCTGCTCCAACATGCCCCGACAATTGCTTGTGACGACGCTGATAGAGAGGCGTGACGACGCTAATAACGAGGTTATTATATGATGCTGCTGCTGCGCGCGCGGGAGGCAGCGGTGTTGTTGCTACTACGGACGCGACAGCGGATTTTAACCTGTTTTGCCGACGCTATAGTGCTCCGATTCTTTTGATACGCGATGCCGCTGCTTCGTGCGCACACATTCTGGCTTCGCCTCTGCTCTCTCGCTCTCTTCTCTTGCCCTGTCTTAAGACCACTCAGAAAGAATAGCTCAATAGACACTCTTAGTCGCGATTTAGGGCGGTTTAGAGTTGGATTTTGAAGATGTTGTAGTTGAAGAAAAGATATAGATTAAGGTAAGAGCTGTCCATTTTTGTTGGTTGTATTCGTATGCATGATGTTTTTACTTGGTTTGATTAGTTTTTAAGTATGTATTATCTGTTGTTTTAGGCAGTATTTCATCACTTTGTGAAGTAATTTGGAGCTCCAGAGTATGATTTGCCATGTGAAGTGAACTATTAAGTTGAGGATCAAGGTATGGTCTTTCCAATACATGATTTTTTTTGTGCATCCATATTGGAAATTAGTTAGTAATTAAGTCGTAATTAGGACTTTTGTTAAATGTTTAGGTTGAGTTACAACTGGAATTTGGACAACAAATATTTGACTATATTGTAGATCAGCGTTATGCCTTTAAGATGCATCATTTTAGTTAGACATGCAAGAAGTTCTTAAAATGCTAATTAAGAAAAAGATTGAACTGTAATTGATCATTGCATGATTAAATGTGATGTTATTTCATGTGTTATGTTTATTAGTAAGTTCTATAGTTAGGAAGTCGTAGGTCGACTTTATTAGCTAAATTAATAAAGTAAGAAACCGTACATGACATGCAACATAAATGCTAATATCCTTGATGATGTATGTAATTAGGTAAAGAAAATATCATCTGAGTATCAAACAAGGAGGAGATATCATGATTGAAGAAATTGTTTTTCTGTTTTCGATGTCCTTTTTGAGATGATAACCACATGCATCCAACTACTATTTTGAAAATTTTGGCAGTAAAAAAGTATTACATGTCTAATATTTTTGTTCATGTGATAATAGGTCGACTCTGTTAATATATTATTGATGATATGTTCATGCTGACGGATATTTTTTATTTGAAAACATATCCTTATTGAACCAAAGGTATACATGACATCATGTGGTTTTCCGATTTTTTATGTTGATGTACTACAGTGAATGATGTTACCGTTCTTGTTGTGAATATTTGTCAAATTATTATTTGTAAATAAACGATTATTATTGGAAGTCATTACAATATAAATATAATAATATGATTTTGCGGATGATTTTAAAAGTTTAAATTGACTAACAATGTAAATATGGATGCTCATTTTATTATTTCTTTAAAGTTTTAATCGTCTAACAATGCAAATATGGCTGCTCGTTAGGTACTATGGAAAATTTGTAATCGGCACGAAGAGATCTTTCCCTTCGACGATGCGGCACTCTTGGCCTTGGTACTCGGCATGAAGATATCATATTCGTCCTCGCTGTCCGTCATCCATTAAAAGGATGTTCTACTCCATAGTGTAGGTGTTGGCCTTTTTTCTTTCATCTTCCATGCAACCTGACAAGTTCTTTTCGAATCTCCTCGAAGGTTCTTGGTATGCGTGAGCCAACTCATTCAGTAGGGTGTCACTACTGATAAGTTCCTCCCATGGAACTCATTTATTGTCTCTCTTGAAATTGCTAGCTAAACGCAGAAAACATCGTGACATACCAGAGTGAAAACTACGATCGAAATGATAATGGAACATCTTGACAAGAGTAAGATACTAGACTGGACTACTTACCCACCTTAGTGTGACGGGGGTTTTATAGGCCCCGGAGAGCAGAATAGGAGGGAACTCGGAAGCGAGAAAATATGGCGGGAAAAAGTGACGGGAAAAAAGTGGCGGGAAAAAATGGCGGGAAAAATGGGTGAAAGAAAGACGCGGGGAAAATTGTATGGCGCGGAAAACAATGATAAATAAAAGGTCGCATTTTATTTCGAGACTATTTTCTTTTCAACTAAAATTGACATACATAAATTAAGCTACATTAACATGTTGAAATTAAGATACAACTTGCTACAAATTTTAAGATATAATCAAATAAATCTACCGAGTCCACTAAGGATATTTTCCTTTTCCATCAGCAATTTCTTCTGCTGCTTTGGCCGCATGAGCCCTTTCTTTCTTTTCCTGCCTCTCCGCCTCACGGGCATCGTGTCGCTGCCGTTGTGCCTCCTCTAGGCGACGTCCCTCTTCCCAGTTTTTCTTCGGCATCTCATCAAAGAAACACCCCTTCTCCTCATAGTACTCTTTTAACTCTCTTTCTCTCTCTCTTCCTCTGCTTTCTCGTCAGTTGCCACCTTTTTGTGGTACTCTTCCGCGTACAAACTTTCCCATGCACGACGACCTCTTTCACGAATTGAAGTCACCGCCCAAGCTGGCATCTTGGTGTCAAACCAACGATAATACATGCACAGAGGCGGAGGGTACTATAAAAAATGTAAATATAAAATCAACAATAATACCAACAACGTATCTATTCTTGATGGTTGAAGCATACCTGATGATTATCTTAAGGTGAACTAGCTACGGATGGATCTTCCTTATAATTAGCAAACATAAAAAACTTCATGCCCAACCAATTTGAAAAATCTGCCACCTCCATGACCTTGCAAAGATCGCCACACCAATAGCGCAGGACTTCCACCCCTAGAGGCAAACTCACACTCTCATTTTCCTAGGCCTAATGCTTTGATCCGAGCAAGGCAAACTCATACTGACTATAAAAAGTGTGACACACTTAGCGCATTGATGTTTTCAGGGGTGGCTGGACGATGGACGAAGAGAGGTCCAGTGCCTCGTTTTATAGGCTCAGACGGATGTGAAGGCGGGAAAATAGGGCGCAAACAGACGAAACTTTAGGCAGGAATAACACAATGAAATAATGCATATAGTCAGCCTTGGGATCAGCGCTGTCAACACTGGAATTTGCGTCGTTAGAGCCAACTTTTGGTGTGTGCAGTGGCGGTAGGGTCCACCGCCTATCTCCATTCCGTCGTGACTGTTGGCTGCAATGGAAACCCGGCCGACGGCCTGGTGGGTTGGCGGGAGGTGCCTACCGCCGCACGCCGTAATGTGGGTATAGAAATATTTATCTTTCGAAGTAAGTTGGTTCGGGAGAGAAGGGTTCCATGATCTGATTGCCATAGAATGGGACAGGGAATCCGGTGGTTCATCTAGTATAGATAGGTGGCAAAACAAACTAAGACAATTGCGCCAGTTCTTGAGAGGGTGGGCCAAGAATCAAAGTGGCATTTACAAAGTGGAAAAAGAAAGGCTTATTTAGCTCATTAATGAGTTAGATGTCAAAGCAAAGTCGACAATGCTTAATACGTTAGATAGGAACATTAAGATTGAGGCTAAGAAGAAGTTGCAAACTCTTCTGAGAGAAGAGGGGATGAAATGGGCCCTTCGAGCAAAGGTGACGAAGGTGGTCCATGGAGATGATAACACACAATTTTTTCACATGATTGCAAATGGCAAACATAGGAACAAAAAATGTAACGTGAACAGGATGAGTATACAATTGTAGGACATGAGAACCTAAAATTTTACATCTCCGAGTACTATAAGAAACTTTTTGGAGCACCTGAAGAGATTTTTGTTTCTCTAGATGAGAGCACAACAGGCGACATACCCCAGCTCAGTTCAAATGAGAATGAGGTTTTGTCAGCTCCGTTTACAGAAAAAGAGGTGTTTGATGCAATAGCACAAATAAAACAACATAAGGCACTGGGACCGGATGGGTTTTTGGCGGAATTTATAAAAAAGTGTTGGCATATTATAAAGGGGTATCTTTTGCCTATGTTCCATGATTTTTTTAATGGCCAGTTGTAGCTATTCCACCTTAAATTTGGAATAATAACACTGTTGCCAAGAAGGTGGAGGCTACTCACATTGAGCAGTTCAAATCGATAAGTCTGCTCAATGTCAGTTTCAATTTTTTACAAAGGTTAGCACCAATGGGTTGATGTAGATAGCCCATTCTGTAGTCCAACCGACTTAGAGAGCTTTCATGCCTGGAAGACACATCCTAGAAGGGGTTGTCGTCTTGCATGAAATGTTGCACTAAATTCATACAAAGAAACTTGACGGGGTTATCTTTAAAGTGGATTTCGAGAAGGCGTATGATAAAGTCAAATGGCAATTTCTTCAATAGGCCTTGCGTATGAAGGAGTTCAACGAATCCTGGAGGGATCAGGTGGATGCTTTCATTCAGAAAGATAATTTTGGGATTAAAGTTAATGATGACACAAGTCATTATTTTCAGAGACATAAGGGATTGAGACACGGAGATTCCATGTCCCCCGTGCTGTTCAACATAGTAGCAGATATGTTGGCAGTCCTTATTGTTCGGGCTAAAGAGAATGGCCAAGTAGGAGGATTTGTCCCACACCTTGTTGTGGGAGATATGCCCTAGAGGCACTAATAACAGTTACTTTTGTATCTCCAAGTATGTAATGAATGTTTATGATCCATGCTATAACTGCAATGATTCTCGAGTCTGCAATATCCACGAGGCTTGGAGGGAAACTCATGTGCACGTGTGGTATAATAAGCGGTAAATTGTATTCCTAGTCTTGCCTCTAAGACTGGCTCAAGTATTGCATGATGATCCTGTTTTCCTGATCATGGGCATGGCTATGCTGGCAATTTTGAGGGCACAATGTTGGTAGAACACTTGTGTTGAATTGATCCGAATTGATGTTATGCTATGAGATACATTCGTCACAAGTTAATGGTTAATAACACAGAGATGGTTTGCGTTTGCATGATTCCTTAGACCATGAGAGTATCAAGTTTCTTCATGCTTGCTTCATGAACTTTGGGGTTTCTTAAACGTCATCCATAAATGGGTGGCTATTACGGCGGCTTACGGGTTCATGGAAAAGTATGTCAGGTAACTTGATATCTCAAGAATGGGATTTGCTCCTCCGATGATGGAGAGATATCTCTGGGCCCTCTCGGTGTTACGGCATCCATCATCGTCTGGCCAGACCTTTTGTGATTTGATCATGGGGATGCCGGAACACGGGAACGAGAAAAGAGAACAATACCGGTAACGAGGTAACTGGCATAGTGGACAAGTTGTTGATCCACGGGGATGCCAACATGTCTCACCTTGGGTATTGGTAACATATCATGAAGCAACATGAATAGCACACGGCAACTGGAAGTTCACTCGAATATCCATTCGTGTGGGTATAGGGGTCAATATGGGTGTCCATGGCTCCGATGTTGATCATTGATCGGAAGGGGTTCCGGGTCATGTCTATGCTTCACCGAACCTATAGGGTCACACGCTTAAGGGTCATCTATCTGTTGAATACTAGACAGGGAGTCTCAGAGAAAATCACCGAAAAAGTTTCGGACACCGGAAAAGTTTCGAACAGCGGAAAGTTCCGCAGAGAGAACACCGGAACAGTTTCGGTAAAACTGAAAAGTTGTTTCAGGGGATACCATCAAGTCAAATTGGTTTCGGCACATGCTTGATAATTCTTGGAGGGTGCCAGAATCATTCTGGAAACTTTTGGGAATTTTCCGGAAGAAAAACGGGAGATGTTCCGGAGCTACCGGAACTGCTTCAGATGCATTTCGCAGATGAAAATCACTAATCCGGAATTGTTCTGGATCACATTGAAAATTATTTTAGTGGGTGCTGGAAATGTTCTAAGCCCACATAAATATTTTCAGTTCGAACGGACGTTGAAAAATGTCGTCGTGAATAGTGAAAGTGCTTTTTGGAGAAAATATTTCGTGAATAGTGGAAACACTATTATGAATAGTGGGAAACACTATTGGGAGAAAATATCTCATGACTAGTGAAAACATTATTACGAAATAGTGGAAAACACTATTGTGAATAGTGGGAAACACTATTTATGAATAGTGGAATCACTATTATGAATAGTGAAAATATCTGAGGGCATTTTGGTATTTTACCCATAGTCTCTCACCCTATAAATAGGGGTGAGGAGGCAGCCCAAACAATCACTCCTTCTCACATACAAGTGCCATTGCAATGATTTGGCTTCTTCTCTCCCTCCCAGCGAAATAGTTTCGTAGAGCCGAAAGGCTGTCTGGGTTCCGGCAGGAACTAGTTCTGGACGGCGAAGCCCTGCCGGATAGATCACACCGTATGTGTGCAACCCCGTAGAGAGGTCATAGTTTCGATCTTTTGCCCGAGGGGCTGTTCGTGTGTCCTCCCGAAGGGCTATCCGAGTCTCCGTTCAAGTTTCGAGTGTGCTCCCAAAGGGCTGTCCGAGTCTCCGTTCGAGTTTCGAGTGTCCTCCCGAAGGGCTGTCCGAGTCTCCATTCGAGTTTCGAGGGTCCTCCCGAAGCGCTGTCCGCGACATCGTCCGGGGGACTGTCCGACCGCCTCCCGGAGGGCTGTCCGACGAGGGAGTACATCCTCGCGGTTGGGAGGTTGTAAAATCCTAGCTGCAGGGATCTGCACCAACGATCTCCATCGACTCTTCTACCGCTGCGCTTTGAGTGGGTACGGATCAGATCAAACCTTGTATGCAGTCTCCATAGTGGTCCTGGGCGTGCTTGCTATACCAGAAATTTTTGTTTTCTGTCGCGTTCCCCAACAGTGGCATCAAGAGCCAGGCTATGAGTAGATGCATGTTATGATCTAGAATACATAACATGTATGTGTATTGCATAATATAATTTTATGGTAGATGAGATCTATTGCTGAAAATTATTTGTGCGGGTAGCAGATGAAATATGTTACCCGATGTTCCTGTTGCTTCCCGTGAATTTGCGTAGTCCATATCTTGACGGAATGGTGGAATCTTACAAAGTTCTGGAAATCCGCGATCCTTTCATGCTGCTCCTGAGTATGCTGATTGACAGATCAACGAAGTGCTAACAGTTCTTTGGGTTCCACCATAGTCAAAAGAAAGATGGATGTTTCGCAGACGAAAGGGCAATGCAGATATGATCTGCACAGGGGTCACGCGTATGACGAAGTTTAGTATGGGGGTTGAGATTTTATCATCTCGTGTTTCATACACCCTGGAAAGTTAATCTACCAACTTGAATTATCATACTTGATGATAAACGTTGGTAGCTGCGGTTTGAGTCAAAACCTTAGAAGCCACGTAAAATAAAATTTTGTATAAACCGATTAGAGGTGTCTAACTTGGTTTTGCAGGATGGTTTGCATGTGATGTTGTATAGCAAAGCTCATATTCAATTTTGATTATGTATGAGATGGCGATATGGTGTAATTAACATGACCTGCGTGTCATGATTTGGCATGATGGCTGGAGCCATATGATTGCACTTTAATGACCTGCGTATCAACCTTATGTAATGCACTTATTTTATTAGCTATAGAGATAGCAATATTATCTGGTGCATCAACAAGGTGGTGGCAATATTCGCAAAGGTGAACACCGACGCGAATGCCGAAGATGAAGAAATACTTGACTTCTCCGTCAGAAGGGGCTATACCATATCATGCTAATTATGAATTGCCTGAGATGTTTATCCCTTATGTTGCACCCTTCTTGATTGCGCGGTAGTCGCTTTTTATTAGGGTGATCTCTCACAAAAATATCAAGTAGTTAGTGTTCTCCCAAGTGTAGCACCGTCACGGCACCTAATTTTTCGGGGTGCGCCATGGATGCATGGGTACGAACGATTAGGGATATGTGAGGCGGGTGAGTAAAGACTTCGCAGCAATCACTTGGTTGTCTTGACGTTCAGGCATGAAAGTCATGAGCTCGGAACACACGCATCGAAAGATGAACAAGAGTCACACGGAGATGTGATCGGCAAGTTAGCCTACCGATTAAAATTCCTATCATGAGATGATGATTCTATGACGATGAATTGAAGTCTGGGTCTTGAATCACTCATAATCAATTTTGAGAGATATTGATTTGAGTGGGAGCGCACCTTGGAATAAAAACGTTTTATTCACTAGTGCTAATATCATTATGAACAAAGTCTAAGTGAATTTGTGTTTTCCGTTGTAGATCAAATGGCTCGCAATAGCGCGTTCAACTTAGGCCCGATGTTAGAGAAAGAGAAGTTAGCCGCGAATGGAAACAACTATGCGGACTGGGTCCGTACCCTGAGGATTATCCTCAAGGGTGCTAAGAAAGTGTACGTGCTTGACGGACCTCTTCCTCCTAAACCGGCGGCAACTGCTGCGGCATACATACAAATGTCTGGGTCACTAAGGATGATGATTACAACTTAGTGCAGTGCATCATGTTGTCTTGCATGAGTTCAGAGCTTCAAAAACGTTTTGAATTCCATAACTCCTTTGATATGATCAAAGATCTGGATGCTCTTTACAAGTTTAATGCACGGTCTGAACGTTTTGACATCATGAAAATGATGGCGGAGACCAAGATGGCTGAGGGCAGTTCAGTTGGCGAACACGTAGTCAATATGATTGGCTACGCTGAAAGGCTTAAAATCCTGGAATTCCCACTTCCAGAAGAGCATGTTATGGACTTGTTGCTAGGTTCACTCCCCCCGTCTTATGGCGGTTTTATCATGAACTACAACATGAATGGGATGGACAAAACAGCAAATGAGGTGCTTGCCATGCTGAAAACTGCTGAAGGAGGACTACAGAAAAATCACAAGCAAGTGTTGCTTGTGAATGAAACTGCCAGTTTCAAAAAGAAAGGCAAGCCAAATAAGGGCAAGGGCGCCGGTAAGACCGGTTTCCAACACAAATCTAAGGGCGGAGCCAAGAATGAAACTGAGTGCTTCTACTTCAAGGGCACAGGTCACTGGAAGAGAAACTGCAAGAAGTATGTGGAAGATAAGAAGTCTGGGAAAACCGGAAAAGGTATAATTGTTATACAAGTTAATGTCATTGACGTTTTGCTTGCTAGCGAAAATTCTAAGTCTTGGGTATTTGATACCGGATCGGTTGCTCACATTTGCAACTCGATACAGGGGCTTCAGAAGGTGCGCAAGCTGGGAAAGAATGAAGTCGTGATGCGTGTCTGGAATGGCGTTGGGATCACCGCTCAAGCCATCGGCATTATGCCTCTACGTCTCCCTTCAGGATTTATTTTGGAACTTAGTAATTGTTATTTTGTTCCATTGTTGTGTATAAACATTATCTCTGGATCATGTTTAGTACACGATGGGTACTCCTACAAGTCTGAGAACAATGGTTGTTCACTTTATTGTAAGGATATGTTTTATGGATTTGCACCCATTGTTGGGGGCCTTTTCATACTAAATCTTGAAAGTAAAAATGATGTCTTTAACGTGAATGCTAAACGCCTTAAAAAGGCTGATACCACTACCACTTTCATGTGGCACTGTCGGCTTGGCCACATCGGAAAGAAACGCATGCAAAGACTCCATAAAGATGGAGTTTTACCGTCTTTTGATTTTGAATCATTTGACACATGTGAAGCTTGCTTGATGGAAAAAATGACCAAGACGCCATTCACGGGTCATCCTGAACGGGCGAGTGAATTATTGGAAATAATACATAGTGATGTATGTGGTCCAATGAGCACAGTCGCACGGGGTGGGTATTTCTACTTCGTAACTTTTACTGATGATTTAAGTAGGTATGGATATATCTACTTGATGAAGCATAAGTCGAAAACATTTGAAAAGTTCAAAGAATTTCAAAATGAGTTAGAAAATCATCATAACAAAAAGATTAAGTTTCTGCGGTCTGATCGCGGAGGCGAATATCTTAGTCACGAGTTTGGCCAACATCTGAGTGATCGTGGAATCGTTTCACAGCTTACGCCTCCCGGAACTCCACAGAGAAACGGAGTGTCGGAACGACGTAACCGAACCCTGTTAGACGTGGTAAGGTCGATGATGTCTCTTACAGACCTACCGATATCTTTTTGGGGTCATGCACTAGAAACTGCCGCTCACACACTAAACAAAGCACCGTCTAAGTCTGTTAAAATGACACCACATGAGATGTGGCATGGGAAGAAACCTTGTGTGTCGCATCTTAAAATTTGGAGTTGTGAGGCATACGTAAAGCGTTTACAGCCTAGCAAACTCGATCCCAGATCAGACAAATGTTACTTTGTAGGCTATCCAACAAGCACTGTTGGGTATTCCTTCTACCTACCCTCCGAGCAGAAAGTGTTTGTCGCTAAAGGCGGAGTCTTTCTTGAGAAAGAGTTTCTCGCTAAAGAAGCTAGTGGGAGGACAATACAACTTAATGAGATTAGTGAATCTTCGGCCACCGTTGATGTGGCTAAGGAACCGAAAGTAATTCCGCAAATTATCCCTACAACTGGGCCGGAAGTTGTCGCATGTGATGCGGAAACTTCAGACAATGTTGTAACTGAACCGCGCAGATCCGGTAGGGCTATCCAGCCACCTGAGTGGTTTCATAACGAAATCTTCATTCTTGAAGACGATGAACCTGCGCACTACAAGGAAGCGATGGCGGGGCCTAGCTCAAGGGAATGTCACAAGGCCATTAGATCCGAAATGGAATCCATGTACGAAAACCAAGTTTGGAACTTGGAAGAACTTCCAGATGGCGTAAAACCCATTGGTTGTAAATGGATTTTCAAAAGAAAGACGGACGCGGATGGTAACATTACTATCCACAAAGCTAGACTTGTCGCAAAAGGGTTCACGCAAGTTCCAGGAGTGGACTATGACGAGACTTTCTCGCCCATAGCTATGCTTAGGTCTGTTCGGATATTACTAGCAATTGCTGCTTATTTTGATTATGAAATATGGCAGATGGATGTCAAAACGGCTTTCCTAAATGGAAATCTTGAACAGGATGTATACATGATACAGCCAGAAGGTTTTGTCGATCCTAAGAATGCTGGAAAGGTATGTAAGCTTCAGAAAGCCATTTATGGTCTGAAGCAAGCATCAAGGAGCTGGAACATTCGTTTTGATGAAGTGGTCAAAGAGTTTGGCTTCATCAGGAACGATGAAAACTCTTGTGTTTACAAGAAGTTTAGTGGGAGCGCAAAAGCATTTCTAATCTTGTATGTGGATGACATATTGTTGATTGGAAATGATGTGAATTTTCTAAGCAAAATAAAAGACTCATTGAAAAGGAGTTTTTCAATGAAAGACTTAGGTGAAGCGGCATATGTTTTGGGCATCAGGATCTATAGAGATAGATCAAGACGCCTAATAGCGCTTAGCCAAAGCACGTACATTGACAAGGTGTTGAAAAGGTTCAACATGGAGAACTCCAAGAAAAGCCTACTCCCCATGTCACCTGGCACAGTGCTTTGCAAGAATCAGAGTCCTCGGACCCTCGATGAGCGAGTACAAATGAATGATATTCCATATGCTTCGGCAGTTGGTTCTATTATGTATGCCATGCTATGTACAAGACCGGATGTTTCCTATGCGCTAAGTGTTAGCAGCCGGTACCAAGGTGATCCAGGATTGGAACACTGGGCCGCAATCAAGGGTATTCTTAAGTACCTCAGAAGGACCAAGGATTTACTCCTTGTGTATGGAGGTGATGAAGAGCTCATTGTAAGTTGTTACACTGATGCATGCTTCATGACTGACCCAGATGACTTCAAATCTCAATCTGGCTATGTTTTCATATTGAACGGCGGCGCAGTAGATTGGAAAAGTTCCAAACAAAAGACTGTGGCGGATTCTACGACGGAGGCAGAATATGTTGCTGCTTCTAAAGCCTCCAAGCAAGCTGTTGGTATCAAGCAATTTCTTGAAGACCTTGGTGTGGTTCCAAGTGCTCTGGACCCGGTGGAGATCTATTGTGATAATAGTGGCGCCGTGGCTCAGGCGAGGGAGCCATGTTCGCACCATAAGACAATGCATATTCAACGCAAATATAAACTCATTCGACATCATGTCGAAGAAGGTTTAGTGCAAGTACGCAAAGTTCGCACGGATCTGAATGTGTCAGACCCGATGACAAAGCCTCTACCACGAGCAAAGCATGAGCAACACCGGATAGCCATTGGTGTTAGGGAAGCCATGTAACTGGATTATGACTCTAGTGCAAGTGGGAGTCTGTAGGAGATATGCCTTAGAGGCAGTAATAACAGTTACTTTTGTATCTCCAAGTATGTAATGAATGTTTATGCTCCATGCTATAACTGCAATGATTTTAGAGTCTACAATATCCACGAGGCTTGGAGGGAAACTCATGTGCACGTGTGGTATAATAAACGGTAAATTGTATTCCTAGTCTTGCCTCTAAGACTGGCTCAAGTATTGCATGATGATCCTGTTTTCCTGATCATGGGCATGGCTATGCCGGCAATTTTGAGGGCACGATGTTGGTAGAACACTTGTGTTGAATTGATCCGAATTGATGTTATGCTATGAGATACATTCGTCACAAGTTAATGGTTAATAACACAGAGATGGTTTACGTTTGCATGATTCCTTAGACCATGAGAGTATCGAGTTTCTTCATGCTTGCTTCATGAACTTTGGGGTTTGTTAAACATCATCCGTAAATGGGTGGCTATTACGACGGCTTATGGGTTCATGGAAAAGTATGTCAAGTAACTTGATAGCTCAAGAATCGGATTTGCTCCTCCGACAATGGAGAGATATCTCTGGGCCCTCTCGGTGTTAAGGCATCCATCATCGTCTGGCCAGACCTTTTGTGATTTGATCACGGGGATGCCGGAACACGGGAACGAGAAAAGAGAACAATACCGGTAACGAGGTAACTGGCATAGTGGACAAGTTGTTGATCCACGGGGATGCCAACATGTCTCACCTTGGGTATTGGTAACATATCATGAAGCAACAGGAATAGCACACGGCAACTGGAGGTTCACTCGAATATTCATTCGTGTGGGTATAGGGGTCAATATGGGTGTCCAGGGCTCCGATGTTGATCATTGATCGGAAGGGGTTCCGGGTCATGTCTATGCTTCACCGAACCTATAGGGTCACACGCTTAAGGGTCATCTATCTGCTGAATACTAGACAAGGAGCCTCAGAGAAAATCACCAAAAAAGTTTCGGACACCGGAAAAGTTTCGGACAGCGGAAAAGTTCCGCAGAGAGAACACCGGAACAGTTTCGGTAAAACTGAAAAGTTGTTTCAGGGGATACCATCAAGTCAAATTGGTTTCGGCACATGCCTGATAATTCTTGGAGGGTGCCAGAATCATTCTGGAAACTTCTGGGAATTTTCCGAAAGAAAAACGGGAGATGTTCCGGAGCTGCCGGAACTGCTTCAGATGCATTTCGCAGACGAAAATCACTAATCCGGAATTGTTCCGGATCGCATTGAAAAGTATTTTAGTGGGTGCTGGAAATGTTCTAAGCCCACATAAATATTTTCAGTTCGAACGGACGTTGAAAATGTCGTCGTGAATAGTGAAAGTGCTTTTTGGAGAAAATATCTCATGAATAGTGGAAACACTATTATGAATAGTGGGAAACACTATTGGGAGAAATTATCTCATGACTAATGAAAACACTATTACAAAATAGTGGAAAACACTATTGTGAATAGTGGGAAACACTATTTATGAATAGTGGAATCACTATTATGAATAGTGAAAATATCTGAGGGCATTTTAGTATTTTACCCATAGTCTCTCACCCTATAAATAGGGGTGAGGAGGCAGCCCAAACAATCACTCCTTCTCACATACAAGTGCCATTGCAATGATCTGGCTTCTTCTCTCCCTCCCAGGGAAATAGTTTCGTAGAGCCGAAAGGCTGTCTGGGTTCCGTCAGGAACTAGTTCTGGACGGCGAAGCCGTGCCGGATAGATCACACTGTATGTGTGCAACCCCGTAGAGAGGTCGTAGTTCGATCTTTTGCCCGAGGGGTTGTTCGTGTGTCCTCCCGAAGGGCTGTCCGAGTCTCCGTTCGAGTTTCGAGTGTCCTCCCAAAGGGCTGTCCGAGTCTCCTTTCGAGTTTCGAGTGTCCTCCCGAAGGGCTGTCCGAGTCTCCGTTCGAGTTTCGAGGGTCCTCCCGAAGGGCTGTCCGCGACATCGTCCGGGGGACTGTCCGACCGCCTCCCGAAGGGCTGTCCGACGAAGGAGTACATCCTCGCGGTTGGGAGGTTGTAAAATCCTAGCTGCGGGGACCTGCACCAACGATCTCCACCGACTCTTCTACCGCTGCGCTTCGAGTCGGTACGGATCAGATCAAACCTTGTATGCAGTCTCCATAGTGGTCCTGGGCGTGCTCGCTATACCGGAATTTTTTGTTTTCTGTCGCGTTCCCCAACACTTGTAGAGGGGGAGTGTCCATACTACAATACGCCGATGACATAATCATCTTCATGGAACACGATATCGCCAAAGCCAGGAATATGAAGCTTATTCTTTGCTTATTTGAACAATTGTCTGAACATTAAATAAATGTTAACAAAAGCGAGTTGTTCTATTTTGGGAGAGAAAATGAGGTTAACCCTAAATTTCTATAAACCCTAAATTTCTACATTGTATCAAAATGTCAAAATTCCTCAATATTTCTATACATACATTATACTAATTAATTCCTCAAATGTCAAAAATATCAAAATTCTTCTAAAAATATGAAAATTCTTCTAAAAATGTGAAAATTCATCTAATTATAAAAATTGTGTGTGTGTGTGTGTTCATCAAAATTGGGGGGGGGGGTCGGGCTGGGGAGGGGCCGGCGGCCGCCATGGCGGCACAGGGGGCGAGGGAGAGGGGGAAAGGGGGGAGCTCATAGCGGGGCGACGGGGCGACGACGAGGCGAGGCGATGGTGAGGCGAGGTCATCCCGGGCTCGGCGAGGCGAGGCGACGGCGAGGCGAGGTCAGGCCGGGCTTGGGAAGGAACGGACGCGGGCGGCGTGGCGAGACGGCGATGGCGCGGGCGGCGTCGGGGAGGCGAGACGACGACGGCAGCAATGTCGCGAAGAGAGGAAGAAATGCAGAGTAACTGGAATTTTTTGAAGTGTTGTATATATAGATGACCCTTTAGTCGCGGTTGGTGGCTCCAACCTTGACTAAAGACCCCCTTTAGTCATAGTTGGAGCCACCAACCGCGACTAAAGGCCAATTTCAGCCTTTAGTCGCAGATAGTCGCGGTTGGTGGCTCCAACCGCGACTAAAGGGGGTCTTTACTCGCAGTTGGAGCCACCAACCGCGACTAAAGGTGGTGCTCACGCAGGCGCGGTGCAGGGAAAGTTTAGTTCCACCTCGCCAAGCGAGGGGAAGCCGCACTGGTTTATAAGCCCCGGTGCGGCTTCTCCCTCGACCTCCTCTCAAAGCAGGCCTATGTGGGCCTATCGAACCTGTGTGGCCTAGTTGGGCCTACTAGGCCTTGCGGGCCTGCATCCTGGCCCTGTTGAGTTTCTAGTCGTATGCAGGCCGTGGAGGCCCAATAGGCGGCCTATTTTTTAATTATTTTTCATTTTTTTTTGTTTTTTGCTTTATTTTTTTCTGATGTTTCTGAGTTTTTTTGTGCTTTATTGATAGTTAATGAGTGAATCTTTTTGCGTTAGGTCATAAAAATTATGAACTTTTTGTTAGTGGCAGTAGTTCCAAATTCGAATAGTTTAAATTTGAATTTTTTGAAATTTGTGTGAATCACTAGTTTGTGAATAACTTTACTTTAAAAATAGTTTTTCGAGTGATTCTTTTTTCTACGGTTTAATATTATGGTGTTTTATCATTATGTGCAATTTGGTAATTCTTAGGTTAGTTAAAAAAATGAAATGCCTTTGTAACACGCGAGTTTTCGTCTGAAACCCTGATACTTCGAAAAAGATTGTCCATTTTGTACACGAAGTGCATCCAGTTTTTGCCGTAATCTTCTCAACTTTTTAGCACATGCTATGTGGGTTAAACAATGATACCATGCCAACTTTCAACCTTTTCAGAGTTCATTTGAAGTGCTTTTCAATTTCAGGGTTATTTTGGTGAAATAAAATCAGTAAGTGCATGAAAAATAGCAAATGAAGTCAAAAAGGGTTGAAAATTGATGATGTGGCTTTGAATGCTGCATTTTAAACACACAAAAAGGATTGGAGTTCAAAAAAGTTAAAAAGAATGAAATTCCTTTGTAACAGGCAAGTTTTCGTCCGAAACCCTGATACTTCGAAAGAGATTGTCCATTTTGTACACGAAGAGCATCCAGTTTTTGTCGTAACCCTCTCAACTTTTTATAACATGCTATGTGGGTGAAATGATGATACCAAGCCAACTTTCAACCTTTTTAGAGTTCATTTGAAGTGCTTTTCAATTTCAGGGTTATTTTGGTGAAATAAAATGAGTAAGTGCATGAAAAATAGCAAATGAGGTCAGAAATGGTTGAAAATTGATTATGTGGCTTTGAATGCTGAATTTTGAACACACAAAAAGTATGGAGTTCAAATAAGTTAAAAAGAATGAAATGCCTTTGTAACAGGCGAGTTTTCATCCGAAACCGTGGTACTTCGAAAGAGATTGTCCATTTTGTACACGAAGTGCATCCAGTTTTTGCCGTAACCCTCTCAAGTTTTTATAACCTACTATGTGGGTGAAATGGTAATACCATGCCAACTTTCAATCTTTTCAGAGTTTATTTGAAGTGCTTTTCAATTTCAGGGTTATTTTGTTGAAATAATATCAGTAAGTGCATGAAAAATAGCAAATGAGGTCAAAAAGGGTTGAAAATTGATGATGTGGCTTTAAATGCTGCATTTTGAACACACAAAAAGTATGGAGTTCAAATAAGTTAAAAAGAATGAAATACCTTTGTAACAGGCGAGTTTTCGTTCGAAACTCTGATACTTCGAAAGAGATTGTCCATTTTGTACACGAAGTGCATCCAGTTTTTGCCGTAACCCTCTCAACTTTTTATAAAATGCTATGTGGGTGAAATGATGATACCATGCTAACTTTCAACCTTTCAGAGTTTATTTGAAGTGCTTTTCAATTTCAGGCTTATTTTTCTGAAATAAAATCAGTAAGTGCATGACAAATAGCAAATGAGTTCAGAAAGGGTTGAAAATTGATGATGTGGCTTTGAATGTTGTATTTTGAACGCACAAAAATTATGTAGTTCAAATAAGTTAAAAAGAATGAAATGCCTTTGTAAGAGGCGAGTTTTCGTCCAAAACCGTGATACTTCGAAACAGATTGTCCATTTTGTACATGAAGTGCATCCAATTTTTGCCGTAACCCTCTCAACTTTTTATAACATGCTATGTGGGTGAAATGATGATAGCATGCCAACTTTCAACCTTTTCAGAGTTTATTTGAACTGCTTTTCAATTTCAGGGTTATTTTGCTGAAATAAAATCAGTAAGTGCATGAAAAATAGCAAATGAGGTCAGAAAGGGTTGAAAATTGATGATGTGGCTTTGAATGCTGTATTTTGAACACACAAAAAGTATGGAGTTCAAATAAGTTAAAAAGAATGAAATGCCTTTGTAACAAGCGAGTTTTCGTCCGAAACCGTGATACTTCGAAAGAGATTGTCCATTTTGTACACGAAGTGCATCTAGTTTTTGCCGTAACCCTCTAAGCTTTTTATAACATGCTATGTGGGTGAAATGATAACACCATGCCAACTTTCAACCTTTTCGGAGTTCATTTGAAGTGCTTTTCAATTTCAGGGTTATTTTGCTGAAATAAAATCAGTGAGTGCATGAAAAATAGCAAATGAGGTCAGAAAGGGTTGAAAATTGATTATGTGGCTTTGAATGCTGAATTTTGAATGAATAAAAAGTATGGAGTTCAAATAAGTTAAAAAGAATGAAATGCCTTTGTAACAGCCGAGTTCTCGTCCGAAACCCTGATACTTCGAAAGAGATTGTCCATTTTGTACACGAAGTGCATCCATTTTTTGCCGTAACCCTCTTAACTTTTTATAACATGCTATGTGGGTGAAATGATGATACCATGACAACTTTCAACCTTTTCAGAGTTCATTTGAAGTAATTTTCAATTTCAGGGTTATTTTGCTGAAATAAAATCAGTAAGTGCATGAAAAATAGCAAATGAGGTCAGAAAGGGTTGAAAATTGATGATGTGGCTTTGAATGACAAAAAAGTATGGAGTTCAAATAAGTTAAAAAGAATGAAATGCCTTTGTAACAGGCGAGTTTTCGTCTGAAACCCTGATACTTCGAAAAAGATTGTCCATTTTGTACACGAAGTGCATACAGTTTTTTCCGTAACCCTCTCAAATTTTTATAACATGCTATGTGGGTGAAATGATGATACCATGCCAACTTTCAACCTTTTCATAGTTAAAATATGTTTAAAAAATAGAAAAAATGAACATAGATGCGCTTATGTAGGGAAAATTTGACCTGAAATCAGACAGTAATTCAGTTGGATTTGAGGTCAAATTTCCCCATATAAGGGCATCTATTCTCAATTTTGGAGGAACTCAACAAGTCACAGAGGGGTGGTCTTATAAACTGGTTTGAGCGCCCCTCGCTTCGCAAGGTGGGACTAAACTCCCACCACAACCATGACCAACCTTTAGTCCCGGTTGGTGGTTCCAACCGCGACTAACGATTAGCCTATATTTGCGGTTGGAGCCACCAACCGGGCCTAAAGGTTCCCGTGGGGCCCCAGGCTGACGCCAGCCTGTCACCACACCTTTAGTGCCGGTTGGAGCTGCCAACCGGGACTAAAGGTCCATAACAAACCGGCACTAATGATCTTCGTCACGAACCGACACTAATGATCACATTAGTGCCGGCTCAAAAGCCAATTGGGACTAATGATGCAGAGAAAAGGTCGGTTTTCTACTAGTGATGCATAGGGGTTGGCACACGTTTTTGTCTTGACTCTCCGGTAGAAACTTTGGGGCACTCTTTGAAGTTCTTTGTGTTGGATTGAACATGATGAAGCTGAAATTATGTGATGCATACCGTATAATCAAGCCCATGGGTACTTGTGGTGTCATTGGAGTATCTAGGTGACATTAGGGTTTTGGTTGATGTGTATCTTAAGGTGTTATTTTAGTATGAACTCTAGGGCTGTTTGTGACACTTATAGGGATAACTCATAAGATTGATAGGAAAAGATAACTTTGAGGTTGTTTCGTACCCTACAATAATTTATTTGTTAGTTCTCCACTATTTGTGAATTTGGAGTGAACTCTTTGTCGCACGAGAGGTGTTTACTTATGATTCAACCATGTTAGTATTTTTGAGAGAAATTGCACTAGTGAAAGTATGGACCCTAGGCCTTATTTTAAAGCATTTATACAACATTTTCTCGCTGTTTACTATTTGTTACCTAGCTGTTTTTATATTTTCAGATTGCAAAAACCTATATCTACCATCCATATTGCACTTGTATCACCATCTCTTCGCCGAATTAGTGCACCTATACAATTTACCATTGTATTGGGCGTGTTGGGGACACAAGAGACTCTTTGTTATTTGGTTGTAGAGTTGTTTGAGAGAGATCATCTTCATCCTACACCTCCCACGGATTGATAAACCTTAGGTCATCCACTTTAGGAAAAATTGCTGTTGTCCTACAAAATTCTATGCTTGGAGGCCCAACACGAGTCTACAAGAAGAAGGTTGTGTAGTAGACATCAGTGCACACCTTCCCCCTGCCGAATCGTAAAGGGATCCACGCGATCCCATAGGTGTAGTTCCCCGACATCTTTGGCATACTAGGTAGGGGAGAGGGTTGCGCGAACCTGATCTAGCAATCAGCGTGCCAGTTTCTTCATCATCTTCATCGTCATGGCGCCCAAGAAGAAATGGGGGTGGCTGAAATTCTTTGCGAAAGTTAAGTCCTAAAACTTTAATAGCTTTTTACTGTTTAGTTTTATCTTTGATGGTTCTTTTTGTACAACCTGTGCGCAAGGGAGCACTCTTGAAATACTCTATTCTCCTGGTTGTTTTGGGTCCACCCAGCAACACATATGTAGTTGTAGTTATTTCTAGAGCGTTAAGCTTCCGAAGAGGCGGCATTATCGATAGGCTGCTAGACAAGACCTGATCCTAAGCGCCGTCGATCGGAACATGCACATTTGGGGAGTATTTCAGCAAGCGTAGGGATTCATTGTACAAAAATGCAATCATTCAAGGAGAGGGCTAGATAAGTTTTATCTTCAGATTTCTGCGTAAATCCGTATGCTGAGGAGCCTTCCCGGGGCTAGTCGCACTTGTAATCGCTTCGAGTCCACTCGGCGATGTGAGCAGCTGCGCTAAATCTGGGAGGGTAAAACTTTCCGGGAGGTGACGTTCCGGCAAGCTGCAAGGACCCGTTCCTCAAGCGCTGCCGGTTGGAGCATACGCACCAGAAAGTTTTCAGGCAAGCGTGGGTCGTCTTGATTGATCTTTCATCCTTGTACATCAATCTGCACGTAAAAGGATCTTGTCATGGTTAACCCGCGCTCTAGTTTTGCCTCGTGTCCGCTCGGTGAACTTAGCAGCTGCGTTTTGGCCCACCAAGTCACCTTGTCGGTGGTGGCATTTCTAGCAGGTCGCTAAGGACCTGTTCCTCAAAGCGCTCGCGACAAGTGTGCGCACCAGCAAGGTTTCCAAACAGCATAGGATATAAGATATATGCAAGGGCGGAATTAATCAAGAGAGAAGCATAAATTCTTTAGCATAAAGAAACATATGTCGCATACGTAAAGATTAGTCTAACTAAGATACATTATTTGTTTATATATGCTATTGCAGCAACAGGTATGCAAAAAGTACTTCAGTCTCGGTAGTTGACTTATTCTTAGCGGCACGCAGCAGCCGGGAAAGCCAAGGACATCGTGATACAGGCCGACAAGATGACAATGAAGCATTCGCAGTAGACGACGGCAACAACAGAGTTTAGCGTATAAATCGAGCACCTCACCCAGAGTACCCTTTTTGGGGAAGGCTCGGGGGCTGGCTCCTCATCGCACAACATAGCACTCCCTTTCAGGCACATGACTCCTGCTGCCATCCTGCTCTGTCTGCCCATGCTACCGGCAAGTCCAAGGCCCGACAAACCGCAAGCTCTCTTACATCATCATCAGCGTGCAGTTAAAAAGACATGAGTGACGATTACTTCTCGCCAAGCGTGTACCGGTGCGTGCTTTTGGGCCTAGCCCAGACAAACATTATGCACGCTTGTCCGGCCCAGGCCCGGGGGCTCCTGACGGTGTAGTGAAGGGGTGTTCACTACCCCTGGACACGCACTGGCAAGTTGTAGTCTCCGGATGGGAAAGACATTGTAGAGAAGAAATCCACTTATAAGACATAACCAGGACCCATGTTTCTGGCAAGGATTACTTGCCGAGAACAAATCTACGCGTCGTCGGCAAGCTCAAGGCTGACAAGATCAAGATAAAGTTTCCGGGAAGCGAGCCTTCCTAGGAGAAGACCTCCAGGCAGGGCAGCAAGAAAACCCGATGTTGGCCTCCCGTCAAGATGCCTGCCGGGGGATAGGTGAATACAAGTACGAAGATGTCAAGAAAATGTTCAAGTCAATAATCCACTACTAGGGAAAACCCTAGTAGTAGCGCTCGAAATATGCATATTAGTAGCACTGGGTCTAGCGCTACTGCTATCGCGCTACAGCTAAGTTTTAGCAGTAGCGCTGGCCTGGCAAGCGCTACTACTATGTGCTGTTAACAGTAGCGCTTGCCTGGAAAGCGCTACTGCTAACTGTCTGTAGCGCGTTGGTAAATGAAGCGCTGCTGCTAAACCAGTGCTGCTATTAGATGATTTCCAGCACTACTGCTAGTATTCCTTCTTTCACAGATTTACACCCTCTACGTATTTGTGATGTATTTATACAGGATATATATAGTAGTTTCATCAGATCATACTAAACATACACTATTATCATCATATCATAAACATATAGTACTCTTGTCATACCATCATCATCATTCAACACAAATATCATCACATCTCGAAAATAGCGATACACATGAGTGATCATGTCATGTCTCGAATAAGTGCAAATGCACGGTCATGGCACAAAAACACAAGTTTTCATCATGTCTATCTAAACCATGATGTAGAGGAGAAGAGCGATCAGCATGAGCAAGAGCGTGACTATGTAGTACTTGAGGCACCGGTGGTCCCGCCCTCACTCATGCTGGAGTGTCCACCTCAAGTAACTACTTTCTACTTCGGCTCTGCTGTCAAACCCTCTGTGGCTAGCACCTAGGTACTTGTACACCTGGGCTTGAGCGTGTGGCCAGTTGTCGTAGATTCCTGGAACCCTCCCAACGAACACGACGTGTCAGTCCTTCGCCATCTCTGATTTATGTATCTGCATCGACAGTTGACCAATTGAACGATAATATGCAACATAATGTATTTAAGAAAACAAAGAGGCATCAACATAATGCGATGCAGATATATCGTATGTTCTCAATCCTGATGAAGTAGTTGAGATACATCGCATACATGTGGATGAACTGGAAATCCAGCTTGGTCATGTGGAACATGTTGTAGATGTAGGCAAATCATAGGATGAACTGATTCGCGGGCCAGGTGTCGACGTACAACTTCCCACCTGGCACCTGAGTCGCGTAAAGTAGGTATCCTAGTTTTTCCGCGATCAGAAGGCTTTTTTCTCTGGCCAGCACATCTTCATGGAGTCTTCTTAGATCATTGTTCAGTATCTTATCTAGCGCTTTGGGGGTAGGATCGGCTCGTCGGCCACATGGAAACGATTCTTACCGTCGACATGTATTATGTCTACCATCCGGGGCTTCAGAGGCGGCTGGCTGCTTGAAGCAGCTCTGGCGCCTTTAGGGCCTTTCTTTTTCGGTCTCCTCCTTGCCTTCTTGTTGGGTCGCAGCGGTAGTGAGCCCAACATACCTTCCCTAACCACCCCCAAGTGTCGTCGAGCTAAATATTAGATGGGCCTCGGGGGGTTGCTGGGTAGAGGCGGCATCTGGAGGCGTCTCCTATGAGGATTGCTTAAAGAGAGACTTTTTGCATTCCGCCTTAGGATGTTCCGGCTCCAGCAAATCAGGGAGCATCAAGTCATCATCTCCACGCTCATAGCCTGAGTCATCGTCGTCCTGAGCCATCAACCTTCCATCATTGTAGGTGGTATTGAAATACTTGTCTGGGTCATCATCATCCTCCTCCATGTCATCAACATTTGCTTCTTCGACAGCGGGGGAGACATGATCTGGCACTAATGGAGGCTCTCCCTCGCGTTGTCCGCTACCACCCGCCACGACAGGTGCTGGTAATGTGCTAGGTGGGGTGGTGTTCATACCTTCTTGATAAGGTGGCGTTGGCGTGATACTGGGTGCCTCAAGGCGAAGAAGAGACTTCGGCCAAGGCAAGAACCAGCTCTTGCATGCGCCAATCCTCTGGGGGGTCTCGTCGTCATTGGCTGGTACTGGAGGAGGCAAATCCTTGAAGCCCGCTAAGACACTAGCCACATTATCCTTGAAGACGCCATCGGGCATCTCTCGGTTGTGGAACCTGCGGTCCTTCAGCTTCACGATCGTTTCCTTTCCCATGGCCACCTTCTGGCCCTCGATGTCGTACAATAGGCTACACGGGGTATTGTCGGCCTATGGACAAGACATGTCTGCGACGTCAACCATCTGAAAGGAAACTGAAATGGAATACCATAGACATGCTGGTGAAAAGGGTATGACGCGTAATTACCGTGAGGGCGTCGAGCTCAGCCAGCGATCAAGGCCCGCCGAGCATGCAAGAGACGGAGGTCGGGCTGTTTTGAACAGGAGCGGGACCTTTTGCGGTTGCTTGAGCAGGTGTTAGTGCTATGGTGTTCGCCAAATTGCTCCCGACAAAGCTGGGAAGGGGAAAGTCCCTCGGTCGTGCATTTGGATAGTTCTTCGTGAAATCGAAAATTGCTGGAATCAAACTGGCCACCACGTCAGTGACCGCTGCATTGACGGCCCCACGCAACTCTTCTTTCGTCACAGCTTTGGTCTTACTGACCGCAATCATGATCTTCTCGTCGATGGTCTGCTGAGTGATGACCGACCGTCTCTTCCTTCTTTCCTCTGGCTCCTCGCTATAGCCTGTCTTCCACGAGGCACCATCTCTAATGCCGCGCACACGTCCATAGGACGGAAGCTTGTCCACCGTGACCTTTTTCAGTATGTTCAGGGCCCGGTTGAATGGGGTGTCCCACTTGGGCCTCGCCGACGACTGTGATGACTCGTCACTTTTGGCTACCTTTTGGTGTTGCTCTTTGCGCAAAAGGCACATGGATGGTTTACAAATGTGACAAAACTTGTAGTCGAACTAATTGGAAGCTAATATCATAATGTGTTAATATAACAATTACCATAAGTCTCATGAACTCCCTCGTGTTCGGGTCCGTGTAAAAGATCCAGTCATACTCCAGCGGGTTGGTGAACTCCGCCAAGGGGTCCAGGATTCCGTGACTTTCACGTTCGGCGTCCTCCTTGGCCCATATGTGCCTCTTGTTGGAAATATGCCCTAGAGGCAATAATAAATTGGTTATTATCATATTTCCTTCTTCATGATAATCGTTTATTATCCATGCTATAATTATATTAATTGGAAACTCAGATATATGTGTGGATACATAGACAACACCATGTCCCTAGTATGCCTGTAATAAACTAGCTCATTGATCAAAGATGGCTATGGTTTCCTAGTCATGGACATGAGATGTCATTTGATAACGCGATCAGATCATTAGGATTATGATGTGATGGACAAGACCCAAACTACAAACGTAGCATATGATCGTGTCAGTTTATTGCTACTATTTTCTGCATGTCAAGTATTTGTTCCTATGACCATGAGATCATGCAACTCACTGACATAGGAGGAGTGCCTTGTGTGTATCAAACGTCGCAACGTAACTGGGTGACTATAAAGGTGCTCTACAGGTATCTCCGAGGGTGTCTATCGGGTTGGCATGGATCAAGACTGGGATTTGTTACTCCGTGTGACAGAGAGGTATCTCAGGGCCCACTCGGTAATACAACATCACAATAAGCCTTGCAAGCAATGTGACTAAGTGTTAGCCATGGGATCTTGTATTATGGAACGATTAAAGAGACTTGCTGGTAATGAGGTTGAACTAGGTATGGAGATGCCGACGATCGAATCTCGGGCAAGTAACATACCGAAGAACAAAGGGAACATCATACGGGATGAACTGAATCCATGACATAGAGGTTCGACCGATAAAGATCTTCGTAGAATATGTAGGAACCAATATGGGCATCCAGGTCCCGCTATTGGTTATTGACCATAGAGGTGTCTTGGTCATGTCTACATAGTTCTCGAACCCGCAGGGTCTGCACACTTAAGGTTCGGTGAAGTTTCGGTAGTATAGAGTTATGTATGGTGGTGACCGAAGGTTGTTCGGAGTCCCGGATGAGATCCCGGACGTCACGAGGAGCTCCGGAATGGTCCGGAGGTAAAGGTTGATATGTAGGAAGTCCTGTTTTGGTTGCCGGAAAAGTTTCGGGCTCATCGGTAGTGTACCGGGAGTGCCGGTAGTGTACCGGGGTTCCATCGGGAGAGGTATTTTGACCCAAGAGGCTACATGGGCTGTGGGAGAAGGTAAACCAGCCCCTGGTGGGCTGGCCGAAGCCTCCTCTAAGGGCCCATGCGGCTGGAGTGGTTTGAGAAGGAAAAAATCCAAAGGTGGAGAGGTGGAAAGAGTTTCCAAGTGGAAAGGAGGAATCCTACACCTAATAGGGTTGGAGCAGGACTCCTCCACCTCCAATTTTGACCAAACCTTGAGGTTTTGAGGCTGACTCCTCCCCTCCCTCCCTCCTATATATACTAGAGGATTTAGAGGAAAAAGCTAACCCTAATAGCCACATGCTACCTCTCCTCTAGATCGTAGTTTCTCCTCTAGATTGGTTTTCAGCGGTGCTTAGGCGAAGCCCTGCTAGAATTCCTCCACCACCATCGCCGCAACGCCGTCGCGCTGCCGGACAAATCGTCTACCTCTCTGCTCCCTATTACTGTATCAAGAAGGTGGAGATCTTCATCGAGCTATATGTGTGCTGAACGCGGAGGTGCCGTCCGTTCGGCGCTAGATCGGAAGGACCGTGATCAAGATCGCGAGATGGATCGTGATGAGATCACGGGACGGATCATGATGAGTTCGTGGGACGGATCGTGATTGGATCGCGGGACGGATCGTGATGAGATCGCGGGATGCTCGGCGATTTGGATCGCAAAGACGTTCGACCACACCAACCGCGTTTCTTAACGCTTCCCGCTTAGCGATCTACAAGGGTATGTAGATCCACTCTCCCTCTCGTAGATGCTCATCACCATGGATAGATCTTGCGTGTGCGTAGGAAAATTTTTGTTTCCCATGGAACGTTCCCCAACACCTCTTCCCCTCGTAACCACGGCTTCCGAGGCGGTGGGGAGGCGTGTTCCTGGCCTGGAGCGCCTTCATTTTCTCCAACCTTGCCTTGACTTCTTCTTTACCACAATTCTCCTTGAATTTTTCAAAGTCCTCTTCCGTAATTGACGGATTATCAACATGAATCTTGGACCACGGTTCATTCTTCGCAATCGCTTTTTTCACCCGAACTTTCCAGCAGGACAAGTTGTTGGTGAACGTCACCATTGCTTTGGCGTTTATCTTTGTCATGGCGACGTCATCCCACGGGTCTTTAAATGTTTTTTCATCCTGACCAGGGAACAGGAACCTATTGTGCAACTTCTTTAGAGCATGTGCTCCATATGTGGTATCTTCTTCAATAGAATGTCATTGATGTTCGCGGTTTCCTAAGGAAGCATCCTAGTCGATTGCCCCAGCACGAGCGCGCTTCCTCCGACGCCGGTGGATCTAACTTCTTGGGGTGCATCTCCATTACCATAATTTGTCCGATGTCGAGCTCGTTTGGTTTTCGTGACCTCTTCTTCTTCGGTGCTTTACCAGCTACGACATCATCGTTGCCGGACTCGGTGTGGTGTCAGTGCCGGTGCCAGCACCGGTGTCGGTGTCAGGGTTGGTGCCACTGCCGCCACCATGCAACCCCATCTGGTGTTCATCCAGGTAATCGAAATATGCAATTGCTACCTCGTGGGGGTCTACTACGAGGCGAGCAGTACCCTCGGCTTCGGCGTCGTTAGACATGTTTCCTATTCAATAATTTTAAATAAAAGATATAATGAAGACAAAAAAGGGGACTATATATATTTGGTCGGAATGTTGATTAATTCCCCTTCCGGCAAATCCCGGACACTCCATATGTCCTAATGTTTGGCATGAACTTTGCTAAAAAGTGGACATATGGAGCGCCTGAAATTTGTCAGAACGGAAATGAATCAACATTCCGGCAAAACATAAGCCACTCAGACATTCCGGCAAAACATCAATATCATATATCAGATACCAAATGACATATATCATATATCATATAGCAACAATGAACAACAATGAACATATATCATACTACATTCCTAAAATGTGAAATATGCAAATGAACATATAGCAACAATGAACATCAACGACATATATCATATAACAATAAACATCAATTCTGTTTTTTGTCCTAACTAATTTTTTTGCCCTAGCTAATTTCCTAAAAAAAATCCCTAGCTATTTTCCTATTTTTTTTGCCTTAGCTAAAGAGAGAGGAGGGCAGGGCAGAGGTGAGCGAGAGGCTTACGGCGGATAGGTCTAGGGCAGGCAGGGAAAAGGGCCGCGGCGGCGGTGAGGTCGAGGGAAGGCTCGGGCGGCCGGCAGCGAGGTCGAGGGAGGCCTCGGGCGGCGACGACAAAGGAGAGGGGAGAGAGAGGGGAGAGGGCGGCGACGGCGTGAGTTTGAGGGCGGCCGGCCGGCGGCAAGGTAGAGGGAGGCCTCGGGCAGCGGCGACAGAGGAGAGGGGGGAGAGAATGGAGAGGGTGGCGACAGAGGAGAGGGGGGAGAGAGTGGAGAGGGCGGCGACGGCGTGAGTTCGAGGGCGGCCGACGGGAAGGTCGAGGGCGGGCAGGGGAGAGGGTGGCGACGGCGTGCGGCGATAGAGGAGAGCGGGGGAGAGAGGAGAGGGGCAGGGGGGAAGGAGTTCGCGAAATTTTGAGCTGGATCGGCGGGGGGTTAACCCCAACTAGCAGTAGCACTGGTTTAGGAACCAGCGCTATAGCTACCTTAGCTATAGCGCTGGTTCCTAACCAGCACTACTGCTACGGGGGAGACCGAGTGGGGGTTAACCCCAAATAGCAGTAGCGCTTGTTTAGGAACCAGCGCTATAGCTAAGGTATCTATAGCGCTTGTTCCTAAACCAGCGCTACTGCTAAATATTACAATTTTATTTTTTATATATTTTTCCTTTTCTATTTTTTAGTCTTCTTTTCTTTTATTATTTTCCTTTTCTTTTCTTTTGTATTGCTTTCTCCCTTTTGTTTTTGTTTTTTTGTTTTTTTGTTTTTCTCCCAACGACGGCGTCGATCACCCTCTCGCACACTGCGCGAATATTATCACCGGAACCATGCATGTGGTGGTATCAGTTGATCGATAAAGGTTACTTAAGTGCGTACACAAAGTAGATACATATATATAAACGATGGTTTCTGATTAGCTGCATCGACGACGTTTCACATTGAGCTTCTTCCCTTTCTTGTTCGTTGCCGAGTAATTGAGCCCCTCCTTGTGACTTTTCCGGAGCCATGGAGTATGATATTTCTTAGGTAATGTAGTATTTATTCTTCTCTTCACGTATGCTTCATCGTCATCATCATCTTCCCTCACTAGGTTGCCGTATTGGTCGTAGTCTTCCTCATTGGCGACTCCATCCATTCCGATGATGCTCCTTTTGGATCTCCTCACGACAACATGGCTGGGATTGGTCGGGTCGGTTATGAAGAAGCATTGTGTCACGTGCTTAGCGTGTACCCATGGCTCATTTTCTGCAATGACGTTAACATTCATGGGAGTGCTCTTCGTGTTGGGTATAGACATGGTGGTGAAATACTTGTTTTCTCTTATGACGTCCTTAGCCCATCTGACACGGAACATCGTCGCATCGTGCATTCCAGCATAGCCAAGCTCCCAGATCTCTTCGACCCTTCCGTAGAATCTTTCAGTTCTACCGTTGGCGTCAGTCACGCATTGAATTGTGATCCCGGAGTTCTGGTAATCACTGTCCATGTCTTTGGCCTCCGTGTAGAACGTGTACCCATTGATATCTTAGGACTGATAGGTCGCAAGCTTGGGCGCGGGGCCATGTGCTAAGGCGTGTATTAGCAATCCGTTCGAACTGCCCTCTTTCGGAGGATTTTCAAGAACTTGCTCTTTAAACCAACGCAAGAAAGTGGTGTTGTGCTCTACAATAACTTTGTTGTCCGTCTTGAGCATCCCCTTATCATGGTACTTCTTTGTGATGCTTTCTTTGTGCCGTGCCACATAATCATCTACCACATCTAGGTGTTGTAGCACTACTAAGTTAGCCATGTCAAAGTCGTTCCGTCGATCCGAGTAATCCACGTGCAATTCCCTCTGGCCGTTGTTATGACCATCTCCTTCGAGCTTCCCATCGTGCTTCTTGACGGGCAAACCAACAATAGGTTCTCCGACGCCTGTATAATGCTCATAAAAGGAGACACACTCATGCGTCAGATACCCCTGGACGATGCTCCCTTCGGGACGGGACATGTTACGAACGAATCCTTTGATGACCCCATTCATCCTCTCGAACGACATCATGCTGTGAAGGAATGTCGTCCCGAGGTCGATGATGTCGTCCACAATGTGGACCCACAGATGCACCATGACGTCAAAGAATGCGGGTGGGAAGTACATCTCAAGCTCACATAGTATGACAACGATCTCTTCCTGTAGCCTTCGGAGCTGCTTCACACTTATGGACTTTCGGGAGATAACATCGAAGAAGTTCCAGAGAACAGTAAGCATGTCACAGACGTGCTTCTCCATTATCCCTCTAATGGCAACCGGGAGTATCTGCGTCATCATCACGTGACAGTCATGAGACTTCATTCCGCTGAACCTTTTCTTTTTGGGGTCTAGAAATCTGCTTATCTTCCCACAATAACCAGAACTGACTTTTATTCCCATACGACACTTGATGAATTGATCGATCTCCTTCGCACTTAAGGTGAAGCAAGAAGGGGGGCAATAATTCTCCTCCTTCTTGTTTACTTTTCTACCCCTTTCCCCCTCCTCCGTCTCCTCCGTTGACTTTTTACGGTGGAGATCTTTCCTGATCTTCAAATCTTCCAAGTCTTTCCTTGCCTTCGGCCCATCCTTGGTCTTCTCCGGCATGTTCATCAGTGTGCCAAGAAAGCTCTCGAGGACGTTCTTCATGATATGCATTTGATCAAGTCAATGAGGCGTGTTGTGATTGGGCCAGTACTCCAAGTCCTAGAAAACAGACCTCGTTTTCCATACCTTCACCAGCGGCTCTGGCGCCTTTTTGATCTTTCCCGGCGCGGGGCATTGTTCCTAGTTTCTCAATAGCTTGTCAATTTCTGCACCACTCCTCTTACGTGGAGGTACTCTAAGCTCATCCAACCCATTGAATAGATCACCACGCTTTCTTCACGGGTCATCCTTCTCGAGCCATCTACGATGGCCCATGTACACAATTTTCCCGGACCCGCCATCTTTCGTTGACATAAGCTGCTGAGACGTTGTATCATCCATGCACCTCGTGCATCCACAGTACCCGTGGCACACCTGGCTTGAGGTGTACCCGTAACCGAGATAGTCGTGCACCATCGTCATCAGCACGGCTCTCATATGGAAATACTCTCCTTTGCTGGCGTCCCATGTCCATGTCGGTGTTTTCCATAACGTGTCTAGCTCCTCTTGCAGAAGCCCCATATACAGGTTAATACTATTTCTCGGTTGTTTTGGCCCTTGAATCAGCATGCTCATATGTACGTACTTTGTCTTCATGCACTTCCATGGGGGGAGGTTGTACATCCATACAAACACGGTCCATGTGATGTGGTTGGTGTTCTGGTTTCCAAACGGATTCATGCCATCGGTACTCGCACCAAGCACGATGTTCCTTGGATCTTCTGCAGCAAATCCATATATGGCGTTGAATGCTCTCCATTGGCTACCATCTACGAGGTGTCTCAGCTTCGGATCGTCTCCATCGTCGGGCTTCTTCCTCTCCGCATGACAGCGCATGAGCTTTGCTTCCTTAGAATCTACGAAATACCGCTATAGACGGGGAGTGATCGGAAAGTACCATACAACTTTATGAGGAGCTTTCCTTCCCGTCTTCTTGTATCGAGAAGCATTGCACACTAGACAGCTGGTTTTTTCCGCGTGCTCCCCCCGATAAATGATGCAATCGTTGATGCATGCATGGTACCTAATGTGTGGCAAATCAAAAGGGCAAACGATTTTGTTGGCCTCCTCGACACTAGTAGGACACAGGTTCCCCGCGGAAAGAACTTTATTATGTAGATACTTCAAATGCTCATCGAGGCTTTTGTCTGTCCATTTGTTTTTGGCCTTCGTCTTAAGAAGTTCGAGCGTGAAACTCAAGCGGGTCACCTCGGGATCGCAACCGTCATACAATGGAGTCTTCGAGTCTACTTCAAGTTACGCCAGCTTGGCCTCCTCTCTAGAAGCAGCTCTCTCGCTAGTCGTACTCTTGCGAAGGAGGTCTCGAACATGAGGGTCCTGCATGACTGCACTTAGTAGCGACGAAGACCACGGCGTGCCCTCTTCTCCGCCATGTCCGGACTCTTCTTCGCCGTGTCCGGAATCTTCTCCGATGCTGTCATTTCCAGACTCTTCGCTGGCGCCATCGCCGTGTCGATCGGTCATCTTTTCGTCGAGCCCCATGTCGTTATTCCCTGCCATGTGGATGTCCTCATCATCATCAGCTTCTTCACTTATCCACTGAGTATAGCCATCCATGAAACCTTTCTTCAGCAGGTGCGCCTTCAAAGTGCCACGATCAAAAGGGTCCAAAAGGACTCCTTCCTTGCATCTTGCACACGGACATCTAATCCTAGTCCAATATTTTACGTACATGTCCATCACCGCGGATTGCATGTACCACTCCACCTTCCATCCACTCACCTTCATGACTGACTACACGGTATAACAAGCAAAAGGGTTATAAAATAAATAATGCATGCATGCTTCAAAGTCATATAAAATTTTGACAACACCTTGCCTAAAAATAGGACATATTGAGTTTGCTCGAAATTCACCCAAACGGAAATAAATCCACATCTCGGCGAAACATAAGCAACTCGAGGGCATGTCATTCACACAAATCTCCCCATATATCCCAAACACACATATTCGCATTCACACACATATTCCCATTCTTGAAATGAATAACTTTTTACTCACATATATATCTCCCGAGAGCGATACCGATCGAGAGAGCACGTCGTTAATTAGATGATGAGAGAGACCGATCAGACGTGTGGATGCCTAAAGAGCTAGCTAGATCTAGTTCTTGGGGAGGAGAGGTGAATCTAGCTAGCTAACTAATGAAGAGGGAGTTATGTTGGAGGGGGACATTAATGGGGGAGAGGAAGAGAGGTAGGAGAAAGAGAGATAATGTGAGAGAGGCCATTTATGGAGGAGAGTTATGGTGGAGGGGGACATTAATGAGGAGAGAATTAGAGAGGTAGGAGGAAGAGAGAAGAGCAACAATGGTGGAGAGTGGAGAGGGGAAAGGTGGGGAGAGAGGTGAGAGAGGGCAAAGTGGGGGAGAGAGGGGGTGAAAAGGTGGCAGCAGCCGCAACTAGCAGTAGCGCTGCTTACAAAAATGCACTGCTACTATGTGTGACACATTATCAGTAGCGCTTGCATGTCATAAAGCGCTACTGGCAGTAGCCTTAGCAGTAGTGCTTGCTTTCACCCAGCGCTGTTACTATAAATAGTGTCGGCGGGGTCGGCGGGGCCACCTTATCAGTAGCGTTTTCTTAGCGCCCAGCGCTACTGCTAAGCCCTTAGTTGTAGCGCTGTAGGAATACAGCGCTACTGGTAATTAGCAGCAGCGGTTTTATTTTTGAAGCGCTACTAGTAGGCTCCTATCTATAAGGTTTTCCCTAGTAGTGATCAGAAGATAGAAGACCAAAGGCTGGGACCCCGGCAAGATCTTGCCGGGATGGCTTACGGAGCCCCGACAGGATCTGCGCCCGGCAAGACCTCGCCAGCTTGTCACCGCTCCAGCGCAAAGACCAGCCTGTCAGACAGGTCTTATCCTCCCGAGTACGTGTCAAGGCGCTGGCGATGAAGGGGTTAAGCGGTGCTGATGGGACGACTACTTTTTCGTCCCCAAGAAGATTGGGGATAGCTAAATGGAGCATTTAATGCATTTGTCCTATGCCGTCAGTATTAGGTATGATAGCACTATACCCACTTTACACCTCGTGTATGTACCGTGCGCTATTGTTGGTGACCCCTTAGACATATAAAAGGAGGCCCAAGGCGTTACAAGAGGGGAGAATCATTCTAGCTCGGATGCATGCGCAGCGGCTGTGTACTGTTCACCACATAACGCTCGTGTAGCCAGAGATCAAACACTCAGAATACACTAAAGCAGGAAAACGGTTTTACGCTTCTCAGCGGCCCAAACCTGAGTAAAAATCCCTCGCGTTGCTCGTTAGATCTGCTCTTTATGCACACCTTCCCCCTGCCGAACCGTAAAGGGATCCACACGATCCCATAGGTGTCGTTACACGACATCATCGGATAGGTCATTGTTGCTGCCTTGAGCACTGACCATGCATGTATCTTTCTTGTTAACCTTCCTTTGTAGCTAACACTAATGTCATGTAGGGATGCCCATGCTGTTAAGCCAAATTCAGATGTCCTGCCGAAGATATTAACCGGCTGACGCAAACTCTTGCGAACATAGTAATTTAGACGGTCAATCTCTTATTATTTTGCAACTCGATGAGCGATGCACTTTTGCCTATCATTCACGGTAATGGTGAGATGAGGAGACTGTGAGTGTACCGTGGCAGGCACTTGCGTCCATGTTGCCGTGACGGTGGAGACAAGTCACAAGGTGGTTTGGATGATGACAAACTGACGACGATTGCTGCTGAGTCGACATGACCCTTGTTTATTTTGCCCATGTGCATCATACTATGTCTAACTTCTGTGTGGATCCTGATGGACTGTTATAAAGATTCTGGCTGCTCAAATAAATATGAATCATTGTATTTTACCAACCAAGAATTTTACAGTACATGCAGCAATACAGATAAGAGTGGCCAACAAAGTGACTTAACATTACCTAGTCGACCATTAGGAAAAGCATTACCATGTTTCAATCTGAGTGAAATCGCATTAACCAGTTCCAAAGAACTTAAGATTTGCAAACCAAACAAAATAGTATAAGAGAACGTCACAGCCTTATTACACAACTTATTTGGAAATCTTACATTCTTAAAAAGTTGGTCCCAATTCTTTTAACATGCAACCTATCCGCCTCACTCAACATGCAACTATTTCATCTCAGCACTCATGGCCACATCAGCAGATTTTTGAGACAATCATGCATGTCAGTTCATCAATAAATCTTCCCGTCATTGCGTGAAAAAATCAATCGTCTTTTTTTTTCACGAGAGCTTGGGCCGCAGGCTGCGGTCCAATCGTCTTCTCCGTGGCATTCAGTTATTCCCTCACCTATTCCTCTTCTGCACAGTGTTGATAAATTCCTTTCACTTTCCTGGATAAATCATGTTCTCCCATAGAAACCAGTCAGAGTTTTCAAATCCACACGATGACGCCGATTGACACCATCCGTGGCATCCTAGAGTACCGACGGCGAGGCATCCGAACCCACTGCCTCGCTTGACCCCGTCCGACCTAGGATCGCCGTCCCACTCTGGCCGGCGTTGAGGCTTCCGTCTCCACGGCGTGGGTTGCCGCCGTGCAGAACTGCAGATGGACGACGGGGAGTATGCGCTCTACCTCACAGCGCAGTTTAGGGTCGAACGGCTCCTCTCGCTCACCACCCAGTTCTAGCGTAGCGCCTCGACCCCGACACTTTCTTCTTGGCCGGCGCCTAGCAGGGGCACACTGGTGAGATCCTCTTTTCAGTCGATTATTTCGACTGGGTTCTTGGACTTTCGAGTTCAGTTTGGTCTAGATTCAATTTGAGCCAATCTGCCTTCTCCTTAGCTGTGTAGATCAGGTTGAATCGGACATATAATCTGAACACATCGACCCTAAGAGAACCAGCCAGAGCAGTTGGCCTGATAGAGACACGAGACTATGGAAGCTAATTTGGCATGCCGCAGTACTGAACCATCGATAGCAATTTGCCCGATGAACTCCGCTTTGCATGGAGACCGTCTTCAGAAAATCTGGAAGCACAAAGGGCAAATGGAAACGAACTGGATAGTACATCTAACATTTGTGGAACAAACAAGCAGAATGGCTACCATGCGGTGGTTGAATGTACAAAAGCTAAAGCTCACGGAACGAAGCTCGGAAAGTCCAGTGGTAGAAAACATACCTTTTGTCTGCATCATTAGTTTCGGTTGGGTTTTGAACCGACACTAATGTGCCCATTAGTCTCGGTTCGTGACGGGCGTCATTGGTGCTGGTTCGTTTTGGACCTTTAGTTTTGGGTTCGTATCACGAACCGGCACTAAAGGTGTGGTGGCAGGTTGGCGTCAGCCTGCCGTCCCACGGTAACCATTAGTCCCGGTCGGTGGCTCCAACTGTGACTATAGGTTAACATTTAGTCGCGGTTAGAGCCACCAACCGGAACTAAAGGTCCCCCTATATGAAACCTTTCAGCGTCAGTCCGAGCACATTCCTCTCTGTTCTTCCCTTTTTCTCTCCTCTCTGTTCTTCCTCTTTTCCTCGAGCTCATCCTCCATTTTTGCCAAAATTTGTCAATATTTGGAGGCACCCCATCCATTCAAGTGTTCATAAAGGTTAGCAACTTTGTCTTTTCATCTCTCATTGCTAGATTAGCTCTTGCAATGCTCTATAAATATAGTAATTTGTGGGTTTTAGTTTGTATGTGATAGTTTATTTGATTTATGCAATTTGAGCTCAAATTAACTTCTTACTTTGCATTTGTAGTTGTGATTTAGTTAGTGCCTTCCCGTCCCCATTCTAACCACCGTCGATCGCCCGCACCGTCCCGTCGCCGGCACCACCTTGGTGAGCCTCTTGTTCTTATCATTTTTATAAAAAAAACCATGTTTGTAAGATTTAGTTAGTTACTTGTATAGTTTTATTACCTATATGGTTGTTTGTTATACATAGTGGCATGGTTTTGAAATCCATCCCGTCGGCCCTCGTTCGGTTTATGATGCGGATGTGGTATATACTCTTTTTTATAACTCTTTGTTGTATTTCGTGTTTATGACAATTATGCCAATCAAGTTGACATAGATATTTTTATCTAGGAGGTATGCGAACCGGAGATTCCAACCGACATAGATATTCTTGTCAAGAAGTTAAATTTAGTTAAAAAAGAAAACGAGCTTTTGAAAGAAAAATTGAAAAGACTTGAAGAAGAGAAGATGAAACTGGAGTTGTATGTTGCCGATGTCGTCGATGATTACAAGAGCAAGATGGGTGCAATGCGCTTGAAGATTAGAAAATTTAAAAGATATGCCATTGATGGTGAGGCTTGGTATTACTATGTTGTTGGATCAATTGTTACCTTAGTTGCGATATTGATCGCATTTGTTGTTGCATTTAAATGGTTTAGCTAGAGAGTTTGTATGTTGTTTTATGAGAACAAGTGTGTATGAACTTTATGTACGAACTTGTATTAATTTGGTCTTTTCGATGTTGTGTAATGATGATGAGCCGACAATGGATGTTCGACGACCGATGCTTTCCCCAGTTCATTAATGGCGTGCATACTTTTTTGGTTGCGGCTGAGGCAAACAAGTAGCCAGATGGTTTTATGTATTGTCCATGTCTTGGCTATAAGAATGATCGAAATTATTCTAACTCAAGAACCATTCACGTCCACCTGTTTGAGTCCGGTTTTATGTTCGGCTATAACTGTTGGACCAAGCACGGAGAAAGAGGGGTCGTAATGGAAGAGAATGAAGAAGAGGATGACGACAGCTATCCTGGCCATGGGTTCCATGAATACGATGGTACAACAATGGGGGAAGAAGCTGAGCCGACAATGCGGGAAGGAGCTGAAGAAGAGGCATCAGATGAGCCCGTTGATGATCTTGGTCGGGCCATTGCCGATGCAAAGAGAAACTGTGCAAGTGAAACGGAGAAACTGAAGTTGCAGCGCATGTTAGAGGATCACAAAAAAGGGTTGTACCCAAATTATGAAGATGACAATAAAAAGTTGGGTACCACGCTGGAATTGCTGCAATGAAAGGCAGAGAATGGTGTATCTGACAAGGCATTTCAAAAGTTGCTCATAATGTTAAAAGAAGAACGTAACAAAGAACAACGAATTGCCAGAGAGTACGTACGAAGCAAAGAAGGTTGTTTGCCCTCTAGGATTAGAGGTCGAGAAGATACATGCATGCCCAAATGACTGCATCCTCTACGCGGTGAGTACAAGGGTTTGAATGCATGCCAGGTATGTTGTGCATTGCGCTATAAGATCGGCCACGATGACCCACGTGATGTTGAGGGTGAGCACCCCAGGAAGAAGATTCCTACCAAGGTGATGTGGTATGCTCCTATAATACCACGGTTGAAACATTTGTTTCAAAACAAAGAGCATGCCAAGTTGATGCGATGGCACAACGAAGACCGTAAGAAAGACGAGAAGTTGAGAGTGCCCGCTGACGGGTCGCAGTGAAGAAAAATCGAGAGAAAGTGGAAGGACTTTGCAAAGGACGCAAGGAACATATGGTTTGGTTTAAGTGTAGATGGCATTAATCCTTTTGGGGAGCAGAATAGCAATCATAGCACATGGCATGTGACTCTATGTATCTATAACCTTCCTCCTTGGTTGTGCATGAAGCGAAAGTTCATTATGATGCCAGTGCTTATCCAAGGTCCCAAGCAACCCGACAACGACATTGATGTGTACCTAAGGCCATTGGTTGAAGAACTTTTACATCTGTGGAATGGAAAAGGTGTACGTGCGTGGGATGCGAAAGATCAAGAGGAATTTTACCTACATGCGTTGCTGTTTGTAAGCATCAATGATTGGCCTGCTCTCAGTAACCTTTCAGGACAAACAAACAAGGAATACCACGCATGCACGCACTGTTTAGATGATACCGATAGTATATATTTGGATAAATATGAGAAGAATGTGTATATGGGGCATCGTCGATTTCTTCAGAGCAGGCATCCCGTAAGAAAGAAAGGCAAGCATTTCAAAGGTAAGGCAGATCACCGGAAGAAGCCTCGCCACCGTACGGGTGATGACATACTTGATATGGTCAAGGATTTAAAAGTAATCTTTGGCAAGGGTCCTGGCGCACAATCTGTTCCAAATGACGCTGACAAACGTGCACCCATGTGGAAGAAGAAATCTATATTTTGGGACCTACCCTATGGGGAAGACCTCGAGGTCCGCTCTGCACTCGATGTGATGCACGTGATGAAGACAAAAGATACGCCGGAGGCATGGGAGGACCAGCAACGTATGCACGGAGAAGATGACATGGATCCAAACCAGTTTCAGGTTCATGCCAGCTACGCTCTTACCAAAGAAGAGAAGGAAATCTTCTTCGAATGCCTGCTCAGTATGAAGGTCCCGTCTGGCTTCTCGTCAAATATAAAGGGAATAATAAATATGGCAGAGAAAAAAAATTTAGAACCTAAAATCTCATGATTGCCACGTGATTATGACGCAACTACTTTCGGTTGCATTGAGGGGGCTTCTACTGGAAAACGTTCGATTAGCCATTGCGAAGCTATGTGCATTCCTGAATGCAATCTCTCGGAAGGTAATCGATCCAGAAATCCTACCAAGGTTAGACAATGATTTGATGCAAAATCTTGTCAGTTTCGAGTTGGTGTTCCCATCATCCTTCTTCAATATCATGACGCACGTCCTAGTTCACCTAGTCGAGGAGATTGCCATTCTAGGTCCTGTATTTCTACACAATATGTTCCCCTTTGAGAGGTTCATGGGATTCTTGAAGAAATATGTTCATAATTGTGCGAGGCCAAAAGAAAGCATCTCCAAGGGCCATGAAGCAGAGGAGGTCATTGAGTTTTTTGTTGACTTTATTCCTGACATTAAGCCGATTGGTGTTCCTGAATCGCGGCATGAGGGCAGACTGGGTGGAAAAGGCATGCTAGAAAAGAATTCACTAATATGCCGGGACGGGCATTCTTTGGCGGAAGCACACTACACAGTTCTACAAAGTTCCACCTTGGTGGCTTCGTATATCGAGCAACACAAGAATATTCTACGCTCCAAACACCCGGAGAAGTCTGACGACTGGATTACACATGAACAAATGGTGACTTTCGCCTATTGGTTGCAGACACGTCTCATGCATGACGACACTGTTGAAGATGACCTATACTTGCTGTCCAAGTTACCATCTTCGACTATATTGACTTGCAAAGGGTACGAGATAAATGAGAATACATTTTAAATGATCGCCCAAGATAAAAAGAGCGCCAACCAAAATAGTGGTGTCCGCTTTGCTGCATCGAACAACAATGGGCCAAAGGACATATATTATGGTTACATAGAGGAGATATGGGAACTTGACTATGGACTTGGTTTGAAGGTCCCTTTGTTTAGGTGCAAATGGGTCAATCTGACAGGAGGCGGGGTAAAGGAAGACCCGCAGTACGGAATGACAATAGTGAATCTCAACAATCTTGGGTACGCAGACGAACCATTCGTCCTAGCCAATGATGTGACGTGGGTTTTCAATGTGAAGGACATGTCTACCAAGCCGAGAAAAAGAAAAGATAAGGAAGCAAATACATCATGCGATGAGCCAAAGCGCCACATAGTTCTTTCAGGGAAAAGAAACATCGTGGGAGTGAGGACAAGACAGACATGTCAGAAGATTATGAAAAGTTTCATGAAATTGCTCCCGTCAAAGTGAATGTTGACCCGAGCATCGAGTTAAACGATGAAGATTGTCCGTGGTTACGACGCAAAGGGACACACACGAAGAAAAAAAATTACACCCAAAGATCCCACTTTGGGATGTGACCGGCTTCTCTAATTAGTTTTCGGACTTATATATCTAGAAAGTCCCACTTCGAACAAACCGAAGGGAATCTTTATAATATTAGTGTACTTATGTGTTTTGTGCGTTCAGTATGCACCATTCGAAGCCAGACTATCAATTTTTAACCCTTTCTGACTTCATTTGCTATTTTTCATGCATTTACTGATTTTTTTGAGCTAAATGACCCTGAAATTGATAAGCACTACAAATGAACTCTGAAAAGATTGAAAGTTGGCATGGTATCATCATTTCACCCACATAGCATGTGCTAAAAAGTTGAGAGGGTTATGGAAAAAACTGGATGCACTTCGTGTACAAAATGGACAATCTCTTTCGAAGTATCAGGATTTCACACGAAAACTCGGTTGTTACAAAGGATTTCATATTTTTAACTTATTTCAACTCCACACTTTTTATGCGTTCAGTATGCACCATTCGAAGCCATGTCATCAATTTTCAACCTTTCTGACTTCATTTGCTATTTTTCATGCATTTATTGTTTTTTTACGTGAATCACCCTGAAATTGATAAGCACTACAAATGAACTCTAAAAAGGTTAAAAGTTGGCATGGTATCATCATTTCACCCACATAACATGTGCTCAAAAGTTGAGAGGCTTACGCCAAAAACTGGATGCACTTCGTGTACAAAATGGAAAATCTCTTTCGAAGTATCAGGATTTCAGATGAAATCTTGCCTGTTATAAAGACATTTCATTTTTTTAACTTATTTTAACTCCAGACTTTTGTGTGTTCAGTATGCACCATTCGAAGCCACATCATGAATTTTCAACCCTTTCTGACTTCATTTGCTATTTTTTATGCATTACTTTTTTTTGAGCTAAATGACCCTGAAATTGATAAGCACTCCAAACGAACTTTGAAAAGGTTACTAAAGGCCTCCTTATATATACAACACTTCAAAAAAAATCCAGTTACTTTGAACTCTTCGACCTCTTCGCAACATCGCCGCGCCGTCGCCGTCTCGCCTCCCCGACGCCGGCCGTCCGTGCCTCCTTGCGCCGATCTTCGACGCTGCCCGCGCCCGCTCCTCCCCGAGCCCGGCCTGACACCGCCCGCTCCCGCTCCTCTGGCCCCGAGCTCCTCACCGTCGCCGCCCGCGACTCGCCTCGCCTCCCCGTCGCCCCGCTGTGAGCTCCCCCCTCTCCCCCCTCTTCCTCGCCCCCTGTGCCGCCATGCCGACCCCTCCCCAGACCCACCCTCCCCAATTTTGATGAACACACACACACAGTTTCGATGATTAGATAATTAATTAGATGTATAGATGATTAGATAATTAGATGCAAGAATTTTGATGTATAGAAAAAAGTTAAGAAATTTTGACATTTGAGGAATTTTGACATAGATGCAAGAATTTTGACTTTTTTTCACTCGATGATTAATTAGATGTATAAAAAAAGTGAAGGAATTTTGACATTTGAGTAATTTTTACATTTTGATCCAATATATGTATAGAAATTAGTATATATATATAGAGAGAGAGAGCGAAACTCTATTCATCACCTAGGATGCAGAATAAGTTATTTTTCACCCGAGATAATATTACGATCAATTTATAAATAAATTAAGTTCGGAATACAAAAAGTTACATTTATATTGAATCACGACATAAAATTTGACACAAGAAAACAAAAATATTGGTCACAAGACAAAAAAAAGTGAATTTATTGTATATTTTCCACTATTTTTGTATGTTTGTAATTTTACCTGACATAAAATATTTTTTACGCTGATTATAAATTTTCTTATGGCCTCTTTTTACGTATGAAATGAGACAAAAATTACGGAACGTAAAATTACGGTGCATTGATGTTAAAATTAAGGGGATGAAGAAAAAGTATTCCTCACCCAGGGTAACGAATAGCGCGACCCTATATATATATGTATATGTATATGTATATGTATATAAATATGTATATGTATATAAATATGTATGAATACAATGTATAGAAAAAAGTTGATGAATTTTGACATTTGATCCAATGTATAGCAATTAGTATTTGCAAAAGTTGCATATTTTAATGTTGTATTTGCAAAAGTTTGTTATGTATTAATTTCCAATTAGTATTTTTATGTATTTGAAAAAGTCACGGGTCATAAGGTTAAGAGATTCGTTCGGATTCTGAAGGTTTCTCGTATATAAGAAATCACAATCAAGCATTTAAAAAATACTTAATTTGCATAGAATTTCTTCTCGGAGTCAACGATGCCTGGCTCCATCCTCGTCGTCAACTCGTTCACGACGACGTCCTGCTTTAGAGGCGTCATGTCTAGGACTGGGCTCCGCCGGGCTGGCACTGGGAGGTGCTACCTTCAGAGGGGCGCAACTTGGTGAGGAACCCGGGTCCCATCGTCGACCCAGAGCTTCTTTGGTGGCGTTCGTGTGGGCCACTTTCGGTGCGGAGGCAGCCGGCCCCACCGGAGGTGGTACGTCGCCGTGTCAGGGAGGAGGACGAGCACGTCGGTCGCTATATGGATCCGTTGGATGTCAGGTTCTCCAATACCTGGCAGGTTCTTCAGGGATCTCACCGGAGCTATGATCCTGTCATAGTTCCGTCTCTTTGGGTGTCGACCGCCTGCCGTGCAAGACGTCAACTGGATCTGTAGTAATGATATTATATAATCAATAATATTCGAGATTATATTCGATAATATTCGAGATTATATTCGATGATGCATATTATGTACTATGATTCAGTTTTCCTTATTGATTGCATGCATTCTAATTTGAATACTAAATTATTTTATCTTTCTTCTGGGTTAGTTAAATAAAAGCTATGGACAATACCGACAGAGAAAGAGAAGAGGCTCTATTCAACATCATATGTTCCACGATCCCAGAGCATGAACATGAAGATGATGATGGCTCGCAATATCTGAACAATTGAAGTGAGAGTTGTATGTTTGATGAAAATGAAAGAATAGATGAATTCGACAACGATGTTGACGAAGAAAATGTTCTTCAAATAACAAAGACCAGCGAGGTATATTTATTATATAATCCATCCGGTGATCATTACATGTCTTAATTGAGTTGTATATGCATTAAGAAATCGATCTTTCTTCTTTTAGGCCTCTGAATCGAGCAAATCTTCTACAAGCGACAGGGTAGTTAGAGGCCCGGCCAAAAAGTTGGACCCTGGCATAAAGTTTAACATCGATTTCATCAATACATCTACTGGTCAACCACTTGAACCTAAGAAAAATGTGACCAAGTTCAAGAATCAATGCGGAGTTATTGTCAGGGACCTAATCTCAATCTCCACACAAGAATGGAAAAAGCCAGCACAGGAAGATCGACAAGGAGTTACTTTTGTCGACAAAAGAGCAAAAGATGTGCTTTGGACCGAGCTGATGTCACATTTCACACTACGAGATAACTTGACATGTGCAAATCTGAATAAAGTCAGAAACTATGCTCTTAAAAAGATGGCGATCGCGTTCAACACCTTCAAGAAAAATACATGGGCTGTGTATGTCAAAGCAAACAATAAGACTCCAAAATTCGAGGGAGCACTGGTGAAAGCAAAAGATCACTGGGACGATTTCGTGAAGTTCAAGGAATCGGAACTAGCTAAGGAACGGTCGAGAAAGAACAAGATTAATACTGCGAAAACGCAGTGGCACCATACTCTAGGGCCAGGTGGCTACCAGACGGCCCTGCCTAAGTGGGATCAATCCGAACAAGAGATGATTAGTGTAGGGGGTCACTCCAGTTACAGTGACCTGGCCCCCAAGGTGCAGGACATGGTTTTATGCGCATGGGGGGAAGTTGGACCCAAAGACAGGGGCAATTATGGTGAAGGCAAGCCTTAAAGCAGTGACAGAAAAAATTCTGATAAAAATAGAAGAAGCCCGAACGGGGGTGTCCACGTCCAACAGAGAGGACGATGAGCTTACGCACGCCCTGAAGAATCCTGAACACCAGGGAAGAACACGAGGGAAAGGCATTGTTCCAAGGTTTGAGGGGTTTGCGGGTTGGAACGACGACTACAGAAGTCGTGCAAGTAAGAATGCAGGAGGAGCTGAAGAAGAAGGAGGAAGCACTCTGCCTTGAAGGCCTAGAATCAAAGCACCTGGAGTTGGAATCCAGAGTCAAGCGACAGCAGGAGCAAATCGACTCACTCAGCCAGGAAAGGGCATCTCAGCGGCAGCATGAGCAGATCGATCCAGCATTGGATACCACCATCCCATCTATGCGGAGAAGCAACGTGGGTTTCGCCCCGGCCGATATCGATGACGATTCACTGCTATCTAGGTAAGCTGTGGATGATATCAAAGGCAGGACTAACTGTGAGTTACACATGAAAGTGAAGAACTTATCCATGAAGGTGGCGGACGTCTATGCTTTAGCAAACCTCCCTGAAGCAACCTTCCATTGCAATCCCATTCCAACTGGCTATGCTCGTGTCGGGGTTGATGAAGTGATGTCAAGATATCACGGGCTACAACTTGACATTCTTGGAGGTGACGAGGAGAGAACACTGGGAGAGGCCATACATCATATCATTGTATGGAAAAAGGATTGCATCGTCTTTCCAAGGCCACCTCCTCCTCCTCCTCCAAGTCCGGCACAGCGTCAGCCAACTCCTACTCCTCCAAGTCCAACACCGCGTCAGCCTCCTCCTCCTCCTCCAAGTCCGGCACCGCGTCAGCCGACTCCTCCAAGTCCGGCACGACGTCAACCGACTCCTCCTCCAAGTCAGGCATCGTGTCAGCCGACTCCTCCTCCAAGTCCGGCACGGCATCAGTGTTCTCTGTCGCCTAAGCAACATCGGAAGAGAGAGGCCGCAGCTATGCCGGCTAGCGGTAAAAAAAGAAAGAAATTCAAATATGGTCCAAGCCTCAAGCCTCTTTTGAAGTTGCCTTACCACCTAACTGACGAGGAACTCGACACCGTAGTGCCAAATTGAAGGCCCATTTTGGACCGAAACCGCCCCGCCGCCAAAGGAGAAAGTACCCAAACATGTCTCACAACACTTTATTGATATGGATTGACCGGCTGACAATCAGAAGGACATCGACTATGTGCGGTCTATCAAGAAGTCATATATGGCAGGACAAAAGAAGCCGAGCTCGAGCTCGAGCCATGAAGTTGGCAAAAAAGCGGGAAAACTGTTTTCAAGCTGGGAGAACAGGCAGTACAAACACCTGTGAGTACCGCCAATCAGCTGGTAATAACAGACGATCATAGAAGGCAGACTAAAGATCCCGGTCTCACTGTTGAACAACTCCCAGGACTTGACGAAATCCCCATGCTTAAAGAGGAGGAACTAAAATATCAATATGCCCGCGACAAACCTCTAGTCAAGCCTGACGATGTCAAGCATCTATCAACGAGATTGTACAATTTGCATACGTGGTACATGCAAGAAACAACAAATACCAATACAGAGTCCCTTATGGTGAGAGTCAAGAAGAGGCATTACTTGCATAAAAAATATTTGTGGATTCATTATTCAGAGTTGTTTCAATTACTCAATCAAGACGCACTCGACAAATCTTTAGTCAGTTGCTATTGTCTGTAAGTGATTTCTTTCTGTAATTTAAGTCTCTAGCTAGTTGTGCTCTTGTTCATTAATTACCTGTAATTATCCTCACTATATTCTTTTCTGTGGTATTATGCAGAATGAAGATGTGTGAAATGAGAAAAGCCGGATGATTTGGCATTGAGTTCATTGACCCAAATACGATTAATCAAAAGATATGTAAAACTGCATATTCGAGAAAAGGCACAGAGAAATTCATGCTAGAGTTTTTGAAGGATCTAAACACTCAACCAGAAATACTACTTTCTTACAACTAAAGGCCCTTACCAACCTCGACAATAGGTCTGTTTTCTATTATTGGTCGTTAGATGAGATATACACCCCCCCCCCCCCCCGGCACCTGAATTTGGGTATACTGGGTCGGACAAAATAACCCTTCTGTTGAGAGGGAGAAGTCCTATCCAGTTTACATAAATTGGCAAGTATAGCTACAGGATTGCACATGATATAGCAAAGTTCCCACAATCGGCGGAAGAGATGTTCTATGGTACGTAAAATCACCTTCCACATGATCTAGCTCTCTTGGTTCTATGCGATTGTAATGGGCATGACATATCATAACATAATTGCTATCATTTCCCTAAAACAAGTTGAATCCAAGATAAACTTTTAGTTGTTTGGTATTCTGGACGTGCAGTTCGTTTGATTAGGCTATATGCCTATATGTATGTCAGGATATCTAAATTCAAAAAAGAGGTGGTTTTAGTAGTATCCAGAAATAATAGTGGTTACTTTCTTTAGTAATCAAAAGGAAATCGAGAACCATTTTGTATGCGATGTTGAAGACCCCTAAGATTTCCTAGATATTGTTGTTGTCTTTTGCTCAACAATAAACAATATCAATATAATGGGTTGCCGCTATTCTAATTCTTTTTTTACCATGTGTTGCTATAGTGAGTGATTTAGATATTCCCGCGAAAAGAGAGAGCAATTTAGATCTTGACACTATTCATTTTTTTTATGGCCAACTGACCGTGATCAGAAGCAGATTATGCAAGAAGTCAAAACAATTGGGTCACATTGTCCATATTGCTACCTTCACTCATGTTCCCGGTTTTTAAAATTTAAATTGACATGCCATTGTTGCATGTTCTAAAATAAATACAAAATTCATTTCATATAAATGAAATTTATCATATAAATAATTTGAATTTTTATTAGAAAGTTTCGCGGCAACGCGCGAGGCATTATCTAGTATTTTAGAACAAATCACACAACCTTTTAAGTATTCTACGAGTATCACAAAAAGTTCAATTGGTGCTATGCTTCTTTCTTGTGTATGTAGCCAACTTACCGATTACAAAATCCCTGAACCTGTCCACGAGAGAAAACCATGACCATCGCCAGCTTGTCTTGAAGTAAAGCACACCCAAGGACGTCCACAAACCAGCGACGTAGAACATAGCTGAACAACCAAACAATATGATATCACCAACTTTATCATCGTCTTCTTCTCCATGTTCTTCAAGTCTAGGAATTGAGCAAAACGGTGGGCCACAGAGATACTGATTGCCTTCGTAGCTGCTCTGATCAAATGTGATGAAATGACCCTTTGTTCCCGGTGTAGGACCAGACAGGTTTTTGTATGCCACTGAGAACACCGCAAGGGACGGTAATGTTGCTAGCTCTGAAGGTATTTGGCCTGCCAACTTGTTGTGCGAGAGCTCCAAGATCTCCAGATCACTTAAATTAGATAAAGAATGTGGTATTAACCCATCAAAGTTATTTCCCGGTTCTTCCATTTGATTGCAAATGGAAAACATAGAAAGAAGAAAATTTATCAACTCGAGCAGGATGAGGGTACTATCGTTGGGCATGATAACCTCAAACTATACATTTTGGAATATTATAAGAAACTTTTCGGTGCTCTGAGGACAATGTTGTGTCGATGGATGAGCACTTGGCCAATGATATACCTCAACTCGGGAGGGACGAGAATGAGATATTAACTGCACCGTTCACGGAGAAAGAGGTGTTTGATGCAATATCGCAGATGAAGAAAAATAAGGCATCAGGGCCAGATGGGTTCCCAGCTGAATTTTATAAGCGATGTTGGCATATCATTAAAGGAGACTTAATACCGATGTTTTATGACCTGTTCGATGGGCATTTGCAGCTCCACCATCTTAACTTTGGGACAATTACGTTGCTGCCAAAAAAGGAAGGGGCAGTGCGCATTGAACAATTCAGACCGATATGTCTACTCAATGTGTCATTCAATTTTTTTACCATGGTCAGGACTAATAGATTGACGCAGATTGCACATGCAGTGGTACAACCCAGTCAATCGACCTTTATGTCTGGTAGAAATATTTTAGAGGGTCTGGTTGTACTTCATGAGACCCTACATGAAATTCATTCGAAGAAACTAGATGGGGTTATCTTCAAAGTGGATTTCGAAAAAGCATCTGATAAAGTTAAATGGCCTTTCCTACAACAAGCACTGCGAATGAAAGGTTTCGACGAGCTATGGAGGAAGCAAGTTGAATCCTTTGTGCAACAAGGGAGTGTTGGAATTAAAGTTAACGATGACATCGGTCACTTCTTCCAAACTCACAAGGGTCTCCGGCAGGAAGATCCAATGTCCCCAATCCTATTTAACGTTGTTCCGAATATGCTCGCGATACTAATAGGAAGGGCAAAACAGAAAGGCCTGGTAGGTGGATTGGTGCCGCATCTAGTGGATGATGGGGTGTCCATTCTACATTATGCTGATGACACTATCCTTTTTATGGAACACGACATATCAAAGGCAAGAAACATGAAGTTTATATTCTGCCTGTTTGAACAATTATCGGGGTTAAAAATCAACTTCCATAAGAGTGAACTGTACTGCTTTGGAAGAGCCAAATAAGCACATGAGGATTATAAACAATTATTCGGTTGCGAGTTGATTAGTTTGTCTTTTAGTTATTTGGGCATACCAATTCACCACCGAAAGTTATCGAACAAAGAATGGAAGTGTGTTGAGGATCATTTTGAGAAGAAGCTAAGCTGTTGGAAAGGGAAGCTTCTGTCTTATGGAGGAAGGCTTATTTTGATCAACTCGGTGCTGACGAGTATGCCCATGTTTCTCCTTTCATTCTTTGAGATACCAGTAGGGGTACGTCAAAGACTGGACTTTTATCAATCCAGGTTCTTCTGGCAGAGCGATGAGGTAAAGAAAAAATATAGACTTACTAAGTGGGATATTATTTGCAGACCCAGAGACCAGGGAGGTTTGGGGATCGAAAACTTAGAGGTTAAGAATAGATGTTTACTTAGTAAATGGTTATACAGGTTATCACTGGAGACTGAAAGAATGTGGGCACAGATACTACGTAATAAGTATCTACACTCTAAAACATTAGCCCAAGTTACAGTTCGTCCGACTGACTCTCCATTCTGGAAGGGTTTGATGAAGGTCAAGTCTCAATTCTTCCATAGAACTCGGTTCATCGTTGGGAATGGAGGTGCTACAAGGTTTTGGGAGGATACATGGTTGGGGGAGATGCCCTTGACTTTACAATATCCAGCCCTCTACAATATTGTGCAACGTAAAGATGCGTATGTTGCCACAATATTACAATCCATTCCACTTAACATCCAGTTTCGGTGAACACGGATAGGTCACCGGTGGACAACGTGGCTGCACTTAGTTACACGCCTTATGGAGGTACAATTATCGGAGGAGCCCGATAGGATTTCTTGAAAGCTCACAGCTTTAGGTCTATTCACAGTCAAATCCATGTACCTCGACCTTATTGATACAATGGAAATATCTAAGTCAAAACATGTTTGGAAGGTCAAGGTTTCATTGAGAATCAAAGTTTTCATGTGGTTTGTTCACAAGAAGATGATTCTCACTAAGGACAATTTGGCTAAACGCAACTGGCTAGGAAATACTAGATGATGTTTCTGTCACCAGCAGGAAACAATCAAACACTTTTTTCTCCAATGCCCGCTAGCAAAACTATTATGGCAAACGGTCTGGGTTACCTTTAATATTGCCCCTCCGGATGGCATTGACACTTTATTTGACACATGGCTTAACGGAGTTGACTCTAATATTGTTGCACATATACGCATAGGTGTTTGTGCACTATTATGAGCTATATGGAACTGCAGGAATGATTTGGTTTTTAACGGGGCAACACATGTACATTTCTTGCAGGTACTACACATGGCGTCGGCGTTGATCCGTACGTGGTCGTTACTCACTCCTGCGGAGACCAGAGAGCCTTTGGTTACTGGGTGTGTCCGATGGGAGATGGCAGCGCGGGATATATTCAACCGGTGAATGCCGGTCCACTAATAGAATAGATGACTAGGCATCTAGGTCTATTTTTTGCCGGTTGTGGCTTATCTCGTTATTCAGTTTTTGTAATCTTGCTTCTTTGGAGCGTACTTGGACTCACACACTATTTGTTTTTCGCACATTTAATAAAATGATCGTATGCATCATGCTGATGCAGAGGCCGGAGGTAATCCTTCTTTTTTTAAAAAAATCAAAGTTATTTCCCGAGAAATTCAATGCCCTTACCAAAACCAGGTTCGAAGTCAAATAAACCATCATCCAATCCCATAATATACAAACATAAAGGTAGCTGCACGGATAGCTTATTATGAGACAGGTCTAGTAGACGCAAATACCACAAGTTACATATATCGTTTGAAACTATCCCGTCGAACAAGTTACCTTTCAATAGCAGTACTTTTAGATTTGGAAAGGACTTGCCTATCAGCTCTGGAAGGATACCACTGAATTGGTTTTCTCTGAGATCCAATGTATATATATTAGTTCCCACAGACAATGGAAAAGGAAAGGTTTCATTTAATCTATTTTCACTCATATGAACATGGTACAAATTCGGTAATCAATGCACTGGACCAGAAAAGTTGTTGCTTGAAATATCTAGAAATACGAGTTTGCGGAGGCCACATAATTCCGACGGAATCGATCCAGTCAATGAGTTCCTTCTTAAATTGAAGATGGCAAGTTCCGAGAGTGTGTACATGCAAGTAGGGAGATGGTCGGTCAACTCATTATTGCTACCATCAAACGTCATAAGCTTCATACTGTCACATATCTTCTGGGGAAGTTCTCCTTTGATTTCATTGTCATCCATTAATAGATGTAAAATGTTTGGTAATTGTAAGTCTTGAGGGAATGAACCATAGAAATGATTTCTTGAGAGTTTCAAGGTAGTGATGTTTGACATACTTCCAACAAAAGCAGCCCCAATGTTATCCGAGAAACTGTTGCAAGACAAGTCTAAAAATTGTAGACTATCCATGTAGCAAAAGGCGGAAGGAAAGATGCCTTCAAAATAGTTCCCTGGCAAGGTTAGGTACCTCAGATTCGGTAATGTAGTGTTGATATACACAGGTAATTTGCTTAGCCTATTGTAAGACGCATCCAGCCACTGCAAATTGGTGTGTACTTTGGATGGAAGGAAAGGACCTGCGAAGGAATTACCTCCCAGAACTAGGCGTGATAGATTGACATTATTCTCTATCAACCATGAGGGGAAGTAACCCTTTAGGTTGTTACTAGACATGTCAACTGTCTCTAGTGCATGTTGATGCAACAAGAAACTTGGTATAACGGCTGAACTGCCATTAAGGTTGCAATTTTGAAGTACTAGAACCTGAAGCTGAGCTGATGGATGTGTTGCTGGATTCTCTGTTTGCACCTGAAAATGGTTACCGTTGCTTGCTAGTTCTAGGTGAGTCAATTGGCCATGATTTAACAAGCAACTCAGGGAGAGAACTCCTTCAAGCGAGTTATTTAACAGGGAAAGTTTCACTAGGGATGTGACATTTGCAAAGATAAGGGAGGGAAACTTCACTGTTAGTCCCTCATTATCTGACAGATCGAGAATTCTAAGAGCAGTTAGATTCTGCATGCATGACGGAAGCTCTCCAAATAAAATATTATGATTGAGATGTAACTCTTGAAGATCTCCCATATTGCAAATATCTGTAAAAAAAAACTTCTGAGTCATACTCTTTAATGCACAATACGACCACCACTATATCTTACACACAACACTCATGTATTCTATCTACATATAAGACATCAAAATGCATAATTTACCTGCTGATAATGTGTCGTGGATATTATTATTGCCTAGATGAAGAGTATGCAGCTTCATTGTGCTCAATTCTGTACAATAAACAACAGCGTAAAACATGAGAATCAATTTGCAAATTGTGGTTGGTACAAACAGAACCAGCAAAAAGGCTTTAAATAATCTTCAAGATGAGTTAACTTAAAAGCTCACGTTGTATCGTCACATTGGAGATGAAGCCGTTGTAATGGAGGAATAAAGACCGTAGCGATCAAACTGCAACTAAGGATGGTATGCTACTTTCATCTAGATTACCATCATAGGATAAATCAAGAATTTCTAGTTCGCGTAATTTTGACCATACTTCAAAGCCTGCAAAAGAAGAAGAAGATCAACTTGTGAGAAAAAAAGGATCAATTGAGATCAATAATTCAATGAGTTGAAGCAAAAGAAGATGTGTAATTTATGCATTAGAACTACACATAACTCTGACTTGAATTTTTCTGGAATACGAAGTCCGACTTGAATTATGAACTATAAAACAACCCATCTAACAAGAAGCTAAATTTTAGAAACTGTTTATAGACCCTAGTCTGGTTATGGATGGTGCCCTTATCTTTTCGAATTTCAAAAAAACTGTAAAAAAGAAAATAAAATGGTTGTACATAATGGTGTAGAACAAGCGCCTTTAAAACCTCGTCCTAAAATATGGTCATATATCAAACACGGAAAAATGGTCACATGTGTCTTTTTTTCTTGGGAAGACGAAGGGAGAAATTCATTTACCTATTTTTGTAGCATGTGACAAATTAATGGACATCTTTTTATAGAATGTGCAGGGTCTCATTTTACAGGAATTCATTATTCTACAGAATGCTACTCCCTCTGCAAACTAATATAACATCATTTAGATCACTAACTTTCTAAACTAATATATGGTCGTTTAGATCATTAAAAGAACTTTTAGTGATCTAAACGACCATATATTAGTTTACAGAGGGAGTATAAAATTAGAATCTTGGTACTCATTCAAAATACAAATATCCAAATAAAACTGGTTAATGCGAATCAAGAGAAAAAAATTTGGCGGTGGATTACCTGCACCAGGTAGACAGCCTTTTATAAAGAGGTAACCCAGGGACAGATTCCGGAGCTCTTGTAAGGGAAGGAACAAAGTAGCGTTGAGTAGCCCCGAGTCGGAGGCAATAAGTCCAATTCTAGTGAGGTCGAGGCCGGTGACACGGCCTGTGCGGGAGCTGCAGGTCACCCTGCCCCACTCGCAGCAATCTCTGCCGCTCCAGTCCAACGGAGGATAGGAGATGAAGTGGTAGAGGATGTGGAGAAGCGCTGTCCTCTCGTCGTGCCTGCATCCCTCGCACCGCGGCAGGAACGGCGCAACCGATGCCGTCACCAAGCATAGCACCGCTACCGCCGCTGCCGGCGATGGGCGCGACATGGTCTCCTTGCTGCGTGCGTACGCTCTTGCTACTTTCTTCTACTGGCTCCTTTGTACGAGAATGCTGCTTGTTTCTTCGTCTACTCGTACTGCATGCATGTCTGCATCTCGACCTCTCTTTATGTAGATCTCGTTACATGGTGATGGTGGTCCGATTCTGACAGTAGTCCGTCGTCGTCCTCTCTTCTATAGCGCGCGATCATTATGTAGAGCGATCGTTATTATGATGAGCACTGCTCGTCCACGCATGCGGGTCGCGCACGGTACCAGAAACAGTAGTCCGTGGTCTGTGGACGAGGAGTAATCTGTAGCTCTTCGCTGATGGGGTGCCCTAGTGCCTAGTCAGGTCCAACTTTGTCCACGATCCCGCGTTGGTCGCTCGTCGTCCTCCGCCCACGGCGTCCGTAGATCTCGAGCTGTTCCCTGCACTGTCCTCTGACACCGATGACTCGGACTTTAAGGTCAGCTCTAAGAGCATGGTTAGTAGTATAACCAACTGCTCCTTATAAGCTATTGTCATGTCATTTATACCTCATCTTGTAGCCAACATCTATACATCTATACATCTATACTTCTATATCTATACTTCTATACTTACTTATACTAATTAGGCACTTTCTAGAAATTATCATGTTAATTAGTAATTAGGAGTCGTTAATCTGGTGGGGCCAAATTATAACGGTGTTGATTTATCCATGTAATCCTCGGCTGAAACGATTAGATCTCATTTTTTAGCTTACGATTAGATCTTTGATTTTTACCTCATGGGAGTCCTTGCGATCTACTATCCCACATGCATTTTTCTTCCACCATCGGCTGCCAAAAAATATATGTATTGTAGCCTCTTGAATCCCCAGCTCATCTCCCGCATCATGTCAAACAAAAAAGAAAAACGAATCTTCTGCATTGGTGCAACATGAAGCGGCCTGTAGCGTTCTATCTGGTGCTCCAATCCACGTAAGGGCTCACCCAAATCCCAATTCGATCTCTCTCCAATCCCTACTATCCATGGTCGCCATGTTTTTCTCATAGATTCCCAATTGTTTTTTTGATGCTAGAGCAAATCACCCAGGAGCTTATGTACGCAGGTGCACAACTTGCACGCACGGAAGCAGACAGGCTACTTGATTGATGAGCAATAGCACTAGCTCACGTAAACGTGAGAAGCTAGCTTCAACGGAATCACTTGATTCGTTTCTCGACGGGATCGGAACGACTCCGCTCTCTCGCCCGGATTGACTTACTACCTTTTACCCATGTTGGTTTGTTTCCCCGCTATTTCTCTTATCTCGCCCGCTCTGTCTTCTGTCTTTTCTATGCGCTATGTTTCACAATTTAGACATGCACCGTCGACAGATCCGCCACAGCTGTATCTGCTTATTGTAATATATATGTGTTCATAACCGAGTACATCAACTTGCACGTCAGCAGTCAGCCCGAGATTATCGTGGATGCATTCGTGGACGTACATAGTATCATGGATGCATGAGTGTGATAGTTTAAGTCTGATGTCGTACACCTATAGCATCCGTAATCTATGTGTACGTAGAGATTCTTTATTTACTTGGTAGCCCTTTGTGCTCACTGTATTCTTCGATACATACATGTGACATATGCCACTAGGCAACTAGGCCCTCCGCCGCGCAGCTGTCCGTCATTGTCTCAGCCTATAAAAGTATGACCATTCCCCACCTCTCTATACTTCTCATATTAAAACTCAGATAATATGTTCCTTTTTTTTTCTCTCCATAAAAAGGTGGAGTGGTTCCTAAATTTCCCATAACTATTTCGTTGGCAACCGGTTAGTATAGTTTCTGCAGGAACCGCGCGTACATCTTACAAATTTCCTTTGCAACAAGGTAATAAGAAGCAGGGAATCATTTCAATCTATCAGATGCTTTTGATGTCATGCTAACAAGAGTTTAATTATGATCTTTGAACAGTAATCATAGATTTTTAATCCTCTAAACATTCTTAACTGACAGTTCGGATTAAGATATTGGCATGTCCTTCTTTTTACTTCACTAACAGATTAAACTTATAGATAAGGAACACAAGTGTAGTAAACTTGGAGGGAAGCTCATAGGTAAGATGATCCTGCAGATGGCTTCATGTACTATATCCTGCAGATAAGGAACACAAGTGTAGTAAACATTTAAAAGTGAATATGAATAGATCTTTCATTTAGAAGATATAGTTAGAGCTCCATGTTTCTGTAGACAAATTCAGATGGATAATATATATCACAGTTTGTTAGCATATGCTAAGTAGAATTCCGATGTTGTTTCTGTAGACAAATTCAGATGGATAATATGCATCGCAACAGAGAAGCATTTCAATATATCCGATGTTGTTTCTGTCATGCTAAGTAGAATTTAAATTATGATCTCTGGACAGTAATCATGGGTTTATAATTTCACATCACTAGCCTATAAGATTTTTTTCTCATACATTGGCTTACTGTATCTAATTTAATCCTCTAAAAATTCTCGACCTGCGGTTCAGATTATGATCATGGCATGTCGTCATTTTTCCTTCACAAACAAATTGAACTTATAGAGAAGTATCTCAAGATTAGGAAACGTGGAGGGAAGGTCATAGGTAAGATAAGCTGACAGATGACTAAATGTATTATATAAAACCAATGGTGAATATGTGTAGATATTTCATTTAAAAGATATAGTCAGCATCATGTTTCTGCAGATAACTTCAAAGGAATAATATATATCACAGTTGTTAACATCCCCTTTTATTGTAACGGATCTTGAGTCATCTGATGCAGTATCGATGCTTCAGTGTGCTTCATAAATGTCCCTTGCCAGTGAAACATAATTCATAGATCCATCACTTTGGAGGCTAACCAGCATATTATTGATACTACTTTTTCCCTCCAACAACCGTGTCTTCGTACATGTACTGCCTTCACCCACGAGCATATACAAATCTTACCTCAGTTTACAATGGAGCCACTAGAAGTCTGATTTGTATATAGTAGTTCTACAAGTTAACATTCCAATATTCATGCTAAGTTGATTGGTTTCTTTCGTGAAGTGATTCATAGTATACCAGTGAACATGATTTAAGGAATATTTGTATCTTGAAAACATATGAGAATAGAACAAAAATAAGTATTTTGCAAACATAATAAATTGACCATAATTTACAGAATCATAACAAAATTACAAAGGAGCATCGAGTGGCACTCAGCCGATTGCCTTATACACAACCCAAGAGAGTAGTAGGAAAATAATGTGCGACATGCATTATGAATAAGTATAATTAGGTGCATTTCATTCTGATACAAATTAACCAACACTAAAATAAAAATGTTAACAACACTGCAAGTAATGTAAAATATGATGTAATTAAGGCAGCGGAGGTACTACGACGCCATATACTTAATGTCCACTATGTATTTAAAATTAGCTAATTTGCAGGTTACACAAAACATTACTAATGTGAGGATCTAAAGCAACCGGAAGAGAAAAGTGATACAAAGAACTATCTTTCAGTGTGATATACAAATAAAAAGATTATGTAATATTATTTATCAAACTTAAAAATGCATCGCTTTTTCACTGAGCTCATAGGAGCCATTCAGTGCTTCACACATGCATGCAATGCTATGATATAACAGTGTCAAAGTGTTTTAGACGGTGGATTTGGCAAGCATACAAGATTTTGACTTACACTATTTGTAAATGGAGAAGGTAGTGTTTTTTTTGATAGAATATATATTTATTCTTTTTACTGTGAGGTATGTTGCCTAATAGTTTGTGCCTTGGGGAGATCGATCAGTAGATATATAGATGTGAATATTGTCATGTTGTCACTATACTATCCTTTCATTCCATAGATATAGTGCGAGTAAAGATCTGCATACTTATTAAACATAATTTAAAGACAACATATGTAAATTATTTGATCATGATTTAATTGAAAAGAATGTATCATTCATGCCAGACGGTGGCAACTATGCACTGTTTCTTCTTATTAGTTTCAAAATAGTATTTTTTTCTCAACAAATTTTGGATGCAATTTCTTTAATAGAAGTTGAACTTATACAGAACTATCAAAAATAGGCTAGCCCGTGCAGATGCACGGGTTGACGACTAGTGTATAATAGTTGATCAAAAGAGCGTACTATTTTTTTGTTACGTGATTCATCTTTCACTCTCACAAAATGCCTAGGAAGACGTGCTAGAGCTGGCTCTTCACGAAGAGTCTGCTTACCTTCTCCCTCCTTTTCTCTCTCTTCCAACTAAGGAAAATATACTAGTTTATTTCTTATAGCCCGCTGATTCAGCTTTATTGTAGTTGCTCTCAAGACAACACCGACGAGGCGACGACTCCGCCCCCTTTCTCTTCTCGCCCCTCCTCGACGAAACGGATGATCAGCTTGTTCAGGTTTGTTTCTTGTTTTTTGTAGAAAAGGAGGATGATCCCCGGCCTCTGCATCTGGGAGATGCATGCGGCCATTTTATTGATTATTCCTGAGGATCTTACAAAGTAGTACAACAATATGCCTGAATCCACATCCTTGGCAACATCTGCCGCTACTCCTATCCATATGATAAAGGGGTGCAAGCTGGGCCAAATACCCAGACCTCTCACCTAAGCCTAACATCTAAAGTCGGAGGCCCCGACCGAGCCACATACCGGGTCCGAGGCACAAACCGGTCTGACGCACTCACATGTGTCGCCGCCACCATCTTTCACTAGTTCATCTTCAAAGCAGATTTAGGTGCCAGCCTTGGTAGGTGCCTCCGCCATCGATGCCACCATGACGCCAAACGACGACCTCCACCTACGTGAGTCCATCTCCAAGCAGCGGACGCAGACCCATGCTAGGATAGGGCCGCACCACCACCGTCGCCCACCACCCACAAGCGCCACCCAACCCCAAGGTTCCCAAAGCGGCACCTTCAAGAAGGGAACGACGCCGTGAGCGCCGCCGCCGCCCAACAAAGTTAGGACTTTCGCCCGGGAGACCTAGGGGAAGGGGAAGTGAGGGGATTAGTACATACCAACGCCTCCAAGGAGGGGACCGACGCCCTCAGGCGTTGCCGTCGACGCGGCCGGCCATGGCCGGCCAGGGATTTCGCCCGAACTAGATCCCCGCCACCAGCAGCCTCCTGTACAGAACCGGCGACCAAAGGAAGCGCGACCCGACTAGGCTAGCCCGCACGCCGAACAGGGGAGGAGGGGAGGTGCCAGATCGCACGCACCGGCCACCGTAGAAGCCGTCGCCGGCCGCCAACGACCATCGGATCCCGCCGCCCGCACGGCTACTAGCCTGTCGTGCCTCGCCAATGGAGCCGTCGCTCCAGATCCGGGGTTCCCCATGCAGAGGCAGGGCAGCCGAGGCCCCGCCGCCACCATCCTTGGCGCCCCGGGCTTGCCCGGTGACTGCCTCAGGTGACGGCAACGAAGGGAGGGGGAGGGAGTGAGGCCGAGGGGCGGCTAGGGTTTCTCAATGCTCTCTTGGGTTATCGAACAGCTAGTTTACCCTCAAAATGGGAGAGAATTTCACTTCCCCGGCCTCTGCACCAACTAAGAATGCATACAACCATTACGTATGAGTACCAGGATTTTTAACTTGGTTAATAACCAAGCCTGGTCCTCTACATAAATTGCATGAGTTCCAGCAAAGGCTGGTCCTCAAAAATAAATAGGACCTGTTGGGTTTGTGCATCCACTTCCTCAACCAGTTGAGCTAGGCTCACTCTCCAGGTTTGTTTCTTGTGAATATACTGCTTCATCTGTTTTTAAATATAAGTTCTTTTTGGGGACTGTCAACCGACTGATTTCCCCACGAAATCACCGCCGGATCGGTCCCTCATTCCCGTTAGATGGGTCAACGCAGTGCCACTTCGATCTGCTCTCAGCGCACCAATTTGGTCCTCTGCTTCCTTCTCCTATGGACACTCGCATCAGCAAACACAACATGCCTCTCGTCGAAGGAAGTATCGCCGTCCAGCTCGCAGTTGCCGCTCCGCCACGCAGACAAAATCCTGGGCGTTGAAGTGCAACTTCGTCGCCGGCGAGATCCATGGGTAGGAGGTTCGCAACACCCCGTGTGTTACATTGCAGCTCCGCCACCGGCAGCTCCGTCGCCGGCGAGATGCATGGTCGCAGCACCGGTGGCAAGCTGCGTTGCAGCACCGACACATGCGGCCTCCTCTCCCTTGTGTGCGGCGTTGCAGCACCGGCGCCTCCGGCCTCCTCTCCCTTGGGTTCCGTGTTGCAGCACTAGCGCGAGATGCCGACGGCAAGCCGCGTTGCAACACTGGTGTGATTTTGTGGTCGCCTCGGGAAATTGCGCCTTCATGCTGCGTTGCAGCACCGACGGGTTGTGGGCCCAACTCCGACCTTCCTCTTCCTACTACATTGCACAACCGATGCGAGCGGTTGGCGCCGTTTATCTAGAATTGCAGTAGCGATGGCATGGTCGTCCGTGTCTCCTCTCCTTACACTAATGGTTGTCCCTCACGGCAATAGTAATGGCAACAGAGGAAAAAATTAAGGCCATGGCTCTCGCAATAGGCTTTTGCCCCGCTATATAGATATAGCAACCACTCATACATCTCCGAGTCCAATGCTGGGGCAAACAGCACAAGCCTGTCCAAAAGAAACAGAAAAAGAAAGAAAAGAGAAATGAAAGCCAACAACAACGAATTGACGAAAACGGTGATGACCCGCAACCGCTGCGCCCACCGAAGGATTCCCATCACGCTTCTAGCACTTTGAATCTCCGCGCACCAAGCAAAACCTTCAAGAAGGAAGGTCACGATGACGACGCTGCTGCTCGGACCGGTCCTAGGGTTTCCCCCGGTATGCGACGGGGCGTGAGGAAGGGGGATACCCGACACCTTTCAGGAAGGGGTGGCGGCGCCCGCGGGCGTCACCGCTTAGGTGTCGGCAAGCCGACAGGAATTTCTCCCTTCCACCAAACACCCGCAACCTCGAATGATCCATCATGCTCCACCAAACATGCCACCCACCAACATGTGCCACCACGGTCTTGCAATCATCATCGCCGCCTCCTCGTGGTAAACGATGCGAGACCGACGAAACTGAGAGAAACAACCGGGAACGAGGAGCGGCAGGGTCAGCGGCCACGCGAGAGGGGACATCCTCTACCGATAACAGCGGTCACCGACCGAACCGAGCAAAGGAAGCACACCAGGCCCTCTAGGCCCGACCAAGCCCGAAAGGTACCCATGAAGCTCCCGTCGCCGCGCTGCAGTAGGCACGCCACCGTCTTCGCAACCCCCCGCACGAGCTGCACCCCTGTCCGCCAGAGCCATCGCGGGCAAGCCGAGCCAGGCCCGCCTAGACCCAGATGGGGCCCAATAGGGTCCAGATCTGGACCGGGAGGGCACCGTCGCCGGCCGCCGCGCCAGCCCGCAGCCAACTAGCCTCGCCACCGCACGCAAACCACCCAGAGCAGTGCCGCAGGAGACCGCGCTCCACAACCGGAACCATCATTGATCGAGTTGCACCTTCGCAAGCCCGCAATGGGGAAGGAAGAGGGGAAGAAGACGTCGCAGCCGTCGCGCCGAACCAGTGCGCTTGGGCACGCCGCCGCCCCGCACACCGGCCGCCACGCCGCCAGGCCCTGCGCCAGCCCGGTGTCTCCACGCACAGGGCCATCCCACGCTAGCCCCGAGCCGAGAGGAGAAGGAGCAGACCCACCGCCATCCACGCCGGCGGAGCTTAGCTCGGCGGTGTAGCGTGGTGGCGATGGGGGGAAGGAGGGCTGGGGAGGGGGGACTAGGGACGGCGGCGCTAGGGTTTCCCCCGGTTGCTCGCGGGAGCAACGCGAGGGACGGGGGGGGAGGCAGGTCCAAAAACCTAAAAATGTCACCGGCCATCAAGGCCATGGCAAGGAGCCATACAAGAGAAAGCCATGAAAAAGAAAGGGGATTGCATTCGATGAAACGATAGGGATAGATAGTTCGCGTGGGATAAGGAAAGAATGGGCGGTGGGAGGGCCCTGCAGGGACGCGTGGCGTGTGTAGCGAGCGGCTTACGTGAGTAGAAATCAGTCGGTTGATTACAATCGTTTTCCTTTTTAACATGAACTACATACGAATATGTGTATATATGTAGACATTCTAAAATATAGATTTACTCATTTTATTGTAGTTTATATTAATATCTTCTAAAAATAATTATATTTAGAAACGAAGGGAATAGTATATTAATAGTTCTCGTGTTTGTTCAGGTTTGCTCAACTCGGATTTTTTTTTCTCAGACTCGTTAAATGCTAAACCTTGTTCAGGTTTGTTCTTGTGTATACTACTCCTTCGATTTGTATGGAGGCTACTTCAATTAATTCGGATCGAAGGGGTTTCGGCATATATAGTAACAAAAGCAGTATTATTTTTTATACCATTTGTTTGTATTTTAGTAAAATGATAAACAATGTTTTTTTGAAACGTAGGTAATTTTTTTGCCCAATCGATTATTTAAGCAGAATAAAGTTGTCTAGTTAATTAATAGAAAAGTGAAAAAAAACCGATACTAACCAATTATATGTGGACTACTCACACGGCATGTAACCCTAAGAACATATGTTCAATCTGACAACCAAATCCCACACTTAACGACCACCAACCCCCACACTGCTACATCGTAAAGACACCACTAACGAGTGTAACTCGGTCAAAGACGACGGGCACCGCAAAATCCACGAAGACAATCCAAGAGACTGATGAGCATACATCAAGCAGCTGCAGACGCCTTTTCTGTGGCGCCACTCTTCTTTCCTTTGCTCATAAGAGTCTCCTCTACAATCGCCTTGCCGGATTCTGGGTTAGTCGCCTCCAAACGTTTGAGCACGATGTGAAGCTCAATCTGGAAGAGAATCTCATCGATTTTGTGACGCACAGAAACCTACCCAACGGCCATGTGCGCATGGGTGACCGCAACATCGGAATCTCCACACTCAGTAAAGGCAAACGACTAACTAGGCTCCAATGGATCAGGTGCCAACATATCGACCACCTCAACATCATCAGCCATAGGTACCACCTACACAATGGACACAAGCGTCTCCAGTTGCTCACAAGATAGAGCCTTAGAATTAGGTGTGCGCACTCACCAGTCTCACCAACCTAGTCACTCAAAGATGCCACATGCCCGATGGCCATAGAAGAGAGAGTGACAGAATCAACCAAGACTCCACTGTCCACAAAGGCGGGTGGCTGGCAGGACTCTGACGATGGTGGTGAGGGTGTCATGGCCACCGCCAAGGACTCCAATGAGCCCCAGCTCCATCGGTAGCACCATAGATGATTCCACACAAAGCTCCTGAAGCTCAGGCATGATCTGTAGAACTGGAGTCACGGCCTCAGAGATGCTCCGAAGGACAGACGACGTCACATGAAGAGCACGAGAACAAAAATTCCAATGAAGCATTCAACCTTCTCATCAATGAAACCAAAATTAGTGAATGACAGCTTTCTCTTAGTGAATACTCCCTTCGTCGGGAAATATTTGTCGACGAAATGGATGTATCTAAACGTATTTTAGTTCTAGTACAAGTTTTAGCATGGTTGGTCTTCTTTACGGCCGTCCGTTCTCATTGATCTAAGGGTCGTAAAAAAGTTAGTACTCCGTAGTACTGACTTGTAAGTACTCGAAAGTACTAATGAGGGGAGGACAAATTAGTCCAACATTTTTCCCACGTAGGCCGCCGCCCTGTCACCCAATCCAAAACCGCCGCCCCTGTAGCCCAATCCAAAACCACCGCCGAGCCCCATCCTCTTCCATTGGCATCATTTCTTGTTCCCATCGCCGCCCATGTTGCCAGAAACCGCCGATCCCTACCATCATCCATTGCCATCATTTCTTCCAACCCGTCAGCGGCGAGCCCTATCTTCTTCCATTTCCCCACATCTCCTCTTCCATGGACACACCACCAGCGATCCCATTTTCTGAAGAGGAGTACCTAAAGCTCTCCGGCGGAGACGTCGATGTAAAGTTAGCCAGGCTAAGGGAGATCGGTTCTTGGTTTGACAACAAGCGGCAGTTAGCGGGGACAGTGCACGCGATGTGCACACATTTGAAAGATAGCGAGAGAACTTCTATCCACCCGTGCGGACTCGCGCGCGACCCCATAGAGGTCCTCCTCTGGGCCATGGAGCAATCAGATTCGCCAATTGTGATCGTCAGGCGGAGGTGGTGTCGTTATCGGTCCAAGATCGAGCATCCGGAGGATGAAGAACCAGAGAGAAGCATCATGGTGCCGTTTGTGAAGGCGGCAGTGATCCAAGAGCCGATGGAGTCCTCGCCAACCAACCACAAGAGGAAGAAAGCATTTGTCCCGATGTCGCTTCCTCGCCGTTCTCCACGGTTCCCTCGCTGTTCTCCCCGTCTCACGGGGCAGAGGTCTGAGGCTGATGAATAGTAAGCTTTGAAATTCATCTAATTTTTCTTCTCTTCATGCTTACAATCATGGTGTGAGTGTTAAGATAAACAAGTTTTAGGATAGTTGTATGTCAACTATTTTTCAATTTATAACAAATTTTGGCATTTTGCAACCAAGTTGTAGTCACTTGCTTATGTTGCAGCCACTGTCTTCACTTTTGAATTACTGTCAATTGTGTCTTGCTTCGATAGGTCTGCATCTAAAAATAAAAATTTAGGTCATGTCTCCTTGAAATATTAGGACAACTTCTTTTGGTAGGGATCTTGGCTTGATCATGTTGCAGTGCTGTATAGCCTTTTGCTTCACTTCCTGTAAGTGCTTCTTGCATCTTGCAAAAGTGGTTCTTGCATCTTGCAAAAGTGGTATTAATTCAACATTAACTTATACAACTTGGTATTCAAATTGGTATGGGTGGGTTATTCTGTCAGATTGGCTTGTCATCTTCAAATGACCATACTATCATCTTTCACATTTATATGTATTCAATCTGAAATTTTCAATTACGTTTACGCTTAAGGTGGGGGCATGCATACATTGCTGAAGATGCTGGGCCTCACATCGACAAAGGTAGTTGCTTTGCATTTGTAGTTGTGTCAGTATTTCATGGTATGTATTCGAACACCAGAAGTTGTTATGCATTACAGTTGTACTCATTCAGGTAATTTGTAGTTGTGAATATTTGAGTAGTGCAGTTTCAGTACACGCACGTAGGCACAGAAATATTTCACTAGTGCAGTTTCAGTACACCCACGTAGGCACTAAAATATTTCAGTAGTGCAGTTTGAGTACACACACGTAGCCACTGAAATATTTGAGCAGTGCACTTTCAGTGGAGACATGTAGACACTGAAATATTTCAGTAGAGCCTGTTGCTTAACTTGCTGTAAGTGCTTCTTGCATGTGTTATGGCGTAAATTCTGTTTATTCTGATCACAACGGTGATTTTGCATATTGCATAGCTCTTATTAATTCAACATCGATTTCTATGAACTTTGTATTCAAATAGGTATCCTATAGTTTTTGTGACAGATTTCCTTGTCATGTTGAAATTACCATACTGTCATTTTTGCAATACCAAATGTATTCAATCTGAAATTTTCAATTACTTATATGCTACAGTTGGAAGCATGGATAGGTTGCTGAAGATGCTGGGTGTCACAATATAAGTCCCTTGTTGAACCACAACATCATAAGTTGTTTTGCATTTCTAGTTGTGTCCATATTTCATGTGATGTATTTGAAGACTATGCATTAGAAGTTGAATCAGATAATTGTATGTCCTGCAGTCTATGATTTGTGTTATCTATTGTGTGTGCATGTGTGTGTGGGATCAAAATCAAATAAAGTTCTGATTCCTGTTTTCATGGCCTTGATGCTAAGTTAAGTAGATGCTGGTCACAATGATCAGAGGGAAGGGTGGCGCTGGTGGGAAATATTTTAGGGTTGTATCGTTGTGCAAACCCTAGAAAATGAATAAAACCTTGTAAAAGTATGATGTGTCAACTCCGAGAAGTATTTTTAGCATTTTTCGTTGCGAAAACCTTAGAAAATCCATACAAATGCCGACAACCTTAGCAAACTAATCATGTTAAAACCCAGTAGGCAAAAGAATTGTGATTAATCAACCAGGGGCATCAATATGTGATCGGGAGGGTGTAACCGCTGGGCTGATGGTGCATTTTATACATAAATTACGCCAACTAGTTTAGAAAATTTATTTAACTCTCTGAGTGGTGGGACCGAACTATCATTACTGTCCACGTGTCAACAGTTAGGAAGGGCGTCGCGTGGCAGACCGCAGGTGCACGACCACCACGTCCCCAGTATTGAATGGGAACGGCCGGGGGGGTGAGACAAGACAAATCAGCAACCGCGGCGCCTGGGGAGGACAAATCGGCAATCGCGGCCCCTCGGTAACTCCAACCGGCAGGAGAAGTGCATTTCTTCCCCAAATCGGTAGAAAACCCTCGTCCTCTCTCACTCCGTCCACACCACCTCGTCCTCTCCCGAACCCTCCTCCCTTCCTCTCCCGAACCCTCCTCCTTTCTTCACCACCCTCCTCCCTTCCTACACCTCCCTCCTCCTGTCGTTGTCGGACGATGAAGCGCGGGCGTGAAGATGCGGCGGACGAGCCGGAGGCAACCATCGGAGCAGAGCAGTCTACTGCCGTGGCTGCCGCCACGGTTGGAGTGGCTGAGTCCGCCATAGCGGCGACGACTGGCGGTAAAGCAACTGCTGTGCGTGCTCCCGCTGCCATCGCAGGCGTGGAGCTACCCATCGGCGAGCCTATGCAGGGAAACGACGGGGAAGATCTGGAGACGGAGAAGGCAAGTCTTAGGGAGGAGGTTTATGACCAACTCGATGCGGGCTTTGAGGCGAATGCAATCAAGGAGTTGGAAGAAGATTTCAGGAAGGGCATTAACTTCGACGAGGATGCCATCGACGAGCTATCTGAGGTAGTACTCTGTTTTTGCTGTGTTTTTTTCATGGCATTGGAGTTTTTCTTGTTAAGTAGATGAGCATCAATTTCATATGGCCATGCTAGTTCTACGTACGTAGGATTGTGGGGATGCATCATAGATTTTCTTGTTGGATGTACAACAAAAACCACCTAGTATTGCTAAATTAGTGATTCATTATCTGATTCCATCATGACATGCTTTTCTGATTCAGTAAGCAAACTTACACCGGTAATTAACCAAAATACAAAAAAATGTTCAAGGCAGGGATACATTAATGAAAGAAGTGGGGTAAACAAGGAATACATAACCACTGGATACCAAAAAATCATAACATTTCATCTATCCAAAATTTCCACAGTATATTATCAAACTTTCATTGATTCATTTGAGCACAATATCAAGATTTAGTTTCTGGACTAGATTTGGCATTCCAAGGGAAGTGCATGCAAAAACTGTCCAAAAGCCTCCAGAGTTGGCACTCCAAGGGAATTACACCTGTAACAAGTATCAAGTATCATGAAACCAAGCCACATCATGAATGCAACTATTCCACCGTCCATATTTATGCATGTCAATTTCTTTGGCTCAAATATGTATGCACATATATGCCTTATTTCCAGCAAATAGATAGTTGTCATGTTACACATGTGTACTTTCCAAACATTGTAATTAAGAGCAATGCAGCAGAATAGATTAGCTGAGTTCTTCTGTGTGTACTAATTCACAGGAGGATGACGAGGACGTGGGCGACGACATGGATAGCAGGCACAGCAAGAGCCGCTACACCCCGAGGCATCTGATTGCTAGCAAGATCAAGTACCGTTTCTTTGGCAAGATTGGGTGCCCTTTCTGTTCTAAGGTGATCAGTGGCGGCATAGACGGCATGATCTAGCATGCCATCAACACTGACAATGGAAATGGTAGGAAGCGTCAGGCTAGTACTCTAGCTAGACATGCGGCCTACAGACGCTTCCTCCAGATTATCAAAGTCAATGAGCTCTACTACATCTCGCCGGTGAAGAAGGGAAAGAACTGATGTGCTGCTAGAGTGATGCTGCTGCCCTAGGACCGCCGTGTCCTTTTATGTTATGTATGTTTATAAGTTGTTTGACTCTAAAACTTATGTCCTATGGTGTGTGTGAACTTATGTTGTGCGGTGGTTAATCTGCCGTTTATCTTAAGTGTTTGCTGCTACTCTGGTTTGGTGTTCTAAGTTGTCACTACTATTTTGCTGATGCATGTTAAGCCTTGTAGAATGCTACATGATTAGGGTGGTAACGGTGCCTATTTTTACTATCGTACGGTGATGCATGCTAGGAACTGTACTACTATGACTAGGTAGTTATATCTTGGCATTAATCTCCATATCTATGACTAGTTACAACTGAACTATGCATTAGTTTTTGCCAAAATTAAAGCATGCAGATGATTGTGAATTGAAGCTTTGTAATGAGGATGCATTATTTATTGCAGTAAGTAGATGATGCTCATGATTGCCAAAAGTACTTGTTTCCATTTTTTGATAAGAACTGAACATGTATCAAATGATGCTAAAAGTAGAGCATGAGCATGACCATGGTTGCGGAGTTTTGCTGTGTTTTATGATCAACCATAGAGTTGTTTCTGAGTTGTTTGTGAGATGGCCTTGCATCTAAACAAGTTGGGAACAACAGTGAGTGCAATGCCAGTCTGATAGTTCTACTGCTTCTGCTTAGAAAAAAGCTAAAATATAGTACTCATTGATTGCTAGAACATAAAGCTGTCGTTATATTCCTGACCGCTTTAAAACTACACCCAACGCTCCACCAGCACTGTCATCATTACAACCGCAGTCGCGACGCCTCGGCCTTCTCGCTTCCTACTCCTCTCTCCCACTGCCCGCTACTATGCGGAAAACCCGCATCGAGCTCCACACCGTCGCTGACGCGATGGATGACAGCCTCGGATGGCAGAGGGTTGTTGAAGATCTGGCCGGAGACGACCACGTCGTCCGCGCCTAGCTGAAGGAGATCACGCGATGGTTCCCAAGCGTCCAGATGATGCGGAACCATGCGTGCGGTCTGGTGAAGGTGATGACCGACGACGAGAAGGCGCGCGCATTCCCTGACGGCCGCGGCCTACCTCCTGCGCTCATCATGCAGTTCGCAATGCGGGAGACGGAGTCCGACGATCCCAACTAGCGGGCCCGTTGGTGGATGTATCGTTCGGCCGCTCCGCCGCAGTCGGACACGAACCGCGTTCAATCCAGGGCGGAGCGCGTCCAGGAAGTTGACCTCGTCGTCCCTGTGCCCGTCAACGCTGCCTACTGGGATAGATACTAGACGGAGATGCTCTACCACAATGACAACTCTGATGTTCACTCATCCTCTTCTGACGTGGGTGAATCCTCTAACGAGGTTGAGTCCTTTGACCAAGAGGAGCAGCAGGAGCATGAGGTTGTTGTCGTCTCCGACGACGAGCAGGAGGTGATTATGTCTGTGCCCATCGTGAGCGGGAGGGAGGCCCAAAGCTCCCAATCGATGTGAAGGCACTGCCAGACGTGCGTGACATCATCAAGATGGAGGTTCAAGAGGAGCAACCTGTGGTGGACGACGAGCAGGAAGTGATGATGTTTGCGCCCGTCGTCGAGCAGGAGGGAGGCCTAGAGCTCCCAATTGATGTGGAGGCACTAGTAGACGTGCCCTTCATCATCAAGATGGAGGTTCAAGAGGAGCATCCTGTGGTGGATGACAAGCAGAAGAGGACGAAAGCAGTGGAGAAGCCTGTTGCAGGGCCGGTGTGCCGCTCAGAGCGACTCAAGCGCCTGAAGAACTAAAGATTCAACAAATCTGAAGATGCAGTTAGCAAGACTGAAGAAATAAAGAAGTTAGCAGTTAGGTATGCTGATTAGTTATAGATTTCAGCATATAAGTTATCTACAAGTTATCAGGGCTTAAGTATTTTGTGTTAAAACATCTAAGTGTGTTGCTCATGCTGCTTGACTTGTTGTTGTGTTGTTGTGCCTTGCTACTGTGTTGATGTGCCTTGTTGCTATGTGTTGCTGTTGTCTGGTCTTGTGTGTTGCCTGGACCATATATACCATATATGTGATGCTGATGACTGCTCTTGTGTGTTGCCTTCACCATATATAGCATATATGTGTTGCTAATGTCTGCTCTTGTGTGTTGCCTGGACCATATATAGCATTTAAACTTCAGAAATAGTTCAGTACACAAAGAAGATTAGAGACCTTCAAGTTCACACATACTCTAGTACACATATTACTGAAATCACCTCAAGTTCATGAAATTAAAGCTAGTACAAATTATGTGAGCAATACAACATCAATGCATCACTGAAATTCATCAAGGATCTCCTTCATCTTCATTATTTTGCACTTGGTGTCCTCTTTAAGTTTGAAGAGGTCACCAATCATATACTCCAGTTTCTTCCTCTCTTGCTTTAACTGATCCCTCTCCAACACCAGATTATCCCTCTCTTGCACCAATTTACCATTATGATCCATGAATTGGTCCCTCTCTTGCTTCATCAAGTCCCTCTCTTTCTCTGCCTTGGCTCTAACAACCTGGTGAATATTAGTGGCAGACTTGTCACTAATCTTCTTCTTCTCCAGCTCTACCTTTAGGTCAGTTAATGCAATATGATTGCTCCTTAGATGTTCAAGTGCTTTCTCCTTGTCAGCAACCATCTTAGCAAAATCCACCTTGAAAAACCTCAGATCTTTTTCCATTTTTTTCCTTCTCTTTCAGGATTTTACAGTTTTCTTCATTTCACAACATTTTTCCTAAGCCTCAGCTTGTTCTCATCTTCATACAAGTCCCAAATGTTTCCTAAGGCCATCTTTAGTTGAGGAGGCCACTCTGGATCAATCCACTGCACATAGTTGCAGTTTGATCCTTCCTGCCGATTTAAACAAATAACAGTTCACATGTTAGGATGAAATTAACATGGCATCATTACCATTGGCTATAAAATTAACATTGCATCACTGGCACTGGCATTGATATTGGATACTAACCTTCTGTCCACAACCTAGGAACCTCCTGCCACTATCCACAGATTCAAAAGCCACTAACTTCTCACACACTGCTTGGTGCTCACATCTAGCACCAAGTTCTGTAGCAAAACCACTCCATTCAAAGCAGCTAATGGTGGCAGGTGCCTAAAATAGATGGTGGCAGTGCAGTTTAGGAAAAAATTCACCCATCTGAACCCTAAACCTAACCATCTGATTTTGAGGACTTACCGGACTGGTGACTGATTCGCCGTCCGAGGATGAGGTTGTCGAATCCTTCGAGGAAACCATGGTTGCCAAATCCTCTGAGGTTGTACTCTATTTTTGCTGTGTTTTTTTCATGGCATTGGAGTTTTTCTTGTTAAGTAGATGAGCATCAATTTCATATGGCCATGCTAGTTCTACGTACGTAGGACTGTGGGGATGCATCATAGATTTTCTTGTTGGATGTACAACAAAAACCACCTAGTATTGCTAAATCAGTGATTCATTATCTGATTCCATCATGACATGCTTTTCTGATTCAGTAAGCAAACTTACATCGGTAATTAACCCAAATACAAAAAAATGTTCAAGGCAGGGATACATTAATGAAAGAAGTGGGGTAAACAAGGGATACATAACCACTGGATACCAAAAAATCATAACATTTCATCTATCCAAAATTTCCACAGTATATTATCAAACTTTCATTGATTCATTTGAGCACAATATCAAGATTTAGTTTCTGGACTAGATTTGGCATTCCAAGGGAAGTGCATGCAAAAACTGTCCAAAAGCCTCCAGAGTTGGCACTCCAAGGGAATTACACCTGTAACAAGTATCAAGTATCATGAAACCAAGCCACATCATGCATGCAACTATTCCACCGTCCATATTTATGCATGTTAATTTCTTTGGCCCAAATATGTATGCGCATATATGCCTTATTTCCAGCAAATAGGTAGTTGTCATGTTACACATGTGATGCATGCTAGGAACTGTACTACTATGACTAGGTAGTTATATCTTGGCATTAATCTCCATATCTATGACTAGTTACAACTAAACTATGCATTAGTTTTTGCCAAAATTAAAGCACGCAGATGATTGTGAATTGAAGCTTTGTAATGAGGATGCATTATTTATTGCAGTAAGTAGATGATGCTCATGATTGCCAAAAGTACTTGTTTCCATTTTTTGATAAGAACTGAACATGTATCAAATGATGCTAAAAGTAGAGCATGAGCATGAACATGGTTGCGGTGTTTTGCTGTGTTTTATGATCAACCATAGAGTTGTGGTATGTTCTCATAGCGTTGTTTGGTCCATTCGGCAAAATTGATGTTCTTAGCTGGTGATATCAACCCATTCTTCACAGCTTCGTCAATGCACAATTGAATCGACTCTACCTAGTGTACGACGAGTTATACATAGGGTTATGATACTTTGGGAGCTCATGTGCCATGTGGATCAAAAGAGGCAGCAAGATAACACTTAGAAGAGAATCTTCCTTGGTCTTGCCACAATGATAATTCAAGGAGTTTAGAGTCTGTATCTCTTCTTTGTCAAAATTCAATATCACTAGCATCCAGTGGTTTGAGTGTACATTCAGTGGGACATGCACCTGCAGTAAAATTTTGAGTTGGGGTGAGAACCAAAAATTTTCGTGTACAGTGCATACAGAAACTATGAAAGTGAGGAAAACGTGTACCTTCGGCGCCCTACAAATTTTTGTGCTACACGAGCAATCCATGAGGCTGCACGTCCAATAGGAACCACCCCCTTCATTCTTAATAGCTTTTCAGTTTCTTGAGGGGATATAATTGAGTATCATTCTCAATTTGGCTAATGTTAGCATATGCCATAATAACCTGCCAATTTTCAATCATTCAATAATAAGAAAGTAGTTGCAGTAATGATGTAGACTGGAGTATAAGGGGCTTAAATCATCATAAATGTATTCTTTGTTCAAATTTCGCTTAAGTTTTTCTGATGTGAGGGTAATGTCTCCGATTATAGCTATTTCAACAGGGTCGTATGTTCCGCGGATGTAAACGACTGTCTCTATGTCCTCCTTCGTGAACTTGTAATCATTACCAAAGACATGCTTCATCGGAGTTAATCGTGGTTCCTCATTGTTTTGCATCACATGTCTTGCACTTGGTGTACTCGAAGTCCCTGCCTTGAATTCGCTAGATCTAGGAGTTGCTATGAAGGATGAATTACACACATTTACTTGATCCTACATTGAAAAAGGTCGTTCATCATTAGTTTGTTACTTTTAGATATTAACGTGTTGGGCCATAATGATCACATGCACGCCTGCTTTCTGTGACACTGATTGTCGGCTGCTTGTAAATTGGTATTTTAATTCCTATAAGAATGCAAACAATAATGAACATGAAGTAACATATTCATACAAAATATATAATGCACAGTATGACATACATGGACTTCCCTCCTTAAGTCTTTAATTTCGTCCTCGGCCTTCGACAACCTAGGATTACTGCCAGTTTTAGTCTTCATGTCGATCAAGTCTTCGCTCAACGTCTGGTATTTGACATCAAATCTGTGCTCAATTTCCATTAACTTCCTTCCTACCTTCTTTTCATGATCAGCAAAGCGTGCATGCATGGCTTCAACTATCATGTCAATCTGTGTAAACAAAATAAAAGCCCGTTGAAAACATTAGCTAAATGAATGAGCTTCGATGACACCTATTTGTGATATTGCAAAAAAAATCGTCTTTGGGGTACATACTTGTTGTCTACTAAATTGTTGTCCTTGTGATGGTGCTCGATACGAATCATGTTCATGCACATGTTCATCATTTTTTCTTGCAGGATTATTTGAATTCTCGAATGGTCATCGAGGAGCACAAATTTCCATGACAACCTTTTTCATAATATAGAAAGAATCATTAGTACCAACTAAAAATTCAGATATAGAAAGTTCAATTGTAGATAGGTACCAGCCCGTTATGAAGACCTCCTTTCTCATAAGCATCGCTTCTTAAAGTAGCCTTGCTTTCGTCCCATCGTGCGATCAATGGAGGGGGTCTACAAGGATACATCAATCGGCCACTACGCACGTGCTCCCAGTACCAACACTACACAATAAATTAGTTCATCACCATATAGATATGCAACAGAACAATAATTATAGGACATTAAGTAGTGATCTACCACTAACCTGGAGCAGAATTAGATTTCCTTGTAGATTCACGTGATCTAGATTTCTAAACTTGTGAATGGACTTGAAGAAGTGATCAAGTGTGAAACATCCCCAGTTAAAATTCCGAAGGTTTTCAAGATCTTTAACAAGATTGAGAAATTTCGAGTCCACATAATGTTGTGGTGTTGGTGCTAGAACAGTACCAATTGCGTACAGAATGAACCGTCTGAGGAAATCACCGTCTGGGGCTTTGGAAGCTCGGATCGCCGTTTCAAGGTCAGAAATCAAAATTTGCCCGTTGTTTGCGTACGCGGCAAACATTTGTTGGTCGGTTTCCATTTGCAGATGTGGCTCTATATCCTCCCCTTCTATCGGAATGCCAAAATATACACTGCACATCTTCTTTTGCTATAGGAATTGGCGTTGTACCGATGGTAATGGATTGCGTGTCCATATCGATGCTCTTGGCTAGTCTTACCAACATTATGCGCCGTAGGTTCACTTCATGCATCTGGGTTAGACCGCCAAGACTGGTTTCTGATATGATGTACTATTTGTGGTCTGATGACAATAGTTTCATGGTTTTTCCAAACCTTGTCTGTGAGCATGCTAACTTCATATGACCATGCTTTTCGGCGAGTTCCTATTATATGCCATTAAATTTTAGTGAGTATACATGAAGTATGTGTACGAAAAGATTGTACACAAACAATCAATTACTTACCGCATCGGTAATTTCGGAGATGGGCTTTTCTCCATTATGAAGACTTGTATCTGAAACTGACATTGCTGGCTCGTATGCAATGCTATAAACTGGTTGAATTAATCTGAAAAAAATATTGTAAAATGTATAACAAAATTAGCATTGAATTAATTGTAACAAAATTAACTGGGTCGTTTAACATATGATTCCCTTATGAGTTTAAGCACAGAAACTATTTGGTCGTGCATAAAATAAGCACAATTTAACAAGGCTATCCAATTCCTTAACACATGAAGTTGTGCAAAACCTATGAGGGTTCAACTACTAAAGGAGCGGCCGACAACGATTAAAAAGAGGTTCAAACATGTAATACCTTCTCTCGCAGATGGTGGCGCCGAGTTGATGGTGGCGGATAGTGCGTCGCAAACTATAAGTGTCGGTATAGCGAGGTCGACGGCGGCAAGGAAGAACGGCGCGTTCACGCGAGGAGGAGGCAGCGAGAAGAACACTAACGTCCGACCCCTCAGATCACGTTGGCGGTGGGCGGTGATTGGTGGCCACCGACGTCTGTATTCTGTGTGCGCCCGGCGGCTCCGGTCTGATCTTGCAGCGGCCGTGGGAGGTGCGGACGGCCCGGGTGGTTAGAATGAGGAGCTGTAATCGCGAGAATTAGGGAGGGGTGGACCGCGTGAGTTATGTGATATTTGGATAATATTACAATGATATAAAAAAATAAAATCTTGTACTTGTTTTTTAGGTATTAAAAATGGTTCTTCATGTCACATATGGCAGAAAAAGGTCGTACGTGACAAAACTTGCAAAAAATGTTGAAAATGGTTCAAAGTTGGCGTATACATGTACTAATGACCATACAAATGCTACATGTGACAAAACTTACAAAATTTGTTGAAGATGGTTCAAACATGGGGTTTAGGGTTATTAGGGTTTAGGGATTTAGGGTTTAGGGGTTTAGGGTTTAGGGTTTAGGGGTTTAGGGGTTATGGGTTTAGGGTTATTAGGGTTTAGGGGTTATGGGTTTAGGGTTATTAGGGTTTAGGGGTTTAGGGTTTAGAGTTTACGGAACTATGTTTGTCTTACAGTGAACCTAGCACACACACTGGACATCGATGGAGCGTTGGTCTACAATGGATTCCCTCCGGTAGCCTTGATCTGGTCCATCCACTGGCTCGGCAGACAAACCTCGTGCCACATAGAGCATGCATCCATCCACTTGACCGGATCGATGTTGGGTTGGTTCCATACAGGTGAGAAACCCAGCTATGTGCTTTCGGGGTGTTGGTACACTAGCCCTGAAATGCGCGTGTCAGAGATCCTAACATATGAAAGACAAAAGGCCATACGTGACAAAACTTGAAAAAATTGTTGAAAATGGTTCAAAGTTGGCGTATACATGTACTAATGACCATACAAATGCTTCATGTGGCGAAACTTACAAAATTTGTTGAAGATGGTTCAAACTTGGCAAATAGCCCTAACATGGCCTAGACTTGTCACCCTGAAGATGGTTAAGGGTTTAGGGTTTAGGAGTTTAGGGTTTAGGGGTTTAGGGTTATTAGGGTTTAGGGGTTAGGGGTTTAGGTTTAGGGGTTATGGTTTAGGGTCTATGGTTTAGGGGTTGATGGTTTAGAGTTTATGGAACTATGTTTGTCTTACAGTGAACCTAGCACACACATCGGACGTCGGTGGAGCCTTGGTCTACAATGGATTCCCTCCGGTAGTGTCGATCCGGTCCGTCCACTGGCTCGGCAGACAAACCTCGTGCCACATAGAGCATGCATCCATCCACTTGACCGGATCGATGTTGGGTTGGTTTCATACAGGTGAGCAACCCAGCTATGTGCTTTCGGGGTGTTGGCAGACTAGCCCGGAAATGCGCGTGTCAGAGATCCTCACATATGACAGAAAAAGGCCATACGTGACAAAACTTGCAAAAATTGTTGAAAATGGTTCAAAGTTGGAGTATACATGTACTGATGACCATACAAATGTTGCATGTGACGAAACTTACAACATTTGTTGAAGATGGTTCGAACTTGGCAAATAGCCCTAACATGGTCTAGACTTGTCACCCTGAAAATGGTTTAGGGTTTAGGGGTTTAGGGTTTAGTGTTTAGGGGTTTTGGGTTATTACGCTTTAGGGGTTTAGGGTTTAGGGGTTCAAGGGTTTAGGGTTTAGGGTTTGGCATGCATGTAACAACTAACAATTGTTGAACATGGTTCAAACTTGGCGTGCAACAACTAACAATGGTATGCAAGCAATCTAAACGTAATGTTTAGCATGCATCAAACCAATTAGCCACTATTCCTAAAAAACAAATAGCGAGTAATGGCGCCGAACAAATCTCGTAATTATCTTTTCCGTGATAAACGGGGCAACAAGCGCATGTTAAGTTGGCTCCGGCTGCTGTGATATGTGGTTGGTCCTGCGGTTAGTGGACATGTTTTGGAAGCCCGCAAAAGATCATGCATCCAAGCGCATTACTTCGAAATAACTAATGAACTCTACAATCATGGATATATACCTTCCCATTCTACCGCATATCTACCCTATCTTAACCATCCCCATCTACTTTGTTTCTCCTCACGTAGCCATCGCCGGGATCGGGCGATCGCCGGGATCGGGCCATCGCTTCTCAGTCGACCACGCCGACGCCGTATTAAAAAGGTCTCCTCCTCGGCTCCTCTCATCTTCTCTTGCAGTGTTGATTACTGTTTCCATTGATTCGACCAATAAGTCATTTCCGAAGAGATTAGAAAATCCAGCCTTTTCCATAGTTGAGTAGTTCTGGTGTCATGCAAGAGCTTTTTTCATTGATAGTTTGTAGTAGTTGATCGTAGGAATTAATTGGATGAGGTTTGCATGAAAATCAGCAGTGAGTTTGTCTCACATTTCATACTATGGGTATATCTGTTGCTGTAGGGACCATGGTCTTAGAGCCCATAACAACCGTGCGGAGTACGACAAGTCTTTTCATGAAGCGCGCCGGGATATCGACTTGAAGGTGCAAAAGGATCGCGCTGAGGTAGATAAGAAACTGAAACAAGAACGTTCATACGCGGACAGGATGATAAAGGAGGAGCATGATGAGTTATCCCATAAGATGGCGAAGATGCGTGATGAGATTGATGAAAAGTGTAAGCGGGACCGTGAGGACATGGAAAAGAAGTTTTTTCTTGGCTACAAGGAAATGCATCAAGCGTTGCAAAAAGACCGGAAGCTTGTAGACAGTATTATACAGACATAGCGAGTCAGGATGGATGCCAATTTGTTGCAGGCACGTGCGGATATGGACAGTAAGATGCTACAGGAGCGGTCGGACATGGATTATAAGGCCATGCTGGAGAAGGTCCACTTGGAAGGACAGATGTTAGAAGACCGTGCGATCTTACGACCACAACTTCAATGCCACAGTAATCCACCCCTACAACATGTCTTCAATTATTCTCCCCCTGTAAGTATCTTGCACCGATTGTACATATTAAGGACCTAGATATTTTATGATACAAGCATCTTCAATTTGTGGCTAACCTTATGTCGGTTATTATATGTAGGCTAAGCTTCATGAGACGGCAAAATCCCCATTCACTCAAAACCATGCGCTAGAGTCACCTGTTCAATGCCACATCACTCCACCTGAACAACATATCTTCAATTCTCCCCTTGTAAGTACCTCGCAACGATGACATACCCAAGATATGGTATGACCTTTTAAAACTTGTGTGTAAACCCACTATCGACGTTTCATATGCAGGATAAGAAACCTGAGATGGCACAGTACCCAGTCACTCCACATGAAGGATACATTCCACATAACAAGGTGGCATGGTCTGAGATGGCACAATCCCCAGTCACTCCACATGAAGGATACATTCCACAAAAGGAGGTAACAACGCTGCAATGTTGCAATGCACATAAAAAAATTGTTTGCCCCTTTACTCATTGAATGTATTAGCTTTGATGTGAGATAATAGGTGTTGGTCATGGAATTTTTAGTTCATAGGGATGATGAGATGCCACATGTCCCGAGATCATACTTTGAGGGCAGACCGGCAGAAGTCCGACTTAATGAACCCGGCAAAGTGACCTATGATCTCATTACCAGAGAAATGAGAACTTCTTTCGGTTGCAAAATGGGAGCAGAACTGTACTACTTCTTACCCGGGTCTGCGTGGAAGATTCCAAAAGGAATGATCTTGATTGCAGGACCAGATGATGTAGCAAAAATGCTTTCTGATCTGAATGGCAGCAAGACATGTCACTTGTACATTGTGTACAATAGAACTACGGGTTGTTATCCAGAGGATGACATTGATCCGGAGGTTGAAATTGTACATGTTACATGCATGTAGTTTATGGATACATTATTTTTGAGTTGTTACTAATACCATTCCTATGATTTTTTACAGGAAGTGAGGATCCAAGAATTGGAGGGCCTTGCTAGAGAGTTGGCGGGGAACGAACAAGAACAACTTTAGTTGTATGGTCACATTGATGTTAAGCAGAAAAAGATTGAAGAACATGGGTCGCCAAGCCCGACGCAATCTCCAACGTCCAAACGCAAGAGGTCACTGGATTTTGGCAGCGGAGAATACCATATATAGTAGGCTCAGTGGTTTTTTCAACCAATTTAAGCTTCAAACCAGGATTATTTTGTTTCAAACAAAAATATTTTCTGTTTCACACTATGTTCGCAATTATAGCACAATTTACCAATGAGACATTTCTTTCAACAATAATGTAGCGACAATTATGCATTTGTTTTATGATCAACCATAGAGTTGTTTCTGAGTTGTTTGTGAGATGGCCTTGCATCTAAACAAGTTGGGAACAACAGTGAGTGCAATGCCAGTCTAATAGTTCTACTGCTTCTGCTTAGAAAAAAGCTAAAATATAGTACTCATTGATTGCTAGAACATAAAGCTGTCGTTATATTCCTGACCGCTTTAAAACTACACCCAACGCTCCACCAGCACTATCATCATTACAACCGCAGTCGCGACGCCTCGGCCTCCTCGCTTCCCACTCCTCTCTCCCACCGCCCGCTACTGTGCGGAAAACCCGCATCGAGCTCCACACCGTCACTAACGCCATGGATGAAAGCCTCGGATGGCAGAGGGTTGTTGAAGATCTGGCCGAAGACGACCACGTCGTCCGCGCCGAGCTGAAGGAGATCGCGCGATGGTTCCCAAGCATCCAGATGATGCGGAACCATGTGCGCGGTCTGGTGAAGGTGATGACCGACGACGAGAAGGCGCGCACATTCCCTGACAGCCGCGGCCTGCCTCCTACGCTCATCATGCGGTTCGCAATGCGGGAGACGGAGTCTAACGATCCCAACTAGTGGGCCCGTTGGTGGATGTATCGTTCGACCGCTCCGCCGCAGTCGGACACGAACCGCGTTCAATCCAGGGCGGAGCGCGTCCAGGAAGTCGACCTCGCCGTCCCTGTGCCCGTCAATGCTGCCTACTGGGATAGATTTCAGCCGGAGATGCTCTACCACAATGACAACTCCGATGTTCACTCATCCTCTTCTGACGAGGGTGAATCCTCTAACGAGGTTGAGTCCTCCGACCAAGAGGAGAAGGAGGAGCATGAGGTTGTTGTCGTCTCCGACGACGAGCAGGAGGTGATTATGTCTGCGCCCGTCGTCGAGCAGGAGGGAGGCCCAAAGCTCCCAATCGATGTGAAGGCACTGCCAGACGTGCGTGACATCATCAAGATGGAGGTTCAAGAGGAGCAGCCTGTGGTGGACGACGAGCAGGACGTGATGATGTTTGCGCCCGTCGTCGAGCAGGAGGGAGGCCTAGAGCTCCCAATTGATGGGGAGGCACTACTAGACGTGCCCTTCATCATCAAGATGGAGGTTCAAGAGGAGCAGCCTGTGGTGGATGACAAGCAGAAGAGGAAGAAAGCAGTGGAGAAGCCTGTTGCAGGGCCGGTGCGCCGCTCAGAGCGTCTCAAGCGCCTGAAGAACTAAAGATTCAACAAATCTGAAGATGCAGTTAGCAAGACTGAAGAAATAAAGAAGTTAGCAGTTAGGTATGTTGATTAGTTATAGCTTTCAGCATATAAGTTATCTACAAGTTATCAGGGCTTAAGTATTTTGTGTTAAAACATCTAAGTGTGTTGCTCATGCTGCTTGACTTGCTGTTGTGTTGTTGTGCCTTGCTGCTGTGTTGATGTGCCTTGTTGCTATGTGCTGCTGTTGTGTGGTCTTTTGTGTTGCCTGGACCATATATACCATATATATGATGCTGATGACTGCTCTTGTGTGTTGCATGCACCATATATAGCATATATGTGTTGCTAGTGTCTATTCTTGTGTGTTGCCTGGACCATATATAGCATTTAAACTTCAGAAATAGTTCAGTACACAAAGAAGATCAGAGACCTTCAAGTTCACACATACTCTAGTAGACATATTACTGAAATCACCTCATGTTCATGAAATTAAAGCTAGTACAAATTATGTGAGCAATACAACAGCAATGCATCACTAAAATTCATCAAGGATCTCCTTCATCTTCATTATTTTGCACTTGGTGTCCTCTTTCAGTTTGAAGAGGTCACCAATCATATACTCCAGTTTCTTCCTCTCTTGCTTTAACTGATCCCTATCCAACACCAGATTATCCCTCTCTTGCACCAATTTACCATTATGATCCATGAATTGGTCCCTCTCTTGCTTCATCAAGTCCCTCCCTTTCTATGCCTTGGCTCTAACAACCTGGTGAATATTAGTGGCAGACTTGTCACTAATCTTCTTCTTCTCCAGCTTTGCCTTTAGGTCAGTTAATGCAATCTGAGTGCTCCCTAGCTGTTCAAGTGCTTTCTCCTTGTCAGCAACCATCTTAGCAAAATCCACCTTAAAAAACCTCAGATCTTTTTCCATTTTTTCCTTCTCTTTCAGGATCTTAAAGTTTTCTTCAGCATTCACAACATTTTGCCTAAGCCTTAGCTTGTTCTCATCTTTATACAAGTCCCAAACGTTTCCTAAGGCCATCTTTAGTTGAGGAGGCCACTCTGGATCAATCCACTGCACATAGTTGCATTTTGATCCTTCCTGCCGATTTAAACAAATAACATTTCACAAGTTAGGATAAAATTAACATGGCATCATTACCATTGGCTATAAAATTAACATTGCATCACTGGCACTGGCATTGATATTGGATACTAACCTTCTGTCCACAGCCTAGGAACCTCCTGCCACTATCCACAGATTCAAAAGCCACTAACTTCTCACACACTGCTTGGTGCTCACATCTAGCACCAAGTTCTATAGCAAAACCACTCCATTCAAAGCAGCTAATGGTGGCAGGTGCCTAAAATAGATGGTGGCGGTGCAGTTTAGGAAAAAATTCACCCATCTAATCCCTAAACCTAGCCATCTGATTTAGAGGATTTACCGGACTGGTGACTGATTCGCCGTCCGAGGATGAGGTTGCTGAATCCTTCGAGGAAACCATGGTTGCGGAATGGTGGTGGCGGCACCAAGCTTGACGGCAGCGGCGCCGATGTGGAAAAGTGTAGACGGGGTGGATCTGGTGCGGGTGGGTTTGGTTGCTAATTATGCATGAAAAGCAATGGACCGGTTACCCAAACTCTCCCACCTAATTATTAGGGATTTATTTCTGTTTTGGGCCCGGTTTTAAAGGAAAAAGGACGTGTTCATAGGCTTGTTTCTCAGATTGATTATTTCCCTCTTCCAATCTACTGCCACCTACAACAAAGAGCTCTTTCTTAGGTGCCGAATACACCTGGACAGAGGGAGTAGGACTGTGGGGTGTGCACTTTTACAAGTTTTCGACTAAATCATCACATTCTGTGCAAGTTGTATGACTTGGGGTGCTTTTAACTCCTTATTCCTATTCGAAATACATTGTCATTATTAAAGTTGGACATAAAATGATCACATAGAAAATTTAAATGAAAGATGTCGAACTAATACGGTGACATGGCAATACAACCACACTTCACTAAATAACTGTCACGATGAAATAGAATGTAAAGACCACGTCACACAAAGCTGAATGGCACACGACTTTGTCTGGCTCATCGTCGATTCATACTCTATGTAGCCATCAGAGTTCAGCTTTGAGATCCTACAAAGAAGAATAGAATAAATCACATGGACATCAATAATTAGTAAAACCCATGCAAAAAATAAATCAATTGTGACCTGGATTTTCTTTTCTTACCTCTAACAATTTAGCGCATTTATGTTGATTGTGACCTGGATTCTTGCAATAGCCAGAGTTATTCTATGATCTTGACTTCTTTGTCTTTGTCTGCAGCCTTTTCTTCGGTGCACCTCGTCCTGGCACATGCACGGGATCTAGAACCTTATCAACTTTCTCCGAGTGCGGCATCAAAGGGCCAAACCTAATGTTGTTATGTTGAGCATTAGTTGACTCCTTGCTATCAGCTTGTTCAATACTTGATTGCTTGCCATGATGTGCTACTTCCAAAAGCATCTTTAGACGTTGATAGTCCTCATCAGAGTGGCATGCCTTGAAACTTGCGGCGTGACTACAATTCCGCAACTCGCGGTACCTCTACCGGCTTGCTGAATAGTCATACATCTGGTTTTTTCTGGTCGGTGCGTATGCACATTTTGCATTCATAGTCCACCTAGTGGGAACGCAACAACTGGGTAGAATTGTTTGGTTTAAAATGCCCAATATGTAAAAAATGTGGGAACATGGTGTGCCTGCGCATTCCAGCTTACGGCAAGAACAACTGACCCTGTTCAAAATACCTCCTTGCTCCTCAATGCGCACTCCAAACTTTTTATCCATTCTTTGCTGCTTGGACACAACATAGGTGGAAACTTCTGATCCATCTAGTATCTCTGTGACCTGATATTTGCTGACGGCATCTATGCTCCATAAGACCACCTTAAACACGCTAGGAGTGAAAACTGTTGAGACGTGTTTCTCAAGCGGCGAAGCATTTTCCTCTGTAAATGGAAGGGACTGCAAGGCTTCGACGTCATGGAGAGCTTCGTTAATCCGTCGCGATGCAAGGCAACGCTCATAGTGCTCTAGCATTTCAAAAAACGACATCTTACCCTCAAGATGCGTATGTAGCACAGAGTTCAAGCTCTCACTCCTCTGATTGCTGCTCAATCCTAGGAAACAACACCCCGCAAGATATGGAGCACACCACAACTTTCTCATCTGATACATCTGATGCAGCCAAGACTCCTCACTGGTTACTTTATTCTGTTGTAAGAATTGTATCCATTTTATCTCATGCTCTTCAATGGAAGAAGTATCATATATGAAAGATCTGAATTCCTCCTTTACGTCATCATCATGCAGATGGCGTACAATGTTCTACTAAATGTGCCATATACATAGTCTATGGTTTGAGCCAAGCCAGACCACCCTCATTGCTCGCTACATTGCAAGGTCCCCATCTGTGATCACCGATATCGGATGCTTCTGTGCCATGCGTTCAGAAAAGGTCCACAAAATCCACTCGTATGCCTAGCTTGTTTCATGAGAAATTATACCGCAGCCAAAAATAACAGTGCTGCGGTGGTGATTCAACCCGACAAACGGCAGGAATGGCAGATTGTACTTATTGGTTCTGTAAGTGCTATCAAAAACAATGACGTCTCCAAAAGCCTCATAGTCAAGTCGCGATTGACTATCAGCCCAGAACAGTCCCTTCAGATGGCCAAGCTCGTCTACCAAGTACCTGAAGAAAAAATCCGCATCTCGCTCACGCCTCGCCATCATGTGCATGATCACTGTTTTAGCATCACCGGCACTGATTGTCTCCTGCTTATTAGCATGGCAAAAATTATAAATGTCCCTCTTTATGCATCCAACCTTATCAAATCCACCGTATTGAATGCACAAAATATCCATAATACGGTATATGCGGATCCCAGATTTTTCCATGTCCGCAATGTCCGCTTTCTGCTCATCACTAATTCGTCTGTGCGAACGCAGCAGACAAGAAAGATCCCGTGGGGCTAGGGAATGGCTGTGCTCATCGATGAAATCCTTGACAAACCACAGACCTGTTTCCTCCTGTCTTGCAATGACCAATTTAGCGTTAGACCCAACACGAGTTAAACTTCGTGGCCTCCTCTTTCTATCTTCCATATTTCTTTTCATGTGCTTCTCTTCGCAAAACCCTTGACGACTACACACAATTTACCTTAGAATTACGTAATTGTTGGATCCATCCCACTCAACATAGCTTCTCCTCACACTAAATCGTTTTTCAAGAGCATATTTGTTGTAGAATTCATAGCCTTCAGCCTCACTATCAAACATCTTGCTGACAACATTTTGATACTCGAACATACACTCATCACTTACATTCGCCATGTCTTCCTGCATATGACATATGAAATACACACTTGGTGTTTATCAATCACTAGTAGAAAACAGACCTTTCGTCCCGAGCATTAGTCCCGGTCTGGTTACAATCCGGTACTAAAGATGGTATTAGTCCCAGTTCGTGACGGCTCCAACGACTAGGAGTAGGGCGATCTTTAGTACCGGCTCGTGAGCGATCTTTAGTACCAGTTCGTGTCACGAGCTGGTGCTAAAGGGGTTGTGGCAAGCTTTTGATCAGACTTGGGCCCCACGGGCATCTTTAGTACCGGCTGGTGACACCAACCGGTACTAAAGGGAAACCTTTAGTATCGGTTGATGTCACTAGCCGGTACTAAAGACTTCCTACATATACGCTTCGTCCGCAGCCGATCGAAGCGACTCTCATTTCTCTGTTTTCTCCCCTATTCTTCTTCTTGCTCGAAGCTTATCCTCCATTTTACCAAGGATTTGTCAAGATTTAAAGGCACCCCATCTATCCAAGTGTTCATAAAGGTTAGCAACTTTGCTCCTTCATCTCTCATTGCTAGATTAGCTTCTGGTATGCTCAAAGATATGTGATTTGTGGGTTTTAGCTAGGTTTTGGAGGAGTGATCATTATGTGGGAGTTTTTTTATTTATATGCAATTTGAGCTCAAATTAACTTGTTAGGTTGCATATGTGTAGGTGTGGTTTATTTGGTGCCTTCCCATCCCCGTCCTAACCACCGTCGATCGTCTGCACCATCTCGTCACGGCACCGGCCACCTTCGTGAGCCTCTTGTTCTTCTTAAAACATTTTTGTTAAAAAAATTACTTGTATGATTTAGATAGCTGCGTGTACAATTTACTTACTTGTATTATTGTTAGTTATTCTATAGTGTCATGGTTATGGTATATGCCCACGTTGGCCCTCGTCCAGTCTATGATTCAGATGTGGTATGTCGTTATCTTTTATAACTATTTCACACATCATCAAATGTTTATGACAATTAATTATGCCACCAAATTGACGTAGATGTTTTTATCTATAGGAAGTAGTTGAACCAGGAATTCCAACCGACTATGCAAGTCTGCTCGAGAAATTAACACAAGCTGGAAAAAAAATTGATCATTTGAAAGAAAAATTGAAAAGAACTGAAGATGAGAAGATGGGATTGGAGTTGCATGTTGCCGATATCGTCGATGATCACAAGAACAAGATGGCTGGAATGTGCTTGAAGCTTAGAAAGATTAGAAAATATGCCATTGATAAAGAGGCTTGGTATCATTATGTCGTTGGCTCAATTGTTACTTTAGTTGCAATTATGATCGCATTTGTTGTTGCATTTACATGTTTTAGATAGTTGTATGTTGTTTTATGAGATGTATGTATGAACTATAAGCATCTATTATTTGCAGTAATAACATTTGGGCACTGCTAGCTCTACTTTTGGTTGTAATGTGATGATGAAGTTGTATTAATTTGGTCACTTCGATGTTGTGTAGTGAACATGAGCCGACAATGGATGTACGATGACCGAATAAGTCCAGGGTTTCTTAATGGCCTACATGATTTTATTCGTGTGGCTGAGGCAAACAAACAGAATGGTTTCATGTGCTGTCCATGTCGTGACTGTAAGAATGATAGGAATTACTCTACCTCAAAAACCCTTCACTACCACCTGCTGAAGTCTGGTTTCATGTCCGGCTATAGCTGTTGGACCAAGCACGGAGAAAGAGGGGTTATAATGGAAGACAATGAAGAAGAAGAGGATGATGACAACTATCCTTTTGCCAATACAACAATGGTGGAAGTTGAAGAAGAGGCATCAATGGGGGAAGACGAAGAAGAGGCATCAGATGAGCCCGCTGATGATTTGGGTCGGGTCATTGCTGATGCGAAGAGAAACTGTGAAAGTGACAAGGAGAGGTTGAAGTTGAAACGCATGTTAGAGGATCACAAGAAATTATTGTATCCAAATTGTGAAGATGACCAGAAAAAGCTGGGTACCACGCTGGAATTACTGCAATGGAAGGCGAGGAATGGTGTAACTGACAAGGGATTTCAAGAATTGCTGATAATGATAAAGAAGATGCTTCCAAAGGATAACAAATTGCCTAAAAGTATGTACGAAGCAAAGAAGGTTGTCTACCCTCTAGGATTAGAGGTGCAGAAGATACACGCATGCCCTAATAACTGCATCCTCTACCGCGGTGGGGAGTACGAGAATTTGGATGCAAGCCCGATATGCGGTGCATTGCGCTATAAGATCCCCCGCGATGACCCTAGTGATGTGGAGGGCAAACGCCACAGGAAGAGGGTTCCTGCCAAGGTGATGTAGTATGCTCCTATAATACCACGGTTGAAACGTTTGTTCCAAAACAAAGAGCATGCCAAGTTGTTGCGATGGCACAAAGAAGAACGTAAGAAAGACGGGATGTTGAGAGCACCCGCTGATGGGTCACAGTGGAGAAAAATTGAGAGGGAGTTCGAGGACTTTGCATCTGACGCAACGAACTTATGGTTTGGTCTTAGTACAGACGTCATGAATCCTTTTGGGGACCAGAGCTCCAGTCACAACACCTGGCCCGTGACTCTATGTATCTACAACCTTCCTCCTTGGTTGTGCATGAAGCGGAAGTTCACTATGATGCCAGTGCTCATCCAAGGTCCTAAGCAACCCGGCAACGACATTGATGTATACCTAAGGCCACTAGTTGATGAACTTCTACAGCTGGGAAAAAAACCATGTGTACGTGTGTGGGATGCGCACACACAGAAGGAAATTGACCTACGAGCGTTGTTGTTTGTAACCATCAGTGATTGGCCTGCTCTTAGTAACCTTTTAGGACATACAAACAAGGGATACAATGCATGCATGCACTGTTTAGATGATACTGAAAGTATATATTTGGATAAATGTAAGAAGAATGTGTACCTGACATCGTCGATTTCTACCGATCAAGCATATCTTAAGAAAGGCAGGCAACAATTTCAAAGGTGAGCCAGATAACCGGAAGAAGCCTGGCCTCCGTACTGGTGAATATATATTTGATATGGTCAAGGATTTACAGGTAATCTTTGGAAAGGGTCCTGGCAGACAATCTGTTCTGAATGACGCCAACGGACACGCACCCATGTGGAAGAAGAAATCTATATTTTGGGAACTTGAATATTGGAAAGCCCTAGAGGTCCGCAATGCAATCGACGTGATGCACGTGATGAAGAATCTTTGTGTGAACCTGCTAGGCTTCTTGGGCGTGTATGGAAAAACAAAAGATACACCGGAGGCACGGGAGGACAAGCAAAGAATTAACGAAAAAGACGGCATGCCTCCAAAGCAGTATCAAGGTCCTGCGAGCTACGCTCTTATGAAAGAAGAGAAGGAAATGTTTTTTGAATGCATGCTCAGTATCAAGGTCCCGTCTGGCTTCTTGTCGAGTATAAAGGGAATAATAAATATGGAAGAGAAAAAAATTCAAAATCTAAAGTCTCATGACTGCCACGTGATTATGATGCAATTACTTCCGGTTGCACTTAGGGGGCTTCTACCGAAAAATGTTCGATTAGCCATTGTGAAGCTATGCGCATTCCTCAATGCAATTTCTCAGAAGGTAATCGATCCAGAAATCCTACCAAGGTTACAGAATGACCTGGTCCAATGTCTTGTCAGTTTTGAGTTGGTGTTCCCTCCATCCTTCTTCAATATTATGACGCACGTTCTAGTTCACCTAGTCGAAGAGATTAACATTCTGGGTCCTATATTTCTACACAATATGTTCCCCTTCGAGAGTTTCATGGGACTCTTAAAGAAATATGTTCATAACCGTGCTAGGCCAGAAGGAAGCATCGCCAAGGGATATGGAACAGAGGAGGTTATTGAGTTTTGTGTTGACTTTGTTCCTAACATTAAGCCAATTGGTCTTCCTGAATCGCGGCATGAGGGGAGACTGGGTGGAAAAGGCACATTAGGAAAGAAAGAAGCAATAAATATGGACGGGCATTCTTTCACTCAAGCACACTACATGGTTCTACAAAATTCCACCTTGGTGACTCCATATATGGAGGAACACAAGGATATTGTACGGTCCAAGAACCCGGAGCAGTCTGACCCCTGGATTGAACGTAAACACATGGAGACTTTTGCCGGTTGGTTGCAAACAAAGCTCATCAATGGCAACGATGTTCCATATGAACTGTACTGGTTGGCCAAGACACCAAGTTCGACTGTAACAACTTTCAAAGGGTACGAGATAAATGGGAATACATTTTACACGATCGCCCAAGATAAAAAGAGCACCAACCAAAATAGTGGTGTCCGCTATGATGCAACCAACTTTCAAGACACATATTATGGTTACATAGAGGAGATATGGGAACTTGACTATGGACCTGATCTTAAGGTCCTTTTGTTTCGATGCAAATGGGTCAAATATACTGGAGGCGGGATACAGGTAGACCCGCAGTACGGAATGACAATAATGGATCTCAACAATCTTGGATACACATACGACTCATTCGTCCTAGCCAATGATGTGGCTCAGGTTTTCTATGTGAAGGACATGTCTAGCAAACCGAGGAGAAAAAAAGATAAGGAAACGAATACATCATACGATGAGCCAAAGCGCCACATAGTTCTTTCAGGCAAAAGAAACATTGTGGGAGTGGAGGACAAGACAGACATGTTAGAAGATTATGAAAAGTTTCATGAAATCCCTCCCTTCAGAGTGAAGACTGACTCAAGCATCCTATTAAATGATGAAGATTCTCCATGGTTACGACGCAATCATAAGCAAGGGACAAACACGCAGCAAAAATCTTACACCACGAGATCCCACTCTGGGATGTGAACGGCTTCACCGTCATCACTTTCTATGTGAAGGACATGCATGCATTTTCTAGCATGGTATCTTTGTAACAGTTTGTACATGAAGTGCATCAAGTTTGTACACGAAGTGTAACAGTAACCCTCTCAACTCTTTAGAAGTTGCTATGTGGGTGAAATTATGATGTCATGCCAAGTTATTAAAAATGAAATCCCTTTGTAATAGATGAGTTTTCGTCTGAAACCCTCATACTTCGAAAGAGATTGTCCAATTTGTACACGCAGTGCATATAGTTTTTGCCGTAACCTTCTCAACTCTTTAGAAGTTTCTATGTGGGTGAAATTATGATGTCATACCAAGTTACAACCTTTTCAGAGTTCAGTTGTACTGCTTTTCAAATTCAAGGTCATTTAGCTCAAAATAAATCATTAAATGCATGAAAAATATTAAATGAAGTCAGAAAGGGTTGAAAATTGATGATGTGCCTTTGAATGGTGCATATTGAACACACAAAAAGTATGGAGTTAAAATAAGTTATTAAAAATGAAATCCCTTTGTAATAGATGAGTTTTCGTCCGAAACCCTCATACTTCGAAAGAGATTGTCCAATTTGTACACGAAGTGCATCCAGTTTTTGCCGTAACCCTCTCAACTCTTTAAAAGTTGCTATGTGGGTGAAATTATGATGTCATGCCAAGTTACAACCTTTTCAGAGTTCATTTTTACTCCTTTTCAAATTCAGGGTCATTTAGCTCAAAATAAATCATTAAATGCATGAAAAATATCAAATGAAGTCAGACGGGGTTGAAATTGATGATGTGCCTTCGAATGGTGCATATTGAACACACAAAAAGTATGGAGTTAAAATAAGTTATTAAAAATGAAATCCCTTTGTAATAGAAGAGTTTTCATCCGAAACCCTCATACTTCGAAAGAGATTGTCCAATTTGTACACGAAGTGCATCCAGTTTTTGCCGTAACCCTCTCAACTCTTTAGAAGTTGCTATGTGGGTGAAATTATGATGTCATGCCAAGTTACAACCTTTTTTAGAGTTCATTTGTACTGCTTTTCAAATTCAGGGTCATTTAGCTCAAAATAAATCATTAAATGCATGAAAAATATCAAATGAAGTCAGAAAGGGTTGAAAATTGATGAAGTGCCTTTGAATGGTGCATATTGAACACATAAAAAGTATGGAGTTAAAATAAGTTATTAAAAATGAAATCCTTTTGTAATAGATGAGTTTTTGTCCGAAACCCTCATACTTCGAAAGAGATTGTTCAATTTGTACACGAAGTGCATCCAGTTTTTGCCGTAACCCTCTCAACTCTTTAGAAGTTGCTATGTGGGTGAAATTCCAATGTCATACCAAGTTACAACCTTTTCAAAGTTCATTTGTACTGCTTTTCAAATTCAGGGTCATTTAGCTCAAAATAAATCATTAAATGCATGAAAAATATCAAATGAAGTCAGAAAGGGTTGAAAATTTATGATGTGCCTTTGAATGGTGCATATTAAACACACAAAAAGTATGGAGTTATAATAAGTTATTAAAAATGAAATCCCTTTGTAATAGATGAGTTTTTGTCTGAAACCCTCATACTTCGAAAGAGATTGTCCAATTTGTACATGAAGTGCATCCAGTTTTTGTCGTAACCCTCTCAACTCTTTAGAAGTTGCTATATGGGTGAAATTATGATGTCATGCCAAGTTAGAACCTTTTTAGAGTTCATTTATACTGCTTTTCAAACTCGAGATATGACATTTCAAATACCATTTAATCAAATTTTCTTATATAGGAGTTGAAGTTGTTCAAACATACATGGAAATGCCATAAACAGATTCTTTATATTTTTCTGATATTTTTTCATATATTATTTATTTCCATTGGAGTCATATATTTTTTTCTATGATTTTTTAAAGTTTAGGGGTTTTTCAGAAAATAATAATGAATAATGAATTAAAAAAACCTTTAGTACCGGTGCGAGCCACGCGTCGGTACTAAAGGTCCACCGCCCCACGCGTTTTTTGGGGTGGACCTTTAGTACCGGTGTGTGGCTCGCACCGGTACTACAGACCCTTTAGTACCAGTGTGAGCCACGCATCGGTACTAAAGGTCCTCCACAAACAAATAGTGGAGGCCTCGTCCCGGTGCGAGCCACGCACCGGGAGAAGTTATTTGCGTGCCGCCAGGCTACCGAAATCGCCGTCGCCGCCGCGCGCCTCCCCGACGTCGCGCGCCGCCCCGAGCTCGCCACCCTGACGCCGCCCGCAGCCCCGCCGGCCGCCCCCGCCCCTGCCGCCGCCGTGAGTCTGCCCTCTTTTTTTAAGGTTTGATTTTGATTTTTTTTAATTTTGATTTTGTTTAGTTTAGGTTTAGTTTAGTTTAGATTTTGTTTAGTTTAGGTTTAGTTTAGGTTTAATTTAGTTTAGATTTAGATTTTGTTTAGTTTAGGTTATGTTTAGGTTTAATTTTGTTTAGATTTTGTTTAGTTTAGGTTTAGTTTAGGTTTAATTTAGTTTAGGTTTAGTTTAGGTTAGCCCCCCCCCCCCCGCTAGATTAAACCCAACCCCCGACAACCCGACCCCCGACACGACACCCCGACACGGCACCCCCGACACCCCGACCCCGACATGACACCCCCCGACACCCCGACCCCAACACGACACCCCGACATCCCGACACGGCACCCCCGACCACGACACAGCACCCCGACCCCGACACGACACCCCCGACACCCCGACACCCTGACACGGCACCCCCGATCACGACACAGCACCCCTACCCCGACACGACACCCCTGACACCCCGACCCCGACCCCGACACATCACCCCTGTTTAGTTAGTTAGTTAGTTAGGTTATCAGGTTAGTTTAGTTAGTTAGGTTAGTTTAGTTAGTTAGTTATTTAGGTTCTTAGGTTATTAGGGTATGTGTTAATTTTGTTAATTTTGTTAGATGCTAAGTGTTATTTAATTTGTTAAGTGTTATTTAATTTCTTAGATGCTAAGTGTTAATTTTGCTAAGTTTTATTTAATTTGTTTTCATAACTAAGTGTTTCTTCTCGACGTCGACGATGCCGATCCTGCATCCTCGTCGTCGAGTCGCCGGAGGAGGTCACTTGCTTGAGTCGAGGGGCCCTGTCAGGGACTGGGCTCCGCCGGGCTGGTACTGGAAGGTGCTGCCTTCCGGGCGGCATAGCTTGGTGAGGAGTCAGCCCATCATCAACCCGGAGGTTCTGTGGTGGCGGCCGCATGGGCCATGGACAATTCAGAGGCTTGAGTCCCCCGTGCAGGTGGTACAGTACCATGTCAGCAAGGAGAACGAGCACGTCCGTCGCTACATGGCAGCTTTGGAGGCCAGGTCCGACAATACCTGGCAGATTCTTTAGGGATCTCACTGGAGTTATGTTCCTATGATGGTTCCTTCTCTTTGGGTGTCCACCGCCCGCCCTAATATCCGTCGGGCGCGAGGGTTCTAGCTAGATCGATATATTAGCTACTAGATATGTATTATTATTATGTATTAGCTAGATCGATGGATTAGCCGATGTATTAACAATTATCCGAGATTATGAGATGAGATCTTTTCTAAGAACTACTATATATGTATTCGATGATGCATTATTAATTAACTATCAGTTATTTTGCTTCTTGAATGCATGCTAATTTGAATACTAATTTGTTTTATCTATATTATTATGGATTAGTTACTAAGCTATGGACAATACTGGTAGAGCTCATGAAGAGGACATCTTCGACATGATACGCTCCTCCGAAAACCCAGCGGACCTTCTGGGTGAATCACATGATGATGACGGCTCACAATATCTGAACGATTACGATGATGGATGTGAGGCCAAGGAAGAACAACTTATGTTCCAAAATCCAGAACAACTAACAATGTCTGGCGAGGTATATACACATATTAGCCTCTGGTGATCATTACATATGTATTAATTGATTTGTATATATATATATATATTAACAAATCTTTTTTCTTTTAATTATCAGCCCTCCGGATCAAGCCAATCTAGTAGAAAGGTATGAGGCGGTGCCAAAATATTGGACGGCAACGTAAAGCTCAATCTTGATGCTTTCAAACATGATGGCGCACCGACTCACCCTGAAGCCAATGCCAAGACATTTGTGCGTCAATGCGGAGTGGTTGTTAGGGATGGAGTCCCGATCACAATGCAAGAATGGATTCAACCAAACAACCCAAAACCAGGAGTGAATTATGTCGATACAAGAATTAAAGATGCCCTTTGGCGAGATCTCATGAAGCATTTCAATTTACCAGATTCTCTCTCGGAGCTCCAAAGGGACAAAGTCAAGGAGTTTGCTCTCCATAAGATGGCCGGCGCATTCCAGACTTGGAAGAAAAGATTATGGACCGAGTACAATGCTAGAGGCCAGAAGGCGCCCGAATTCATAGGAATATACGAGAAGGTAAGGAATCACTGGGATGCATTTATCGATAACAAGACATCGGAAGCTGTTATGAAGAAGTCGGCAAAGAATAAGATAAATGTGGAGAAAAAAAAGTATCACCATAAACTAGGGACAGGTGGATACAAGTCAACCATTCCTAAGTGGGATGCATTAGAGAATAAGATGCATGCTGAAGGGATCACTCCAGTAACCTTCAACTAGCCCCAAAGGTGCAGGAATTGGTTTTTTGCGCATGGGGGAAAGTTGGACCCAGCCACAGGGAAGATTATTGCACTGTCCAACCTGAAGCATGCATCAGATGAGTTGATTGAAGCAATAAAAGCTGCCCAAGAAGGACGGTTTCACCCCGATAGAGAGAACGACGAGCTTACACGCTCCCTCGGGAATCCCGAACACGGAGGACGAACACGAGGCGTGGGCGTTGTTCCGTGGTACGAGGGGTTTGCGGGATGGAAGGACAGTTATAAAAGTTGTTCGAGAAAAAAGAAGGTGGAAGCAAACCGACTTTCAAAGTTGGAACAGAAGTACGAGCAGCAGCAGGTGCAGATACAGGTATTGACCCAACAAAGGGAAACTCTGCAGCAGGAGGCAGGGGAATGTTGGGAGACGTAGTAGTAAATCAAAATTTTCCTACGTGTCACCAAGATCTATCTATGGAGAAACCAGCAAACGAGTGGGGAGAGATTGGATCTTCATACCTTTGAACATCGCTAAGCGGAAGCGTTACAAGAACGCGGTTGATGGAGTCGTACTCGCAGCGATTCAGATCGCGGTAGATCCGATCAAGTGCCGAACGGACGGCACCTCCGCGTTCAACACACGTGCAGCCCGGTGACGTCTCCTACGCCTTGATCCAGCAAGGAGGAAGGAGAGGTTGGGGAAGAGCTCCAGCAGCAGCACGACGGCGTGGTGGTGGTGGAGTAGCAAGGTATCCCGGCAGGGCTTCGCCTAAGTACTGCGGAGGAGGAAGAAGCAGAATAGGGCTGCAGCGAGAGAGAAATAGTTCGTCGTCTCAAACCAGCCCCAAACCTTGAGTATATATAGGAGGAAGGGAGAGGGAGGGCTGACCTAGCCCCTCCTCCAAGGAGGGAGCTTCGGCCGAACTAGGGGGAGAGTCCACCTCCCACACGGGAGGTGGATCTCCTCCTTTTAAATTCCCTTAGCCCTTATCTCCAGATCCCTGGCGCATGGGCCCTTCTAGGAGGTCTTGGCTGGCCCAATATGGGCTGGCACACCCCCTCTAAAGGCCCACTAAGTCCTCTGGTCGTCACACCCCTCCCGGGGGTCCTCCGGCACCCTCCCGGCACTCCGGTACAATACCGATGAGCCCGAAAACTTTCCGGTGACCAAAGCTGGACTTCCTATATATCAATCTTTACCTCCGGACCATTCCGGAGCTCCTCGTGATGTCCGGGATCTCATCTGGGACTCCGAACAACCTTCGGTAATCACGTATACCTTTTCCCTATAACCCTAGCGTCATCGAACCTTAAGTGTGTAGACCCTACGGGTTCGGGAGACACGTAGACATGACCGAGACACCTCTCCGGCCAATAACCAACAGCGGGATCTGGATACCCATGTTGGCTCCCACGTACTCTACGATGATCTCATCGGATGAACCACGATGTCAGGGATTCAATCAATCCCGTATACAATTCCCTTTGTCTATCGGTATGGCACTTGCCCGAGATTTGATCGTCGGTATCCCCATACCTTGTTCAATCTCGTTACCGGCAAGTCTCTTTACTCGTTCCGTAATACATCATCCCGTGACTAACTCCTTAGTCACATTGAGCTCATAATGATGATGTCTTACCGAGTGGGCCCAGAGATACCTCTCCGTCACACGGAGTGACAAATCCCAGTCTCGATTCGTGTCAACCCAACAGACACTTTCGGAGATACCCGTAGCGTACCTTTATAGCCACCCAGTTACGTTGTGACGTTTGGCACACCCAAAGCATTCCTACGGTATCCGGGAGTTACACAATCTCATGGTCTAAGGAAATGACACTTGACATTGAAAAGCTTTAGCAAACGAACTACACGATCTTGTGCTATGCTTAGGATTGAGTCTTGTCCATCACATCATTCTCCTAATGATGTGATCCCGTTATCAACGACATCCAATGTCCATGGTCATGAAACCGAGACCATCTATTGATCAACGAGCTAGCCAACTAGAGGCTCACTAGGGACACGTTGTGGTCTATATATTCACACATGTATTACGGTTTCCGGTTAACACAATTATAGCATGAACAATAGACAATTATCATGAACCAGGAAATACAATAATAACCAATTTATTATTGCCTCTAGGGCATATTTCCAACAGGGAACCCGTCCCATCTACACTGCCAAAAAGCAGCGTGGGTTCCACTGGGGCACCGTTGGGTCACACCCCCGTGGATGATATCACCGAGAAGACATTTTGTGAGCTAATCCAGAAAATGAAGAACATACCCGTGCGGGTCGCGACGGGCTATGCTTTACCAAATACACCTGATGTTATCTGGCATTGCAATCCGGTTCCAGCTGGGTATGCTCGTGTCGCGGTGGACGCAATAGAGCCAGGATATGATGAACTATTGCTTGACATCCCTGGAGGTGAGGGGGAGTCCACACTGGCAGAAGCCGGCCGTGGTCTCATTCTATGGAGTAAGGATTGCATCGTCTTTCCACACTCGGCACTAAGGCCACCGGCTCCTCCGAGTATCGATGTCCAGCGCGAGGGATCCCAGCCAGAGGCATCGCAGCACCAACAGTCCTCCCCACCTCGCCAGCAGTCCTCCCCACCTCGCCAGCAGTCCTCCCCACCTCCCCAGCAGTCCTCCCCACCTCGAGAGGTGTCCCACCTCGCCAGCAGTCCTCCCAACCTCGAGACGGAGCACGACGTGAGTCCATATCGTCGATATCGATCTCCGCCGCCTGAGCCGACTCCACCTCGGCAACGGTCCCGCCAGCAGGGCTCCCAAAAGAGGAAGGCCACCAGCAGTCCTCTTCGGAAGAAAGCAAAGAAGAAACCCGAGCCTCCGGCCAAAAGGAAGCTGCCTTACGACATGACACCAGAGGAAAACAAAATTGAAAGCGATCGCCAAGTGAAAGCCTTTTTTGCGAAGAAGACCGTGCCGCCAAAGGAGGTAATACCCAAGGAAGTCCAAGAGCACTTTATGGAACACTTTATTGATCGACCCCTGGCATATGTCGAGCGTATGCCGACAGACTATCAGCGACAGATTCAGAAGGCAAGTGAGCAGAGAAGTCGGCCCAGCCCAAGGAAGAAGTCAGGAAGTACGGCATCAACGACAGGTGGTACGACTAGCGGGAAAACAGTTCCCCAGCTCGGAGAACAATCCAAGCAATCGATCTCTCCGCTCAAGGTGAGTACCAATCCAAGCAAGCAATCGATCCAACCAGTTGACATGCAAGGCAACCCAATCGACCTCAGAGAAGTAGAGGCTGCAGGTCTCACTCTTGGCCAAATCCTTGGCACCGAGAAAATCCGCGGGTACGGTGCAACTAAGTACGCAATGCAATATGCCGTCGGAAAACCACTTGTCACACCCGAGCAGTACAAGGAACTACCAACTGCAATGCGACGGTTGCATGATTGGTGCCCGCGTGAAGCAAAGCAAGGGGAGACGGCGGTCATGGTCAAAGTAAGGAAAGAGCATTACATCAATGGATGTGACATATGTCTTGAATTCTCAGAACTTTTCCAGTTATACCACATGGACTCTATCGACAAAACTCTCATCAGTTGCTATTGTCTATAAGTGATTTATATCTTTAATAATTTAAGTCTCTAGCTAAAATATCGTTCATTGGCTTATCCTCACTATATATGTTCTTTTCTATGCTATTATGCATATTGAAGATGTGGGAATTGAAACAAGAGGGAATCGATGACATTGGGTTCATCGACCCAAGTACCGTTAATGGTCATGTGGTAAAACATTATGCCAAGGACACAGAAGATCTCTTGGAAAAATTTCTAGAGGCACTAATGAATGCCAAATCTTCTATAATATTTCCTTACAACATGGGGTGAGTGTTTACTCTCTTGTATATTATAAATTCTATTTTTGCGTACTAGCTCGCTGTCAAGTGTAGTTGATGAATTATATGCATGTCTGCTTAATTATATAAAATTCTGCGCAGAGACCACTATATCCTCCTAAATATTATCCTCGCGGATGGACTTGTTCAAGTGTACGACTCACTAGATACACTAGAACAATCATACGTGGACTTGTATTTTATGATAGAACGGTAATTTCAATCTTTATCAACCTCACTTTCTTTCATTATTTCCTGATATCAAAATTAATTATAATAGCTCTTTCGTTCTTGTTTTGCCGCGTAGTGTTTGGAAAAAGATGATAGAAAAAAAACACCACGATCGTCAATGGAAACCGAAGCTGAAGTGGAAAAAGATGCAGGTAATTAAGTAATACTACTAGGTACGCGCATCTCTTTAATTCTAGTTTCAATACTATTATCATGCTTGATTATTAATTATCTTATTTAATTCTATTCTTTTGCAAAGTGCGCAAAGTAGCCACAAGGAACAAATTTATGTGGATACTTCCTCTGCGAGAACATTCCCATCCAGACCGAAGGCCGTATACGTCGCAGAGGAGCACGTGAAAGACAACTCCAGGTTTGGCAGATGTTGTCGAAGCTCTCACCCGAGAAACGCTTTGTAACACTTCAAGAGGAATTTGCGGCATTTCTTTTTCAACGTGTCATTGATGTAAATGGAGAGCACTATTTCTTACCGCCGACTCAATAATGCCAGCAAATCAGTAGTAGAAAACTGAGATTTCATCCGGAGCACTAGCTAGCTAGTCCCGGTCGGGTTTTGTGCCTTAAGTTATAAGTCCAAAATATATATGGATGTGTAATTCCATTTGTCTATATACTGTGTATGAGATATTGTATATTATATTACATATATATATACGCATCAACTTGTGTAAGTAATGTTTACAGTATGTAGCACCGTAAAATAAATTTGAAATGAATGGAAAACACAATAAATAGAGAGAAAAACTAAAACCTAATTAAAAGAGAAAACAAAAAAAAACAGAACACTTAGTACCGGTTGGTATCACCAACCGGTACTAAAGGTCCTCCACCATCAGCCCACGCAAGCAGCCATGTGGTGGGCCTTTAGTGCCGGTCCGTGGTCCAACCGGTACTAAAGGTCTAGACCTTTAGTCCCGACCCTTTAGTACCGGTTGGGGAACCGGTACTAAAGGCACATTCCGACCGGGACTACTGATCGACATTCTACTAGTGAATGTTGCATGAGTAAAATAGCTCATAGGCAAAGACAAGTGCATGGAAAAGACTTTTGCTCGTTTCACATGTGAGGGAAACCAATCATCAACGTCCAAGAAGTACTATCCTAGCATGAATGATGACACGAAAAAACTATATTGCATGCACTATGGAAACCTCAAGTGATGATGACTATAATAAACTATAGTAACTGAACTATGGAACCAGTATCTCATCTTCCTTTAGTATCTCATCTCAAACGTCAAGTAATTCACTTTATTCTTCGGTAAAGGAAGTAAGCAATGGCCTCAGCATCTTAGTTAAACAAACATGTTAGCTCAAGAGAAACTATACCACGATGAAGCTTTCCATTCGTTGTTCTTGTCAGTACAAAAATCTCGCATGGCAAATACTGCTAAATTACAACCTTCATGTAGGGTTGAGGTGGTACTGCATGCACGGTGGATAGGCACAAGGGCCAAGAGAACGAGCAGAACGCCAAGCCGGATTCATACCTTAAGGATGGTCCGCGGGAAGAGATGGGATCGCCCGCCGCCGTCGCCGCCGATTCAGCCGCCGCAGATCCGGCCTTCTTCTTCTTCGGTGACGGCGTGGGGTGGGGGGCTAGGGTTGGTTGGGTGGAGGACGAGGATGATGAATTTTTTTCCTCTCGCCGGGTACGTCGAGGACGAAGAAGGTCAGGAGCACGACGGCGACGATAGATCGGACGAGGATTGTGAACTGGATTGATAGACGTGGATCTGGTCCTCAGGTGATCAGTTGAAGAAAAGATATTTCCCCTTGAACCATTATGCCCTTATCGGAATTAACATAATAAATTAAATCAATCTTAATTTTCCACAAGATCGGACGGCTAATAAAAATCAGACATGTAAGTACTGCTTAGTACTCCGAGTACTAACCCAATCACCGTAAAACAGCTCTTAGTTCTAGTTGTATCTATTTTTATCCATTTCTCCTGTAAGTATTTCCGGACGGAGTATTTTAGAACCAAAAATAGAATTGGTTGTGAGAAAAGTGGTAGGATAACATGGGGTGCCAAACAGAAATCTAACTTCTAGTTTTAGCTGAATTTTTTAGCTGGCGAGGGAGCTGTTTTACATTATCCTTGATATATAACAACAGTTAACTGACAATTCCATGTTGTTAATTTGGCTTCATTGGTCATTTATTATGTTTCCATGTACTGTAACTTACGTCTAGTGGTGAGTCATTGAGGCAACACGTAGAGTTTCTAGAGCAGCAAGGATTAGTCGGCGTGAGCTACCATAGCCTCCTGTTTTCCAAGATTGAGGTCTTGCCAACTTTGAGCGAAAATGATCATGCAGGTCAGTGTTGCTGCCTTGAGCATGGAGCATGCATGTATCTTTCTTGTCAACCTTTCTTTATAGCTAACACCGATTTAATGTAGGGATGCGCATGCCGTTAAGCCAAATTCAGATGTCCCTGCCGAAGATATCAACCGGCTGACACAAACCCTTGCGAACACGGTATATGTTAAACGATCCATCTCTTACTATATTGCAATTCAATGAGCGATGCACTTTTGCCTATTGTTAATGGTAATTGTGAGATGAAGAGACTGTACGTGTACTCTGCCAGGTACTGGCGTCCGTGCTGCCGGACCGTGACGGTGGATACAAGACACAAGGGGGTTTGGATGATGACAAGCTGACGGTGGTCGCTGCTGAGTCGACATGAGCCGTTGTTTGTTTTGGCCATGTGCATCATACTATGTCTAACTTTTGTGCGGATCCTGGTTGACTGTTATAAAGATACTGGCTGCTCATATAAATATGAATCATTGTCTTTTATCAACTGAAAATTTTACAGTACATGCAGCATTACAGATAAGAGTGGTCAACAAAGTGACTTAACATTACCTAGTCGAACATTAGGAAAAGCATTACCCTGTTCCAGTCTGACTGAAATCGCATTAACCAGTTCCAAAGAACTTCAGATCACACAACTTATCAATCTAGAATATTTTAAAATAAATCACACAACATTTTAAGTATTCTACTTGTATCACGAAAAGGTAACCACATGACGAATTATTCAGCCCTCTGGAAAAGGTCAATTGGTGATATGGTTCTTTCTTGTGTATATAGCCAACTTAATGATTACAAAATCGCCGAACCTGTCCACGACAGAAAACCATGACCATCGCCACCTTGTCTTGAAGTACAGCACACCCAAGGACGTCCAGAAACCAACCATGTAAAACATTGCAGAACAGCCAAAGAGAATTATATCACCAACCTTGTCATCATCTTCTCCATGTTCTTCAATCTCGGGAACTGACGGCACCGCATAGCAACTCTCTAGCAACGGTGGGCCACAGAGATTTGGATTTCCTTCATGACTGCTCTGATCAAATGTGATGAACTGCCCCTTTGTTCCCGGTGTAGGACCAGACAGGTTGTTGTATGCCACTGAGAACACCGCAAGGGACGGTAACGCTGCTAGGTCTGAAGGTATTTGGCCTGCCAAGTTGTTGTGTGAGAGATCCAAGCTCTCCAGATCACTTAAATTAGATAAGGACTGTGGTATTAACCCATCAAAGTTATTGTCCGAGAAATTCAATGCCCTTAACCATTTCATGCCACCTATACTTTCATGAATGGATCCTTTCAACTGGTTCGAAGAGAAATCAAGTCCAGTCACATAGTTGAGTATGTTTCCCTTATAATAATCCTCCCTGTTCTTGGTCATGAATTCCTCTTGGACTGGTAGCCCCATGACATTGAATAGCATCGGAAAATTTCCAAAACCAGGATGGAAGTCAAATAAAGTATCATCAGATCCCATAGCGTGCAGGCATGAAGGCAGTTGTCCCAATAGCTTATTATGAGAAAGATCTAGTAGACGCAAATGCTTCAGTTTGCATATACCATAGGGAACTTCCCCTTCAAACATATTGTGTTTTAATAACAATACTTTTAATTTTGGAAAGGAATCCATTATCAGCTTTGGAAGATTACCACTGAATTGGTTTTCTCGGAGATCCATTGTATATATGTTAGATGCCGATAATGGAATAGGAAATGTTCCACTTAATTGATTTTCACTCATATGGAGATAATAGACATCTGGTAGGCAATGCACCGGACCAAAAAGGTTGTTTCTTGAAACATCCAGAAGCGTAAGTACTTTGAGGTTGCATACATCTGACGAAATCGAGCCTACCAGCGAGTTCCCTCTTAAATTCAGGATGTAAAGTTCCGTGAATGAGGATATGCAGGTAGGGAGAGTGCCGGTCAACTTGTTATTGCTAGCATCAAATGTCATAAGAAATCGACTGCCACATATCATCTGGGAAAATTCCCCCGTGATTTCATTATCATCTACCAGTAGATGTAAAATGGACAGTAATACTATGTCCTGAGGGAATGAACCATAGAAACGATTTCCGGAGAGTTTCAATGCAGTGATGTTTGACATACTTCCAAAAAAAGCGCCCCAATGTTATCTGAGAAATTGTTGTAAGACAAGTCTAAAAATTGTAGACTACTCAAGTAGCTAAAGGCAGAAGGGAAGATGCCCTTGAAATAGTTCCTTGATAAGGCTAGGTACTCCAGATTTGGTAATGTGGTGTTGATGTCCACAGGTAATTTGTTTAGCCTATTGTAAGATGCATCCAGCCAAAGCAAATTGGTGTGTACTTTGGATGGAAGAAAAGGACCTGAAAACAAGTTACCTCCTAGAACAAGGCGTGATAGGTTGACATTATTCTCTATCAAAAATGAGGGGAAGTAACCACTTAGGTTGTTATTAGACATATCAACCGACTTTAGTGCATGTTGATGAAACAAGAAACTTGGTATAACAGATGAATTGCCATTAAGGTTGCAATTTGGAAGTACTAGAACCTGAAGCTGGGCTGACATATGTGTTGCTGGATTTTCAGTTTGCACCTGAAATTGGCTACCGCTGCTTCCAAGTTCTAGATGAGTCAATTGGTTGTGACTTCTTAAGGAACTAAGTGAGAGAACTCCTTCAAGAGAGTTACTTAAGAGTGAAAGTTTCACCAATGATGTGAGATTTTCAAAGATAAGAGAGGGAAACTTCACTATTAATCCGTTATTATTTGACAATTCGATAATTCCGAGAGAAGTTAGATTTTGCATGCATGACGGTAGTTCTCCCGATAAAACATTATCCCCGAGATATAAAACTTGAAGATCTCTCATATTGCAAATATCTGTAATGAAAACACTTCTTAATTAGTAATTAATGCACCATACCACCTTCCCGGTATCGTACACATACAATGCATCAGTTACCTGTTGGTAAGGTGCCTTGGATATCATTATTGCTTATATCAAGAGTATGCAGCTTCATTGTGCTTAGTTCTATACAATAAGCAACAAGGTAAGCCATAAGAAATGATTTGGAAGATGTGGTCGGCACAAAAAAGATCACTAAGGAAAATAAATAATAGTGTTTGTTACAAGAGAACCAAAAACTCACGTTGTATTGTCACATTCGAAGTGAAGTAATTCCCGTTGAGGAATAGGGACCGTAGTGATAAAATTTTGGCTAAGTATGGGATGGAACTCTCCAATGATCCGGTACTACCGGATAAATCAAGAATTTTTAGATTGTGCAAATTTGACCATACTTCAAAGCCTGCAAGCAAACAAAAAACCAACATATGAAGATAAACAGTTCAATAACACTTAAGGAGTTCAAGTAAAAGAAAAGATGTATGTCCCTTGGACACATAAGAATTGTACATCTGAATATGGTATTGGGTCTGACATAAATTATGAACCATAAAACCTTCCGTATAAGACCCGAAATTCTTCTGGGAATTATGAACCATAAAACCATTAATATAAGACCCTAAATTTTGAGCATTTTCTATCCTAAATTATAGTCTGATCCTGGGTGATGTCTTATCTTCTGGGGCTTCACAAATCTATACAAATAATAATGGTGTATAGAACGCTTAAGAACAAGGACCTTCAAATGACGAAATTTTAATACATTTAATCCATTTTGAGCCAATAAAATCCACCCTTTATTAAAAAAAGGACAATTCGAAAAATTATGTCATAAAATTTGGTGTCTAATATGGATGGTTTATATTTATAGTTGTCCAAGATGGATAAGGGAACATAGATAATGGTTCATGGTGGACATTTTTGTATGCTAAGTCACTTCCCCGTAAAAAGAAAAGAAAGCAACGCTAAGTCAGTACATACAAGTAGGTCCTTATGTCGCCATATTGTGCTGAGAAACTATCTTTTCTATTAAGATGGAGGGACTAAAACTTCTGGTTTTGCTTATTCTCATCCGCCTTTGAAATTGTTCAAGTTTCACAACCCAAGTCTTAAAATTGTATTCATGATATTGAATGCAACTTTAGGAAAACTTTACTTTTGTTATTATTCACGAACATAAAACTGCTTTTAATTTTTTTTGAAAAAAAATTATGCTTTTCATGAACTGAAGATTATGCTGGATATCGGCATAATTTATTTGAAAACAATTATAACATACTTCCTCTATTCCAATATGTAGTGCGCATGATTTTAGGCTTCAAGACCAAGGCATGACGTGAGGATGTACTTTTGGATCATAATAACCCTGCATGCAAATTCTTTATACACGGGTCATGTGGATGTGGCTAGCTACACCTCCTGTAAAAAGCTAGGGGTAAGTCTTGTCCAAAGTGCTTCACGCGCACTACATTGTGGACCTCTGACAACAAACTAATATGCACTATATATAGGAATAGAGGGAGTATGTAAGAGCATAGACTGTGAAAAGGAGACATAAAGCATAGAGAGACATAAAGCATAGAGAGACATAAAGCACCTGCGTCGGGTGTGCATCCTTGTATCTGAAGGCGACTCAGGTTCAGATTCCGCAGCTCTTGTAAAGGAAGGAACATAGTAGCGTTGAGGCGCCCCAAGGCAACATTCCGAATTACGCTCAGGTCGAGGCCCGTGACACGACCTGTGCGGGAGCTGCAGGTCACCCCGTCCCACTCGCAGCAATCTCTGCTGCTCCAGTCCACCTCAGGTGGTACGTAAAAGATGTGGCCGCGGATGTCCAGCAGCGTCGTCCTGTCGTCGTCCGTGCACCCGCCGCAGCCAGTGGATATCGTCGCCAAGCATAGCAGGGCCATTGCCAGCGACATGGTGCAGGGGTGCGGCATGGTCCTTGCTAAACGACCTTGCTGATTTCGACTACAGTATCTATCTACTGGCCAGGTGCTGAAATCCCGGAGAGGACTGAGCAAAGTACAGATGCAAAATGCTCCCTATATATACCTAAGATCGAGCGCTCTTTCATACGCAGAGAAGACTTTCCGGACTGCAGGCCTAATGCAGCCTGTGACCTGCAGACACGTACTGTTTCGATGAGAATGGGTCACCCGGCCGGCCGGCCGGCAAAGCACGCTGCGTGGGGTGGCCGGACTCCGATAGCGATACGGCCGGCAACGAGTGCCTGATAAAAATGTGAATGCCCGGTGCCGTGGCCTACTCCACACGGCACCGGCGAGTGACTCCGAGCCGGCCTCTATCTTCACGGGCCTGGTTGTATCTATCTGGTAAAAAAGAATAAGTAAAAAAATATATCTACTTCTAAAGAAAAAGTCTGCGGTGATGATGGTAGGTCATGATATGTGTTTCGTTCGTTCGTCTAGACCTCGTCATTCGATCGGGCCCATCTTTTCCGTATCTTTCCTTTCCTCCCCATCAAGGATCCCCCACCCATGCACATATTGTGATCCTTGATGCTGTGTTCCACGTGATCGCCCTCCACCGGCTCCTCACAATTTATGGCATCCCACAACCTCCTCTCCACAATTCCGGAAAGACCCACAAAGGTGCCCGGGCCGGGAGGTGCATCAACATGATGTCATGAGGCGCCGTAGCTTTCGCTCTTTCCGTGGTCGTCAACAAGGTCCATGTTGAAATATGAGATGGGCCTAGAGCCCATATGATAATTTCAAAAAAAATCTCTAAGGGCCCATGTAGGTGGCATGACAAGGGGTGGTGAGAAGTTTAGTTCCATCCCGCTAGTGAAGAAAGAGTTGAACCTCCTTATAAAGATTTCTCTTCCACATACTATCGGAGCTTGAGAAGAGAACAGACCCTCGCGCACTCCTCCTCCGACGCCCGCAACGCCTCAGCGTGGCGCCGCGGGATTGAGCCGAGCTCATAACTACATGCTTATTTTTGCCGGTCAGGAACACGTAACGGATGTGCCATGATCTGAGACGTCAGAGCGTGCGCTGTTGCGACACGGAACGTCTCTCCACCCATACACGCCTATATGCGAGACATCGGCCAACCCTAGCCGCCATGAGCCGCCATGAGATCAGATCACATCTACTCCACGCCCATCGCCCCTGTCAATCCTTTTGCTGATGTTGCCGCTAGCGACTCCGCCCCGTTCACCACGTACACGGTTGACGGGAGAGCAGGCCTCCGAAAACCCGCCTCTCTAGATCCTGTACGGGAAAGGGGCAATTAGATTTTTGCGGAGTGACTACGCGACTGCTCGCCTCCGTTCAGCTACTTCCTCTACGTCTGCATCGCCTTCGTCATCACCATGTCTTCCCAACCGACGCCGAACGTGTCGTCGCTGAGAAGCTGGCTGCCAACAAGAAGGCAGCTAAGAAGGCTGTCGCCGCCACTGCCACGGCTACGGCTAACGGGCCTATTGGAGGGTATAAAACGTTTATCTCGCTCTTGTTTATTTCCGTTGTAGCACTACTAGTGTTATACGTAGATGTAGATGTTGTTAGCGTTGCCTGTGCTTGCATGAACAAATATGAGCATGTCTATGTTTCTGTTAATGCCATGCTAGTGATTTACTCGTGGATTAATTTAATTGAAAAATTGCCTATTTTCATAACAATTCAAAACCTAATGTGTGTAGGAATTTTTTGAGTAATGCTTTTGCTACTGTGTTGAAACTTGATAAGTATACCGGTACATAATTTAAACATTGACAGACCAAAACCACCTTATGGCTCACGATAATTAACGTGTTCTGGGTAGCCTGTGTTACTTTCATAGGAACGATCACTCGGAGAAGACGTTCAAGGAGGCCAATGTCTACTTTCTCGGAGCAGTTCTTAGCCTGATCAAAGATAGGTTGGTTGACGCATATTTACATGTGTGGGTTGCCAAGGATTTGTGGGAGGTGATCGAATCTAAATCCAAGACCACTGATGCTGGGAGCGAGATGTATGTTATGGATCAGTTCCACGATTACAAAATGGTCAAGAACTGTTCTGTATAGGAACATGTTCATGAGATAATATGCATCACTAAGGAGCTTGAGCTTCTTAAGTGCGAATTATCGGACAAATTTGTCGCGGGATGTATGATCGCTAAGCTCCCTAATTCCTGGACGAACTTTGCTACCACTCTGAAACATCAGAGGCATGAATTCTCGATAGAGGATGTCATCGGCCATCTGAGTGTTGAGGAACTCGAGAGCAAAGGACTCGCACGGAAAAGGGTTCGAAAGCTCTTCTGTCACCAATATGGTACAACAGAAGAACTTCAATGCCCACAAGTCCAAGGGAAAGAATTATGTCCAATAGAATACCGACTTTTGAACGAAGGTTAAGAAGACCTTCAAGAAGAACAGGAAGGGAGATGGTGCTTCACTTGTGGTTCGAAGGAACATTGGACCAACAAGTTCCCAAACAAGTACAAGAAGCTAGGTGAGGGAGTCCTGGATTAAGGGGTCCTCGGATAGACGACCTATAGCTTATGGGCCGAACTGTATGAGCCGCAAGGTGGGCACTGGATGATCAGGGTCACCGTTGCCAGGATGGAAGCCTCGAGGAGGCGTGACCTATCCTCCAAGTCATCGATCATGGATAGGCATGTTTATCTCTTCGGCATGTAACCGACCATGTGTAAACCCTTGACACCCTCGGTGTCTATATAAGCCGGAGGGTTTTAGGTTATAGGGATAGAATAGCTCATCTAGGGTTAGCTATTCGATCTTGTGGTGGATCAACTCTGTAACCCCCCATACCATGAATACAACCAAGCAGGACGTAGGGTATTACCTCCATATGAGGTCCCTAACTTGGGTAAATCTATGCCCGCTTCGTCTCCTGTTACCATCGATTCTAGTCTCATAGTTCGGGGCCCCCTACCCGAGATCCGACGGTTTTGACACCGACATTGGTGCTTTCATTGAGAGTTCCTCTTTGAACACCTAACGAATCGATGGCTCGCCTCATCACGAGCAACGAGATCTACATCTAGGGGATCCTCACCTCCAATCAGAATCTCGCAGGTGGTGACATCTTGTCGCATGCCTTCCGGATCAGCCACCATGGCCAGATCGGAAGCTTTTCCCCCGATCAGCGGATCCAGTTCGAAATCTTAGAGTTCGTCGTTGATTCACGAGGAATACTCGCTCTAATGGAACCCTCGACCTTTGAGGAGAAGCATGTATGTCTCGATGCCTCAACGCCGAAGACATCAGGCCCCACTGTTATACGGAACATGGATCCGCTTTGGCGCGGCTCCGGAACCGTCACACCGCTCATAGAATCTACTCGCCGCAACGACACACATCCTACCATCGGCTTGTTCTTAAACGATTTGTTTGATCGAATCGAAGCCATGCGTATGTCGGATGACCAGGTTTCGGTCTATGACCGACTCGGGATCAGCCCCAATGACAGGGAAATTCATGTACCTCCGGTCACCCACCTTGTTGGGGATATAACCGCACGGTGAGACCCGCCCTGGGAGTCTCCGGGTTAAAGTGGACGGCTCATAAACAGCCCAAGAGTAAGCCGTCATGGCACGAAGGCCCAACAAGAATAGCGGCTCCTAGAGTGGGCCACGAGGTGACCCGGATGAGAAGACCCGGGCGTGTAAGCCGCCTGGGAATGGTTTGAACAGGATAGGTCATAAAGATAGAGGCAGACTCGGACATGTAATAAGAGTCGGTCATGAACCTGTATGACCCGTGGTCTTGACCCCCTATATAAGGGCGAGACCCGGGGCGGCTTAGGGTGAGGTGATCGAGAGCTAGGTCAAGCTTTAGCTCCCTTGTGATCAATACAAACAAGCAATAACAAATACAAGCAGGACGTAGGCTGTCACCTCACTTCGAGGGGCCGAACCTGGGCAAACCGTGTCTTTCGTCCCTAACAACCCCTTTGAGCGCACCATGTTAGCAATGGCCTCGAATCCAAGTCCGATTGACCCGGACATCTGCCGTGACAAATCCACGACAGTTGGCGCTCACCGTGGGGCTCACGCTTGGTGGTGTTGAGTTCTCAAAGGGCTCTCTTTTGGGGCTCGAAGGATACGTGGTCGGAAAGATCAGCGAGAGTCGCCGCGGCCGACTCTACATCGACGACGCCGGCTGGGGGCTCGATGCTGAGTCGATGGAGTATGGATTTCGGGTTCCGTTCGGCGGGATCCACGTCTTCATCAGAAGGGTTGATGGATCTACACCTAGGCCGGATGTCAGTATCGACGTCATTGAATCGGCTCGGCGTCTGCAGCCTACACGGAACGTGTGTCCCATCCGTGCTGATCTGGATCAGAAGCATGTCTTCGTAGGTTTTACTCAAGGGACGGATCTGGAAGTTTCTGGGTCGCAGGAAACCTTCGTCTATTCAGAGGGTGAGTCTTCAGGCGGAGAAACAGAATCGATGTACCAGCTCTGTAACGGTGCCCTTGGGGGCTACGGCAATTCCTACGCTGAGTCGGATCACTCTGAGTCTAATAAGCTTGCGCTTCCGGCTCATGATGTCGTGTTTATGGTAGGACCGGCCCCAGGCGCGGGCGGCACGGCCGCAGGAGCCTCCACCTCGAGTGATAACCCGCCGCCGGCGGCTCAAGTCCTTGTGGAGGTGATGGACGAGCTCACGGACTTAATGGCCGCTGAGGTCACACCTGACAACCAAGCAGCTCGAAATTTGGAGATCGCAAGGATCAAGAGCCGGATGGCAGAGGAGCAATAGAGGATGGTTGAGCTACAAATCCAAATGGAGGAAGAGGCGGAGCGCATCAAGACAGACGCTTTCCGTCTCAGGATAGAGCAGAGGTCAGCCGCCGCGGTTCGTCGGAGGAGGCATCAATCCCGTCTACCAGAGTGCTATGAGGCAAGGAACCTCTTCAATACTCCAGATGAGAGGCGGGCGACGGATGTACCCGAGAGCCGCCGGATGGAGCGGCCTACGGCTCACACGGCCCGATTTAACCAAGCTTCACCTAGTGGTTTTCCAACGCCAGCGGGTCATTATTCTAATCCGGCCGAGAATATGGTGGCGGTTGTCACCCAGCTTGAGACCATTCCTATCCCGGACGAGGCACCCTTTGCAGAGGAGCTACGGAACACCATCGGGTATCTACAGACGGTCGTGGCCCAGCAGGAAAAATATACCCACAACCGGAGTCGTGTTCATTCGGCCCCTCTCCCTAGCCGCAGCTTCAGCCGGCGCTATGAGTCGCCAGCAGGTTCTAGCAGCAACCGGCGCAGAGAGATTCCAACGGGTCACCGGCCGGGAAGGAATACGTCAACTTTGGTGAACCGTGCGGGAAGCCCGCAAGAGGCGCCAGCTAGGCCGGCTCACCAGGAGCTTGCGCCCTCTATCTCAATGGGGGTAGGAGTAACCTCCAGGGCGGCAGGGCTGCCATGTCTGTCACCAGATCTGCGGAGTGAACGGCTGCCGAAGGACTTCAAAGGGCCCCGTAAGGTCCCGAATTATACCGCTGATCTACCCCCAGAGGCCTGGGTGGAAAGCTATGAACTAGCCATGGAGATGCTGGATGTTAGTGAGGCGGTGTGTGCCAAGTATTTCATCATGATGCTTGAGGGCCCGGCTCGCACATGGCTAAAGGGTTTACCACCTAACACTATCAATTCATGGGCAGAGCTCCGGGCCCGGTTCATCAAAAACTTTCAAGGGACGTGCAAGCAGCCCATGACCATTGTGGATCTTGATCACTGTGTCCAGCAGGAGAATGAGTCGGCCCATCGTTGGGTGCGGCAGGTCTCGACGATCATCCACTCATCAGAGCAGATCACGGCGGCTCAAGCAGTACTGATCTTGGAGAAGAACTGCCACTTTGTCCCTCTAAAGCAGAAGCTTGGCCGGCTCAAATGTACGTGTCAGGACATGGGAGAGCTCATGATGGCTCTCACAAAATATGCCGACTCTGACAGCACGAAAGACCCGGGTTCTGATGATGAGAAAGCAGGTCTAAACATCCTGTATTATGACACTTTCCGGCGGATGAAATTGCTTGACAAGGATTTAAAACCATCATCCACCGTCTTTCATGGGGTGGTCCCAAGTAAGTCGGCACGTCTGGTGGGCCAGATCTCATTGGAAGTGGCCTTTGGTGATGAATACAACTACAGGGTGGAATCCTTATGGTTCGAAGTGGTCAAGATCAAGAGTCCTTATCATGCATTGTTTGGACGGTCGGCTTATCCTAAGTTCATGGCCAGGCCCTGCTATGTTTACTTGTAGCTCAAGATGCCCAGCTTAAATGGTACCATCACTGTTCATGGCAACCGCAATACGGCTATTGAGTGTGAGGAAGGAGATGCGGCTTACACAGAGTCCAGTTGCGCTCAGGAAGAGCTTAAGTTCTACAAAGAGAATGTTGACCCGGAGGATATGACCCCGCTGAAAAAGCCCACCACAGAAGCAGAGCCGCCCCTCAAGTTTTTGGCGGATGATACCAAAGCCGTGGACTTCACTCCGGGTGATTCATCTAAACAGTTCATCATTGGAGCTCACATGGATCCCAAATAGGAAAGCACACTCATCGAATTCATCCGTGAGAATCGGGACATCTTTGCACGGAAACCTTCTGACATGCCGGGTGTACCGAGAGAGTTCGCTGAGCACAACCTTAACGTGGATCCGAAATTTAAACCGATTAAACAGTTTTTACGGCGGTTCAATGAAGAGAGGCGCAAGGCTATTGGTGAGGAAGTTGCCCGGCTCTTGGCAGCAGGTTTCATCGTGGAAGTTTTCCACCTGGAGTGGTTGGCTAACCCAGTGTTGGTGCTCAAAAAGAACGGTACCTGGCGTATGTGTGTGGACTACACGGACCTTAACAAGGCTTGTCCGGCTAATCCATTTGCTCTCCCTCGCATTGACCAAATCATTGATGCTACGGCGGGGAGTGAGAGTTTGTGTTTTTTGGATGCATATTCGGGTTATCATCAAATCAAGATGGCGGTTAAAGACCAAGAGAAGACGGCTTTCATTACACATTTTGGGGCATTCTGCTATGTCTCTATGCCCTTCGGGCTCAAAAGTGCCCAGGCGACTTATCAGCGATGCGTACAGAACTGCCTTCACAGTCAGATTGGTCGTAATGTTCATGCTTATGTAGATGACATCGTGGTCAAATCAAGGAAGAAGGAGACTCTCTTGGAGGATCTGAAGGAAAATTTTGATAATCTCCGGGTCTATAAGATGATGCTTAACCCGACCAAGTGTGTCTTTGGTGTTCCAGAAGGAAAGCTTTTGGGTTTCCTGGTCTCTGAGCGTGGCATTGAGGCTAACCCGGATAAAATCAAGGTTATTACTTCTCTAAGAGAGCCGGCTTGCATTAACGATGTCCAGCACTTGGCAGGGTGGATTGCTGCATTGAGCCAGTTCATAAGCCATCTTGGAGAAAAGGCTATTCCTTTGTATCAAATGATGAAAAAGACAGACAAATTTGTCTGGAGTAAGGCGGCGGGTGACGCACTCGAGGAGCTTAAAAACAGCTCACTGAGCCACCAGTGCTGGCCGCTCCAGCTGAAAAAGAGCCGCTGCTCCTTTATGTGGCGACGAATAACCGAGCGGTGAGTGCTGCAATTGTGGTCGAGCGCAAGGAAGCCGGAAAGGAGTATCCAGTGCAAAGACCGGTTTATTATGTCAGTGAGGTCCTGACAGAGTCTAAGCAAAGGTATCCACATTGGCAGAAGCTGGTGTATGGGGTCTTCATGGCCAACCGCAAGTTAAAACACTATTTCTTAGGGCACCAGATAATTGTGGTCAGCTCTGCTCCGCTCGGAGACATTATTGAGAACACAGAAGCCACAGGAAGAATTGCTAAGTGGGCATTGGAGCTGGGACCTTTCAATGTGAAATATGTGCATCGCACAGCTATCAAGTCCCAAGCCCTTGTGGATTTCGTAAATGATTGGACGGAGTGTCAGGCCCCCGAGGAAAAGCCGGATAACACATATTGGACTATACACTTCGACGGATCCAAACAGTTAGAGGGACAGGGGCAGGAGTTGTTATGACATCCCCCAAAGGTGATAAGTTTTGTTACGTGCTCCGGCTGATGTTTCCCTGCACTAACAATGCGGCTGAATATGAGGCTCTACTTCATGGTCTTCGATTAGCCAAGGAGATGAACTTGAGTCAGGTCAGGTGTTTGGGCGACTCAGATCTGGTGGCTCAGCAAGTTTCTGGTACTTGGGATTCCAAGGACCCGTGGCTGGCGGCTTATCGACAGGCGGTTGATATTATTGCGGGTCACTTCAAGGGATATCAAGTAGATCACATTGACCGTCATAGAAATGAGGCGGCTAATGCTTTATCACGGTTAGGGTCTCAATGAAAGCCGGTGCCACCCAACGTCTTTTTGGACGTCTTGCACCATCCGACTGTCAAGATACCTTCAGAAGAGGAGTTGATAGTTCCTGACCCGGAGGCAGAGTTAGTGGCGGCTCTACATGCTATTCCAGATTGGACTATTCCTTATTTGGCCTATTTGACCCGGGGCGAGTTACCTGAGGATGAAGACCTAGCCAGAAAGGTCACCCGGCGTTCTAAGTCCATGACCATAGTCAATGGTGAATTACATAAATGTAACGTAACAGGGGTCTTCCAACGTTGTGTCTCGCCAGAGGAGGGCCAGCAAATCTTGAGTGAAATTCATGCTGGTGATTGCGGGCACCATGCCGGCTCAAAGTCATTGGTGGCCAAATCTTTCTACCATGGGTTCTTCTGGTTGACGGCTCACAAAGATGCAGAGGACCTGGTCCGGAAGTGCGACGGCTATCAGAAGTTTGGCCGACGGGCTCATATTTCGGCTCAAGAATTAAGGATGATACCAATTACTTGGCCGTTTGCGGTTTGGGGGCTTGACATGGTGGGACCTTTCAAAAGGTCCAAGGATAAGAAAACACATCTCCTGGTGGCAGTAGACAAGTTCACCAAGTGGGTAGAGGCAGAGCCAGTCAGCAAATGTGATGCGGCTACGGCGGTGTTATTCATCAAAAAGTTGATCTACCGTTTTGGTTACCCGCACAACATCATCACTGATAATGGCACAAACCTGTCCAAGGGGGCTATGAAAAAATTCTGTCACGAAGAGCATATCCGGCTTGATGTTTCATCCGTAGCGCATCCACAATCCAACGGTCAGGCGGAGCGTGCCAATCAGGAAATTCTAAGAGGGATTAAACCACGGCTTATGGTTCCTTTGTAGCGAATGACCGGGTGTTGGGTAGAGGAATTACCCTCTGTCTTATGGAGCATTAGAACCACACCTAACAGATCCACGGGTTTCACGCCTTTCTTCATGGTATACAGGGCCGAGGCAGTATTGCCCAGTGACATCCGACATGACTCGCCAAGGGTGACGGCTTACGTTGAGACGAAGAATGAGACGGCACGTCAAGACGCATTGGATGCTCTGGAAGAGGCGCGAGAGCTAGCAGCGGCCCGGTCGGCAATTTATCAACAAGACTTGCGTCGCTATCACAGCCGCAGGGTCAAGACCCGGACATTCCAGGAGGGCGATTTAGTGCTCCGGCTGATTCAAGACCAGACGAATATGCATAAGCTCTCTCCTTCATGGGAAGGACCTTTTGTGATTAGCAGAAACCTCAACAACGGGTCATATTACCTCATTGATATACGAGATGACTCAGATACGGCGGGTCAGGAGACCCGCTGGCCATGGAACATCGTGCATCTCCGGCCCTATTTCACATAAGGGTGTAGAGACCCTTCATTGTATATTGTCATTGTACATATCATCAGTATATGAAGAAATATCATTGCAAAAAGTGAAAGGACCCGATTCAGGACAATGAGTCGCGGCGCCAGATGTTGCATCGTCATGACCCGGCTCAGGAAAATGAGTTGCGGCACCAGGTGTTACGTCGTCAAAAGTCGGCTCAAGAAAATGAGTCGCGGCACCAGATGTTACATCGTCAAAAATCGGCTCAGTAGATGAGCCATGGCGAGGGCGGCTTCTTACCTTCGGGTACAGCTTCTAACGCCTACCCGCCGGTGTCAAACACCGTATAAAATCGGCTCAGTAGATGAGCCGTGGCGAGGGCAGCTTCCTACCTTTAGCCGGTATAGCTTCTACCGCCTACCCGCCGGTGTCAAACACCGTATAAAATCGGCTCAGTAGATGAGCCGTGGCGAGGGCGGCTTCCTACCTTTAGCCGGTATAGCTTCTAACGCCTACCCGCCGGTGTCAAACACCGTATAAAATCGGCTCAGTAGATGAGTCGTGGCGAGGGCACCTTCTTACCTTCGGGTATAGCTTCTAACGCCTACCCGTCGGTGTCAAACACCGTATTGCTGAAGGGGGCTTCTTACCGACGGGTATTGCTTCTAACACCCTATCGGCTGGCTTTATGCCAATACTCCGGCTAACATGTTAGCCGCGGTTGTGAGGGCTTTTTATCGACGGGTAATTAGCACCTCATGACCCGGAGGGGGCGGCTTCTTACCTTAGGGTACAGCTTCTAACTCCTATCCGCCAGCGTTTACGCTGTATTATTACCTCCGGGTATAGCTCGTAATGAGCCGGCTTTTCTGATACAAAAATCGGCTAAGTAAATTAGCCGCGGCTTTATGCTACAAGGTTCCGGTTGACATGGTCAGCCGCGGATGGAAGTTATAAAAACTTTTGACCGACTCTCAACTGATGAAGAAGAGCCGGCGGAATTCATTAGCCGGAAACACGTCAAAAGAAGATGGTATTTTGAAAGCCGGGATTTTGCTCAAGGAAGCACAGCAAAGTATCAAAGAATATGTATATTACAAACGCTCTATATAGAGCCCACAAGTGTGAATCAAGTTTTTAAAGCCCTCTACTGCGAGAGCCGGCTATTACAAAGTGGAAGCAAGTCAACTGGCCTCCGGCCATCTTGTTCCGGCTCTTCGGACGCTTGGATCTGAAGGTCATCCATGTTCCAGTTGCAGTCAGCTAGAGCTGCAAAATTCCCTTGTTTAAAGAAAGGAGACGTGTCAAGAGCAGAGGCAAAAAGGTCCTTACTCCGGGCGGGTGTCAAGTCCTTCCATTCATATAGAGGGTCGTGAATCCTCTTCTGGTTCGCGTCATAAGCCGTCTGATAGGTGTTCAGGTCAACCTCTTCTGCTAAGACGGAGGCTAAGTATCTGGAGTCCTTGACACATCGGATATAGTCGGCTTCTATGAAATCAGAGTCGTCATCCCTCTTGGAGGGGAAGCCTTCCATCATGTCGCCCTGAGTAAGCTCCGGTGCAAAGGCCAGAGCCGGCTTATACCTGCGATCGCCCCCTGGCGGGCGGCTGATTTCTTTAACTCGACTATCTGCTTGGGCATTGTGGAGAAAAGCTCCAAGACCCCTTTGAGATTTGAAGGGATCTTGGCCTTGTACTGAACGGACTTAATGGTGAACATTGCGTCGCAGTAGAGTTGCTCTGCCAGAGTGTAAATAGCTTTCAGAGGTAATAAGCTATCAGTCGCCAGTTGACGGCTTCGAGGACATGCATGAGCCGGAGGATTTCCATGATAACTCGCCAGTTCAGATGTCATAGCAGCAATTATAGATAACTTATTAAAAAATCTCACTGAAGAGGGCGGCTGTCATCTTGGAGATGTGACGTTTCAGGGACTGCAACTCGTAAGAGACGATCATCAGCCGCTGGTCAGCATCGTCTGCCCGCTTGGTAAGAGTGGCCTTCTCAGCTATGGCGGACTCTTTGAAAGTGGCAAATTCCGCCTTAACTTTAACCAGCTCTTTGGTCAAGAGCCGGCATCTCTCATCAGTGGTGCTTCGAGCAGCCTGTTGATCAGCCAAGTTGCTCTTTAAACCGGCCATTTGTGAGCCGGCCTCAGTCAAAGATTCCTGCAAACGTTTTCAAAGCAGAGCGTAAGACTTACAAGTCTCAAACAGATTGCAAGCAATACGCCTGACACTTGGGGGCTAATGTTTTTAAAGAAGCTCCGACTCAAAAGCCAGTTTGAGCCGGCCCTTGAGGGCTATAAAGCAGCTAAAGCCCTGGTTCAAAATGATTAAACCGGCGCTTGGGGGCTACATGGGAAGATAGAGGAGGAAAGAGTACCTCATATTTCCGCTTCATGAGGTTAACCAGTTGAAGCTCCAGGTCTCGGCTGGTGGAAAGGCGGGTCATATAACCAGCATGAAGCTCCTCCACTGACATCTTCTCCAAAGCAGAAGGTTCAAAGTCAAGCTTCTTAGGGGTGTCAGCTGTGTCGACCTGCTTGGACAAAACATGAGCCGGAGGAGAATGCGACCCGGCGCCAGTGACTTTAACTTCAGGGCCAGCCGCGTCCTTGGTTGCCTGGGCAGGACTCGGCGGCTGGGCAGGACTTGGCGGCTTGGTAGGGCTCTTCATTGGGCTATCAGGGACGACGTCGCCAGCGGCCGGTTCAATAGAACGGGCTGGGACATCATCAGCCGGCTGTGGCTCATCCACCTTCGAAGGTTCCGGCTCAGGAGCAGCAGGGCCAGGAGAGGGCCTGTGGGTCTTCCGGCGCTTGGCTTGAGCCCTGGAAAGTGTGAAGATTAGAATCCAAGGGATGCTATGGCGGCTCAAAAAGCCGGAGATCATAGTGGGAAGTACTTACACCGGGTTAATCTTGGGAGGCGGCAGAGCAGTCGTAGAAGAGTCTCCAGAAGAGGGTGATTTCTGAGATAAGGCAAAGAAAAATGAGACAGCTTTAAAGGATACAAGGTGAAATCGGCTAAATGAAAATGCATACCTGTGCGGGGCGCTTCTTCAGGGCTGGCGAGTTTGGTAAACCGGACATTAGTTCGGAAGAACCGGCGCTCCGGGTCTGGCAACGCTCAATCTGTTGTTGCTTCTTCAAGAGAAAATTGGCAGCCAGATAAGCGAGAGGATGAGAAAGAGGGACCTTTTTAATAACCCGCCGCGGCTTTCGAGGGACAAAGTATTCTGAGCCGGAAGAAATATAGGTTACCTCAGGGGCGTTGGCATGGCTAGTCTCAGCATTATCCTATGAGTAGGACAAGGGTAAGTAAAATAAGATAACAAAATGGCAGAAAGTAGTCAAAATTTACCTCTGAGTTGGAGGACGGCGGTGACTCAAAATAATCCTCTCGTGGGATGGCCTTCTTGGACTTCTTGGTCAGAGTCTTCTTCTTGGGTTTCTTCAAGGGGGCACATACTCTCTTTTCCAGAAATCAGAGTCGGACTGGAAAGGTAAAGCTGGTTAAACAATAATAAGTTAGGTGAGTACAAAGTAATAAAGATAAAAAGAGGAGAAGAGTCGCCTTACGTCTGGAGCCGGATTGTTGACACTGAAAGGCGCCAGGCCGATTTCGCTACATGAGCCGGAAGCTTCATGGACAAGGCTCCGGATGGCGAGGGTAATGTCATTCTCTGTCAATGTGGATCGGCTAAAGCATAATGAGCTATCATACTTGCCTTCATATTCGCACATGAGCCGGCTTCTATGGCTCAAAGGCATAATCCGCCAAGAAATCCAGCAACGGATCAGGTCCAGCCTGATTAAGCCGTTAGCCATGAGAGCCCTGATTTTGGCATGGGCCGGTTCATATCTTGCGTTCTCGGAAGCTAAGAGCCGGCCAGGAAGTTCTGATGTTGTTGTGAGCCGGGAGGGACGATAACCTGGCAAAGGACGCTCGTTCTCAGGAGAAGTGTCCTTGCAGTAGAACCAGGTTTTGTTCCAGTCCTTGGGGTGACTCGGCATCTGTGTGGCTGGAAAGATGATATCTCTTCGCCGTTGGATGGAGATGCCTCCAAGTTCTAGAATCGGACCGGCTTTCACTTCAATTTGCCGGTTAGCATAGAAGAACTCTCGAAATAATCCTACAGACGGCCTGACTTGAAGGTAAGCTTCACAGAGCACTTGGAAGTTGCAGATATTTGAGACGGAGTTGGGGGCCAGGTCTTGTGGGTGAAGCTTATAACAGTGAAGGACATCCCGAAAGAATTTTGAGCCGGGAGGCACGAACCCTCGTTCAATATGGTCGGAAAAGACCACCACTTCACCTTCTTGAGTATTGGGCCATGTCTCATCACCCGGGACCCGCCAGCTAATGACTTCCTTGGGAAGAAGAGTGCCCGCATGAACAAAATCCGACAAAAAGTCCTCGGTGATGCACGACCCAACCCAGTTGCACGAATTGGAAGCGCGAGACATGCTGGCGGCTTAAAAAGCTGTGCAAGTTAAAAGGTGCGGCGGGTCAGGTGAAAGTCAAGTATCTACGGCGGCTTACAAATTTAAAAAGTTTTGCCATGGCCCGGCTGACGAGAGCCGGAGAGACCCCGCATGTCAATAAGGAGAGGAGGAAGAGCGAAAATCGGCTAAGTCCCAGAAAACAGGTTTCGCAAACTGCCGCTACAATTACGGATCTACAAAAGTAGGGAAAAAAGGCTCTAAATATCGACCTAGCGAAGAATGGACGAAGCAGGAGAAGAAAACAGAGCCGCGACGATCCGCGCATTGCGCACGGCCGCCCCGTACGTGACGGCGCGGCAAGGATGCGTGTTAAGGGCATCGACAGCGTCGGGAGTACATCGACGATGGCGCGGACGGAGCCCGAGCGGCGGCGGCAAAGCTTCCGAAAACCCTATCCCGGTGGCGACGGATCTAACGGGGAAGCTTGGACTTACCAGTGATGGAGTAGCAGACGCGGAAGAGGGGATGGAACGACACAGGTTGATGCAGCGGCGTGGTTGACGACGAGGTGAAAGACGGCGTTGGCGCAGAGTGCACCGGAGGAGGAGTAGATGCGTCGAAGAAGATGGGAATGCAAGCGGGAAGAAGGAAAAAGACCGGTCGTAGCAGTCCTATTTAAAAGGGAAAACGGTCAGGCACGAGAATCGAGGCCAAGGCGGGCGCCTCAATTCTCGGGATAACCATTTAAAATACGTGATTTTGTTGGTACGTCAGCGGATCTTTTGGGCAGAGCTCACGTGACGTCATGGCGGGTCATCACCGGGCGACTCATCAAGAGACGGAAGAAGAGGATGAAGTGAGCAAGCTCAAATCAACCTGGGGCCTAATGTTGGGGATATAACCCCACGATGAGACCCGCCCTGGGAGTCTCCGAGTTAAAGTGGACGGCTCATAAACAGCTCATAAACAAATACAAGCAGGACGTAGGCTATTACCTCGCTTCGAGGGGCCGAACCTGGGTAAACCATGTCTTTCATCCCTAACAACCCCTTTGAGCGCATCATGTTAGCAATGGCCTCGAATCCAAGTCCGATTGACCCGTACATCTGCCGTGACAAATCCACGACACACCTTGTCGCTACCATCGAGTGTCCGGCCAAGGATTCGTCCCGACAGCCAGAACTGAAGACAATCTACACCCTGGTCTCTAATCATTGAGACTTGATCGGCGAATCAGATGCCGGAAACCACCCTCGAGCCGGATCGTCATCGGCCCGAGACCTACCACGCGGTTCGAAATCTGTAGTTTTGAACACTCAATCTGGCGTGGAATCAAAAATTTTCCCACCCACCACCCAAGACAATCATCCCGGTACCGCACCAAAACCCGCGTCCTCAGACTTTCGGGATATCAAGCAATTACAGGGAGAATTAGTCCATCACTTTTAGGCCAGACTCCTACTCGCTAGAAGCAGAGAAAAAGGTCTTAGTGACCAAGAGATAATAGCAATTTTCATTCGCAATTGCCATGATGAAGGGATTCTTAACGCCCTGGCCCGCAAACACATTTGTGACTTTTCGGAGTTATCCGATTTGATTCAGAAATATTGTGCCATGGAAAGCGCTTGGCAATCTGAACGGTTGTTTCGGAACCAACTTTCCCCAAGCACCCTAGTGGAGATCAGAAAAAGAGAGTACCTCCAAAGCTGCCAGCAAGATACGGACCCGCCGAAAAAAGAAACATGCCTCCTTCAGGGGTCGGCACTGTCCTTGACGGACTACTTTATAAACCTTGCCCTATACATTTTGTGTTTCTAAACACAAGCCTGAGTCACAACCTTAGAGCTTGCTGGGTCGTCAGGCAAGTGACAAAGTGCGGCGAGGCTATCCTTAAAATGCCTCCGTCGAATGGGCGATCCCCATCGTCGCCCGAATACAATGCCGAAGTCCTGACGGCCTATGAAATGTTACCCTCAAGGAACAGGAGGAAAAGGGCTCTTAGAGAGCTCGAACAGGTCTACCATGTGGCAACAAATAGCACATAGGTAGACATACCGATTACCTTCGGAGATACTGACCTGCCGGCCATTCTTCCCGGTCACTCATCGACCGCACTAGTCTTGAACCCCGTTATTGATGGATATAGGCTAAACAAGGTTCTAATGGACGATGATAGTGGTTTAAACCTAATATATGAAGGCACCTTGGAAAAAATGCAATTTGACCGATCTTGCACCGTGCATAGCAATACAACCTTTCGGGGAATCATTCCAGGGAAAGAAGCGCATTGTTCCGGACGTATCGTCCTGGATGTAGTGTTTGACACACCTGAAAACTACTGATCCGAAGAACTTCTCTTCCACATCGTACCCTTCTCAAGCAGCTATCACGCCCTATTGGACGTGACGCCTTCACAAAGTTTCAGGCTATACCCCATTACGGCTACATGAAACTTAAAATGCCAGGAGCAAATGGAATGATCACGATCTCTAGTGATCCGAACATAGCCCTTCAGGCCAAAAACAAAACGGCAGCACTCACCCTCGAGGCATTAGCTGAGACTTTCACTACAGAAGAACTGACCGCACTATGGTCAACAGTTAACAAGGATGATGTGATCCTTAGCAAAAGGCCCAAGTCCACGTCCTTCAAACCCGCAGAGGAATTTGTCAAATTTCAAGTACATCCGACGGACCCCAATAAGACAACATCCATCGGAGCCTAGCTCGATCCCCTTGTGGATGAGGCACTGTGGAATTTTCTTCGAGAAAATTGGGACATTTTTTCCAAGCATCCTTCCGATATGCCCGGAATACCACGACGGCTTGCTGAACACGGTCTAAACATTATCGCAGGCTTTAAGCCCATTAAACAGACTCTTCATCGCTTCTCCGAACCCAAACGGCAAGCTATGGGGGAAGAATTAGCTAAACTGCTAGAGGCCGGTTTTATTCGGGAGATCAAGCACCCCGAATGGTTGGCAAACCTGGTGATGGTACCAAAGAAATACAGGTCATGGCGGTTGTGTGTTGATTTCAAAGACCTCAACAAATCCTACCCTAAGGACCCTTTCCCCTTACCACGCATAGACTAGATCATTGACGCCACAACCGAACACGATTCGTTGTGTTTCCTCGATGCCTACTCTGGATACCATTAGATTAAAATGAAGGAATCCGATCAAGCGACAACCGCATTCATCACCCCCTATGGGCCATTCTGCTTCAACATGATGCCTTTTGGGATAAAAAACGCTAGGGCCACATACCAGCGCATGATCCAAACGTGTCTCGCGACTCAGGTCGGTAAGACAATTGAGGCGTATGTGGACGACTTGGTAGTTAATACTAAACATGTCAGCCAGCTGATCGACGACCTACGGTAAACCTTTGCCAGCCTACGCGAGTATGACATACGACTCAATTCGGGAAAATGTGTATTCAGAGTTCCTTCTAGTAAGCTGTTTGGATTCATCGTCTCTCATAGAGGACTAGAAGCAAATCCAGCTAAGATCCGCGCCCTATCGGAACTTGCAATGCCTACAAAGCTGAAGCATGTCCAGTGGCTAGCTGAGTGTGTAGCGGTGTTAAGTCTCTTTATCTCCCGCCTCGAAGATAAAGCTTTACCACTCTATAAGCTGCTGAAATAGACCAACAACTTCGAGTGGACCAACAAAACAGCGGCTGCACTAGAAGAAATTAAAACACTACTTGCAACCAATCCCATACTCACAACACGAGGCGCCAGTGAGCCCATGTTTTTATACATATCGGCCACCAATCAAGTGGTCGGCGCGGTGCTCGTCGTTGAACGAGATGAGGAAGGATATAAATTCCAAACTTAGAAACCGGTCTATTACGTGCCAGAAGTGCTAATGCAGTGCAAGTCAATATATACGCACTACCAAAATATTGCCTACACAGTGTTTATGGCATCAAGGAAACTCAAACGCTACTTCCAAGAGTGTGCGGTAACAGTGGCATCCGAAGTCCACCTGAACGATATAATCAACAACAGGGACGCCACCGGCCACATAGCCAAGTGCTCCATTGAGCTCCTTCCCTTTGAAATAACCTATAAGCCATGTCGTGCCATAAAATCTCAGGTATTGCAGATTTCCCGGCTGAATGGACAGAGGTCAAGCTCCCCAAGGAATACAACACATATTCCCATTGGAAAATGTACTTCAATGGATCCAAAACCTTGGTTGGACTGGGGGCTGGAGTTATCCTCACATCCCCCACAGGCGATAACGTGCGATACATGTTGCAAATCATTTATGCTGACTCCGACAATGCATCCGAATACGAAGCTCTCCTTCATGTTATTTGCATGGCAGTATCAACGGCTAGAGGTACAGGGAGACTCCAACTTGGCCATCTCCCAGATCAATGGCGAATTCGACGCCAAGAACCCGAATATGGCGGCATACAGAAATATCGTCCTAAAAATATCTGCTCGGTTCGAAGGGTTGGAATTTCACCATGTTGCTCGCGACAACAACCAAGCCGCCGACGTATCGGCTCGTATGGGAGCCGAACGCGACCCTGTCCCGAGAGACACCTTTCAGGAGTGGCTCTTCAAGCCATCCGTGGTGTGGCATGACGAGGACAAGGGCGCCGGTCTAAATACGGCGGGCGAGGTTGTTCTCCCTATAAACGAACCTGACAATCAAATCTTCGGCGACTCCGTCATGGACGAAACGCCTTCAGCTCATGAGGTAATGACACTAATTGCATCGTGGACAGAGCCCTTCCTCGCTTACCTTCACCTCAAGGAACTCGCCGAAGACCAGACAACTACGCATAGTTCGGCGATCCAAAGCCTACAAAGTACACGAGGGTGAGTTATACAAGAAAAGCACCACCGGAATATTACAGATGTGCATATCCGAGGAAGAAGGACGGGAGCTCCTAGCCGAAGTTCATGCAGGCATGGGCGGCCACCATGCCATGGCAAGAGCCTTAGTTAGCAAGGCCTTCCGAGCCGGTTTCTATTGGCCTACAGCTCGGACGGACGCCCAGTCACTTATTAAACATTCTGTAGGGTGTCAACTCTTCGCAAATCAAAGTCACATGCCCCCAATAGCTCTTCGGACTATTACGATCACTTGGTCGTTCGCGGTCTGGGGGCTGGACATGGTCGGACCCCTTAAAGGGGGGACCAAGAAGAGCAAATACCTACTGGTCATGGTCGACAAGTTCACTAAATGGATAGAGGCAAAGCCCGTAAAATCAGCCAAGTCCGAGCCAATGATCGACTTTATCTTCGACGTAGTACACCATTGCGGTGTCCCGCACGGTATAATAATGGATAATGGATCCAATTTCATGGCCCAAGAGGTCAAGGATTGGTGCGCACAAACGGACATTAAGCTCGATTATGCATCAGTCTATCATCCGCAGACCAATGGACAAGTAGAACGAGCAAATGGTCTCATTATGAGCGGCATTAAGCCACGTGTGGTCCGATCTCTTCATGAGTCCAACTGCCATTGGGTGGAGGAGCTCGACTCCGTTTTATGGGGCCTGCACACCACCCGAAACAGATCAACGGGTTACACACCGTTCTTCATGGTCTATGGGGCAGAGGCAGTCCTCCCCTGTGACATTATTCACGATGCACCAAGAGTGCTCATGTACGAGGAAAAGGAGGTCGAGTTGGATCGGTAGGACGACCTAGATGCCTTAGAGGGAGAGTGCAACATAGATAGGGCTCGCTCTACGTTTTACCAGCAACCAGCATGACACTACCAGAGTAGGGAGGTCAGGGCAAAAGCATACAACGTAGGCGAACTCGTCCTATGAATCCCGGAGAAGCAGAAGCATAAACTCAACCACAAATGGGAGGGCCCCTTCATCATCGACGAAGTACTCGCGGGAGGAGCCTATCGTCTTCGGAGCCCATCGGACAATCGCCTTTAAACAAACCCATGGAACGCAACTCGTCTTCGGCGCTTCTACGGATAAACCTGTGTCATCCAATTCTCCAATATTTTTCTTTTTTCTTGTCTCCTTTTTTCTTTTTCTTCCCTTACCAGTTTGTTGTTTGATAGGATTGATTTCTTTTTGTATTTTCGGTCAAACCGATATTGTACTAAGGCTATCGGTATACACTATAAAGTGTTAGATCCGAACCCAACACCTGGGGGCTTCTTCTCAACGCCATCGTTTTTATATTATAAGTATTTACTCACACTTATCGTGTACACATATTTCCTTTGTCACGCTCAAGCCATCATATGCATCAATTCAAACTAAGACTTTGCTAAGCATGATTTACCCTCTATGTTCCCAACTATTCGGCTAGAGGGTAAAGGGAGCACCTCTATGATTGTTACGACCGGGTCATCCGGATACGTACCTCAGATGGGTGAAGCCGAAAGCTAGCTATCTTAAGTAGACAATTGGTGGGCCATGACGGAAGCACTTAATACGGCTATGGCCGTTATCGCCATTGTTTGGGTTTGTTTTTCCTAAAAAACACCCTTAGCCGCATACTTGCAGTATGCGGACCTTTACCTACGATCTTCGTAGGGGCCCGAAGAAAGGTATCGATAGAGGTACTATGTTTCTCGAAAGATGTTTCTTACGCTAAGCAATAATATAACATATCTCTCTGTGTGCTTTCTGTCTGTTCTTCCCGCATGGCCGGATTACCTGGTTCCCCAAAGACAATTCACTCTTTTGGAATAACAAATTGCGAGGGACACTCCCGCGCTCTTCGCACGGGAGGGAGAAGCAGATGGCCGGTTAAGACAAAGTTTACAACATAGATTGTTCATACGAAAGTATATAAAATTACACATTCCGATGCTGATCTAAGTTATCAATTATGGTGTCTAGGGAGCAGTGTTCCTGTGAAAGGCGGGTGGCAGGCATCACTTGGTCATACACCAGGTGGAGGGGCACTTCTTGACCAACCAATCCCACGGGACCAACCCGAGCCATCCGCTCAGGGTCAAGTCCGGTGTAGCAGGTCTTGATCATTGCCCACGCCTCCCGTTCTCCCTCATGGCAAGCCGATGTATTCCACAGCTCGAACCTACTTCAAGCTCCCTTGAATCTATTGGTCAGTTCGGACATTCCTTCCAGTGGCTGTTCGGCAGGCCATAGCGCTTTTACCATGCCTTTCATTGCTTTCCGAGCATGCTCATGGAGGGCGGACAGCTCCTTTAGCACGTTCCCCTGGTAGGATCCGAACTCTTCTTCAGGTTGTCCGGACAGAAAGTCCTATACATGAAGGAAAGACATTCTTATAATACTTCCTTTATACGAAGCACTTACTAATGTTCATATCATACTTACCTAACATGCCCCTCTGAAGTTTGTGATTTTCTTCTTGGGCCTGGTCCAATTGAGCCTTTAAATTCTCAATTTCTTCGGCCTGTTTTTTCTTCTCCACTTGGAGACGGTTCATAACACCACCCAGCCTCGTGTGGGACTCGGCGTACCGCTGAGCTTCTCGGGCTTCATCCAGCTCTCTTTGCATATGCCATGTGGATTCGGCTGCTTAATAGAATCCTTGCATCAGCATGGACATTTACTAGAAATTAACAGCACCAGTATACTCACCATCGGCCTCCCGGGTGAAGCTCTTCACTTGCTCTAGCTCCGCCTTCACAGCTTGAACCTATGATTGGCTCTCCTTTAGCTCCTTGGCCAGTTGCATGTTCTGTTGCTTCGCAGTCTGCATTCGCAGCACAACAGCGTTAAAGACCCTTAATTCGGTTGTTCCGAACCAATTTAAGGCTCGGGGCTACTGGGTTTACATGAGTGTTTGGACTCTATAAAAACCGATTACTTATCTGCATGCTGGCCGATATCAACTTCATACCTTCGTCGAACCCGGCTCGGGCAGCACGAATGTGCGCGTCCGCAGAGTGAAGGGCGCCGAACTCTTGTTCGGAGAATATTGGGTACCGCACGGCCTCCCATCGTCGCCGATGATTCATGGCATTTCACACTTCCGATTTGGTAACGGATACACCATCACCAAAATCGGTAGGTACTGGATTGGCCATGGGGGCTCCTGTAGCAGGACCTGCATGAGTTGTGGCTCTAGAATTATGGGGTTCACCGGATGCCCTGGCAACCTCTTCGACGAGAGAAGACTCGGCATTTCTCCTAATTATTTCAATGAAATAAATGGTCATAAGGCTCTATTTATTATGATAATAAGCGGATAACCGAACAATGTACCTTTGGGTTTAGCGGGTAGGCTGATTCGTCCTCGCGGCCGGCTCTTTGGTAGGATTCCTGTTTGCTTCCGATTCAGCCATAGTCTCTGTTGCTAGTGTATGACGCATGGATCGACGACATTTGGAGTCGGAGTCGGCGCTTTCGAGGCACTGTTGGTAGCTTGCCTCTTGCGGGACGAGTTCTTCTTCTTCTTATCCGTGGCAGGGATGGAGAAAGACCCAGGGTAATTGACTATGATAGCCACCGTTCATTGGTTGAGGCTGACTTGATAATAGACTCCATCTTCAAAATCAATTAGAAGATCCGGGCCCTCATGGAAACCCGGATCATCATCATGTGAATAGCTTTCGGGCTGAGGGACCGGATAGTTGACTGTCTCAATGAAGCTCCTCCATTCCTATTCATGCAAGACTTCGGTAAATAAAGTACGGAATGGAAACCCTGAACTATGTTTGTAGAGGGAAAAGGGCTTACCCATTCGATAGGATTGTGGGTTGAGTATCCTTGCTTGGTTGCCTGCCGAATAAAGTCTTCTTGCTCCCCTTTATACAGGTCGGCAAGGGCGGCGGCCAACGCCGCCTGGTTGGCGGGCCCTAGTCTTCGGGAGTGTGTGGTGTCGCTTGTCCCGTTATAGCGCCACAAGCGGTGCACCCTTTGTTGGAAGGGTTGCACGCACCGAGAGATGGCAGCGGCCATGACATCGATCATGGTTAGTTGATGGTGGGCAAGCATCCGCACCCGAGCTGCTAGGCATTGCACTTCGGCGCTTTCCTCTTGGGACGAACTCCTCGACCGCTAGTTGTATCTCTTCTTCAAGGAGGCATCGGAGTATTCAGGTAGACATGTCTGAGCTGGCTCGAACAGGGGAACGTCTTCAATATAAAACCATTCTAAAGTACACTCTTTGGATTCCTTTGGTGTACCCATCGGATACCCCGTCCCCGCTGTATGGCACACTTCGGCTCCGCCGACCTCCAAAATTGTCTTGTCCCGAGTTAGGGGGACGAAACAGAAATATTTTCTCCACAATCCGAAATCGCCTCGCAACCTAAGAACATCTCGTAGAGGGCGACGAAGCCTCAGATGTGCAAGATGGGACCCAGAGTAAGGTGGTGAAGATGGATCCCATAGAATTTCAGCAATCCCCTTAGAAACGGGTGGATGGGAAACCCGAGGCCCCGCGGGAGAAAAGGGATGAAGCATACACGTTCCCCCTATGAGTATTGGGGAAACGCTCGGCGAAAGCTTCATTGTTGCAGGAGATTAAACCTGCGCGGGTCACCGCTAGATCTGAAGGAGGGAGATACCCCCGGGTCTCTAGATCATGGAGCCGCATGAGTGCTACGGAGCAGCAAGTGCAGTCCCCCGGACGTGAACCATAGGGGCACACAGAGGAGCTGGGGGCATTAGCCATGTCTTTCGTGGGTTTTTTGCTTGAAGCTTTTTCCGATGGGGAGGAAGAAGATGTGGTCTGAACCACGATGTTGTTTGATTACATGGGTAATGCCTCCGTTGCGGAGGGATAAGATTGTAAAAATCACTGACCACTCGCCTCCCCACGATGCGCGGAAATCGAGGAACACAAGCAGTTATTATAATGGACCTACGCTCCCAGCACTTGGCATCTTGCCGAAGACTGGTCAGTTGCCGAACAAGGAGGAGTGAGGGACTGGCCTTGCAAGCCGAAGATGACGACACGAGGAGATTGACCGGATATATATCAGAGTTGAAGGCTAGTCCGGGGGCTACTGAGGGAGTCTTGGATTAGGGGGTCCTCGGATAGACGACCTATAGCTTATGTGCCGAACTATATGGGCCGCAAGGTGGGAATTGGATGATCAGGGTCACCGTCGCCAGGATGCAAACCTCGACGAGCCGTGACGTATCCTCCAAGTCGTCGATCATAGATAGGCATGTTTATCTCTTCAGCATGTAACCGACCATGTGTAAACCCTTGACACCCTCGGTGTCTATATAAGCCGTAGGGTTTTAGGTTATAGGGATAGAACAACTCATCTAGGGTTAGCTATTCGATCCCGTGGTAGATCAACGGTGTAAGCCCTCGTACCATCAATACAACTAGGTAGGACGTAGGGTATTACCTCCATAGGAGGGCCCGAACCTTGGTAAATCTATGTCCCCTTCGTCTCCTGTTACCATTGATTCTAATCTCACAGTTCGGGACCCCCTACCTGAGATCCGCCGGTTTTGACACCGACACCAGGGCCGGACTCCATGTCTGCCAATATGATTGTGGGCAACAATGAAAGTGGTGCATCTTGGTATGTTAATTTATTTAATGTATTTTTAGTTTGTCAATCCACCGATTGGTGGGTGGACACAGGTGCAAATATTCATGTGTGTGCTGACATGTCATTGTTTTCTTCTTATCAGGTCACAGGCCATGGGTCCATATTGATGGGGAATGACGCAAGTGCTTCTGTTCTTGGTGTTGACACGGTTGATCTTATGTTTACTTAGAGAAGGATCGTGCAACTAAAGAACGTGTAGCATGTCCCCGCCATCAAGAAGAATCTCATTAGTGGCTCCTTTCTATGTAGAGAAGGGTTTAAGTTTGTCTTTGAGACTAATAAAATAGTTGTTACAAAATATGGACCTTTTGATGGAAAAGGTTATGAATGCAGAGGTATGTTCCGCATTCCCTTGCGTATTTTTGTAATAAAGTCATGAATAATATTCATTCGAGTGTTAATCAATCTAAAGTTTGGCATTCACGTCTTTGTCACATTAGTTTTTGTGTTATGTCTCGGCTAGCAAAACTGAATTGAATCCCGAGTTTCACATTAGCCAAAGGTTCTAAGTGCCATTCACGTGTGCAAGCAAAGTGACCTCTCAAGCCTCACAAGGCCGTGGAGGAGAGACAGTTGGCGCCATTAGAACTCATACATTCTGATCTTTGTGATATGAATAGTATGTTGACTAAAGTTGAAAGAAATATTTCATGACATTGATAGATGATTCCACTAGATATTGCTATGTTTATCTGTTAAATACTAAAGATCAGGCTCTACAGTACTTTAAAATCTATAAGACAGATGTTGAGAATCAACTTGAAAAGAAAATTAAACGAGTCCGGTCTGATCGTGGTGGACAGTACTTCTCAAATGAGTTTGATTCTTTTCGTGCGGAACACGGCATTATTCATGAGAGGACGCCTCCCTATTCACCCCAGTCAAACGGGGTTGCCGAACGGAAAAACCATACTCTAACTAATCTGGTTAACGACATGTTAGATACATCGGGTTTATCCAAGGCCTGGTGGGGGTGGCTATATTGACTTCTTGTCATGTCCTGAATAAGGTTCCGACAAAAGATAATGAGGTCACTCTCTATGAGCAGTGGTCGAAGAGAAGGACAACTCTCTCCTACTTACGTACTTCTGGTTGTTTGGCAAAAGTCAATGTGTCGAGCCCAAAAAAGTGTAAGCTTGGACCAAAAACCGCAGAGTGCATTAATTTGGGCTACACTAAGAATAGCGTTGGCTATAGATTTCTAGTAGTGAAATCTGAGTTACCAAACATGCAAGTAGGTACAATTATAGAGTCTAAGGATGCAATATTATTTGAGGATATTTTCCCCATGAGAGATATGCAGAGCACTTCTAGACATGAATCCGAGGAGACTCCTGAGCCTGCCATTCCTAGGAAATATTGTGAATAAACACATGATGAAAATCCCGAGGAGGATGACGAGGAAACCCTTGGTAGGGGAAAGAGACAAATGACTGCAAAGAACTTTGGTGATGATTTCCTCATGTACCTCGTGGATGATAATCCCACTTCTATTTTAGAAGCATATGCATCTCCAAATGCTGACTACTGGAAAGATGCGGTCCATAGCGAGATGGATTCCATCATGTCTAACGGGACTTGGGAGATTACTGAATGTCCCTATGGTTGCAAACCATTGTGATGTAAGTGGATGTTCACAAAGAAGCTTAGGCCTGACGGTACAATTGAAAAGTACGAGGCTGGACTGGTGGCCAAGGGTTTACCCGGAAAGAAGAAAATTTCTTTGATACTTATTCACATGTGACCAGATTTTACCACCATTCGTGTACTATTCTCATTGGCGGCCTCGCATGGTCTTCTCTTCCTCCAAATGGATGTCAAGACGGCTTTCCTGAATGGAGAGCTAGATGAGGAAATCCATATGCAACATCCAGATGGCTTTGTGATAGATTATCAAGAAGGAAAGGTGTGTAAGTTGTTGAAATATTTACATGGCCTAAGACAAGCACCTAAGCAATGATATGAAAAGTTTAATACAACTCTCACATCTGTTGACTTTGTTGTTAATCAAGCTGACAAATGTGTATACTATCGTCATGGTGAGGTCGAAGGAGTTATACCACTATAAGAAATCTGTTAATCCATAACAAGTTTTTGTTGATGTTCCTAGAAACGGTCAAGGATCATGAGGGATTACGTGGGTCTGTCGTGGGATCCGTCATGAATCCACTCGTGGCTGGTTGGTCCTAATAGGCAGAGTTTTATATTTCATTTTTACTATGTTGAGACCGTCACAGATTTTGTTGTTGTTGACGTGCCGTGATGGGATTGTTTCAGGTCATGGAACGTTTTGTTTACACTATGCCGTCGTGAACTGACTCGGCCAAACTGGCGGTCATTGAGTCATTGCGCGCGATCGGGCTCTACATATTTTTCAACTATGTAAACGTGTCAAGTTACGAGTTGGGCCACTTCATGAACCGGTTCGATCACACTGACAGTGCGACGAACCTGCAATGCTAGCCGGCACCGTGGAATTTATACCAAAAAAACAATTGGCAAGAGGAGGTACTCGAACCCACTAGCTCACGAACTAAGGTGTCCCCAACCTGGCCAGTAAGCTACAGGTACAAAAGTAGGTTCGCCTTACATCTTATTTTTACAATACAACAGAACTTCAGTCTTAAAGAATATTTTTATAAAATGCTAAAGTGAGGCAGCTAGGTCCGAACAGTGGACCTCTAAATTTAGGCGTTGATCACTTCCCCACTGTGGTCAACTCAAAAAAATAAAATAAAAATGTCCGCGATTCTGGCTAAGTTACGATTCATCAACTGAAAATTTTCGAACTTTGTACATTGAATACTACTTCCTTTCTTAAGGGCCATTCAGTACTAATTATATATAGGCCAATTACGTCTATTGATCGTCTCCCATATACTTGGGCTGCCCTGTACGCTAACCATGTGATTTTCTACTGTCTTTTTTTTGCCTAAGTATATGTTAAATTTTCCTTTATTTTTTATCTGTATATTTATTTTCCCCATCTATACATGTTACAATATTAATGTAAAATTATTCTGTATTTTCAATCTCTATTCTAATTTCGTTATCGTGTACCTAGAAGAGGTAAACATGAAATTTATATAAAATTCACTTGTATTGAATAAGTTCAACGTTAAAAAAAAATATATAGATCTTCATTCGGGACCAAAAGCATGCAATTATTTTATATCTTCATCATATTTCTAAAAGTACACAATTATTAGAAAGTTGACAACACGTGGTTTGAAAACTGTTGAACTCCTCTTAAATTTTATTGTGTAATAATAATAAATTTTAGAAATCTATTAAAATGTCAAACTTGCTTGTCAAAAGGTAAGAATATTTTTACACAATAATATTTTAATGCATGTTGAACATTTTCTAAAACACGTTGGACATTTTCTTAAAGACCCTGTTTTTCAACATTTTCAAGGCATGACGAATATTTTTAAAAACACCTTGGCAATCTTCTAATTTAGAAAAATGCACAGGAAATCAGAAAATTTTGAAGGCGAAGGGACCGTTACTTCATCCGTTGACCTAATGTTTTGTACACTTAACATACTCCCTTTGTTTATTTTTTACTCTACGTATAAAGTTTGGTCAAAGTCAAACTTTGTAAAGTTTGACTAACTTTATATTGAAAAATATTAACATTCATAATATGAAATCAATATTATCAGATGCACCACCAAATGTATTTTCATACTATGTAATTTTCGTATTGTATATGTTCATATTTTTTGATATAAATTTGGTCAAACTTTGCGTAGCTTGACTTTGACCAAATTTTATACGCATACTAAAAAGAAACGGAGGGAGTGCATTAGTACATGAACCGTGTCAAAAAATTCAATTTGCAGTGTTCGTTTGCTATATTTAAGGCATTTCCAGGCATTTACTGAATATAAGTCAATTTGGAACTGCAAGTGCATGAAAAAGTTGGCAAAGTTGTATTGAAAAATCCTACTTGTGTTATTGGGTCTATGTTTGTGTTATTGGCCGTTGCTTCATCGGTTGGCCTTGATTTTCTTTCAACACTTCAAAGTTGACAAAATTATTTTGAAAAATCATATTTGTATTAACGAGTGTATGTTTGGTTCTTATCCAAGAAAAGGAAAGGGATTCCAAACATCAGGGTGCCAAGACTTGACCCCGAACATAGAGGTTACTAGTCATTTTTTATTCCAAAAGATGCAAGCGAAGTCTGAAGAACATGAAACTTGGCATGGTGCTCTCATATGACACCTAGAGGTTGTCGTAAAGGTTTTAGAAGGATTTGCAATAATTGTAACATAAGTTTCTTAAAAGCAGTGCCATATGTGAAGAAGAATCTAGGTCTTGCGAGGGAACAAGTCATATTCGAAGGAGATACGAATGTTGCTTGCCTGCTTCATCCGTTGGCCTTGAATTGTTTTCTACATTCAACATACAACATTACATGATCAATGACAAATTGTGTCATTTTTTTGTGTTTGTTTGCTATATTAAGTTATTTTGTGCATTTCTAGGCATTTAATGAAAAATACCAATTTGGAATTACAAGTGCTTGTACAAGTTGCCAAAATTGGTCCTAAAAATTATTTTACATTTAGAAAAACAATAATTGATAAAGATATATTTTAAGTTTAGAAAAACAATAATTGATTGATGCTCACTCAAAATAGAATGTGTAATATATCAAAATATTCTGAAAAGTGTTCTTTGGGCATTCTACTGATTGGAAATAATATTGTTCAACATAAAAATATATGTTAGATATTTCCCTTCGTTCTTAAATATAGGTCTTTTAAAACATTTCATTACAGACTAAATATGAAAGTATATAGACATATTTTAAAGTGTAGATTCACTCATTTTGCTTCGTATGTAGTCTGTAATGGAATCTCTAAAGGGACTTATACTTAGGAACGGAGGGAGTAGATTTAAAAAGAACTAAATAACACTTGTAAATATATGTAGTATATTAGATGTAAAAATGTGTTGGGATATATATCTTTTGCAAAATACTTTACAAGGATGCCTTACTTAGTAAAGTAATGCTACATGTACGAAGAGTTACGTGTAAGGATTAATTACAGGCTAAGTTGGCTTAACAGGATTGAAAAGAAGGAGAGTGAAGCGGGACCATCCCGGTTGAAATTAGGGGGCCGAACAAATTTAAAGTAAGACTCTGCAATTGTTTGTAAGAGCCTGTACGTCTAGAATTATTGTACTTAGTATATATAAAATAAAACAAAATCTAGGTTGTCTTGCTTGCTGTTGGGCAGAGTACAACAAAAGACCATTAATTAGGTTCCTAGCTGAGTATGCATGTATCCTGGGTGAAGAAAACCTTCGCTTCTGATTGGTTCACTCTACACTCACACGGATCGCGAGTCACAGCCGTCAGATCGTTTCCAATCCAACGGTGGCAGATTGGTTCCCGATGCCATCTCCCCTGTTTCTTCCCCATGGTGGAGCCGTCGCCTGTCGATCCTTCCAGATCCTCCCATCGCCTTCCTTCCTCCATCCCCTAATCCACATCTTCCTTATCCTAGCAACTCCCTTCCTCCATCCGCTCAAGCACAGCCCCACGAGTCCACAAAGCCATCAAACCCTTTTGCGGATGCCACGCTGGGCCGCCGAGGGGTCTGCATCAACCGGTCGTCGGGGAGCAGCGCGGTGGCGCACGCTGCTACCGAACGCCAAACGGTGAGATGGCCTGCGCTTCCGGAGCGTCGGCCGACGGGGTCTACGGCGCCAGCGGGTTGACTTCCCATTCAGCCATGACCGGTGCCTGTCTCACTGTAGGGCTCTTGCCGTGTTTCCCCCCTCGACGACGGCCTCGTCCATACAGGCAACCATGCCCCTAAATGCCGATCTGGCGCCGGTGCCGTTGATGTGGCCGGTGCCCGAGTCGCTGCACGGCGCGAGCGGCTCCCTCGTTGGCGTGCCGAACCGAGGGAACGGCGACGGGCTCGCAGACTTGGACGGGGCTGGCATGAAATACCTGACGGGCGTGCTCGAGGTCGCTACGGCGGCGACGGGCTCATGATCACCCTGCACAGCCACACATCCAAAGTACAGGGCGGCACGGACGTGAGCTAGATGGCGATGGGCACCGAGGCGGCCACGTGCTCGTGATCCCCTGCCGGCTGCCATGCGTGCTTGAGGAGCCAGAATTCAGGCCACCATATGCGGCGAGATCTCCTCCGAGGTGTTCTTCCGTGATGGAACTTCATGGCTGACGGTGGATCTGTTGGATGATGTTGTGCTACATTTTCTAAAATATCAACGAACTTGACTTGTCTGTAATTTGTGTTCGTGTAATTTTTTAGTGGTATTCATTTTCCTTTTATACTTTCGGCTGTAATTTATGCTTGTGATTTTCTTATTAAATTATATGAACAGAAATCTTAAAAAAATACTATGTGCTCGGAAGGCAAAAAATAATAGGCATGACTAGAATATAATTAGTGGGCTAAAGATGTGTTAAATTGAAATTAGTGGGGCAAAATTCTAATTAGGCCACAATTGTAATCAGTGGGTTGAGATTTTAACTGGGTTGATGACTGCATGGGCCGGGACTAAAAACAGTGGGCCAAAATCCTATATGGGTCGATTACTAGATGAGCCACCATGTTGGATTCATGTTGGCTGCCATGTCAGATGATGATGTGGAAAGCACGTTAACGTCGTTGTAGCACGTTAGTTATGTGTCATATATGACGGTCAAGAGCTGTCATGGATTCATGACGGTGTAAGAAGATCTGTCACGGAACGTATGGTAGTCAAATTATGACGCGATATACATGACGGATTTCAAATCCGTCACGCGCGGCCATCCATGATAGTTTTGTGCCTATCCATGACAGTTTGAATCCGTCATGTATTAACAGATTTCTTATAGAGTACCGTGCTTGTATGTTGATGGCATACTGATATTTGAAACCAACCTCAAAGTGATTGAGGAGGTTAAGTCATTCTTCTCTCAGAACTTTGAGATCAAGGACCTTGTGGTGGGTGATGTTATATTGAACATCAAGCTATTGAGAGATGCTGAGGGTGGGATTACACTTTTGTAATCCCATTATGTTGAGAAGATTTTGAATCATTTTGGATATTCGGACTGCAAAATTTCTCAAACGCTATATGATCCTAGTGTGCCGATTCGAAAGTTCAAAGCACGACTAAAGATCAATTGAAATACTCTCAAATTATCGGTTCACTAATGTATCTAGCGAGCACAATGAGGCCTGACATCGTGTTTGCTATGAGCAAACTAAGTAGTTTTGTTGCTAATCCGGGTGATGTTCATTGGCATGCTGTTGAAAAAATTATGCGTTATAGGAAAGGTACCATGAACCATGGACTTCACTATACCACACACCCATTGGTACTTGAAAGGTCTAGTGATGTGAATTGGATCTCTGATACTAATGAGATGAAGGCCACTGTTGGGTATATGTTTACCCTTGAAGGTGGTGTTGTTTCCTGGAAGACTTGCAGTCAAACGATTTAACGAGATCGACAATGGAAGCAGAATTAACAACATTGGACACATCTGGTGTCGAAACAAAAGTTCTTCGAGATCTTTTGATGGACTTGCCAGTGGTTGAGAAGCCAGTTCCGACTATCCTTATGAACTGCGATAATTAGACAATTATTGCCAAAGTAAAGAGTTCAAAGGACAACATGAAATCCAACAAATATATAAGAATGAGGTTGAAAGTTGTCAGACGGTTAAGAAGCTCCGGAGTGATAACGTTGGATTACATCCAAATGACTAGGAATCCGGTAGATCCCTTTACTAAAGGGCTATCACATGTTGTGATAGATAATGCATCGAGGGAGATGGGTATGAGTCCCATATGAGTTGCCATGGTGGTAACCCAACCTATGTGATCGGAGATCCCGTGAAGTAGGACCTAGAAAAACAAGGCAGTGGTGAACTGAGGAGAGTAAGTTTTCTAAGCCACTCCGTTGGAGAAGCAATAATCTTGGATACTGTATGATAGGATGACTACTGTCTTAATGTGTTCTAAAGCTTATATGTAAGCAAGATGTTGTTCTACAAAGCGATCTTTGGAAGAGCACACCTATATGAGACCAACTGCTGGTCACAATCTACGAGATTGGGGTGATCTCTAGTAAGCTCATGAATAGGCCAGGAGTGTGACTAATATGCTCGACCCGAGGGGTCAGCCTTCGGTAGCCTAGTACTAGTAAGACATGTGGTGAAACTTCTTTACGTCAAACTGACAATTCAAGGAATAGTCCATTGTTCAGTTGTGAAGGAGTGTAGCTACTTTCACTAGTAGGAAAAAACCTAGCAATAGCACCGGTTTTAGGTATAGCAGTAGCGCGGGGCAGCACGCTACTGCTACAACGCTATAGCTAAAGTGTAGCAGTAGCATGTGTTCGCCCGCGCTACTGCTATACCTGCTTAGCAGTAGCGCTTTTGGTAGAAAGCTCTACTAGTAGTTACTAGCAGCGCGCCTCTGCACCCGCGCTACTACTATTATACAAGTTTTCATACAGTATCATCATAATACATCATTGCCATATAACAACTCCTCATCATCATCATTTTTGTCCATGGGACATAATATAACAACTTGGTCACTAGTTATAATAACAACTCCTCCTCCTCATCATCATCATAGTACTAATAATCACTACTCCTCCTCCTTCGCATCACCATCAACTCTAACACATTGTAGCACATAATAAAATCTTCTCATCATCATCATAGTCATATATAATCAACACTAACTAATTGTTCTTAATACCTAGGACCTACTCCTGCTGCTCTCTCTCTCTCAGGTAAAAGAGCATAAAACATGTGTAGCACTCCTGCTTCATCATATTGGAGAATGCAGATGAACCTCTCTCCTAATTGTGTGCTGCACTTCTGATTGCTGCCCCCTAGTACTTCTCTGTTGCGATCCTTCACAATTTTTCTCCAGTCTTTGACTATTAAGACTTGCTCGCTTCGAGAAAAGATGAATGCACTCATGTGCAATGTAGGATATCTTGGCCGTCAGCTAACCATTGTCATGCGACCTTTAGGCTCGATCCAGCAAGGCACAACACTCATCGGGAGTCCCTGTTGAAGAACATCGTAGTAATATACTTAGCAATGAAGTTTAGCTTAAAAAATAATGTATGAAAAAGATGCACTGAGGACAAATAGTAAAAATCTTATCATCTTTCCTAAATAGATGTGACCGTATTTCAATACGCACACTAGTGGTTGCACGTTTTGAGTACTAATATCTCGAAGTCCAGGAAAATAACCTGTCTTCACAGTATCAAGATCCTCAAGCCATGAAACATAATGACCTATCTCCTCGCAGTTTAGTTCAGCCCCGGGATAGTAGTAGGTGCTGTCTACCAAGAGCTGGACATGTTTGCTTGAATGGAAATAAGATGCCAATAGAAATTAGTTGACAACTATTTTCAAATAAACAATATAAATTACTTAATAAATATGGTTGAGAAAGTCACATAATGGTAGAACTAGAGGCGTCTGCACATCGACCCAGATGTCAATATTACCTTCAATTTCATCTTCGGTACGAATATCAAAGGTGATAAGCATATTAGGCTCAAATGCATAAGCATTGCATAGTGCTCTCCAATTTTTGCATTAGTAGGTGTCTGCATTGTACAATTTTATGGCAAAAGTATAACCATGCTCGGTCCTCAAGTGAACTCTCTTTACCTCCATACTTTCCTTAGTACCGAAACCAATCTTATCCAAGACAGAAATTCTTGCATGGCAGGTGATACACTAGTAGAATAGTACGAAATTAAAATTATAAGTTGAAGCAAAAGAAGCAGAAGTCATGCTTAATTACGGAAAAATATTTGTCGTTGTTACTTACTGTATCCCCTTCGAAGGTCTCATCCTGCATGATGCCGAAGCGCCTACCACCAACTAGGTGAAGCTTGTCGCACAGGCCGCACTCGTCTTCGCAGTATTCGCACATAACGAATTCCCTTTCGTCGTCAGACATTTCCTATGTTCATAGTTGAAACATTTAAAATCGATCGAAGGCAACTACCAGGAAACTTTAGGTCTGACGAGTCTTCCTTCCTAAACTCTTATCTCACGTATATGGTGGACACTCCCTCACCGATTTTTCGATCGTCGATGATGGTCACTACTTCTCCTTCCCCTAGTGCATAACAAATATCTAGCACAAGGAGAAGAAGGAGAAGAGACCCCCATGACAACAATCGACATTCTTCTTCTCTCATATATGGTGGGCACTCCCTCACCGATTTTTCGATGTCGATGATGGTCGCTACTCCTTCTTCCCCTAGTGCATAACAAATGTCTAGCATAAAGAGAACAAGGAGAAACAACCATTATACAAGTTCTATTAAGCACTTACTATAAATAAACTAGTTCTATTAACCACTTCCTAAATAAACTATTTCCACTAAACACTTACTAAAAAACAGTAAAATAACTACATTATACAAGAACAGTAAAAAATAGTTTAGGGTTTAGGAGAGATGGAGGGAGGAGGGGGTGGGAGGAGGGAGGAGGAGGAGGGAGGAGAGAGGAGGAGGGGAGGAGGGCGGCGGGAGGAGGGAGGAGGAGGAATGAGGAGGGGGTGGGAGGAGGGAGGAGAGAGGAGGAGGGGGAGAAGGGCGGTGGGAGGAGGGCTGTCGGTGGAGGGCTTGGCCGGAGGAGGAGGGAGGAGGGGGCGGCAGGAGGAGGAGGGAGGGGCGCGGTAGGGAGGAGGGAGGAGGAGGAGGGAGGAGAGAGGAGGAGGGGGAGGAGGGCAGTGGGAGGAGGGCTGCCGACGGAGGGTTTGGCCGGAGGAGGAGGGAGGAGGGAGGTGGTGATGGCCGGAGGAGGAGGGAGGTGACAAGGTTGTTACTCCTAAGTAGGCCAAACCTACGGGGTTCCCCCCCCCCCGCTTTAAGAAAAATCACGTTGCGGCTCGCCCTTGGCCGGCTGATACGTTGCCGGCTACCTCGCGGCCGGCTGGTGCACGGCCAACAGGCTCGTTGCCGGCTAGCTCACGTCTGGCTGGCCAAGGAGCCGGCTGGGCCATGACCGGCTGCCTCTAGGTCGGCTCCTCCGTTGACCCTCGAACGAATAGGCTCCCGTCCCATCTCTCTGCGCGTGGGAACAACCACAAGACAAGACCCCCACGACGAGCCCTGACGTGGCCACAGTAATCGTCGACACGCGGGCGCGCGTGGCTACAGTGCAACCAATCGTACCGCTGACCTCGGATGACCGCGACCGGGCAGGGCAATAGTGTCAGCACGCCCCAACCTATTCCATTACCCGCCTCCGCGTGGCTATAGTGTTGCCGGCCATACCGGAGACCTCGGTCGGTTGGCACTAAGAGACACCCCTTGGGGCAGCCCGTGTCGCGGCAGGTAAGCTTCGGCCAATCGCGAAGCCAGCCGGCAGGCCCAGAGGGCGATGGGACCGCGTAGCCGGCGGGCCCTACCAACGACAAGACGGCTCGGCAAGCGGCCCACCTGGCCAGCCGGAGAGGCTGCGAGGCGAGTCCCTATAGCCGGTACTTTAGCAATATTGTAAGCCGGGGGGTTGGCCTATAAAACCCCCCGAGCAACCCCCCATGCAAAGGGAGACATATTGGAAACGCTCGCACACACGGGACCTCTTCCTCCCACATCCAAGGAGTCGGCTGCCCCTTCCTCCACCTCCAGAAAACAGCTCCAGGAGCACCATTGTAACCACCCTCGTCTATCAACCTAGACCAAGGAGGACTAGGGGTATTACCTCCCATGGAGGGCCCTGAACCTGGGTACATCATGCGTCCCCCGCCGCTTGCGCCTAATCCCACTCCCGAAGCCCGTCGGCGTCCTCCGGCTTCAACCACCTTTGATAAGCCTACCCATGGCATCTGTCGTGAGAAAACGACAACAGGAGGGGCGTGGTAGGGAGGAGGGAGGAGAGACGAGGAGGAGGAGGGAGGAGGAGGGATGGATGGACTACCTCAATGGAGGAGGAGCAGGAGCGGCGGCGGCGGCGGGCAACGACGGTGGTCGGGGAACGGCGACGCTGGCGGAGGACGGGGGTGCGGGGGAAGATATATGGTCGCCCCTGGAGCGTCTCCCGACGTCATTCTCCAGCCTATAAATTCACATCTACCCTAAAAACACCAGAAGCGCTCCCGAAACTTTTTTTCCGCCGTAGGTCTCTGTTTCGATGGGAGACCACTACACCTCCGTTCCGGCACCCTGTCGGAGGGGAGATCGATCACAGAGTGCCTATTCATCAACCTTGCAGACCTCACCATGATGTCTGATTAGTTCACCACAGACCTATGGGTATGTAGGTAGTACCAAGATGGCAATCTCTCTCTTTCGATCTTCAATACAATATTCATCGCATCTTTGCCTTGATCTATCCGATGTAATCCCTTTGTATGGTGTGTTTGTTGGGATCCGATGAATTGTGATTTTATGTTCAGATTATTCATGAAAAGTATTTGAGTCAAACCTGATTACTATGATTCTTATTTGCATGATTATCATAGCTTCGTAATGCTCTCTGACCTATTGAGATAGTTTAGCAAACTAGATTGATATTACTTTGGTGGGAGTGCTGCATTGTAGTAGATTCAACCTGACAAGTTTCTATATCCCAGTGACAGAAGGGGACAAGTTGTGTCTTTGTGTTGTTGCTACTGAGGAAAAAACGATGGGGTTTATTCATATTAATTGAGTTAACTTTGTCTACATCATCTTATTGTCCTCCAAGCATTACTCCGTTTATCATGAACTTAATACGAAGAGAGCCAAGCATAGAAGCGCTCTTTAAGTGGAGTAATAGTAGTAGGTGCAGGCAGGAGTCAACCTATTTTCTTGTGGACATGATGCCTATATACACTGTTGGGGAACGTTGCATGGGAAACAAAAAATTTCCTACGCACACACAAGATCTATCCATGGTGATGAGCATCTACGAGAGGGAGAGTGGATCTACATACCCTTGTAGATCCCTAAGTGGGAAGCGTTAAGAAATGTGGTTGATGCAGTCAAATGTCTTCAAGATCCAAATCGTTAGCCGTCCCGCGATCCAATCATAATCCGTCTTGCGATCCAATCACGATACATCCCGCGATCCAATCACAGTCCTTCCGATCTAGCATCGAACGTACGACACCTCTGCGTTCAGCACACGTACAACTCGATGATGATCTTTGGCTTCTTGATCCGGCAAGAGGGAGCGGAGAGGTAGACGAGTTCTCCGGCAGCACGATGGCGTGGCGACGGTGGTGGTGGAACTATTCCGGCAGCGTTTCGCCTAAGCACCGCCGAATCTAGAGGGAGACGATCTAGTGGGGAGAGAGGGCTACACCGTGGCTTAGGGTTGGGTGCGACTGCCTTCTCTCCCCTCCAATATATATAGGGGTGAGGGGAGGGGTCGGCGCCCCTAGGGTTTCCCCTAGGATTCGGCCAAAGGACGAGGTGAAGGAGTCAACCTCCAATCCTACTCCAAGTAGGATTCCAATCCTACTTGGAAACCCTTCCCCACTTGGTTTTTTACCTTTTCCCCCAGCTTAGCCGCATGGGACCCTAGGGGCTGGCTTTCCCAGCCCACTAAGGGCTGGTGCGCCATTCCTAAGGCCCATGTGGCCGCCCGACATGGGTGGCCCCTCCCGATGGCCTCCCGGCACCCTCGATACAACTACCGGAAATACCCGAAACTTTTCCGGTGACCAAAATGGGACTTCCTATGTATCAATATTTACCTCCGGACCATTCTGGAGCTCCTCGTGACGTCCGGGACCTCATCTGGGACTCCGAACAACCTTCGGTTACCACCATGCATAAATTAATACTACCGAAACGTCACCGAACGTTAAGTGTGTAGACCCTGCGGGTTCGAGAACTATATAGACATAACCGAGACACCTATATGGTCAATAACCAATAGCGATACCTGGATGCCCATATTGTTTCCTACATATTCTACGAAGATCTGTATCGGTTGAACCTCTATGTCAAGGATTAAGTTAATGCCGTATGATGTTCCATTTGCTCTTCGGTATGTTACTTGCCTGAGATTCGATCGTCGGTATCTCTATACCTAGTTCAACCTCGTTACCGGAAAGTCTCTTTACTTGTTCTGTAATACAAGATCCCATGGCCAACTCTTTAGTCACTTTTCTTGCAAGGCTCATTAAGATGTTGTATTACCGAGTGGGCCCTGAGATACCTCTCTGTCATACGGAGTAACAAATCCCAGTCTTGATCCATGCCAACCAAATAGACACCCTCGAAGCTACCTGTAGAGCACATTTATAGTGACCTAGTTACGTTGCGACATTTGATACACACAAGATACTCCTCCAGTGTCAGTGAGTTGCATGATCTCATGGTGATAGGAACAGATACTTGACATGCAGAAAACTATAGCAATAAACTAACACGATCATATGCTATGTTTATAGTTTGGGTCTTGTCCATCACATCATTCTCCTAATGATGTGATCCCGTTATCAAATGACATCTCATGTCTATGGCTAGGAAACCTTGACCATCTTTGATCAACGAGCTAGTCTATTAGAGGCATACTAGGGACATGGTGTTGTCTATGTATCCACACATGTATCTGAGTTGCCGATCAATACAATTCTAGCATGGATAATAAACGATTATCATGAACAAGGAAATATGATAATAACTAATTTATTATTTCCTCTAGGGCATATTTCCAAAAGTCTCCCACTTGCACTAGAGTCAATAATCTAGCTCACGTCGCTATGTGATTTACATTGTTATGAATCTCACACCCAATGAGTTCTGGGGTTCGATCATGTTTTGCATGTGAAAGAGGTTTTAGTCAATGGGTCTGTGACATTTAGATCGATGTGTACTTTGAAAATATCTATGTCATATTGTAGATACTGCTGCCAGGCTCCACTTGGAGCTATTCCAAATGGCTGCTCCACTATACGTATCCGGATTGCTACTAAGAGTCATCCGGATTGGTGCTAAAGCTTGCATCGACGTAAGCCTTTACGACAAAATCTTTATCACCTCCACAATCGAGAAATATTTCCTTAGTACTCTAGTTACTAAGTGTTGTGGTTTTGTCACGGCAGATGTCCGGGTCACGGACTTGGGTTCGGGGCGAGGCGCAACTACGTGGCGGCTTGAAGGGGTTGGTTGGAATCGAGAAGACACGGAGTTTTACCTAGGTTTGGACCCTCATGTCGAGGTAAAAGCCTACGTCCTGCTTGTCTGGTATTGATGATGATGAGGATCTCTCGGTTACAAGGGTGCAATCGCTATCTCTAATCTCGAGAGCCTCTAATCTGTCTATCTCTAATCATGTGTTGTCTAAACTTGTAGACTTGTGTCTCTTGAGAATCTGTCTCTCTAGGGGTGCTCTACCCCTCCTTATATAAGTGGAGAGGGTAGGTTTACAAATAGAGTCCTACTAGGAGTAGGATTAGGACTCATCACGAATCCTACTCCGGGTCTTATTCCCATTAATGGAATCCTTCTCTCTTTGGGCCTTCTCTTGTGAGCCTTCTCTTGTGAGCCGCTTGGCGTCGGCTCACCCACCGGGTCTTATCCCGTGAGCCGCCTGGCGCCGGCTCACCCACCGGGTCTTGGGCTTGGTCATCCTGTGACTCGCCTGCCGGGTCTTTAATAGAATGTCATGTATTCGGCCGAGTCTCCTGTGAGTCGCCAGGGTGGGTCATACCGCTGGGTATATCCCTGACACTAAGGATAATTTTGACCGATGTCCAGTGATCCACTCCTAGATCACTCTTGTACCCCTTGACAGAATCATGGCAAGCACACATAGGTGCGGTACATAGCAAGGCATACTATATAGAGCCTATGGCTAAGGCATAGGGGACGACCTTCGTTCTTTCTCTTTCTTCTGCCATGGTTGAGCTTTGAGTCTTACCCAACTTTACACCTTACAAATTAGGCAAGAACTCCTTCTTTGGCTGATCCATTTTGAACTCTTTCAAAATCTTGTCAAGGTATGTACTCATTGAAAGTCTCATCAAGCGTCTTGATCTATCTCTATAGATCTCGCTACCCAAGAATTAAGTAACTTTATCCAGGTATTCCTTTGAAAAACTCCTTTCAAACAACTCTTTATGCTTTCCAGAAATTCTACATCATTTCCGATCAACAATATGTTATCCACATATACTTATCAGAAATTCTATAGTGCTCCCACTCACTTTCTTGTAAATATAAGGTTCTCATAAACTTTGTATAAACCCAAAAATATTGATCACCTCATCAACGCGTATATTCCAACCCCGAGATGCTTGCACTAGCCCATAGAAGGATTTCTAGAGCTTGCACACCTTTTAGCATCCTTAGGGCTGACAAAACCTTCTGGTTGTATCACATACAACCTTTCCTCAAGGAAACCGTTAATGAAACGATGTTTTCACATCCATTTGCCAAATTTCATAATTGAAAATGCAGAAACCACTAACATAATTCCAACAGACTTTAGCATGGCTACAGGTAAGAAAGTCTCATCATAGTCAACAACTTGAACTTGTTGAAAACTTCTTTGCGACAAGTGGAGCTTCATAAATGGTGACATTTACCATCATCATCTACCTTCCCCTTAAAGATCCATTTATACTTAACGACCTATCATTCAACGGGCAAGTCTACCAAAGTCCATACTTGGTTTTCATACATGGATCCAATCTCGGATTTCATGGGTCCTAGCTATTTGTTGGAAACCGGTCCCACCATCGCTTCTTCATAGCTCGTAGGTTCACTGTTGTTTAACAACATGACCTCCAAGACAGGATTGACACACCACTCAGGGGCGGTACGAGTCCTTGTCTACCTACGAGGTTCGGTATTAACTTGATCCGAAGCTTCATGATCATCAGCATTTGCTTCCTATTCACTTGGTGTAGGCATCGCATGAACATCTTTCTGCGTCGTTCTACTATGCAGCTAAAGTGACGGTTCAACAACGTCATCAAGTTCCACTTTCCTCCCACTAAATTCTTTCAAGAGAAACACTTTCTCGAGAAAGAACCCGTTTTAGCACCAAACACTTTGCCCTCGGATCTGAGATAGAAGGTATACCCAACTATTTCCTTAGGGTATGCTATGAAGAGGCACCTTTCTGCTTTGGGTTTGAGCTTATCAGACATAAGCGTCGCATTCGCAAACTCTGAGAAATGATAGCTTAGGTTTCTGCCAAACCATAATTCAAACGGTGTCATCTCAAAGGATTTAGATGATGCCCTATTTAAAGTGAATGTAGTTGTCACTAATGCATAACCTCAAAACAATAGTGGCAAAACGATAAGAGACATCATAGTACGCACCATATCCAATAGAGCATGACTACGACGTTCGGACACACCATCACACTATGGTGTTCCAGGTGGCGTAAGTTGTGAAACAACTTCCACATTGTCTTAAGTTGTATACCAAAGTCGTAACTCGGATATTCACCTCCATGTTCATATCGTAGATATTTTATCGTCTTGTCACGATGATCTCAAACTTCACTCTGAATTTGCTTGAACTTTTCAAATGATTCAGACTTGTGTTTCATTAAGTAAATATACCCATATATACTCAAATCATCAGTGAATGTAAGAAATAACGATATTCACTGCACGCTACAACACCCATTGGACCGCATACATCAATATGTATCATTTCCAATAAGTCACTTGCCCGCTCTAGCATACCGGAAAACGGGGTCTTAGTCATCTTGCCCGTGAGGCATGGTTCGCATGTCTCAGCAGATTCGAAATTGAGTGAGTCCAAAGATCCATCAGCATGGAGTTTCTTCATGCGCTTCACCAATATGACTTTTAGCGGCAGTGCAACAAGTATGTGGTACTATCATTATTAACTTTGCATCTTTTGGCATCAATATTATGAACATGTGTATTACTTTGATCGAGATTCAATAAACCATTATCATTGGGTGCATGACCGTTGAAGGTATTATTCATGTAAACAGAGTAACCATTGTTCTCTAAAGGAATAACCTTATTGCAACAAACGCGATCTAATAACATTCATGCGCAACGCAAACACCAGATAACATTTATTTATTCCCAATCCCTAAAGTAGGGGGAGCGTGCGATGGTGATCACATAAACCTTGGAAACACTTCCAACTCACATCGTCACCTCGTCCTTAGCTAGTCTCCATTTATACCATAGCTTTTATTTCGAGTTACCAACATTTAGCAACTGAACCAGTATCTAATACCTAGGTGCTAATAGGAGTACTAGTAAGGTACACATGAATAAAATGCATATCAAATATACTTCTGTTGACGTCGCTAGCCTTCTTATCTACCAAGTATCTAGGGCAGTTCTGCTTCAGTGACCATTCTCCTCATAATAGAAACACTCAGTCTTGGGTTTGGGTTCAACCTTGGGTTTCTTCACTGGTGCGGCAACTGGCTTGCCATTGGTGAAGTTTTCACTTCTTGCCCTTGCCCTTCTTGAAACTAGTGGTTTTACTAACCATCAACACTTGATGATCCTTCTTGATTTCTACCTTTGCGGTGTCAAACATCATGAATAGCTCAGGGATCATTATTTCCATCCCTCACAGGTTTATAGTTCATCACGAAGCTCTAGTAGCTTGGTGACAGTGACTTGGAGAATTATAGCAATCACTATCTTATCTCTAAGATCAACTCCCACTCGATTCAAGCGATTGTAGCACCCAGACAATCTAAGCACATTCTCACCGATTGAGCTATTCTCCTTCATCTTGCAGACAAAGAATATTGTTGGAGGTCTCATACCTCTCAACATTGGCACGAGCCTGAAATCTCAATTCCAGCTCTTGAAACATCTCATATGCTTTGTGATGTTCAAAACGGCTTTGGAGCCTCAATTCTAAGCCGTAATGCATGACACACTAAACTATCAAGTAGTCATCACAACATGCTTGTCAGATATTCACAACATCCACAAATGACGCTAGAGGGGGTAGCGCATCGAGTGGTGCATCAGGGACATAAGCCTTCTATGCAGCAATGAGGACAATCCTCAGTTTACGAACCTAGTCCGCACAATTGCTACTACCATCTTTCAACTTACTTTTTCTCTAGGATAGTATCAAAATTCAGGGGAGCTGCAACGCGAGCTAGTAATCTACAACACAATTTGCAAAGACACTTTGACTATGTTCATGATAATGAGTTCAAGTAATCATATTACTTAAGAACTCCCATTCAAATCAACATCCCTTAGGTTGTCTAAGTGTGACATGATCCAAATCCACCAACCCAAGTACGATCATCACGTGAGATGAGGTGGTTTCAATTGTGAACATCTCCATGTTGATCATATCTACTATATGACTCATGTTCGACCTTTTGGTCTCTTGTGTACTGAGGCCATGCCTGTACACGCTAGGCTCGTCAAGTTTAACCTGAGTGTTCTGCATGTGCAACACTGGCTTGCACCCGTTGTATGTGAACGTAGATTCTATCACACCCGATCATCACGCGATGTCTCGAAATGACAAACTTTCACAACGGTGCACACTCAGGGAGAACACCATTTTACCTTGAAATTTTAGTGAGGGGTCATCTTATAATGCTACCGTTGTCCTAAGCATAATAAGATGCAGAAAAGGATTAACATCACATGCAAATCATAAGTGACATGATATGGCCATGAGCTTGTGCTTTTGATCTCCATCTCCAAAGCACCGGCATGATCTCCATCGTCCCTGACATAACACCATGATCTCCATTATCATGATTTCCATCATTGTGTCGCCATCGGGGTAATCATGCCCACCATGCTTCTACTACTATTGCTACTGCTCACAAGTAGAAAACAAGCCTTCCGTTTGTAACTTTAGTCCCGGTTTGGCGTTGGACCGGGACTAATGTTGCCATTAGTCCCGGTTCCAATGGCTAGTAGTGGTCAGGGGGTACGGGCACCAATAGTCCCAGTTCATTTGGGACCTATAGTCCCGGTTTGTATCACAAAACAGGACTAAAGTGGTGGCGGCAGGCTGGTGTCAGCTTGGGCCCCCCACGAGCCCTTTTAGTCCCAGTTTGTGATACAAACCTGTACTATAGGTAGACCTTTAGTCCCGGTTTGTAAAACAAACCGGGACTAAAACTTTCCCTATATAAACCCTTCGTCCAGCCAACTCTATTCCTCTGTTTTCTCCATTCGAACTCCCCTCTCTGTTCTTCCCCTACCTCGAGCTCAGCCCTCCATTTTTTCTAGGATTTGTCAAGATTTGAGGCGTCCCAATCCATCCAAGTGTTCACAAAGGTTAGCAACTTTGTCCTTTTATCTCTTATTGCTAGATCAGCTCGTGCAATGCTTTATAAGTATAGTGATTTGTGGGTTTTAGTTTGGGTGTAATTATGTGATAGTTCTTTTATTTATATCCAATCTGAGCTCAAATTAACTCCTTAGTTTGCATATGTGTACGTGTGGTTTACTTAGTGTGCCTTCCCGTCTCGGTCATAACCACCATCGATCGCCGACACTGTCCCGTCGCCGGCACGACCTTGGTGAGCCTCTTCTTTTGTTCTTATCCTTTTTATATATAAAAATCTTATTTGTATGATTTACATAGTTACTTGCATAGTTTTCTTACTTGTATGATTGTTCTTATATATAGTTCCATGGTTATGATATCCTTGCCCGTTGGCCCTCATCCGGTTTACTATTCAGATGTGGTATATTCTCTTTTTATAACTATTTGTTGCATTTCGTGTTAATGACCATTATGCCCATCAAGTTGACATAGATATTTTTATCTAGGAGGTAGTTGAACCAAAAATGCCAACCGACCCTATTGTCAAGAAGTTAAATTTAGTTGAAAAAAATGAGGAATTTAAAGGAAAATTGAAAAGAGTTGAAGAAGAGAAGACGAAATTGGAGATACACATTGCGCTTGAAGATGGATGCAATGCGCTTGAAGATTAGAAAGATTAGAAAATATGCCATTAATAAAGAGGCTTGGTATCATTATGTTGTTGGATCAATTTTTACCTTAGTTGCGATTTTGATTGCATTTGTTGTTGCATTTAAAATGTTTTAGCTAGATAGTTTTATGTTGTTTTATGAGAATAAGTGTATATGAACTTTATGCATGAACTTGTATTAATTTGGTGTTTTCAGTGTTGTGCGATGAAGATGAACCGGCAATAGATGTACGTTCACCGATGCTCTCCCCAGTTCATTAATGGCGTGTAGAGTTTTTTTGCGTGCAGCCAAGGTAAACAAGCGGGATGGTTTTATGTGTTGTCCTTATGGTGTGTGTAAGAATGATAATACTTACTCTAGCTCAAAATAGATTCATGTCCACCTGTTTACGGCCGGTTTCATGTCCGGCTATAATTGTTGGACCAAGCATAGAGAGGGGTTCTAATGGAAGAGAATGAAGAAGAAGAGGACGACGACAACTATCCTGGGTGTCCTAAATATGATGGTACTACAATGGGGGAAGAGAATGAAGAAGAAGAAGCTGAGCATCAGATGAGCCCACTGATGATCTTGGTCAGGCCATTGCTGATGCAAAGAGAAACTGCAAAAATGAAAAGGAGAAGTTGAAGTTGCAGCGCATGTTAGGGGATCACAAAAAAGCACTACTAGGGAAAACCCTAGCAGTAGTGCAGGTATTTGGTGTATCAGTAGCGCGGTTACCCGCGCTACTGATACGGCACTACAGCTAAAGTTTATCAGTAGCGCGTTTTGACACGCGCTGCTGCTATACCTACTTAGCAGTAGCGCTTTCTGTACCGGCGCTACTGCTAAGTGTATCGGTAGCGTGTTTTGACACGCGCTACTGTTATACCTACTTAGCAGTAGCGCTTTCCTGTCCAGCGCTAAAGAGCGCTACTACTATATTTTCTCATATCATTTTTGTTTGCTACGTATTTGCAATATTTCCGTACAGGTTTCATACAGTATTCTAATCATATCATAAACATGCAATATGCTCATCATATCATACACATAATAGTATCATCATATCATCCAACACAAATCATGTTGTCACGTCATAATCACGATATAGCCATACAAGTTGCATGACATGTCTCATCATACATAATGTAGTACTTCTTGAGGCGTCGGTTCGTATTCCTCTCTCGCACTAGCGTGAACCTAAACTAACTACTAGCTGTCGCTCGGAAACCGGAAACTGGAACACCTGGGCCTGACACTCCGGCCACTCGCCGTATACTCCTGGCATAGCACTCTTCGCCATCGATGATCTATGCACCTGCATCGTCACATGAGTTGATGATATGCAACATATATAGTTGAGCAACAGAAAGAGACAGACATGGCAAAAATAGAAGCAACATATCATAAGCATACAAAGTTCATCGTACCCAAAATGCCCTAACTAGAGTGATCTTCGCTAGTTGAGGAGGACGGTTTAATTACATCACAAATAAAGTTTCGTCGTGCATAACTCAAAGTTTCATCATAGAGAAAGTATGGACTAAACAGAAACATTGTCATATATCGTCAATCACTCCAACATGTCGTGCCATCAATGCAAGTCAGGGAGATAGTCCCCGAGCATAGTGAAAGGCTTCAGGTCGAGACGCTGAGCGGCTACGCATGTTCGGACGTCTTCCCACGACATTTGCCCTTCTTTGTAGAACATCCCTGTTTTTTCGAGGATCTCCTTCATGATGATTTGGGCAAGTTCACGCTGGATGTGATAGAACTCAGCTCGGAGTCGATGATCCGGGATATCTCCTAGGTTCTTTTCCCATTGCAGAATAAGGGCATCGCCAGATCTAGGTGACATGCGAAGGTTCTGCTGATCCCGTCTGAACTCCAGCATGTGGTGGAGGACATAGAATCCATCACTGATAGTACCACTCGGTTGCTGGATGCAGCAGAAGTCAATCTTATGGCCGACGCAGGGCGCGTGGTTCCTTGTCTTACTGAGAGAGATCTCTCCACCCCGTACGCCGTACGTAAAGATAGCACTGTCGAGAACAGACTTGATGTGGGTGTAATCTTTTTCTTCATGTTCTTCGACAAGTCCAAGTAAAGAGCGTGGGAGACTCAGGGGTAAAGGATGATGAGGACGGCGCGCCCGTCACTACGCAAAATAAGTACACCTCAAATTAACCTCCACGCGTGCAAATGAAATGATTGAAATTGAAGGAAGGATATCCGCGCGGATGACTTACATGGGATGATAAGGCATGAGAATCATCTCCTTGTCCTTATTGCCGACCATGAAATCAGCGATGTAGTTACTCGCGTATTCACGATGCTCTTAGCAGACTGCCAAGAAGCTCTCGTGCATGAAGTACGGGTCAGCGACATAGATATAAGGTATCTGCTCAATCCCGATGATGTAGTTCATGTGCAAGGCAAAAAGGCAGACAAACGTAAAATCTAGCTTTTTCATGTGAAACATGTCGAAGATGTAATCAAATCGAAGCTTTTCCACGGGAATGTGTCGACGTACAACCTTTGTTGCGGCACGTTAACCACATAGAGCGGGTATCCTCGATTTTGCGAGGCGATCAGGCTTTTCTCTCTTCGTAGCACATCGTCATGAAGTCTCCTAAGATTGCCATATATGGCCTCTAATGCTGCCTTAGGTAGGATTGGTTCACCGGGGATATGGCATTTCGCCGCACCCATGACAGGTATATGGTCTTGAACCCAAGGCTGGGGAGGCGCGTGGATCATAGAAGCAACTTTTTTGCCTTTCCTCGCTCTCTTCCTATGCTTCTTTGCTACTGGAAGGTCGTCTATAATACGTTCAGCCTCCGGAGGCGGCAATTCAGGCACCAACTCATGACGCTCAAACCCTGAGTACTCATACTGCTGAGCCATCAATCCTCCGTCGTCATAGGCACCAGTATTGAGATACTGTAGAGTGTCATCGTCATCCTCATCGATGGCATCGATATCATGCATTGCTTCTTTGGTGGCGGCAACGTCATTAGCGACTAATGGAGCCTCTTCCTCACCCCGTCCGCTATCATCCGACACGACAGGCGACGCTAATTGGGTTGGTGGGGTGTTGATGTTCATACCTTGCTGAGGCTGAGTGGTCGTGGGTGTGCTCCCGGCCACCTCCAGACGAAGCAGACACTTTGGCCACAACAGGACCCACCTCTAGCAATCACCAAGCCACCGCGGGGTCTCATCGTCGTCTCCCCCTAGTACCGGAGGAGCCAAATTCTCGTGGCCCGGTTTGACACTGGCCACGGAAACCTTGAAGACGTCAGGGGGGATCGGACGGCTGTGGAACAATTGTTCCTTCGGCTTCACTATCGTCGCCTTCCCCACATCCACCTTCTGGCCGCTGATGGTGTACAATATGGTGCACATGGTAATGTCGGCCTGCAAAGACATGTCTGCAATGTGAGACATCCGAAAGGCAACGGAAACGGGAGATTACACATTTATTTAAGAGGGCTGGTGTGACAGGTACCGTGAGGTCATCAAGCTCAGTCAAAGACGAAGCACCGCTGAGCACTTCCAAGATGGAGGACGGGCTGCTATGAGCAGGTGCGGGAGCCGATGTAGGAGCTGGTGCAGGAGCAGGTGTGGGAGCCGGTGCAGGAGATGGTGCAGGAGCTGGTGCAGGAGCAGGTGCGGGAGCCGGTGCAGGAGCAGGTGCTGGTGCAATGCTAGTCGAGCTGCTCCCGAAGAAGTTGGAAAGGGGAAAGTCTGATGCCTCTTTATTTTGATTTTGCCTACCCCAACTGATGATATCTGGAACCAAGACACCATACGAAGCTGCAATCTCCTGTTTTGCAGCAGCTACCGCTACTGCGACCGCAATCGCAACCTTCTTGTCGATGATTTCTTCATTTAACCTCTGTCTTTCCTTTCTCTCCTCCATGGTCTCACGGTAGTACTTCTTCCACGTGGCGCCATCTCCGACGCCATGCACGTGTCCATACGACGACCGGGTGTCCACAGGGAGTCCTTTCAATATGTTCAAGGCTCGGTTGAATGGGTTGTCCCACTTGGTCCTCGCCAACGCCTCCGACGGCGAGTCGCTTTCGGCCACGATCCTGTGCTTCTCTCTCTGCAAAAGGAACAAGGATCATTCACAAATATGACTCAACATGCAGCCGAATTGATCAGAAGCTAAAAATTTACCAGTAGTCTCATGAACTCCGTCGTGACCGCGTTCATCTCGAAAACCTTCTTCACTGGGTCCCAATGGTACCGAGCCCTAAGGACATCACGCTCCTGCGGGATGGTGAACTCCGCCAAGGGGTCTGGGATGCCCAGACTTCCACATTCCGCGTCCTCCTTGGCCCATATGGACCTCTTCCCCGTGTAACCACGGCTTCCGAGGTGGTGGCACCCCATGTTCCTCTCTTGAATCCCCTTCATGTACTCCGACTTTTCTTTGGCAGCTTCGGCAATGCAAGCCGCCTTGAATATTTCAAACTACTCTTCGGTAATTGTCGGATTATCCTTTACAATCTCAGAGTAGGGTTCCTTTTTGTCGATGATCCTTGCTTTCACCCTTACTTTCCAGGCAGACAATGCGCTGCTAAACTTGCCCATGGCACGTTTGTTTATCTTCTTCATTGTCTGGTCTTTATCTAGATTTTTATATTTGATTTCATCCCAGCCCGGGAACAAGAACACATGGTGCAGCTTCGATAGGAGGGACTGCTTCATATCTGGTATCTTCCATAGTTTCGCATCGTTGATAGTGGTGGTTGCCCGTAGGATGCAGCATATTTGATTGCCGAAGCAGGCGCGTGCTACCGCGGGCTCTTTTGGCTCAAAATTGCCATCGTCCACCTCCGTGACCACTAGTCTAGTAGTGATGAGCTGGTTTGGGCACCGTTGCCTCTTTGGTTTCGGTTCTATACCGGCTTCGCCAGTTTCGGTGCCAGTCTCGGTGTCGGTCTCGGCGCCGGTGTCAGTCTTAGCGCCGGTCTCGGGGCCGGTCTCGATGCTCAGTCTCGGATGTGACAGGTGGGCCCTGTAACAACCGTTGCTCATCAAGAAGGTTCAAATAGGCGTCTGCCACCGCGTAGACATTGCAATCACCAGAACCATGTCCTTCATCGTTGCTAGCCATGTTTCCTACGATTAAATCTAGTCAATTAATTCTAGGCCGAATAAAATGAATAATGACATAAAAAAGGTCAATGTTTTGTAGGAATGTTGATTCATTCCCGCTGCAGAAAATCCCGGGTACTCAATACGTCCTAGTTTGTAGCACAAGTCATGCCAAAATTCACGGAAAATTTTGGCATGATCTTTGCGACAAACTGGACAAATAGAGCGCGTGAAATTTTTCGGAACGGGAATGAATCAACATTCTAGCAAAACATAGGCCACTCGGAATCATTCCCTGCAAACAATCTTCAAATATCGATCTTCGGCACCGCAACACATGTCCAAATATACACGAGCAACCACATGTCCAAATATACACAAGCAAAAAATTTCAGTACTGCCCTAGAATAATATTTCTGTCCTAATTTGATATATAGCTAAATTCATATATATCAAAATAGCTACCTAGGGTTTATTACTTAATTCACCTAAGTAAATTAACCTAGAGAGGAGGGTGGGGGTCTTACAGAGAGGGTTCCCGAGGGAGGTGCTCGGGGGAGATGGTGGCGAGGAGGGCGTCGAGGGTGGCAGGGCCGTGAAGGGAGGCAGGGCGGTCGCATGACGGAGAGGGAGGCAGGGCCACGGAGGGAGGCAGGGCGGCGAGGAGGGGACGAGGGTGGATCCCGGGGGTGTCGAGGGCGCGTGGCTCCAGTGGCGGCGACGGCGCGCGACTCCGGTGACGGCCCCAGTGACGGCAACAGAGGCAGTGGCGGCAAGGGAGCAGGGGCGGCGAGGGGAGATGGACGCGAGAAGAATGTGGAAATGGGGAAGGAGGGATAGCCGCGAAGGGGCAAGTCAAACTTAGCGGTAGCGCTTGTAAGGAAAATGCGCTACTGCTATTTTCTTAGTAGTAGCGCTTGTCAAAATACGGCGCTACTACTATACCTAGCCTGTTGGCAACGGTGTGGTAGTTATAGTAGTACTGCTTTTTTTTTCTGGGACGCGCTACTGCTATTTAAATAGCAGTAGCGATCTTTGTCTCCCCGCGCTATTGTTAGATAGTAGTAGCGCCCTATTTTGACCAGCGCTACTGATAATCCTCTCTATATAAGGTTTTCCCTAGTAGTGAAGGGTTGTACACAAATTGCAAAGATGACAGCACAAAGCTCGGTACCACACTCGAATTGTTGTAATGGAAGGTGGAGAATGGTGTAGCTGACAAGGGATTTGAAAAATTGCTGAAAATATTGAAGAAGAAGCTTCCAAAGGACAAGGAATTGCCCAATAGTACATACGAAGATAAGAAGGTTGTTTGCCCTCTAGGATTGGAGGTGCAAAAGGTACATGCATGCCCTAATGACTGCATCCTCTACCACGATGAGTACGAGAATTTGAATTCATGCTATGCATTGCGATATAAGATCGGTCTCGATGACCCTGGTGATGATGTTCAGGGTGAGCGCCCCAGGAAGAGGATTCCTACCAAGATGATGTGGTATGATCCTATAATTCCACGGTTGAAACGTTTGTTCCAAAACAAAGAGCATGCCAAGTCGTTGTGATGGCACAAAGAAGACCGTAAGAAAGACGGGAAGTTGAGAGGACCCGTTGATGCGTCGCAGTGGAGAAAAATCAAGAGAGAGTGGTCGGACCTTGCAGATGACCCAAGGAACTTATGGTTTGGTTTAAGTGCAGATGGAATTAATCCATTTGGGGAGCAGAGCAGCAAGCATAGCACATGGCATGTGACTATGTATCCATAACCTTGCTCCTTGGTTGTGCATGAAGCGGAAGTTCATTATGATGCTAGTGCTCATCCAAGGCCCTAAGCAACCCGACAACGACATTGAGTGTACCTAAGGACATTAGTTGATGAACTTTTATAGCTATCGAATAAAAAAGGTGTACGTGTGTGGGATGAGCAAAACCAACAGGAATTTGACCTGCGAGCGTTGCTATTTGTAACCATCTACGATTGGCCTGCTCTTAGTAACCTTTTAGGACAAAAAAATAAGGGATACCATGCATGCACTCACTGTTTAGATGATACCCAGAGTATATGTTTGGACAAATGCAGGAAGAATGTGTACCTGGGACATCGTCGATTTCTCCCGGCCAAACATGCCTTAAGAACGAAAGGCAAGCATTTCAAAGGTGAGGCAGATCACCGGAAGAATCCCGTCCTCCGTACTGGTGATGACATACTTGATATGGTCAAGGATTTAGAAGTAATATTTGGAAAGGATCCTGGCGGAGAATCTGTTCCAACTGACGCTGAGGGACGCACACCCATGTGGAAGAAGAAATCTATATTTTGGGAGCTAGAACATTGGAAACTCCTAGAGGTCCACTCTGCAATCGACGTGATGCACGTGACGAAGAATCTTTGCGTGAACCTGCTAGGCTTCCTAGGCATGTATGGGAAGACAAAAGATACACCAGAGGCACGGGAGGACCAGCAACGTGTGCACGAAAACGATGGCATGCATCCAAAGCAGTATCAAGGTTCTACGAGCTACGCTCTTACCAAAGCAGACAAGGAAATCTTCTTTCAGTGCCTACTCAGTATGAAGGTCTCGTTTGGCTTCTCGTCGGGCATAAAGGGAATAATAAATATAACCGAGAAAAAATTCCAGAACCTAAAGTCATGAATGCCACGTCATCATGACGCAATTTCTTCCAGCTGCGTTGAGGGGGCTTCTACCATAAAATGTTCGATTAGCCATTGTGAAGCTATGTTCATTGCTCAATGCAATTTCTCAGAAGGTAATCGATCTGGAAATCCTACCAAGCTTACGGAATGATTTGGTCCAATGTCTTGTCAGTTTCGAGTTGGTGGTCCCACCATCCTTCTTCAATATTATGACGCACGTCCTAGCTCACCTAGTCAAGAGATTGCCATTCTGGGTCCTGTATTTCTACACAATATGTTCCCTTTTGAGAGGTTCATGGGAGTCTTACAGAAATATGTTCGTAATCATGCTAGGTCAGAAGGAAGCATCTCCAAGCGCCGTGAAACAAAGGAGGTTATTGAGTTTTGTGTTGACTTTATTCCTGACATTAAGCCGATTGGTGTTCGTCAATCGCGACATGAGGGGAGACTGCATGGAAAAGGCACGCTTGGACAAAAATCAATAATATGTACGGACGGGCATTCTTGGGCGCAAGCACACTACACAGTTCTATAGAATTCTACCTTGGTCAACCCATATATCGATAAACTCATGGATATTATACGCTCGAAGAACCCGGAGATGTCTGACCCTTGGATTCAACATACACACATTGAATCTTTGGCGGTTGGTTGCGAACACATCTCATGAATGACGACAATGTTGAAGATGACTTGTACTTGTTGGCCAAGAGACCATCTTCGACTATATTGAGATTCCAAGGGTACAAGATAAATGGGAATACATTTTACACGATTGCCCAAGATAAAAACAGCACCAACCAGAACAGCTGTGTCCGCTTTGACGATGAGGCAAACACCAAGGAAAAGGACACATATTATGGTTACATAGAGGAGATATCGGAACTTGACTATGGAGGTGACTCGAAGGTCCCTTTGTTCCGGTGCGAATGGGTCAATCTAACTGCAGGAGGGGTAATGGTAGACCCACAGTACGGAATGACAATAGTGGATCTCAACAATCTTGGGCACATAGACGAACCATTCGTTCTAGCCAATGATGTGGCGCAAGTTTTCTATGTGAAGGACATGTCTACCAAACTGGGAAAAAGGAAAGATAAGAACGCAGATACATCATATGATGAGCCAAAGCTCCACATAGTTCTTTTTGGGAAAAAGAAACATCGTGGGAGTGGAGGACAAGACAGACATGTCAAAAGATTATGAAAAGTTTGATGAAATTCCTCCCTTCGTAGTGAAGACTGAACCAAGAATTATGTTAAATGATGAAGATTGTCCATGGTTACGGCGCAATAATCATGCAAATAAAAAGTTTTATACCCCGAGATCCCACTCTAGGATGTGATTGGCTGCACCGTCATCACTTTTCTTCTCTAGTGAGTAGCCGAGATGGTCCAGTTTTGTACACGAAGTGCGTCCAGTTTTTGTTGTAACCCTCTCAACTTTTTACCACTTTCTATGTGGGTGAAATTATGATACCATGCCAAGTTTCAACCTTTTCAGAGTTCATTTGTGGTGCTATTTAATTTCACGGTTATTTAGCTCAAAACAATTCATTAAATGCATGAAAAATAGCAAATAAAGTTAGAAAGGGTTGAATTTTGAAGATGTGGCTTAGAATGGTTCATATTGAATACACAAAAATTCTGGAGTTGAAATATCTTTAAAAATTGAAATCCCTTTGTAACATATGAGTTTTCATCCGAAACCCTCATAGTTCGAAGGAGATGGTCCATCTTGTACACGAAGTACATCCAGTTTTTGTCGTAACCCTCTCAAATCTCTACCACTTGCTATGTGGGTGAAATTATGATACCATGCCAAGTTTCAACTTTTTCAGAGTTCATTTGTGGTTCTTTTTAATTTCAGGGTCATTTAGCTCAAAATAATTCATTAAATGCATGAAAAATAGTAAATGAAGTTAGAAAGGGTTGAAATTTGAGGATGTTGCTTAGAATGATTCATATTGAATTCGCAGAAAGTCTGGAGTTGAAATATGTTCAAAAAATTGAAATCCCTTTGTAACATATGAGGTTTCGTCTGAAATCCTCATACTTCAAAGGAGATAGTCCAGTTTGCACACGAAGTGCATCCAGTTTTTGTCGTAACCCTCTCAACTTTTTGCCACTTGATATGTGGGTGAAATGATGATACCATGCCAAGTTTCAACCTTTTCAGAGTTCATTTGTGGTGCCTTTTAATTTCAGGGTCATTTAGCTCAAAACAATTCATTAAATGCATGAAAATTAGCAAATGAAGTTAGAAAGGGTTGAATTTGAGGATGTGGCTTAGAATGGTTCATATTGAATGTATAAAAAGTCTGCAGTTGAAATATATTTCAAAATTTGAAATCCCTTTGTAACATATAAGTTTTCGTCCGAAACCCTCATACTTCGAAGGAGATTGTCCACTTTGTACACGAAGTGCATCTAGTGTTTCCCAAAACCCTCTCACCTTTTTACCACTTGCTATATGGGTGAAATGATGATACCATGCCAAGTTTCAACCTTTTTAGAGTTCATTTGCGGTGTTTTTTAACATTGTTGAGGAAATCATTAACTGGTAACTGTTCAATTGGATAGTAAGTAGGGGATTAATAGGCTAATCGTGAAGTTAATCAGCCATTTAATCAGTTAATCGGGCAATTTATTAGTTAATTGGCTATTCGATGACCCAATGAGTAGGGATTAATCTTCAAGTTAATTGGTCTTTTTAATTTCAGGGTCATTTAGCTCAAAACAATTCATTAAATGCATGAAAAATAGCAAATGAAGTTAGAAAGAGTTGAAATTTGAGGATGTGTCTTAGAATGGTTCATATTGAATGCACAAACAGTCTGGAGTTGAAATAAGTTAAAAAATGAAATACCTTTGTAACATATGAGGTTTCGTCTGAAACCCTCATACTTCGAAGGAGATGGTTCAGTTTGTACACGAAGTGCATCCAGTTTTTTTGTAACCCTCTCAACTTTTTAGCACATGCTATGTGGGTGAAATGATGATACCATGCCAAGTTTCAACCATTTTATAGTACATTTGTGGTGCTTTTTAATTTTAGGGTCATTTAGCTCAAAACAATTCATTAAATGCATGAAAAATAGGAAATGAAGTTAGATAGGGTTGAAATTTGAGGATGTGGCTTCGAATGGTTCATATTGAATGCACAAAAAGTCTGGAGTTGAAATATTTTTAAAAAATTGAAATCCTTTTGTAACATATTGGTTTTCGTGTCAACCCCTCATACTTCAAAGTAGATGGTCCGGTTTGTACACGAAGTGCATCCAATTTTTGTCGTAACCCTCTCAACTTTTTACCACTTGCTATGTGGTTGAAATCATGATACCATGCCAATTTTCAACCTTTTCAAAGTTCATTAATATTGATTTTGATTAAAACAAATGAAGGTATAAAACTAAAAAGAGTTAAATAGAATCTGGTTTTGATTAAAACACCTATTTAAAGTATCCTCAAAATTCCAAATTTTAACATAATGATAAACCATAATAATATTAAACAAATGCAAAAACAATCAGTCAAAAATCTATTTTCAAAGTAAAGTTATTCACAAACTAGTGATTCACAAAAATTTCAAAAGAATTCGAATGTACACTATTTAAATTTGAAAACTACTCGCACTAACAGAAAGTTTGTAAGTGTTTTGACCTAAAGCAAAACAGATTCATTAAAAAACTATAAATATTCTAACAGTTATTGCAAATATAAAAACAGTTATTCCAAATATAAAAACAAAAAAACAAAAAAAGGAAAATAGACCTTTAGTATTGGTTGGTATAACCAACCGGGACTAAAGGTGCGAGGCCTGGTTGGTATCACCAACCGGGACTAAAGGGAGGACCTTTAGTCCCGGTTGGTGATACCAACCGAGACTAAAGGGTCTTTAGTCTCGGTTGGTATCACCAACCAGGACTATAGGTCCTCCCTATATAGCAACGTCTCCTTCCTCCCCCAAATCACTCCGTCTTCCTCAGCTTTGACGACACCACCAAGCTGCCCCGCCCGCACCCTCAATCCATGTCGCCGTCCGGCTGCTCTGCCCACGCGCCGCTGCCCCTCTCCTCCTCCACGCGCCGACCCCGCTCCTCCACGCGTCGTCGCGGCCGACCGAGCCCATGCGCCACTACCGCTCCTCCCCACGTGCCACTGTCGTTCCTTCATGCGTCACCGCCATCCACCTCGCATCGTCATCGTCGTCTTCCTCCCGCCCCCAGCTCCGTCGACGACGAACTCCTGCCCACGTGGTGAGCTCCTCTTCCCCTTTGGCACCGTCTGGCCGACCCCCTCTCCTCCCCACGTTCCCTCTACGCGCGTGCTGCCGTCGTGTGGAACCGCCGTTGCCAACCGCTGCCGCCGTGGAGTCGTCATGGAGCCGCCCGTCATTCCAATTTGTGTGTTAAATTGTTGCATGTGTAGTTGTAGTTATTTTATTTAGGTTGTTTTAATTGTAGTTGTTTCAGTTGTTAGTTAGGTTGTTTTAGTTGTAGTTGTTTTAGGTTGTTAATTTAGTTGTCGATCGCTGGAGAAGTCCCCGACAATCACCGGTGAGGAGCCACGAACGATCGTCGGAGGAGTCCCGGCCCGCTTCCTCGTCGTCGATCGCCGAAGTCCCCAACGATTGCCGGTGAGGAGTCCTGGCCGATCGCCGGAGGAGTCCCCGACGATCGCCGAAGGATAATATATGATGTTTAGATGTTTAGGGTTTAGGAGTTAATATGTTCTAGTAAATGAGAATTTTTTTATTAGGAATTACCTATTTTATTTTAGGCGGATAGATGATGTTTAGATGTTTAAATGTTTAGTTGTATAGCGTAGCCGTTGAGTCAATGATGTCGGGCCAGCATCCTTCTCATCGACTCGGTGGCAACAACCTGCTTGAGAGGCTCCATGTCTGGGACTGGGCTCTGCCAGGCTGGCACTGGGAGGTGCTGCCTTCCAGGGCACGCAGCTTGGAGAGGAATCCGGGTCCCGTTGTCGACCCAGAGGTTCTTTGGTGGCGGTCGCCTGGACCACTATCGGTGCGGAGGGAGCCGGTCCCCGCGGAGGTGGTACGTCACCCTGTTAGGGAGGAGCACGAGCACTGATACTTCTCCAACGTATCTATAATTTTTGATTGTTCCATGCTATTAGATTATCTTTTTGGATGTATTATATGCATTAATATGCTATTTTATATTATTTTTGGGACTAACCTATTAATCTAGAGCCTAGTGCCAGTTTTTGTTTTTTCCTTGTTTTTGAGTTTCACAGATAAGGAATATTAAACGGAGTCCAAACGGAATAAAACCTTTGGAATGATTTTTTTTGGAATAAAAGGAAGCCACGAAACTTGAGAACCAAGGCAGAGGAGCTGCCATGGGGCCACAAGCCTGCTTGCCGTAGCCAGGGGGGCCACCCACGTCGGGCAGGCTTGTGGGCCCTTGGCAACTCCCCTAACCCTAATCTTCGGCCTATAACTACCCAAATATTCCATCATTATCATAACGAGCCACGAAAACACTTTTCCGCCTAGAAGCCTCCGTTCCCGAGAGATCCAATCTTGGAGCCTTTTCCGGTAATCTGCCGGAGGGGGATTCAAGCACGGAGGTCATCTACATCAACTCCATTGCCCCTCCGATGATGTGTGAGTAGTTCACCATAGACCTACGGGTCCATAGCCAGTAGCTAGATGGCTTCTTTTCTCTCTTGGCTTCTCAATACCACGTTCTTCATGATCTTCATGGAGATCTATCCGATGTAATACTCTTTTGCGGTGTGTTTGTCGAAATCCGATGAATTGTGGGTTTATATTCAGATTATCCATGAATTTTTTTTGAGTCTTTCCTGAATTATTTTATGTATGATTTCATATCTTTGCAAGTCTCTTAGAGTTATTGGTTTGGTTTGGCCAACTAGATTGGTAATTCTTGCAATAGGAGAAGTGCTTAGTTTTGGGTTCAATCTTGCGGTGTCCTCAGCCAGTGACAAAGAAGGGGTAGCGAGGCACGTATTGTACTGTTGCCATGAATGGTAAGAAGATGGGGTTTTCATCATATTGCTTGAGTTTATCCCTCTACATCATGTCATCTTGCTTAATGCGTTACTCTGTTCTTCATGAACTTAATACTCTAGATGCAGGCATGAGTTGGTCGATGTGTGGAGTAATAGTAGTAGATTCAGAATCGTTTCGGTCTACTTGTTACGGACGTGATGCCTATATGCATAATCATTGCCTTGGATATCTTCATAATTTTTCACTTTTCTATCAATTTCTCAACAGTAATTTGTTCACCCACCTAATACTTGCCATCATGAGAGAAGCCATCTAGTGAAACCTATGGCCCCCGGGTCTATTTTCCATATTATATTTTCATATCTAAAACCAAAAATACCAAAAATACTTGTTGCCCTATTTTTACTTTTAGTTTTACTTTCTGTTCAAGCATCCTATTATATCTATATCTACTAGATCCCATCCTTGCAAATAACCGTGAAGGGATTGACAACCCCTTTATAGCGTTGGGTGCAGGAGTTTGATTCTTTGTGCAGTTACATCTATTGGTGGCTCGCTTGTATCTCCTACTGGATTGATACCTTGGTTCTCAAAAACTGAGGGAAATACTTGTCTACTTTGCTGCATCAAACTGTTCGTCTTCACGGGAAACCAACGCATGCTTGAGAAGTAGCAAGCACGTCCAACACTACATGGTCGCGTTGGACGCCAGGTTCTCTAATACCCGGCAGGTTCTTCAGGGATCTCACCGAAGCTATGATCAGGTCATAGTTCCTTCTCTTTGGGTGTCCACTGCCTGCGCCGCGGGACATCAACTATATCTGTATTAGTGATAATATTCGATGATATATTAGTGATATTATTCGATAATATATTAGTGATACTATTCGATGGTGTATTAGTGATACTATTATTCGATGATGTATTAGTGATATTATATGATCGTATTGTTGCATTGCCTTGTATTGATTTGCATATCTCCAGTTCTCCTTATTGAATGCATTCTAATTGTTTTATATTTGTTTTGGATTAGTTAAGCTATGGACAGAGGCCGTAATCAAGAGAATGCCATGTATGACCTGATACGCACCGGAAACAAAGAGAATGAGGTTGATGATGGCTCACAATACCTTGACCCATCCGGTGAGGGAATTGAGGAAGAGCAACCAAGAGACGAAGGCGAACCAGCTGACAATGACGATGGCAAAGAATTTTTTGTCCATTTACTAGAGTCCTGCGAGGTATTAATGCCCTCTGGTACGGTGATCATTAGATGTATTGATTGATTTGTATATATTAATGAATCTTTCTTCCTTTTAGCCCTCTAGATCGAGCAAATCTTCTACAAGGGTTAAACGTGGCCCCACAAAAAAGTTGAAACAAGGTGTAAAGTATAACATCGATCAAATCAGAGAAGATGGCGGACCGATTTCTCCTAAAGAGAATGCAAACAAATTTATACGTCAATGCGGAGTTATCGTTAGGGACCAAATCCTGATCACCGCACAACAATGGAATCAACCAAAAGATTACGGAGTTCCTTTTGTCAGCCAAAGAGCAAAAGATCTGCTTTGGGAGGAGCTCATAAAATATTTCACCCTACTAGAGGGTCTCATAGATCTCCAACTCGAGGAAGTCAAGAAGTGTGCTCTTAAGAAGATGGCCACACAATTCCAGTCATGGAAGAAAATATTATGGACCAATTACTTGGAAGCTGAAAAGAAAACTCTAGAATTCATGGGAGAATATGTGAAGTTAGCAGATGACTGGGACGAATTTGTGAAGTTCAAGGAATCAGAAGATTCTAAGAAACGATCGAGTATAAACAAGAAAAATGCCGACAAAAAAACATGGGACCATCTTCTGGGGCCAGGCGGCTACAAGTCTGGGTTGCCTAAGTGGAATGAATCTGAGAGTAACATGAAGGCTGCACGGGTCACTCCAGTAACAGAGACTTGGCCCGAGAGGTGCAGGACTCGGTTTTATGCACATGGGGGAAACCTGGACCCAAAGATAGGGCATGTTCTTGAACAGGCAAGTCTTAAAGATGCCACGGTCGAGATAATTAAAGCATTAGAAGAAGCTCGAGCGGGTGTGTACTAGCGGGAGAGAGAGAACGATGAGCTTTCGTGCTCCCTCAAGAATCCTGAACACCCGAGACGAACACAAGTCAAAGCCATGGTTCTGTGGTTTTGGGGGTTTGCGGATTGGAACGACAGCTATAGAAGTCGTGACAGAAAGAAGAGGCATGAAGTAGATATGATCCATGACTTGGACCGCAAATTCATGATGCAATAGGAGAAAATCAACAAACTTAGCCAGCAAGGCGCGTCTCAGCAGCAGCAGCAACCAGATCCAGCATTGGATGGTACTATCCCATCATCTATGCTGAAAAGCAGCATGGGTTCCATGGGGGTCTCGGTCGATGATGCACTTCGCTACCCCGTGGATGATATCCTGGAGTCGACACCTTGTGAGCTACACATGAAGCTCGAGAACATATCCATGAAGGTAGCGCATGACTTTGCTTTATCGAATGCACTTGAAGCACTCCTCCACAGCAATCCGATTCCACCTGGCTATGCTCGTGACGGGGTGGATCAAGTTGTGTTGGGATATGATACACTAGATATTGATCACACTGCAGGTCAAGGGGAGCTGAAACTAGGAGATGCCATATGTGGTATCATTGTGTGGAAAAAGGAATGCATTGTGTTTGCAAACTCGGTGCCAAGGCCACCGACTTCTCCTCCAAGCCCGGCGCATCAGCAGACTCCAACCCTCCCCGAGACGAAGCATAGGTTGGGTCCGCCAATCCATCTCTGTCGCGCCAAATGAATCCATCCCACCCCGAGACGAAGAGCATGGCGAGTCCGCGATATCAAGCTCTGCCACGTCAGCATAGTCCATCCCACCCTGAGACGGAGCCTAGCACGAATCGGATGCGATATCGATATCTGCCGTCTCCAAAGGGGAAGAGATCAGCACCAAAGAAGAAACCCGAGCCTCCTATGAAAAAAAAGTTAGCTTACGATATGACTGACGAGGAACTCGATGAAGAAGTGGCTATCCAATTGCAGCATGTTTTGGACCGAAACCGCCCCCACCGCCAAAGGATAAAGTACCCGACGAGGTCGTACAACACTTTATTGATGCAACTAAACCGGCAGAGGAAAAGCCGGTATCAGACTATGAACGTTGTATTACCAAGTCCGATGAATCCAGCAAAAGGAAGTCAAGCAGGAGCAGTAAATGCAGGAAAACTGTTCCCCAACTCGGAGAACAACCAGTCCAATCGATCAACCCGCTCAAGGTGAGGGCCAATAAGGTGGTAATAACCGACGCTAATAGAGAGAATGCTTGTTTGCTCAGGGCCACCTTTGAACAACTCCTAGAGATCGAGGAATTTCCACCATTGGATCTGAAGGAAATAGCATGGCAATATGTCCCCGGGAAACCTTTGGTCACTCCTGACGACGAGAAGCTTCTAGCAACGCAAATGCACAACTTGGATGACTGGTACATGAGAGAAGTAAAGGTCGGGCGAGCTAGCCTCATGGTGAAAGTCGAGAAAGAGCATTACATCCATGAAAATGCTTTATGGATTGAAAATGCAGATTTTTTTTCAGTTATTAAATCAAAAAGCACTCGACAAGTCTATCACCAGTTGGTATTGTCTGTAAGTGATTTATTTCTGTAATACAAGTCTCTAGCTCAGCTCGTTCATTGCTTGTTATTATACTCACTATATTCTTTTGTATGGTATTATGCAAAATGAAGATTTTTGAGCTAGAGTCTATGGCATTGGGTTCGTTGACCCAAATACCGTTAATCAAGAAGTGTTCAGAAGGGACTCTAAAGACATGGAGAAAATGCTTCTAAGGTTTTTGAAAGCCCTAAAGTACAAAGCCGAAATAATTTTACCTTGGAACTTCTAGTGAGTGTTCCTGTCTTGTACTACAAATTCTATTTTTGCTTATATATATATATATATATATATATACTCGACGTTTAGTGTAGTTGGTTAGTTATGCATGCCCGCTTATACAAATCGTGTGCGTAGCTACCACTGGATCCTTCTAATCATTAGACTTGACGATGGAAGTGTTGAAGTAGTGGACTCGCTAAGTAAAGACCCTAAAGATTACATAAGCTTGCATTCCTTGCTCGGAAGGTAATTTCAATCATTGACGCACTATGTCGGCTTCTTTATTAGTTAATTTCCTAATATCAAGTAATTAATAACTCATTTATTCATTTTGTTTGTCGGGCAGGGTTTGGAAACGTTTCATCAAAGAGGTCACCAGTGAATGGAAACCAGAGTTGAGATGGCGAAAGCCCAGGGTAATTAAGTAGTACTAGCTATGTCAGTGCATCTCTTTAATTATAGTTTCAATACCATTGTCATGCTTCATTATTATCTGATTGAATTCTATTCTCATAAAGTGCATAAGGCAGACAAATGGGACTAAACTATGTGCATATTACGTTTGCGAGAACGTTCGCTTTATGACCAAAAGCAGCAAGAGTGCAAGAGATCTTTGGGTACGTAAACACCATTCATATTTTTTTATCATGATCTAATACATATACACACAACTAACATGCATATTCATATTGATCTGCTTCTTTATATATAGATGACACATATGCGGGATCAGCTCCTACCAACGGACCGCATACGAGTAATTCAAGAGGAAATTGCGGGATTTTTGCTTCAGCAAGTCATATCTCCCAATGGAGAATACCATTACCCGATCCCCAAATGATCCGCAAATTGTACGAGAAATTGTATATATCAAATTGTATATATATATATGTGTGTGTGTGTGTGTGCATGCATGTGGTCGTATGAGAAATTCTATGATATATGATTGGTTGTACGAGAAATTTTATGATATATGACTGGTTCTACAAGAAATTCTATTATATATGCATAATGTGTACAATATGTAGTAGTGTAAAATATGTTTGAAATGAAAAAGAATTAAATGGAAAACACAAAATGAAAAGGAAAAATAAACAATAAACATTAAACCCCTAAACCCCTAAACCTTTAGTCCCGGTTGTTGTTACCAACCGGGACCTAAGGTCCCAATGCCTTGGCGCACTCTGCCGCCGACCTGGCTAGGGTTTAGTCCCGGTTCGTAGCCAACCAGGACTAAAGGTCTGGACCCTTTAGTCTCTATACTTTAGTCCCGGTTGGGGAACCGGGACTAATGGCCCTTCCCAACCGGGACTAATGGCCTGTTTTCCACTAGTGGCTTAGCGATAAAGTAAAGCATTACATAGTGCTTAATGATTGACATGCAGGTCATACAATAATTAAAGACAACCTTATGGCTTCTGCCCATTTCCGTACTCGTCGACATGCAAATCATGGTATTCTATACAAAACATGATCATCTCATACATCTCATATATCTCATCATGTAACTGGCCATATCATATCACAACATACCCTACAAAAGCAAGTTAGACGTCCTCTAATTGTTGTTGCATGTTTTATGTGGCTGCTACGGGTGTCTAGCAAGAATGATTCTTACCTATGAAAATGTCACGCCCAAGATGCGATCATATCCTTATTTTGGCACGAGGGCCTCGATAGGGATAGAAGCACATCTCGTCGTTTCGAAAGAATGGATATCATAACGAGTGCATGTACTGAAGAGATGAGTATATGGAATTGTCTTACACTCGCCACAAGCTACATCAAGATCACATCAATACAACAACATATTCAAACATCATACAGAAGAGCAGGGTCCGACTATGGACGAAATCAAACGATAAAATGACATCCATCCTTGCTATCCCAGGCTGCCGCTTGGAACCCATCCTAGATTGAGGAAGAAGTAGAACTCCAAATCAAACAAGCATCGCGCTCACATCAAATTATCGCATTACCTATACCTACAACTGTTGTTGTAGTAATCTTTGAGCCATGGGGACTTAGCAATCTCATTTCCAAGGGTATCAAGACTATTAAAGCTTAATAGATGAGGTATGGTTAAGTTGTGAGGGTTCAGCAAGCGACTAAGCATTTATTTGAGCGGTGAACTTACGAATATAGAAAGTAAAGTATGATGGTCTACACATAACGGACGTGAACTAATAAAGATCACTAAGTGATCCTGAACACCTACTTATGTCAAACATAACCCCACCATGGTCTCTCTCGGATAAGGACTCACGAGAAGAGCCAGTCACGGTTACACACACAGTTGGTGTATTTTATTTGAGTTTACTCCAACTTTACTATGACCGGGTGTTAAACAAAATATCCAAGTTGTCACATAACCGTGGGCACGGCTTTTCAAAAGATTTAACCCTGTAGGGGTGCTCCAACTCATCCATCACAAATTAACCACACGCCGCATTGGAATTCCTCAACCACGGAATCACCCATAGTATTTGCGGAATCCCGGTGGAAAATCTCAACTTCGAGATAGCCCGAACTATCATCAAAATCCCTCGCGCAAGACGTTCGAGAAAGGTAAAAATAATCCGGCAAGTCTACCCAATGTGTCGACAAACCCGATAAGAGCCGCGTATCTCGTTCCCAGGACACGACAGGATGGGTCTAGCTACAGGGAAAAAACCAATCCCCGAGTTTCCTCGAGGCGACCCCGCAGGCAGCCCGTTTTGGACCAACACTCATGAGGAGCACTGGACCAGGTTGTTGATTAAAGATCCTCGGGGTCCGGAAAGTCCCTATGCAATTTTATTAGTTATTAGGCAAATGAAGTACCAATGTTGGGCCTTGTCAGACAAGCTTTATCCTAAAACGAAAATCAAGGGGGTCCCCATAACAACCCCGAGCATGTTAGGAGCACTCAATATGGAACATAACACCGGTTCACAAGTAAATAGGGGCGGCAAAAGTGGAACAAAACATTGAGCAAAAGGCCAAGCCTTACACCTTTTACCAAGTGTATAAGTGCATTAAATTAAATAGCAATAATATTGGTATAACAAAAGAATGTCCATGTTGTCACATGGAAGCAATTGCACCTGCAGCTAGAAACGCTAAACTCCTCAGCGACTTATAGAGCATGTGTACACTTACAAACGCATCAGTCTCTTAACCTATAAGTCTTTAATACACCAAAATCACTAAGGGGAACTAGATGCACTTACACTATTGTTGCTGCTACTGTTACAATCATTACAAAACCGCTGGTGTTACTATTCCTGTTCCTACTACTATTTTGCTTTGCTACTAAACTTTTGTTGCAATGAGAGATATCACGTGTGGTTGAATTGACAACTCAACTACTAAGAACAGTAAATATTCTTTGCCTCCCCTTGTATCAAAACAATAAATTAGGGTGTAATACTATCTGTGAAGACTGTTGCGATTCCATATACTTGTGGGTTAGCAAGACATTTTTTTGCCTCCACCACGACACCAGACAACACCACCTCCCTACATGCGTCCACCATCACACATCCGGCACCGAGACCCTGTCGTGCCACGCCGCTGAGATTCCATGTCGTTAATGCCTCACAAAAAACTCCGCTCCACGTGCGTCCTCCGTCCAGAAGTTGTTAAAAAACGTCCTTATGAAGGAGAGCGACACTGAGAACATCGCCATCGTCGGATCTAGGATACCCCGATTTGAGGTCTCCCCTGAAGTAGTGTGAGTGGGTAGAAGGTGCTTGCAATGGCGATGCCTTCAATAAGGTAATGATGTGTAGTTGCCTCCATCGCATGCTGGAACTCGGTTTTCACCGGTAGCCACGCATCCCCAAAATGCTGCCGAGACTAGCCGAGGGATCTAGGGATCTTCCATAACCAGTCTCAAAGCACATTCGCTCCCTTGGTGGTTTTGGTAATTAATAACAACATATAAGTCATTGAACTAATGTTTCCACCAAGTATATTTCAAGAAAAGTTCAATGATAGGGGTGGCAAAAGGATTTTGGAGATTGTGGAATTACCCCAAGATGCAAGGAAATAGGTTGGCCAAGCTTCAAGCAAGAGGACTCTACATTTTACATTTGTGAGAAATCACTTTGAGGCCATAGGAAAGCCAATACTATTAAAAGGGGGTAAGGTTTTGTTGGTGACCAAAATGTTCATACGTACACAAGTGATAGTCACCAAAAACATCCACAAGCTCTCCACTAAGTCTATCTACAGCCAAACATTCAAAATCGGTGCAACCAACATTCCTATCCCAGTGCCACCGATTCCAGAACCTAGACAGACTCAGCCAAACCCTAGCCACTTCGGTGCAACCGATTCCATACCGGTGCCACCATCTTTAGGTTGCCAACTTTCTGTTACGCAAATTCACATTTCCGGTCCCATCAAGAATGTTGGGTCGGCGTCATTGAGATTGGAAATCTGACCGTTGGTCACCTTATCGGTGCAACTGAAATTCGTATATCGGTCCCTCCGAGATTCAAAAGTTTCCACCTTTTGGTCACTTCGATACCACCGAGATTAACACATCGGTGTCACCGAGTTGGTCATTTTGTGTGTAACGGTTGGATTATTGGGGATGCCTATATATACCCCTTCACCACCACCTACTAAAAAGAGAAGCACTCAGGACTATTCCATACCTATCCTATCAGTTTTCTGAGAGAGGACCACCTACCCTTGTGTTGAGATCAAGATCTTCCACTCCAACCACATGGATCTTGATTTCTAGCCTCCCCAAGTTGCTTTCCACAAATCCCATCTCTTCTACCAAGCCAAATCTGTGAGAGAGTGATTGTGTTTTGAGGAGTCTATCATCTTGAAGCACAAGATCAAGGAGTTCATTGTCACTACCAAGCCTATTACCTTTTGGAGGGTGGTGCCTCCTAGATTGGTTAGGTGTCGCTTGGGATCCTCCTACTTCGTGTTGTGGAGTGAGCCAAGAAGTTTGTAAGGGCAAGGAGATCGCATACTTCGTGAAGATCTACCCATAGTGAGGCTAGTCCTTAGTGGACGGAAGCCATATGGAATAGTCAAGGTTGCTACTTCGTGGACCCATATGGGTGGAGCCCTCCGTGGACTCTCGTGACCGTTACCCTCCATGGGTTGAAGAATCCATAAACGTGGATGTACGATGGCGCCACCTATCGGAACCACGGGGAAAATCATCGTGTCTACAATTGTGTTTGATCTTCCTACCCTATGACTTTTACTCATGCTTGTTGTTACTTTCCTGTGCTATACTCTTAGACATGCATGTGTAGGGTGAAGTTGACTTGCCATGAATGCTAAAACTGCAAACACTAAAATTTGGGAAAAGGCAAAACTTTTATTTGGTCAAGTAGTCTAATCACCCCCCTCTAGACTTACTTTCGGTACTACAAGTGGTATCAAAGCTTTGGTATCCATTGCATTGGTCTCACAACCTTGGAGAAGTATGGCATCTAGTGAGGGAAATTATCACCGTAGAGGTCCGTACTTTGATGGCACTAATTTTGCTAGTTGGAAGCACAAAATGAAAATACATTTGCTTGGTCATGACCCCTCCGTTTGGGATGTTGTTGGTGTTGGCATGCAAGGTGAATTATTTATGGAAGGAAAGGAACCGGATCGTGAAGCGATAGCGGATGAATTGAAGATGTTGCAACTCAATTCTCAAGCATGTGACATTCTCTTCAACTGCCTATGCCCTGAAGAATTCAGCAAGATTAGTCATCTTGAGAATGCAAAAGAGATTTGGGATACTTTTGATATGCATGAAGGTACAGAATCTGTGAGAGAATCCAAGTTGGATGTTCTTCAAAGTCAACTTGACAAGTTCAAGACGAAGGATGGTGAAGGAGTCGCTGAGATGTACTCTAGGCTAGCTCTCATCACCAATGAGATTGCCGACTTAGGAGGCGAAGAAATGACTGACGAATTCAGCATCAAGAAGATACTTCGAGCTTTGGATGATCGATATGACACTGTTTGCACATTTATCCAAATGATGCCCAACTACAAAGATCTCAAGCCAACGAAAGTGATTGGTAGAATTGTTGCTCATGAGATGACACTCAAAAACAAGGAAGAGCTTCACCACTAGTCTAGCGGTGCTTACAAAGCCACAAGTGATGCTCCCGCTACCTCAAGCGACAACCTTGTCACAAATGAAGAGATAAGCCTCATGGTCAAGAAATTCAACAAGTTCTACAAGAATAGAAGCAAAGATCGAAGCTCCAGCTCAAGATATGAAGAGAAGCGTTCGTCAAGTCATGACCGAAACTGCTACAATTGTGGGAAGCCCAGACACTACTCCAATGAGTGCACGGCTCCCTACAAACAAAGAGAAGAGTCACCAAGAAGACGAAGCTCAAGAGATGAATCACCTCGAAGAGAGAGAAGGGGTAGAGATGATCGTTATGAACGAAGACCCTCAAGGAGAAGTAGATATTCGGAGAAGAAGGACAAGTACACAAAGAGCTACTCAAGAAGGAAACATCAAGCTCATGTTGGTGAATGGATTTCCGGCTCCGACTCTGACAACCACTCCGAGAGAAGCTATCACTCCAACTCCAACTATAGTCAAGATGAAGGTGTTGCCGGAATTGCTCTAGTGACTACCAACTCCTATGATCTATTTGATTCACCAAACGAAGGGAGTGAAAGTTGCTTCATGGCTAAAGGCCCCAAGGTATCACACCCCGAATATCTTGATTTCGATAGTGATGAAGATGATTTACTTTGTGATGATGACTTGCTATGTAATAAAACTAGTGATGTTGATCAAAATTAACTTGATAATTCTCATGCTAGTCAAGATAGGTTGATTGACGATGATAAGATAAAAATAGAAGAACTAACTAAAGAACTTAACACTCTTAAGTTATCCCATGAATCTACTCTTGAAGATCATAGAGAGCTTGTAAGAACTCATGAGAAGCTATGCTTCGAGAAGCTCAATTTGGAGCAAGAACATGAATTTCTTAAAGCTATCAATGACAATCTCTGAAACAAGACTTCATCTTATCTTGCCAAAAGACTACTCTTGTCTACATTCATGCCACAAGTTAAATATAAGAAAACTAGTAACAAAGGCAAGAAAGGTTCTTCATCTGGTAGCAATAAAAGTGCTAAACCCAATGATGTTGCTCCTAGTAGTTCTATTGATTCCACTAATGATGATTCTCTTAGCCAAGTTACACTTGAGCAATAAAATGCTTTATTAAAAGGAATTATAGAGAAAGTTATCTACAAGGGTCTTGCCGGATGTAAGCAATTTAAGGAAATTGTACGCAAGCAAGGAGGATACCAAGAGAATCGTGGTGTTGGCTACTTCAACGCTAATGGAGTTGAATGGGAAGAAGGTCAATATCCCGAGCCCAAGTTTGTTCCTCAAAATGAGAAGTATGAAAATACTCTTCCCAAGGGGACAAACACTCAAAATGACCTTCCACCATAAGACCACAAGCTCAAGGGCAAGAACAAGCTTCAAGAGGACATTGACTCATATGAAGATGAACCCCTAGCTATGGTGGAGTGGGTTCCCAAGGCTACTTCAAGTTCAACGTCTACATAGGCTACTACAACACCAAGGATCCCCATCAACTTGATGTGGGTCCCCAAGAAGAAGAACTAGAAAGTTCTTGAGGGGTGACTCCGCCAATGAAATTCACTCACATTAATTATTGACAAGGTCTATTTGCAATCAACATAAACCATATGTAATAGTTCAAGGAGTCACACATTCCCTCAAAGGGAAGCAAGGGACAAGGTAATGAACAAATCAATGGACATCATCACACATGCTTTGCACTCTATGTCCATAGATATCCTTGTATTTGTCTCTTGTCTGTTGGGACTAACCCATGTAGGTGAGAAGAGTAAGGAAACAACAAAGATGCTCCCAACTCTTGGTGATCTTCATCAACCTTGAGCATCCACCACTACCTCACCAACATGAAGTCTTCATCGACAAAACCCAAGGTTAATTTATCCCTCTTATGGGGGGATGTCACATCAAGAGGGAGCTTTACTCTAAGACTTGAGTTAAAGCATCTCTTAGTATCTAACAACATTAAATGCTTTATGTAAAAGTGGTAACCCACTTGTGCTTAAACGATGAGTATGACCTATGATCATGTATTCTTACTTCGCTCCTAAGTCAAATACTCATATATAGATGACTTTGTCATCGCCCAAGTGCTTGTTAGATGCTACTGTTTATGTGCATGTTTGTCATGATTTCATTTCACATCTTATTGTGTGAGCATTTTGGTCTGCATTTATTTTCTCATTCGAGGACATCCAATTGTTGCTATTTGGCTCTTGATTTTCTCTTGTGCCAATTCAATGGACAAGAATGCCTAGGACCACTCTTTAGCTATGTATGCTTTCTCACCTCATACTCTATTCATGCTGCATCACAAAATTTGAACAAGTGCTTTTCGATCCCTTCGTGTGTGGAGCACTCGGAGTTCCGTATCGACAAGGACTAACCATTAAAACCTCCCAAGTGCATCTCGGTGGAACCAACCCAAAATCCCGGTCTCACCGAATGCCTAGGGTTGATCTGGTTTTTCAGTCTCGGTAACACCGATTCCTTATTCTCGGTTACACCAAGTTTCCCTGTCAACTGACAGTTAAGGAACTCAGTGACACCGAAAATTTAGAATCGGCGTCACCGACAATGGTGGGTATATATACTTTGGACCCCGACGCTTTGAAATTCATCCTCAAACCGTCACGCCTTAGAACCCTAAGCTGCCGATTTCGAGACCCCTAGTCATCGCCCTTGTCCCCCTGCACTCCTCCGCGGCTGGGAATCGCTGCCGTCGATGAAATCGTCTCCATCGTCGCAGTCGTAGCGGATCCCTCGTCGAGTTAGGGTACGAATTCGACCTCCTTTGCGCTCCCCATCTGATTCTTGCACATTAGGATTTCTATGATATCTTGCCACTGTTTGAAAGCCTTCTATCCACAAAAGGAATCCCGTAGATTAGACAACCGTGGAATTTTAGGGTTTTGCCGTCCGCCCGATGAATCTCGGTGGAACCGAAGCACGCAAATCGATGTCACTGATTTGGACATCTGGGGTACTGAGAACTTTCTCGGTGAAACCGAGTACACCTTTCGGTCTCACCGAAAGGGGTGCCAAGTTTCGGCTAAGGAGGAAGTCTGTCTCGGTAGCTCCGATAATTTTGCTTCGCCTGTACCGATATTCATTTGACAGAATGCAAAACTTTGAAACTCTATTGTTCAAACTTCCAAAAAACAGCCTCATTTTGTGATGACTCATCTTCTTCTGCTCTTTTATACTCTATTCACAGGGTCAGTATGTCAGATGCTGAGGACAGTCAGAATTTGCAAGAGGAGGGTGTTGACATGAGTTCAGGCACTAGCCCTGAGCCTAGTACATCTTTAGATCTAGGCACCCCCAGCTCCCATGGGTTGCCCAAGGCTGCTACTTGGACCAGGAGGAAGCAAAATTCAGATGAGGAGGATTCAGACTTTATCCCTGAGGAGATTCTTGCCAAGAAGCAAGAAAAAGCTGCTAAGAAGTCTGTTACTAAAGCCACTTCTTCCAGAAGAGTTGTTAGCAAAGTCTATGCTGGCTTTGAAGCTACGAGAGCACCTGAGAGTGCTAGGGCCACGATGACTATAGATCCCCCAAGGAAATCTTTGCCTAAGAAGGTAGGGGAGAAGAAAGCCAGAAAGAGGATAATCCATGTGACTGGCAGGCCTACATCTATGTATGAAGATCCAGAGGAGGCATCTACTGCCAAAGAGGAGGATGAGCCTGCTACAAAGGCTCTTCCCAAGAATAAGGCCAAGAAACTTCTAGCTGATGCTATGTCTAAGTCAGGCACATCCAAGAGCACCAAATCCAAGAAGGCTGCTGCTGAAAAGCCTAAGAGGACATCCAAGAAGATTCCAGCTTCTGAAAAGAACACATGAACTGCTTCCAGATCTGAGCATGATGATGACATGAGAACTTTGATGAAACTCAGACCACACCTTCCAGTACATAATGCCAGCTATCTACTTGCTGAAGATGTGAAGAAGAGGAAAGACTCAGGTTTGAGGGCATGGAGACCTATAGATCCATATGCCCAAAGGAAGAAGACAACTGTGGACTACAGATTCTACACCAAAGAGCAACATGATTTCTATGAGACTATGCTATTTGACAAGAGTCCAGTTGTGAGTGACATGAGTTATGTAGACTGGAAATCCATTAAGGACAATGAGGACTGCTTTCCAAGTGTCTAAGACAATTTCCACTGCATTGGTTTGGATGAGTTTGTTGGTAGAGAACTTACTGCATGGAATGATGAGATGATCATGCAATTCTACTTCACTTCACATTTCTATCGAGATGGTAGGATTGTATGGATGACTGAAGGAGCAAGATATGAGTCCACTGTTGATGAATGGGCTGCACTTCTAGGAGTCCCTGAGGTTCAGGATGGAGATTTGGATGTCTACACGGAATCCAAGGCAAGCCACAATGCCATGAAAGATATGTATACTCCTATCCCTGCAGACAAAGTGCAACCTCACAAGCTAGGATCCGTCTATTATCTGCAAGCTGGCCTCCATACCATGAACACCATTCTGAGGCATACTTTGATGCCCAATTCAGGAGGTGACAAGATGATCCGAGGCTACTCCATCAACATGTTGATCCACCTTGACAGACACACTAGGATCAAAGTCATGGACTTGATTGTTGAGACAGTCAAGAGGGTTGCTGCTGATCAGAAGCACTCTTGCTGATATGCACCCTACATCCAGATGCTCATCAACTCTCAGTTGGAAAAGCACATATTTGCTCTAGATCGTCCACATTTACCCCTACAGCCAGAGCTTGAGGATAACATCGTGGTGATGGACCCAGATCATCCCACTTCAGCCACAGCTCAGGCAGAGGCAGAGGTAGCTCGAGCCACTAGTGCTCAAATCCCTAGATCCAGAAATGAGCAAATGGATCTTTTGATCTCAGCAGTTCAGGGCATGCAAAAGGACATTAAGGGGATTCTGGACAACCAGAATAGTCTTGTGAGGATCTTTGAAACAAGGATCAAGACACTTAATGATAAGGTGGACAAGGTGACTAAGATAGTCATAGAGCTTTAGAAGTAAGTTGACTCAGTGCACATCCCTCAGGTTTCTTCCACTTCTTCAGATGATGATGATGATGATGATGATGATGAGGATGGATCACCTCTCAGGCCGAGCACACAGTTTACTACTCAGGCTAGATCAGCCACAGTGCCTGCTCCAGACTTGAGGCCCTCTTCATCAGCTCCTACTACTGTCACATCAGCTCCTACTCCATCGCTCCAGTTCCTCCAGTTGCCACTCCACCTCCATCCACGACATCTACGGAGATCTTCGCCAACGCTGCTCTCTCGACTCCTTCATCAACAACCGGAGGAGATCAACCCAAGAACGCTTAGATATATGCCTTTGAACTTTTTGGTAACTTGTTGCCAAAGGGGGAGAAGTGTATATAGATCTTTAGGCTTCGAGTGAGAGAGCGTTTGGTGTTTATTGCTTTTTTCAAAAACAATTGCTTTTGGTTGCTGTGATACACTTTTTTGGTTGCTTGTGATACACGTTTGATGATGTTTGATCCTACGCTTTAATGTGTGATGCTACTATTTCATATCATCTTAATGCTTATGTGATGATCATTCATCTTTGCTTGATTGTGTTGTGCTATGATGTTCATTCTAATTATTCTCGCACACCACCAAGTTGTATGTGACATGTAAGAAGTGACCCATGTACCTAATCGATTGCGCATTTGCATTCAAACGCAAATTTAAAATAATGCACAAATTTAGGGGGAGCTCTTGCTTATCACATACTTCTCAAAGCGACGATTATATTCATTGAATATATCTTTGTCGAACCTTTGATCTATATGTTGTCATAAATTACCAAAAAGGGGGAGATTGAAAGCACATTTGCTCCCTTGGTGGTTTTGGTAATTAATAACAACATATAAGTCATTGAACTAATGTTTCCACCAAGTATATTTCAGGAAAAGTTCAATGATAGGGATGGCAAAAGGATTGTGGAGATTGTGGAATCACCCCAAGATGCAAGGAAATAGGTTGGCCAAGCTTCAAGCAAGAGGACTCTACATTTTACATTTGTGAGAAATCACTTTGAGTCCATGGGAAAGCCAATGCTATTAAAAGGGGGTAAGGTTTTGTTGGTGAACAAAATGCTCATATGTGCACAAGTGATAGTCACCAAAAACATCCACAAGCTCTCCCACCAAAGTCTATCTATAGCGAAACATTCAAAATCGATGCAACCAACGTTCCTATCCCAGTGACACCGATTCCAGAACCTAGACAGACTCAACCAAATCCTAGCCACTTCAGTGCAACCGATTCCATACCGGTGCCACCGTGTTTAGGTTGCCAACTTTCTGTTATGCAAATTCACATTTTCGGTCCCACGGAGAATGTTGGGTCGGCGTCACCGAGATTGGAAATCTGACCGTTGGTCACCTTATCGATGCAACCGAAATTCGTATATCGGTCCCTCCGAGATTCAAAAGTTGCCACTATTTGGTCACTTCGGTACCACCAAGATTAACACATCGGTGTCACCGAGTTGGTCATTTTGTGTGTAACGTTTGGATTTTTGGGGATGCCTATATATACCCCTTCACCACCACCTACTCGAAAGAGAAGCACTCACGACTATTCTATACCTATCCTATTAGTTTTCTGAGAGAGAACCACCTACCCTTGTGTTGAGATCAAGATCTTCCACTCCAACCATATGGATCTTGATTTCTAGCCTTCCCAAGTTGCTTTCCACCAATCCCATCTCTTCTACCAAGCCAAATCTGTGAGAGAGTGATTGTGTGTTGAGGAGTCTATCATCTTGAAGCACAAGGGCAAGGAGTTCATCGTCCCTACCGAGCCTACTACCGAGCCTCCTACTTCGTGTTGTGGAGTGAACCAAGAAGTTTGTAAGGGCAAGGAGATCGCCTACTTCGTGAAGATCTACCCATATTGAAGCTAGTCCTTCGTGGACGGAAGCCATATGGAATAGTCAAGGTTGCTACTTCGTGGACCCTTATGGGTGGAGCCCTCCGTGGACTCTCGCGACCGTTACCCTCCGTGGGTTGAAGACTCCATAAACGTGGATGTACGATAGCGCCACCTATCGAAACCATAGGAAAAATCATCGTGTCTACAATTGCGTTTGATCTTCCTACCCTATCCTTTTTACTCATGCTTGTTGTTACTTTCCGCTGCTATACTCTTAGACGTGCATGTGTAGGGTGAAATTGACTTGCCATGAATGCTAAAACTGCAAACACTAAAATTTGGGAAAAGGCAAAACTTTTATTTGGTCAAGTAGTCTAATCACCCCCCTCTAAACTTACTTTCGGTCCTACACAGTCGGTCGACCACCTCCAGTGGGAGAGGAAGTCACCACCACCACACCACGGGCTAGATACCCCGTCTTCTTCGTGCTGGGGGATGAACCCATGTGCCATCGTCAGAGTCGACGAGATGCATCAGGAACTACAGCCTGGGTCCGACCCGTTCGAATCCTTCTGAGTCCAGATTGGTCCCAACCATTACCATCGTTGTTCGCTGGCCTTTGTACGGTCCGTCGCCCTTGCCGATCCTGGCCGTCGCCACCACTCCATGTCACTACAGCTGAACAGCCAGAGCGAGCATCGCTGCTGCGATCCCAAACTTTGACCAAGGAGATCCGTCGCCGCTGTCTCGCCACACATGCTTCAACTTCATGCGACAACGGCGGCGGTAGGGGAGTACTTGGCGCAGAGGAGGTCTAGAGATGGTTGGTGGAGGGGGGGGGGGGTGCGGTCCGACGCGAAAACATCGGAGTGAGGGGGTGAGCTTCTCGAGGAAGATAGGCACAACCATCTAGTTGGTTATAGCGCGTGAAATTAAACCAAAAGGTTGGGAGTTCGCACCTATTTTTTGATCTTTAAAAAAGAAAGAGAAATGGGCCTGGCCCAGGACGGAGGTGTGACGGGAGGACGCACATGTGTAAGTGTACGTACAGCTCATGCGTGTCACATATAGAGGTGAGTATACCTTATGATCAAATGACCATACTGTCTTTATATGGTTTTTAAAGGGTTGGTGTATTGAAGCAAGGCTCATTGATATTTGACTTTGTCCTAAATTAAACTTGTTTCAATGTCTATATAACAAATATATAAAGATTGCTTGCAGGAAAAAATATACATAAAGATTGACACAAAACCGCGAGACTTTTGACAAGCAATTGTTCTTTCCCAAAAAAAATCGGTTTGAAAGCATGGCGGAGTCGCAGCTCCTCTGAGAGCACATTGGCATCCATAATCTTATTGTTATGCGCCTACTTGTACAGATCAAGATCCCACACACAAGTCAGTAGGCCCATCCGTGAGGGGAACCAGGGTCGCCGGGAGCTCCTATGCAGCGCTAAAAGTGCCATCTCCTCTAGCTAACGTTCACAACCGCCTGCTCGCATACCGACCCATGTGGCGAGCGCTCGATCCCTTCATTGATCGTCATGTCCTGGTCGCTCGCTCGAGCCTTGTTTCATCTATTGCTACAAAAAGTTGTTTCATCGTTGTTGAATTTTCAAAATAAAAAAATAAAATACGAGAAAATTCGCAAAAATGAATTAGAGAAATACAAAAATAAAAAGTAATGTGTGAAATACAACAAAAGTTCAAGCAATTGTAAAAGGGTACATGAATTTGGAGTTCATGGTGATCTAAAAAAAAGGTTCACAAATTTTTGAAAAGGTCATGAATTTTGAAAAATAGTTTAGATTTTTTTAAGTTCATCAATTTTTGATAAAAGTTTAGAAACTTGAAATAGTTTATCGATTTTGAAAAACTTTCAACGAATTTTCAGAAGACAGTTCATTAGTTTGAAAAAAGTTCACCGAAATAAAAAAAGTTCACAAATTGAAAAAAAGTATATCGATTTTACCTAAAAATAGAGAAATTGATTGTTTTGTGTATTTTATGATTTATCACTAAAGTGTAAGACTAAAGAAAGAAAAAGAGAAAAATATAAAAACAAAAAACAGACACAAACATTTGAGAAAACAGTAAGTAAATCAACTTAAAATAAGTTACTCGAGCATTCTAAACCCAGACAAATCCTATTCGCCGCATTTTGTAGCAATGAATCAAGGCCGGTCCAGTTTGCCTAGCCACTGGTTTTGGGAACCTTCTAGGAGGTTCTCTGAACCTGTTTTTTATTTTATTTTTTACCGCTTTTTTTCGTTCTGCTGTTTATGTTTCTTTATCTTATTTCTTTCTTTTTTTTGTTTATTTATTTTTGCCTCACCTTTTTCATGTCCAAAAATTATTCATAAAATTCTAAAAATACTTTTTCCTCAAATAAAATATTTGAAATTTCCAATTATTACAGTTTTTGCAAAAATATTCATAATTTAAATTTTTTTTTGATATTTTCAGAAAATGTTCGGTATTTTAGAAAAATGTTCGGTACCTTCATAAAATGTTCTTGTATTTCCAACAATGTGATTGTTTTCTCTTTAATTTGTTACTTTTATTTTTTTCCTTTTACTATTCCTTTTGTTTGACAATTTATAATTTTTATTTTGAATTTCAAAATATATTCTCGTGTTAAAAAAATTGTTCAAAATTTATATTAAAATGTTGATTATTAAACTAATAATCAGAAATTGCAAAAAATGTTCTTGCTTTCAAAATGCTTTCATATTTTGAAAAAGTATTGTGTTTCAAAAACTGTTCTCATATTAAATAAACTGCAGAATTTTTCAAAAAATTCCATATTTTGAAAAAATGTCATGAATTTAAGAATATGTTTTCGTTTCTCAACCAAAAAAGCATGATCTCATACAAATATTTGGGTTTCAAAAAATGTTTTGCTTTTCAAAATTTGTTCACGATTTTCATAAAATGTTATCATTTAAAATATTAGTATTATTCTCAGAAATTGTTCATGATTTTCATAAAACGTTTGTGTTTTAAAAATTATCCAGGAATTGTCAAAAAAATCTCCTGTGAACAATTTTTTGAAAATTTAAAATCAGGAAAACATTTTATGAAACTCCCAAATAAATCAGAAAACACGAACATTTCTTTAAAATCCCAAACATTTTTCAAATTATGTATACTTTGGGAAGGTGAACATGTTTTTTAAATAGGCAAAAAATTTATGAATTTTTTAATAACAAATAATAGTAGGAACTTTTTTTTTTGAGATTTTGATGATTTTTGTTATTTTGAAAAAAAATAAGAACAAGAAAGAGAAGGAAAAAGAATTAAAAACAGAAAAATGAAAAATGAAAAATAAACAAGAATAAAAAAACTCCACAGTACTTGCGCGCCTAGTGGCCCAGCCCAGGTCCTTCTCTCTGTGTGCGTCGAGTGGTTACTCACCGAAAATGTGGCGCATAGGAGCTCCCCGAATCCCACCTCGCTTTATCTTTTCTGCGATTTAACGAATGAGAAAAAGATATTAAATGGGCCGCCCTGGCTCGCACGAGGTGGTGTGCGCTGCAGGCGTCAGTTAACGAAATGCACGTTAACCGGCGTCTGCAGTGCCAAATAGGATTTGCCGGGAGCGGCCGCCCCGGCCCCCCAGAATGGAGGGCTGCTATCCATTGATGTGTGCCTATATGTGTTATGATGGCCTGTTGCTACGTGCACTGAAAAAAGAAGCGACCATGCAGGCCCAAGATAATGCGTACAGAAGCTAAAATCACACGGCCTTTTTCAGAAAACAGTAGCGCTGCCGCACAGGGCAACACATCAGTTGCAACCTCACCCACGAGGCACGATGGCAGCGGCTTCCGCGGATGCGTTATTTATCGAAATAGGCTTTAGTTTCGTTTTATATATAAAACAATGATCATTAGCCATCCTAACACACGCACACACACCCAAGACGTGATAATCGTGTTGATCGCAACAATACCATCCCTAGCATTACAAGAGCAACCACGGGCTCAATTGGGACCACGCCATCGTGAAGAAATAAAGCCGCATAGGACGAACTGTGGACTTCAAGACGGCGTCTTCAGGAAGGATACGACACCCGGGTACCCCACTACCCGATCCGAGGATCGGAGTTTTCTTTGGAGCGGCACGACGAGCAATGACAGCCGCGACGACTCCTTCAAGAAAGGAACGAGCTTTGCCGTCGCCGTCCGTCCGGAAATAGAACAGGTTTTCACCCCGACCAACACTCACTGCCACCGAACGTCACACCCTAGCTACCACGCCGTCCACAAGGCCATGGCAACCGAGAAGCAGCAAGCCACGAGTTCTGCCCAAAAGCACCGCGCTACCATCACCAGGGTTGCTGTCTCAGCATCCAAGACCTTAACACCACCTTTCCCCGAGATCCGTCGCTATCCCAACAAAGAGACGAGCGGGAAAGTCCCGCCTTTCACAGCCCTGAGAAGCCCTAGTGCCGAGACCCAATAGGACGGCCAAAACTGGCCTCCATCGACCTGTCCTGCGACACGGCGCGTGACAAGCTCGATCCTGCAACACCATGTGCGAGACGAGTACTGTGCATACACCGTGCGTGAGACGAGCTCTGTGCTGCAATACCGTGTGGGACGAGATCAGTTCTACCGCACAGGGCGCCAGACCAGCGATGGACCATAGTTAAGAGAAGGACAACCATTCGAAAGTAACACCCACAGAATGAGGAGAGGAATCGAAGGGCTCCTCGTGACACCAACCGACGCTAACATGACCAACACGCCCACCAACCACCACCACTACGTCGCGACCCGCACCGCCAGATCGGGCGAAACTGGGCAACCATCGTTGCAGCCGCCAACACCACCCACCAAGCGTGACCCGCCTCCTGACCGCCGCGGTCACCAGCACTTGTCACGCATAGCCCACACGACATACCGGTGTCAGATCCAAGCCAAGCATGGCCGGAACTGATCGGAGGGCAGCATGTGTGCCACCACCAGGGACGCCGGTCAGAGAGGACTTGGACCCGGCCTCAACCAGCGCCAAGCCCAATCCCGACCGTCGCAGATAGCTGACCGCCCAGAGACGCCACATCAGATCTGAGCGCACCGACTCGAACCTGCAGAGCCCTCGCGCGCCATCCCGCCGCCTACAACCCGTTCGCTCTGCTGCCAGTAGCCCGCGCCTCCGCCGCAAGTTACAAACGCCGCGCCACGTGCCTGTGCCACACCACCGCCCGACCACGTCGGCCTGCACCACCTGCGTCGAGCAGGGGAAGGAAGAACACCCCGCCGCCGCCCATGTTGGTCGGGCTTTGCCCGTCAGCGTGCCTTGGCGGCAGCGAGGGGAGGAGGGGGCAAGAGGATGCGTGGTCGCCTAAAAGGTCAGGCCATGCCCTGGCCCTCGTCCGATCGGTAGTCCTCGTCACCTCGTCTTTGGGTGACGTAATCGCATGAATAACACGCACTCTTTCCGTTTCTAAATATAAGACCTTTTAAAAATTTTATTATAGACTAGATACGAAGCAAAATAAATGAAATACAACCCAGCACATATGTGACAGATGAAAAGATCTGGATATGCCCCATCATCGATCCCTACGCCGAGGGACTAGAAGCTGATTTTTAGAAGGTACCTACCATAGTGAGTTTACTAGGATAATCAAAAAAGGATTATAAACAATATCCAATATTTCATCTTAATCGGTATAATATGGCATTGATAATTGACTGACTGGGTTTTGTTAGCGATACATATTATTGGTTTCATTTAAATAAGATTTATCGACTAATTTTCAGTTACGAGGATATATCCAATTCAGAGACCTTGTGCGGTGCTTGCAGAAAACATATAGAAAATGCCAATATACTATATTACTAAATCCCCTAGAATTGGAGGTCTCTTATTAAATTGAGGTCATCAATTTGTAATTGGGTCACTGATTTTGATCGAGTCAATAATTTCTCTCTCAATTATTTTAAATCTTTATAACACTAAGCTTCCTATTTTTCAAGGCCTCACAATCAGTTGAGATCTCAATTTAACCGAGTCAACAATTCCACAATGAGCTCTCTCAGTCATTTTTTAATACACTATGCTCCCTAATTTTAAAGCTTCTCCCGGTCAATCCTTGATTTTGACACCGTCAATCTTTTGCTGTGGCAATGAAATATCTAAAATCGTTAAGCTATCCCGTATTAAAGCCCCTCATTCAACGCTTCAATTTGGATTGGATATATAATTGATTGGATCGTTCATCGTGGCTTCATAGTGGGATCTTTCGAAGAATGGGTGACAAAACGGAAGTGTCGCCCATGACAGGTTTAGCACTAGCATAACACACGCATCCAACAATGTAAGTAATTTCCTCATGTTTTTGTACTAATTAAAAGACGTCCTCCAATCACACGGTCAAAAAATCCACCTGAAGACCATAATAAAAAAATGATACTCATGAATGATTCGTTACGGATTGGTCATACTAAACATTGTCCCACTAATCACTTCCCCGTTTTGCACCGTTGATCTATTTTTTTCCTAATCTCTTATCATAAATTAAGACATCCATCTATAAGAATGATTCCGGAAAGTATGTCCATAGAAACAGCATATCTGATAAAAAAATGCAATTCATTGTATCCCCACACGCCAAACCTAATACGTAAATATTTTTCAAACCTTTTTAAAAAATTACATTAAACATGTATAATTCCAAGAATATAAACGGTACGGCAAAGCGCACACTGCCCTTCTAGTTACATACCATGTCTAAGAGTCACTGCATTCGACACTAATTACAATGTACATATGATTCTCCGATTAAACCGATTGGATAGCATCCGTTTTTTAGCTCATAGAGCAAACACTCGTTCAAGAAAATAAACTGTTTCATGTTTTTTTGCATACTATGATAGCACTTTTTTTTGGAAACATATCACATTTGATCGCACTTTCAATTCCGCATCCTCGTTTTGAAACTAATTCTGTTGTATTCTTAGATCGAACAAAAAGAGAGGGAAATGTTCATAAAGCTGGTCCGGCAACATACTCTAAGGGACCCGATATTTATTTTTGCCCTGGGCCCCTAAAACCCCAGGAACGGCCCTGCAAGTCAGTGATACAACATGGTTTTTGTTGTAATTTGATAAGGTAAAGAAAACTGATTTAATTAATATGTTCTTTTATGCTTCTTGCTTCCTCGCTTCCATAATACATATAGACAAACTCGCAAAGATTTATTAAACCATTGCCCACTTTACAGGGATGAATAACCAAAACCATCCACAGATTCGATGCACTTATCATTGAGTCGTCCCTTTGGGCAGCCGGAGAGGATGCGGAGGCATGCCGGTAGGGTGCTCAGTAGGTTCCTGGAGGATTGGGCAGCGTTGGAATGAATGTGGTCGAGCGGTAAGGGAGGGAATTTTTTTGCTTCACGAATGCGCGGCCGAGTATATTTAAGAGTTAGGGTGGCCTTGGAGTAAAAAAAATTGATCAATTTCTCTTATTAGCATGTTAACTCTGGGTATTCTTACAAAAAAAACCGAGTTTCTGCAACGGTTTGCTAGAAGAAGAGGAAACATTGAATGCTCATTCTTAACAAGTACCATCACGAAAATCATCCATTTCTGCTCTAGCAGTTCCAACATACTTATCATTGACACCCAAGAGAGGCTTCCAGCTAGTAGATGTTGGATTTTTGCTCGTAGACCTTTGGCCGAAAGCCCAATTAAAATCTGAAATTCTAATGACACATTTGAGTTGGTTGTGCATGGTGTGAGTGGGACTAAACTTTAGTTCGATATTGCTAGTTGGGATAGAGCTACACCACCTTATAAGGTGAGCTCTTCTAGCACTTGTACGATCATGAGAAGAGAGGAGGCCCTCGTGCACTCCTCCTCCTCGCTCGCCTCGACACGCCACGGGTTGCGGGATTCAGCCAAGCGTCGGATCTTGGGCTGTAACCGACTCGGATGTTGGTCCAGTCCACGTCTCTTCACCTGGACGCGCCACAACATATGGTTTCACATCTTTCAAATCATTGCGCTGCCATTCAAGTCTTCTCCATCCCTCCTTTCGGCGTGCACCGCGAGAAGTGATGGTAGGCCTCTAGAACCCCGCTTCTCATGATTGTGTGCGGGAGACAGGCGGTCAGGTTTATGTGGAGCGCACTCGCGTGACTACTGGCAGCGACTACTTCCCGGACGACGACTTCTTCACCAATGTTGGCAACCTCTTCATCAATGACATGGACGAGAACACCAACGCTCGCGGTTCTACCCCCACCGCACCGTATGCAATCTTGTCATCTTTGTTTGAGATCATGCTAAAATTCTTATGTCTAGTTTGTGTTGTAGATTTAATCTATTCGTCTACTATGTTAGTCTTCATGATTAGCTCAATCTTTGTTATTGCCTTCATGACTTATTTACTATTTATTTGGATTAAATCTCGTAGTCTCATATATTCAACAATCGAAAAAAAACTAATTATAGGCAATTTACTTCAAGTGGTTTTGCTACGCATCTAAAACCGCCCACCTTCAAGGGGGTGCAATATAAGAGATGGCGCACGAGAGAACTCTACTGATTTCAAACCATATAAGGGATGGCGCACGAGAGATGCCAAGTGTGTGTGTGAAAGCTAAGCAGCCTGGCAAGTCCCATAATACTGCAGAAGCGAGAGACTTGGCGCCACTAGAGCTTATACATGATCTTTGTGAGATGAAGGGCATGTTGACAAAAGGTGGAAAGAAATATTTCATGATGTTGATTGATGACTCCACTAGATATTATTATGTGTATCATCTAAAATCAAAAGATGATGCTTTAAACTTCTTCAGAAACTATAAAGATGAAGCAGAGAACCAACTTGGTCGGAAAATTAAATGGGTTAGGTCTGATCGTGGTGGAGAGTATTTTTCCAATGAAGTTGATTCTTTTTGTGCGAAACATGGTATAATCCATGATAGGACGCTTCCCTAATCACCTTAGTCAAATGGGGTGGCCGAAAGAAAGAACCGAACTCTAATTGCTTTGGCTAATGCCATGTTAGATACATCGGGTCTCTCCAAGACATGGTGGGCAGGGGGGAGGGGTAACTAATGACTGCATGTCACGTCCTAAACTAAGTTCCCACAAATCATCAAACCATTAGTCCATTTGAAGAATGGGAAAGGAAAACACTGGAGCTCTCTTATCTACGTACTTGGGGTTGTCTAGCGAAAGTCAATATACCAATTCCCATGAAGCGCAATCTTGGACCAAAGATTGTGGATTGTGTTCTTCTGGGCTATGCTTTACATAGCATTGGCTATAGATTTATGATAATAAAATTTGAGGTACCCGACATGCATGTTGGTACGATTATGAAGTCGAATGATACGACTTTCTTTGAGGACATATTTCCTATGAAGGATATGCCTAACTCATCAAATTAGGAGATACCTACTATATCAACAAAGGAATTTTCTGTAATTTCTGAACCCACAATTGCGATAGAACACTGCTTCAATCTCACTATGCATGTGGAAAAGGTCTTGAGTCGCTTTGGGTATAGCTACTTCAAGCTTTCTCCAACTCCATATGATGCTAGTGTGTTGCTTTGAAAGAATCGATGGATTGCTAGAGATCAACTGGGGTATTCTTAGATTATTGGCTCGCTTATGTATTTGGCAAGTGCCACGAGTCGTGACATCTCATTTTCTGTGAGCAAACTAAGCCGGTTTGTGTCAAACCCGAAAGGTGATCATTGGCATGCGCTTGAGAGAGTTATGTGCTATTTAAAAGGCAATGCGAGCTATGGGATTCACTACACACGGTACCCGAGGGTACTCGAGGGTTATAGTGACTCAAACGGGATATCTGATACTGATGAGATTAAGGCCACAAGTGGTTATGTTTTTACACTCGGTGGTGGTGCTGTTTTCTGAATTCTTGCAAGCAGACTATCTTAACGAGATCAACTATGGAAGCAAAACTCATAGCATTAGATACATCCACTGTTGAAGCAGAGTGGCTTCTCATCTCCTGATGGACTTACCTATGGTTGAAAAACCAATACCCGCTATCCTAATGAACTGTGATAATCAAACTATGATCATAAAGATAAAAAATTCTAAGGATAATATGAAGTCCTCGAGGCATATGAAGAGGAGATTGAAATCTATGAGAAAAATAAAAAAAATCCAGAGTTATTGCATTGGATTATATCCAAACGTCTACAAACCTGGTAGATCCTTTCACAAAGAGTTTATCACGTAATGCGATAGAAAATACATCGATGGAGATGGGTTTGAGACACACCGTATGAGTTGTCCATGGTGGTAATCTGCTCTATGTGATCGGAGATCCCGTGAAGTAGAAGTGGCAGACAAGCTGTTGGGCAGCTGGAAGGAGAGTATCCCTATATTTTTTGTCCCACTCCATGAAGATGCAATACTCTCAGAATCTGCATGGCAGGTTGATATTTATCTTAATGTGTTTCAAGTGGCTTATTTGATTAAGCAGAGATGTTGTCCTGTAGAGCATCTCCTGAGGAACACACCTATATGAGTTTGACTGTTAAACGTCGTAGTCTATGAGAACTGGGTATTCTCTAATAAATTTATGAAAGGCCCTGGAGTATGACTTATACACTCCACTCGCGGGGAAGCCTTGCGACAACCGAGTATCGGTCAAGGATTTGTGTAAAACTAGACCCACCGAAAGCTTATAATTCAAGGCATAGCCCACTGTTCAAGTTGTGATCTAGTGTAGCATAAAATTCTAAATGGAACTTCAACTTAATAGTCTCCGTCAAGAACCGGTATATAAACAATGTTTTGAAACTAAAAGATGAGATGTGACAATGAGACTTTTTGGGGAATTGTTGGATTTTTGCTAGTAGGCCTTTGGCAAAAATCCCAACTAAAATATGAAATTCTCATGGCCCATTTAAGTTGATTGTGTGTGTGTGGTGTGAGTGGGACTAAACTTTAGCCCCGTATTGCTAGTTGTGAGAGAGCTACAACACGTTATAAGATGAACACTTCTAGCACTTGTACGAGCATGAGAAGAGAAGAGGTCGTCGCACACTCCTCCTCCTCGCTCGCCTCTCCACGCCTCATCACGATGCACCGCGGGTTGCGGGATTGAGCCAAGCCGAGCTCATACCTACACGCTTATTTTTGCCGGTCACGAACGGAGAGTCCGTAACAGACATGCCACGATCTGAGATGTCGGATCGTGGGTTGTAACCGACTCGGACGTAAGTCCAGCCCACGTCTCTCCATCCGGATGTGTATATATATACGTGAGGTCCTTGTCAACCCTAGCCACCGTCACAATATATATATACTAATTAAAAGACGTCCTCCAATCACACCGTCAAAATATCCACCCGAAGACCACAATAAAAAAATGATACACTCACGAATGATTCGCTACAGAATGGTCATACCAAACATTATCCCACTAATCACTTCCCCGTTTTGCACCGTTGGTCTATTTTTTCCCTAATCTCTTATCATAAATTGAGACAACCATCTATAAGCATGATTCCGCAAAGTATGTCTGTAGAAGTAGCATATCTAATTAAAAAATGCACTTCATTGTATCCCCACACGCCAAACCTAATACGTAAATATTTTTCAAAACTTTTAAAAGAATTACATGAAACATGTATAATTCCTAGAATATAAGCGGCGCAGCAAAGCGTGCAATGCCCTTCTAGTTACATACCATGTTCAAGAGTCACTACATTTGACACTAATTGCAATGTACATATGCTTCTCCGATTAGACCGATTGGATAGCATCCGTTTTTTTAGCTCAGAGAGCAAACACTCGTTCAAGAAAATAAATTGTTTCATGTTTTTTGGAAACACATCAGATTGGATAGCACTTTCTATTCTGCCTCCTTGTTTTTGAAACTAATTATGTTGTATTCTTGGATCAAACAAAAAGAGAGGGAAATGTCCATAAAGCTGGTCCGGCGACATACTCTAAGGGCCCCGACATTTAGTTTCGCCCCGGGCCCCTAAAACCCCAGGAACGCCCTGCAAGTCAGTGATCCAACATGCTTTTTGTGGTAATTTGATAAGGTAAAGGAAACTGATTTAACTAATGTTCTTTTATGCTTCTTGCGTCCTCGCTTCCATAATTCATATAGGCAAACTTGCAAAGATTTATTAAACCATTGCCGACTTTATAGAGACGAAAAACCAAAACCATCCACGGATTCGATGCACTTATCATTGAGTCGTCCCTTTGGGCAGCCGGAGTGGATGCGGAGGCATGCCGGTAGGGTGCTCAGTAGGTTCCTGGCGGATTGGGCGGCGCTGGAAGGAATGTGGTCGAGCCGCGAGGGGGGGGGGGGATTTTTTTGCTTCATGGATGGGTGACCGAGTATATTTAAGAGTTGGGGTGGCCTTGGAGTAAAAAAATTGATCAATTCCTCTTATTAACATGTTAACTCTGGGTATTCTTACAAAAAAAACAGAGTTTCTGCAACGGTTAGCTAGAAGAAGAAGAAACATTGAATGCTTATTCTTAACAAGTACCATCACGAAAATCATCCATTTCTGCTCCAGCAGTTCCAACATACTTATCATTGACACCCAAGTGAGGCTTCCAGCTAGTAGATGTTGGATTTTTGCTCGTATACCTTTGTCCGAAAGCCCAATTAAAATCTGAAATTCTAATGGCACATTTGAGTTGGTTGCGCGTGGTGTGAGTGAGACTAAACTTTAGTTCGATACTACTAGTTGGGAGATAGCTACACCACCTTATAAGGTGAGCTCTCCTAGAACTTGTAGGAGCATGAGAAGAGAGGAGGCCCTCGCGCACTCCTCCTCCTCGCTCGCCTCGACGCGCCGTGGGTTGCGGGGTTCCGCCGAGCATCGGATCATGGGCTATAACTGACTCGGATATTGGTCCAGTCCATGTCTCTTCACCCGGACGCACCACAACATATGGTTTCACACGTTCCAGATCATTGCGCTGCCATTCAAGTCTTCTGCATCCCTCCTTCCGGCACGCACCACGAGAAGTGATGGTAGGCCTCCAGAACCCCGCCTCTCGTGATCGTGTGCGGGAGGCGAGCGATCAGGTTTATGGGGAGCGCACTCGCTTGACTACTGGCAGCGACTACTTCTCGGACGACGACTTCTTCCCCAATCTGGGAAACCTCTTCATCAACGACATGACCAAGAACACCAATGCTCGCGGTTCTGCCCCCACCGCACCGTATGCAACCTTGTCATCTTTATTTGAGATCATGCTAGAATTCTTATGTCTAGTTTATGTTGTAGATTTAATCTATTCGTCTACTATGCTAGCCTGCATGATCAGTTCAATCTCTTTTGTTGTCGTCATGACTTATTTACTATTTATTTGGATTAAATTTCGTAGTCTCATATATTCAACAATCGAAAAAAACTGATTATAGGCAATTTACTTCAAGTGGTTTTGCTACGCATCTAAAACCGCCCACCTTCAAGGGGTGTAATATAAGATATGGAGCACGAGAGAAGTCTACCGATTTCAAACCATATAAGAGATGGCACACGAGAGATGCCAAGTGTGTGTGTGCAAGCTAAGCAACCTCGCAAGTCCCATAATACTGCAGAAGCGAGAGACTTGGCGCCACTAGAGCTTATACATGATCTTTGTGAGATGAAGGGCATGTTGACAAAAGGTGGAAAGAAATATGTCATGACGTTGACTGATGACTCCACTAGATATTGTTATGTGTATCTTCTAAAATCAAACTATGAGGCTTTAAACTTCTTCAGAAACTATAAAGATGAAGCAGATAACTAACTTGATCGGAAAATTAAACGACTTAGATATGATCGTGGTGGAGAGTATTTTTCCAATGAATTTGATTCTTTTTGTGCGGAACATGGTATAATCCATGAGAGGACGCCTCCCTAATCACCTCAGTCAAATGGGGTGGCCGAAATAAATAACCGAACTCTAATTGATTTGGTTAACGTCATGTTAGATACATTGGGTCTCTCCAAGGCATGGTGGGCGGAGGTGAGGGGGGGTGGGGGAACTAATGACTGCATGTCATGTCCTAAACCGAGTTCCCACAAGCATTAAACCATTAGTCCATTTGAAGAATGGGAAAGAAAGATACTGGAACTCTCTTATCTACGTACTTGGGGTTGTTTGGCGAAAGTCAATATACCAGTTTTCAAGAAGCGCAAGCTTGGACAAAAAACCGTGGATTTTGTTTTTCTGGGCTATGCTTTTCATAGAATTGGCTATAGATTTTTGATAATAAAATATGAGGTACCCGACATGCATGTTGGTACGATTATGGAGTCGAATGATGCGACTTTCTTTGAGGACATATTTCCTATGAAGGATATGCCTAACTCATCAAATTAGGAGATACCTACTCTATCTCTTCAGGAATTTTCTGTGATATCTGAACCCACCATTGCGATAGAACACTTTGAGAATCTTGAGCCAGATGACTTTGAAACTCCTATAAGGAGTAAGAGACAAAGGACTGCAAAGTCCTTTGGTGATCATTTCATTGTGTACCTCGTAGATGATACACCCAAGACTCTTCCAGAAGCCTATGCATCTTATGATGCTGACTACTTGAAAGAATATATCCATAGAGAGATGGACTCCATCTTAGCTAATGGAACCTGGGAAGCCATTGATCGTCCATATGGGTGCAAACCCGTGGGATGTAAGTGGGTGTTCAAAAAAAAGCTTAGACCTAATGGTACAATTGAAAATTACAAGGCACACCTTGTGTCCAAGGGTTATACCTAGAAATAAGGTGAAGACTTCTTTGATACTTACTCACCTGTGGCTAGACTGGCCACTATTCGGGTGACACTATCATTGGCTGCCTCACACGGTCTTCTTGTTCATCAAATGGACGTTAAGACGACTTTCCTCAATGAAGAGTTGGATGAGAAAATTTACATGGATCAGCCCGATGATTTTGTAGGAAGGAAACGTGTGCAAGTTATTGAAGTCTTTATATGGCCTTAAACAAGCTCCTAAGCAGTGGCATGAGAAGTTCGAAAGAACATTAACTATTGACTGCTTTGTAGTAAACGAAGCTGACAAGTGTGTGTACTATCGCCATGGTGTGTGGGAAGGAGTTATTCTCTGTCTGTATGTCGTTGATATACTGATCTTTGGAACCAAACTTGATTTAATCAAGGAGGTTAAAGATTTCTTATCTCGTTGTATTGAGATGAAGGATCTAGGCGTAGCTGATCTTATTCTAAACATCTAGGCATAGCAGATCTTATCACACTGCTTCAATCTCACTATGTGGAAAAGGTCTTGAGTCGCTTTGGTTATAGCGACTTCAAGCTTTCTCCAACTCCATATGATGCTAGTGTGTTGCTTCGAAAGAATAAATGGATTGCTAGAGATCAACTGAGGTATTCTCAGATTATTGACTCGCTTATGTATTTGGCGAGTGACACGAGGCCCGGCATCTCATTTGTTGTGAGCAAACTAAGCCGGTTTGTGTCAAACCCAGGAGATGATCATTAGCATGCGCTTGAGAGAGTTATGTGCTATTTGAAAGGCATTACGAGCTACGGGATTCACTACACCCGGTACTCGAGGGTACTCGAGGATTATAGTGACTCAAACTGGGTATCTGATGCTAATGACATTAAGGCCACAAGTGGTTATCTTTTTACACTTGGTGATGGTGCTATTTTCTGAAAGTATTGCAAGCAGACTATCTTAACGAGGTCAACTATGGAAGCAAAACTCACAACATTAGATACATTCACTGATGAAGCAGAGTGGCTTCGTCAGCTCCTGATGGAGTTACCTGTGGTTGAAAAACTAGTACCCACTATCCTAATAAACTATGATAATCAAATTATGATCATAAAGATAATCCGTTCTAAGGATAATATGAAGTCCTCGAGGCATATGAAGAGGAGATTGAAATCTGTGAGAAAAATAAAAAAAACTCTAGAGTTATTGCGTTGGATTATATCCAAACGTCTACAAACCTGGTAGGTCCTTTCACAAAGAGTTTATCACGTAATGTGATAGAAAATACATCGATGGAGATGGGTTTGAGACACACCGTATGAGTTGTCCATGGTGGTAATCCACTCTATATGATCGGAGATTCCGTGAAGTAGAAGTGGCAGACAAGCTGTTGGGCAGCTGGAAGGAGAGTATCCCTATATTTTTTGTCCCACTCCATGAAGATGCAATACTCTCAGAATCTGCATGGCAGGTTGATATTTATCTTAATGTGTTTCAAGTGGCTTATTTGATTAAGCAGAGATGTTGTCCTGCAGAGCATCTCCTGAGAAACACACCTATATGAGTTTGACTGTTAAATGTCGCAGTCTATGAGAATTGAGTGTTCTCTAATAAATTTATGAAAGGCCCTAGAGTATGACTTATACACCCTACCCGCGGGAAGCCTTGCGACAACCCAGTATCGGTCAAGAAATTATGTAAAACTAGACCCACCGAAAGCTTATAGTTCAAGGCATAGCCCACTATTCAAGTTGTGATCTAGTGTAGCATAAAATTCTAAATGGAAGTTCGACTTAATAGTCTTCGTCAAGAACCGGTATATAAACAATGTTTTGGAACTAACGTTGACGGTTCTGCTCCCGCTGCAACGTATGCAATCTTGTCCTCTCTATTTGAGATCATACTAGAAATCTTATGTCTAGTTTGTATTGCAGATTTAATCTATTCGTCTACTATGCTAGTCTGCATAATTAGTTCAATCTCTGTTATTGCAGTCATGATTTATTTACAGTTTATTCGGATTAAATCTCGTAGTAATTTGTTCATATATTCAACAGTAGAAAATACTTAGGCAAAGCTACAATACCACATTAACCAGCGTCCAAGCTTATGGCAACGACAAATTTCTGGACCTCCTGAATTACAGCATAATGTCCATTATAATCTCTATATATAAGCAATTCAGAACTGAAATTCGTTTTCGTAGGGTTACCAAGACGCCTTAGCACAAATTATTGCTTGCGGGTTTTTCTGTTGCAAGGACGGAGTACCTCACCTCACAGATCTGCGTAGTAATTTTGGTCTGGCCTCGGGGGATGCGGCGGCTGATCAACCTCTGGCATCGCGGCGCCCATTGGCCACCGCACGCGCGATCGCGCTAGCACCAGCAGGAGTCGCCGCAGCAGCACGAAGTGCATGAGCGCGTCCACGGCCGGGCACCACTGGAGTAAGCGCCGAGGGAGCAGCAGCATGGACGGTTGTTGTCTCCGTGTGTGGCGTCCGATGGGACGCTGGCTCAACCCGGTTGCCGCGATGTGCGGCGGGGTCGGCGACCCGCTCCCGAGATGCTTCCGCCGGGGCATCAGAGGGAGGAAGATGACCTGGCCTCCGGGAGGGACCAGCAAGAAGTTGAAGGGGCGGAGAAGGGCCTTGTGGACGGCGCCGTTCCTCGGGCCGCGGGGGCATGATCTGGGGAACCGATGCTGCTGCTCCTCCTCGTGGGTGGACAAGGACACGTAATACCACACCGTCTATGCGTACCATGTTGTAGACGATGGGTGTTCGAAGATGGCGGAAATAGTAAGCAGCAAAAGCGAGCAAGAGGTCACCTTCGCAGCTGTCGATCCTCTTCCTGACGTTGTCAAACTTAGCGTGCTTCTGCTCGGCGCTCCAAATTAAGAACAACTGGCGCAAGATGCCCCTCTGGTCGCGGTCGCAGGATTGAACAAGATCCAGCGCGCCGTGGAGGGCCTCGCTGAGACTCGATAGCGCGCGGGCCGTGCCATAGTCGTTCGCCGCCGCCGAGGAGAACCCGGGAAGAATTGTCTCCAGCAGGCGAACCCGCTGGTTCAGAACCAGGCACCTGTCCTTGCACTCGCTCGCCTTCCTCACCGCCGTTGTGATGGATCGGATCACCGTGAGCAGCAAGCTCACCGAACTGATGATTGGGCCGCCGGCCAACACGATCGCTATCTCGGCGGCCATCTCAGTGGCCAAGCGGCTAGCGGCACGCCGGCACCACACTACCGACGAAGTGGAGGCTCCCTTGATTTGCTGTCCAGGTCCAGAGGTTAATAATGGCAACCCTGATGAGCAAGTTTGACCAGGCACTGATAGTCCGCCTCTTGCCGACTCAACGATTGGCTGCAAAGTAAAACTTGACTTACATGTGGGAAGTGGCGCCACGCCGGCCCACACATGTTCCACACTTTTTCTTCGCCAAAACAGTGACATGAGATCTTTCATTTATCTTCGAAAGATACGCCACCAGGACTAAGGCTGGTCGGAAGTACGACAGGTAATACTCTCTCCGTCCTAAAATAAGTGTTTTAAACTTAGTACAACTTTATACTAAAGCTAGTACAAAGTTGAGAGGGAGTATTATTTATGTCGACTAGGCAATTTTGATGAGGTGGCATTGAATTAAATGAAGAAAGAGATGATTGCGTATCATATCATGATACCGTATCATATTAAATGTTGTGCTACTATGTGGCATCGATGACAATAAATGAGCTATCATATGATACACATGATACTATGCATTACGGATGTAGTATCACGCACTAGTATCATATGGATGATACTAGTATATGATACTCCCCATTACAACCAGCCTAAAGAGCATAGCTTTGGAAAAACGCACAAATGTCCATGAGCCCCCTACCAAAGGTTTTGTGGAGTGACATGACATGTTCGTTGCGTTGCATACATATCGACATCTTAAAGATACTCTGGTGGAAAAGTACACATTGTCATATAGCCATCTGTCAAGGTTTCGTGGCCGAATGGTACGTCCATTGCATCCAGAAAGATTCACGGCGGGAGGAACCCTGGCTTCTCAGAGATTAGAGCATTCTGGGCGTCCGGTTCTTCTCTTGATGCGTTTCAAACCGTCAGATCACGATAGGGGAGACCGTGTCCGTTGGATCAAAACGTGGCACTGTAGATCGAAACAGTGCGCGGGGTCGTGCCAGCACCTGTTATTCTAGCACCCCGCAGAGGGTATTGTTGGAATTTCGTGTACCCGAAACCAGATGGTCTCCCGCGATTCGTGGCCTCATCCCCAATCAGGTGACAAGCTAGGGTTCAGTCATCTGCTCGCTTTTCTTTCTCCATCGCGCAGCCGTCGCTCCTCTGGTCTCCTTCTCTACGGCCTGAGCTGTCACCGCTCCTCGGCCCCAGGCCCTCATCGTATCCATCTCTTCTTCCACGCCCTCATGCCGTCGTCGCCGCCGACGCTTCCATTCCCTGTCCCTCTCCAAACTCCGAGAAGGGGTGGTCAGAGATCCATGGCCTCCGACCTGACGCCATAGCCGTCATCCTTGGCAACGAGCCAGTGCCGAGGAAGATCACGCGGGGAAGCGGCTCAGCGATGTGTGTCTTGTGGCGGCGCCGGATCTAGTGCCTAACGTCGGCATCTCGCAGGTCACCGAGTCGCCGCCGGGGATGCTACGCTAGCCGGTCGGAGGCCGAGTTCGACTCAGCCCAGGGGCGGCTCCAGCGCGGGGTCATGTATGGGCGGCCGCCCCGGGTAAATTTTTGGAACCTGGGGGTACCCCCTTAGTGCTTTGGACAGTCCTGCCCACCATGGGAAAAAGCTTCGAGCAGGAGATTGGAGAAGAAAACGCTTCACTAATGGGCCAGTGAAAAGGCCTAGTAGAATAAGAGAAGCCCATTCTTTCCGTGTACGCAGCCCATTCTTTCCCTGTCCACAAGACGTTTCGGATTCTTGTACATGATCAGCTAAGTAGCTAACCCTCACACAATCACGCGTGGTCGCCCTCCTCTGTTGCCTCGCCGCCAGGTCGCCTTGCCCTCGATGCGACACCCTCCATTGCCGCCTCCCAGCGGTTCATCTAATCAAACTAATGGTGTTGGATGAAACAGAAGGGAGTACACCTGTTGCCCCTTCCTACCTTGCTGGTGCCGTCCGTGCGGGAGGTAGCATCGCCACGCCCATGCGTCCAGTAAAAAACTGTAAGCAATCTGTCAAATCGTCCACGTGTAACTATGAATTAGTGGTAAAAAAATGTTTTATCCTTTGTTTGAAAAAGTGTCATAGTATGTTATGGTTTACATTAATCTAATTGTTGTACATGTTTCAGGTGCTTTATGGACTTGAATATTAGGAAATTTGGAACAAACAACGGAAGATTCAGCATGCAGCAGGAGTCCAAGTTAGACTTTATATAATTTTTTGCATCATATATTATTTGCCTAGTTCTTGAGAAGGAACCTACTTTGAATAGGTCATTGTGTTCAACGTCTTGCCTGAATGCGCAATCTTGGACAATTAGTTTTCTTGGTTGTCTTATTTCATTGTATTGGGCCTTTGAATTTTATTTTGTTTGCTCTTTCAAAATTTCGCGCCGGGTAACTTTCAATCCTAGATCCGCCACTGACTCAGCCACTAAGTTTTCTGGTTCTCGGGGAACACAGAATGCCTCCTTTGAGCACGGGATGCAGAGACAACGAGGACCTCAAGGTGAGCCCCGGTCAATTTCTGCTTGCTTGGTGTTCACTTTGTTTTTTTTGTCAACTGACGTACTTGCATGCTGCCGTGAGATGGATGTCGTCTAAGCCTGCATGGTGTTCAATAGGAGGAGGAAGAGGTGCCCGTCCATAGTGCAGATTTGTGGGTGAGCTCCTCTATACGATATACTTCTCAGACTATATGGATGTTGTTAGTGTTTGCGTGATGAGCGGCGGGTGGATGCTTGTATGACGAATTGATGATGATGTAAATTGGAAAGGAAGATTAATATATGTAATAGTTTTGCTCTGTTATTTACTTGGTAATTTGTTTATTTTTCTATGAAATTTAACTCCAACCAACTATAGCAAGTCGAGTTGTAAGTCTTCAATCTGACTGTTTGATGTTGACATGTATGGCGCTACCCATGGGATGTGCTTGTCCGTGTCTTTTCTTCGACTATGCACCTTCGCGACCACCTGAGCAGCAGTGCAGTACCATGACCCAGTGATCTCCTTAACTTGGCTAGAAAAATGAGCTTCCTAATTTGGCTAGAACAGAGGGTACCATGCTTGTTCATCCCTAATTATGCTGTACAGTAGTAGCCACTGAGTGCCTCCCTAGGAGTATGTAAAAATACCACAAAAGTATTTTTAATATAGTTATATTACAAGGTATTCCATCGATTTTTTGTTGTCGACATACTTATGTTTTTTGTTCTAATTGTGTCTTAATCTTGAGCTTTTTGTACACTGTTCGGGATTTAGATGATGACTATGAATGTGGGCAATTTTTTTCTTGATTGTGCCTTTGGTGGATGTACCAATTACAATATTGGCCTGGCTACATCTTTCCTTATATTCATTTAATTTTAGATCTTTTGTTCACTGCATAGTGCTAAACTTTTTTGTTCAAAACTAAAGCTCTTATGGGCTGCACCACTGCAGCTTATTCTAGATGATACAAAGGTGTGCCCCATAGCTTTCTGTCCAATTATATTAGCATCTCCTGTGAGTTCTGTAATATTTTACATTTTTTGGCATGGGTTGTGCGTTACCAAGTCTAATGTTTGTGTTGGGTTTTCCATTTTTTGTGTTGACTTGGCCAGTTCATATGAAGCAAAAGAAAGGCATGCAGTACCTTGACAGTGATTAATCAGGCAACATGAGTTATTACATATTGCTGGGTAATGTATGAAATGCCAAATTCACTTACTCAGAATATATCTGTCTCGCTCCTCCTTCCGTAGTAAACCTTTTGGTTAAGTTTTGCAGTCATCACCTCATCTTCTGCCTTGCAATATTGTCTCTGTTTGATCAAAGTGCATGAATCTCTAGACACCACAGGCATCTTAGAATTGACAGTGTTGTGCATGACTACACGTTGTTGCAAAAATATTCCTGAAATTGATACTAGCTCCATCTGTTTGTTGTTCCCATGTAATTGCAATGCACTCTTTTCGAGCTTCGCTGTTCAGGGATTTATCATCGCTTGTGTTTTCTTGTGGCTTGGCAGAGGTGTCGTTGTTGGTGGTCGAGCCGCTGATGTAGAAGATTCAAACAGAGATTTGTCGGGTGGACACCGACATCCTCGCCGCCGTCCGGTCCGGTCCGGCAGCAGGTTTGGTATTGCAATCTCATGTTCCATTTGGTTTGCAATATCTATGCTCTTTGCGTTAGTACTGGTTATTAAATATGGGCAAACTGGTGTGTGAAAAGGTGCCTGAACCTTCTATATTAAAAACTTCTAGATTTATTCGGCGGTACATACATGTGGTGGCTGTCCCTTTTCTATGTTGCTAGCTTTAGAAAATTGTTCGGATGGCCCCCCACACGCCAAGGCGCGTTTCCGATCTTCTTTGATGCGAGAGGACATGGAGAAGGGGTTCGTGGAAGCGTTGGATCCGGTGGCCAGACGCCGCCTTTTCCTGTCCTCTTTGACGTGAGGCTTGTAGGTCGCCGGCGTCGTGGAGCTTGATGAGGTGTCTGGCCAGTTTGCAACATGAGTTGCAGTCCAGGTCATTGACATATTCGGGTTCTAGGTCACAGAAACAAAATTTAGAGTTAATTTATCTAGCTCAAAATATCTTGGCTCATCAATTTCCTGCATTAGATATCTTTTTGTGCTTAGTTTTTTTTGTGAATTCTACAATTTGTAGCTTTGATCTAAATTGACAATCTTTTTTTTGTCAACTTACATTCCTGGATGTTTTCAAACTGATATTATTTTAGTAAATTCAAGTTTGCACTTGGCTTTATCAGAATTAGAATATGCAAAACATGTGTTGGAGAAGTGCCTATTTTGAAGCTTCATTGCTTTAATCATTTGTTTTTATGAAATAATATTCAGTCAGTTTACAATTATTTTCATGTAGATTGGATTTTGTCATAGGAACACGCAAAGAAACTAAAGTTTGACCATGGAAAAGTTCAGCTTAAAATTATTTATTTGTATTAACAACCTTTTCAATGATCATAATTTAATAGCATATACACCTGGATTACTACTAACTTAGCATTACCCGCTTGACCAAAACGTTGGGACTGGCACCCTCGCGTCTAGGCGCGATCCCGATCTAGTTGCATTGCATACGCGTCGGCATTGATGTTGGAAGAAATACACACATGGCTATGTTACCACTCACTGAGGTTTCATGACATGATATGATACACCATGAAGAGCACGGTGTTGGAAAAAATGCACACATGCTCAATCAGCCACCTGCCATAATTTTGTGGTGTGACATGATGTGCCCAGGCACCGCATACATGTCGGCATCTCTAAAAAAATACAGAGATGGCGTTAGAGAAAATGCACACATTGTCATTCAACCACTTATCGAGGTTTTGTGGTGCAACATGATGTTCGTTGCACTCCATACATGTTTGAAGGACTACACCGTGAAGAGCACGGCATTGGGGCAAATACACACATGGCTGTTCAGCCATCGACCAAGGTTTTCTTGCATGACATGGTGTGTCGAGTGACATATTGAGTCGATACAACTGCACTCAACGAGAATGTTCTCTGCATAAGATGGACACAGCTAGTACGTCCAGAAGTACAGTATTATTTTATACAAAAAGTAGAAAAAAGAGGCCTAAGATGCAGAAGGTCTTAACCAGCCAAGGAGGCAAAAAATATTTTATCAGAAAAATACACTATCATCCATGATGAAAGAAAACTTCCTTAGCCATGTACTACAGCCGATAAATGTTCGTCACAAAAAATGTTTATCATTAGGCTTTGCAGAATAGACTAAGTACGAAGCCGGTGCATACATACAAGAATAACCGAATAACGTGAACAAGAAACGAAATGCATTTAAAAGACCGCACTATTCCTCAAAAGCACATAACACAACATATGGTTGTCATCCCTACAAAGATATGTGAGAAAAATGGTATTAATATCCCTCAACCAATTACCAAACATGTTATACACAATAAGAAAAGGGGAGGAGAGGGTAAAGATTTGAAGCTACCTGGACAATGAACCACACACCCAAGCAAACTTACGGTCGACAAAATAGGTATGTAAGATATTTGAAACTACCCAAATAACACTTTGTCATGTGAATGATGACGCACTTTTCAGTTTAGCTTTCAAAAGTTACCCATCAAAATGATATTCATCTTTAGCATAGAAGAACATAAGGAAGGTACACTCTCTAACAACCTCCAACATTGCTTTGTGAGCATGACTAGATTACAACAATGTAAGTCATGAAAGCCCATATCTCCATTTAATTTAGGTACGCATAATTTTTACCATGCCATTCAGTGCACCCCTTTCCTACCCCGATCATCATCCCCGCCAATTAGTAAATAATACTTCCCTTGTTTTTAAATAAGTGTCTGAATTTTAGTACAGCTTTATATTAAAATTAGTACGAAGTCGAGAAAGTTATTTTGGAACGAAGGGATGTAAGAGCATCTCTAGCAGATCTTGCAAACCGGGCCATCCGGTAAAATAACCGACGGTTTGCAGGATAGATCCCATAAACCAGAATAGACCCCAAAACTCATTCATCCCAGAAAAAAATTGTGAGCTCCTGCATCCGCAAGCCCATTTTCTTTATATCTACAGGATTTCGTCCTTCTTTTACAGTATCCTCTATTCTTGACGGGAGGAAAATTTTAACCCAACCGCCGCTGCCCGCCACCTGTCGTTGCCCGCTCGTTGTTGTACACGCTCGCCACTGGCCACAGACGCAACAGCAAGGCGCTAGCTAGCCGCGTACGTGAACATTCAGGCAAATAATATATGATGCAAAAAATTATATAAAGTCTAACTTGGACTCCTGCTGCTGGCTGAATCTTCCGTTGTTTGTTCCAAATTTCCTAATATTCAAGTCCATAAAGCACCTGAAACATGTACAACAATTAGATTAATGTAAACCATAACATACTATGACACTTTTTCAAACAAAGGATAAAACATTTTTTTACCACTAATTCATAGTTACACATGGACGATTTGACAGATTGCTTACAGTTTTTTACTGGACGCATGGGCGTGGCGATGCTACCTCCCGCACGAACGGCAGCAAGGTAGGAAGGGGCAACAGGTGTACTCCCTTCTGTTTCATCCAACACCATTAGTTTGATTAGATGAACCGCAGGAAGGTGGCAATGGAGGGTGTCGCATCGAGGGCAAGGCGACCTGGCGGCGAGGCAACAGAGGAGGGCGACCACGCGTGATCGTGTGAGGGTTAGCTACTTAGCTGATCATGTACAAGAATCCGAAACGTCTTGTGGACAGGGAAAGAATGGGCTGCGTACACGGAAAGAATGGGCTTCTCTTATTCTACTAGGCCTTTTCACTGGCCCATTAGTGAAGCGTTTTCTTCTCCAATCTCATGCTCGAACCTTTTTCCATGGTGGGCAGGACTGTCCAAAACACTAAGGGGGTACCCTAGGTTCCAAAAATTTACCCGGGGCGGCCGCCCATACATGACCCCACGCTGGAGCCGCCCCTAGGCTGAGTCGAACTCGGCCTCCGACCGACCAGCGTAGCGTCCCCGGCGGCGACTCGGTGACGTGCAAGATGCCGACGTTAGGCACTAGATCCGGCGCCGCCACAAGACACACATCGCTGAGCCGCTTCCCCGGGTGATCTTCCTTGGCACTGGCTCGTTGCCAAGGATGACGGCTACGACGCCAGGTCGGAGGCCATGGATCTCCGACCACCCCTTCTCGGAGTTTGGAAAGGGACAGGGAATGAAGGCGTCGGCGGCGGCGACGACGTGAGGGCGTGGAAGAGGAGATGGATACGATGAGGGCCGGGGGCCGAGGAGCGGCGGCGGCTCAGGCCATAGAGAAGGAGACCAAAGGAGCGACGACTGCGCGATGGAGAAAGAAAAGTGAGCTGATGACTGAACCCTAGCTTGTTACCTGATTGGGGATGAGGCCACGAATCGCGGGAGACCATCTGGTTTTTCGGGTACGCGAAATTCCAACAATACCCTCTGCAGGGTGCTAGAATAACAGGCGCTGGCACGACGCCGCGCACTGTTTCGATCTACAGTGCCACGTTTTGATCCAACGGACATGGTCTTCCCTATCGTGATCTGACGGTCTGAAACGTTTCAAGAGAAGAATCGGACGCCCAGAATGCTCTAATCTCTGAGAAGCCAGGGTTCCTCCCGCCGTGAATCTTTCTGGATTCAATGGACGTACCATTCGGCCACGAAACCTTGATAGATGGCTATATGGCGACCACGCTTGATCGGGTGAGGGTTAGCTACTTAGCTGATCATGTACAAGAATCTGAAACGTCTTGTGGACAGGGATAGAATGGGCTGCGTACACGGAAAGAATGGGCTTCTCTTATTCTACTAGGCCTTTTCACTGGCCCATTGGTGAAGCGTTTTCTTCTCCAATCTCCTGCTGGAAGCTTTTTCCCATGGTGGGCAGGACTGTCCAAAGCACTAAGGGGGTACCCTAGGTTCCAAAAATTTACCCGGGACGGCCGCCCATACATGACCCAGCGCTGGAGCCGCCCCTGCTAGCTAGCCACGTATGTGTTTTGCTAGCTAGCTCGAGCGGGCGCAAGGAGGAGCTCGGCCACGGGCACGAGCAACGTGGGCACAAGCTGGAGCTGGGCCACGTCCGACGAGCTGCGCGCAAACAGCGGTGGCGGGAGGAGCCTCAGGTGCGGGCGCCGCCGCAAGAGCTCGGCTGACGCGAACATCGTCTGTGAATTGAAAAAAAACAATCGTAATTTACATTATGTTTTTATAGGGGTGTTTATGTAATTTTATCCGGAGCGTAATTTTTTTCTTACAGGATATGTTCTGGCAAAACAAAAGTCGTACAATAAAAACATGAAAAAACGTTTTGTGTGATCCTGTAAACCGAATTGTACGGAATCTGCTAGATGCTCTAACGCAGCTAACTACGCCCACTCACAGCGACTCACAGCGATTTAAGGTGTGTTTGGTTGGGGGACCAACTGTCATGGAATGAAATGGTTCCATTCCAGAGGAACGGGTCCGTTTCATTCCTGTGTTTGGTAGGAGCAAAAGAGTAGAACTGGTCGGTTACGTTTGAGTGTTTGGTTGGAAGCACGTAATGGAAAATGGAACGACCAAAACATTCAAATATCGGCAACATTACGTTTGTAATTTGAAGAAAGACAACATCAACATATGGGCCGAATGATGCTTACATCAACATATAAATTGCAAGCAAACTCTGGACATCTGTATTTTGGTAACCTCCATCTCTCTGTACTGCTGCAAATCGAGAGAGAAATAGAGAGTTAGCAGGCAGTGGGAAGGGAGGAAACGGCCGGAGGGATGGGAGGAACCCACCGGCTGGGAGAGGAGGAACCAGCCGACGAGTAAGGGAAGAACCGGCCAACGGGGAAGGGAAGAAACCGGCCGACGGAGAGAGGAGGAACCAACCAACGGGGAGAGGAGGAACCAACCGGCGGGGAAGGGAAGATCCGACTGGCAGGGAGAGGAGGAACTGGCCGGCGGGGAAGGGAAGATCCGGCTGGCAGGGAGAGGGGGAACCGGCCGGCTGGGGATAGGAGGAACCGGCTGTCGGGGACGGGAAGAATCGGCCGGTGCACCTAGGAGCGAGGACGGGGAAGGAAGGAGAGGGATGAGGGGGTGCGGTGCACCTGGGAGCGAGCTGTTGGCCGACGGGGAAGGGAAGGGAGGCGGCCGCCGGCCGCCGGACGAGGGGAAGGGAGGAGGGGGCGCGACGCACCTGGGTGCCAGCTGCGAGGAGGCTGTGGTTCCGTGTGGTCCGGTCATTTTGGAGGTATGATCTCGTTCCGCATCTGAGCGGAATATTGGGTCGGGAGGAACTAGTGCGTGCCTATTCCAGATGCAACTGAACGCGAGAATGTTGGCTGGGGATGGGTCGGACCCGTGACATTCCAGTCCATTCCTCCAACTAAACACACCCTTAGTTCCGTCAACCATCGCGTCCTTAGCGCCCACTTGTGCCTCACTCGGCGCATTACCCGTCGTGCGGAACAGCCCGCAAATGTAGCCAGGGCCGCTGCTCTCATAGTCTCATGCACCGGGCCGTGGCACCTGACCAACAAGTGGGCCACGATCTCTCTATACCTCAATATAATAGCTCGTGTTCATACCCTAAAATCTTTTAGCCCTAACGCCTTATATGGGGATATGCGGGTGGCCTGGAACCCTGCAAAACCCGTGGCTTGGAGGCAGATCAAAGAGAACCTGTTTACAACTCAGTTTGGATGCTTGGGGGATTGGAAGAAAGCAATGATGGAGGGGCCCTGGCTGTTCAGAGAGCAGGCAATGATCTTGGAAGAATACGACGGCTTCAAGAACCCTGACTCCTTTAAGCTTGACAAGCTATCGATTTGGGCCCACATCCATCGATTGCCGGACAAATTTCTCATTGAGCCTGTAGTCAAGGGATTGGCGTCGCGTATTGGCGAGGTGGAAGAGATTCAACTGAAGCTATCAGCAGGGTTTGTCGGTGAATTTGTGAGAGTCAGAGTTAAGATAGACATCAACTCAAAGGTCAAGCATTTCGTCACCGGTAGGAAGGGGGGCAAGCGGGTGCAGTACCAAGTAAAGTATGAGAAGCTTCCCACCTTTTGCTATAACTCTGGTGAATTTGGCCATTAGCACGAGGAATGCGGGGATGGTGAACATGATGAGGCCACTTTAGAGTGGGGCGATTTTCTCTTCGTTGCCAGTATCCGTCTTGGGTCAAGGGGGGTGAAAGTAGTACCGCTCCAAGAAGGAGAGGAGGTCCTTGGATGGAGGGTCGAGGTAGAGGCCGTGAGCCCTTCAACCCAAACCAGAGTTGGCGCCTTAACGCAAATCAACAGATGCATCCAGTGCGAATGGAGGGGGATGTGGATAGGCCAGAAGTGCAGAACTCTGAAAAGGAACCAACGGCGATGGAGGAAACAGCGGCGGTAGGGGTTTTGGACCCCAATCTTTCGTTGAACAAAAGAACTTCTATGGAGAACACGCCAGCCGCTTTGCCGTTGATGGGAACCGAAGAGGAAAACCAGCTGGCAGTTGTTGTTAGGGAGGTGCAAGTCATGGTTCCCCCTTTGCCTCCCGTTTATGTGTCTCCAAGGAAAGAGAACAAGAGGCCAAAGAAGTTTAGAACAGGGGAGTTGAAGGGATCACCCGCAGCTCTCATGGCCAAGGACAGTGATACCGAGGATCAAGTTATGTTAAATGCATCATCGGCGTACTCCCTAGAGGAGTGCCGCCGCGCGCAATGAATACGTTATGCTGGAACTGTCATGGTTTGGGCAACCCAACGACAGTTCGTGAAGTCCGTGATCTCACGGCGAAATTTGCCCCGGCCGTGCTATGCCTCGTGGAAACACAGATACGGAGTGCACAGGCCGAGATACTAGCACAAACCTTTGGTTATGATAAGTCCTTTGCGGTGAGTAGCTCCGGTAGAAGTGGTGGTATTGTAATATTTTGGAATGATACAATAAAGTTAGAGGTGATGGGCTACTCGAGATATCATATTGACACAAATATTATGGAACTAGGGCCTTCACCTTGGAGGCTAACGTGTGTGTATGGAGAGGCCCAGGTTATGGAGAGATACAAGACTTGGGATACACTGACATATATCGCAGGTGCGTCCAACCTCCCTTGGGTGGCACTTGGTGATTTCAATGAGGTTCTCGTGCAGTCTGAACATGACGGGGTGAACTCGAGAGGACAAGGGCAAATGGATAATTTTTGGGATGCTCTAGACATCTGTGGACTTGTTGATCTGGGTTACAAGGGAATGATGTGGACTTTTGAGAAGAAGGTTTCTAGAGGAACGTACACAAGGGTCGGGCTGGACAGGGCAGTAGCGGACGCCAAATGGAACGCTGTTTTCCCCAATGCCCAGTTTACCAATGAGATTTCAGCATGCTCTGACCATGGCTCGATAGTCTTATTTCTGCAAGAGGAAGGGGAGGCACAAAGGAGGCCGAGGACGTTTAGGTATGAAGTCGCATGGGAGACACACCCTGATCTCCGTGATTTTGTGAAAGAAAAGTGGAATGTCAAACAAAAAGGAGCAACCACAGATGATGTGAAGGAGAAATTGCATGACCTGAGTGATAATTTATCCAACTGGGATTGTCACACTTTCGGGAACATGAAGAAGGAGATCAAACAACTCAAGAGGGAACTAGAGGTTCTCAAAATATCTCGGGAAGGACTGTCCCGAGCCGGCTGGAAATCAAGGCCTCTAACCGGCTAGTGGAGTTGTACCATAGAGAGGAAATCTTAGCACGCCAGCGATCCCGGGTGGACTGGCTCACTCACGGGGATAAAAACACCAAGTACTTCCAGCAGAGGGCTTTGATGAGAAGAAGGAAGAACAAGATAACGACCCTAGCTAGATTGGATGGCCAAATTACAGAAGAGCGGGTAGAAATCAAGGAGATGACAACGAAATTCTACAAGAAGTTGTACACGTCGGAGGGGTGTTCAAACATGTAGGAAGTCCTCGAATCAGTCCCTCGGAAGGTAACTGATGACATGCGAGTCCTACTGGATGCGAAATACACAGAGGAGGAAGTCAAAAAGGCTCTATACCATATGTTCCCAACTAAAGCGTCGGGGCTGGATGGCTTCTCTGCGCATTTCTTCCAGAAACATTGGGAAGTTTGTGGCGAGGAGGTGACTTCAACTGTTTTGAAAATTGTAGAAGGTAGAGAGAGCGCTGAAGGTATCAATCAAACTTTCTTGGTCCTTATCCCAAAGGTTAAAAATCTATCCCAGCTCTCGCAGTTTCGGCCTATTGCTTTATGTAATGTTCTGCATAAATTGGCCTCAAAGGTGATCGCAAATCACCTAAAACTGGTGCTTCCAGAGATAATTTCAAAAGAACAATCAACCTTTGTGCCAGGAAGGATGATCACTGATAATATCATAGTGGCATACGAGTGCGTGCACTTCATGAAACGTAACAAAGCTGTGAAGCATCGTCATTGTGCATTGAAACTGGTTATGATGAAAGCATATGACAGATTTGAATGGGAATACTTGAAAGAAATTATGCTTAAGATGGGTTTCTCTAAGAGATGGGTTGAAATTGTTATGAGCCTGGTTACTTCGGTTTCTTATTCTGTTCTTTTCAATGGAAGCAAATTACAGGAATTCAAGCCTAGTAGAGGAATCCAACAGGGAGACCCAATCTCCCCTTACTTGTTTTTCTTGGCAGCGGAGGGCCTTTCAGGCCTCTTAATTTTTTTTAATTAGTCATCTCAGCTGGATGGAATCAAGGTGGCGCCCACAGCACCATCTGTTAACCATTTACTGTTTGTAGATGATAGCCTGATGTTCTTCAAAGCCAGGTGAGTGTATCAACACGTTCAAATCTTCGATATTTTTTAGCAAGGGGTGCCCTCCTAAAACCAAAGAGGAGATAAAGAATATTCTGAATGTGCCCAATGAAACCCTCAACGATAAATATCTAGGGATGCCCTCGGATGTTGGAATATCGAAAAATGGTGCATTCAAGTTCTTGAAAGACAAATTATGGAACAAGGTAAAAGGGTGGATTGAGAAATGCTTATCCTCCGCAGGAAAAGAGGTTTTGGTGAAGTCTATGGCACAAGTTGTCCCGGGTTTTTCTATGTCTTGCTTTAAATTGCCAAGGGGATTATGTGAACATCTTAACAAACTGATTAGACAATTCTGGTGGGGGGCAAAGAAGGTAAGAGGAAGTCAGCTTGGGTATCATGGAAAGACATGACACAACCGAAACACATGGGAGGCCTGGGATTTCGAGATTTCGAACTCTTTAATGTAGCTCTGTTGGCCAAATAGTCTTGGCGATTGCTACTGCAACCAGCTTCTCTCTGTGCGCGCCTCTTGAAGGCAATTTATTATCCAAACGGTGCTATACTTTCTGCTGATCTGGGCAGCAAGCCGTCACAGATCTGGCATGCCATTGTGGAAGGAAAAGATGTGTTGAAACAGGGTCTCACAAGGAGGATTGGAGACGGATCCACGACACAAATATGGACAGACAATTGGATCCCTAAACCAGCTTCCTTCAGGCCGATAGCTTGTTTGTCAGTCAACCCGCCAAGGCTGGTTAGTGAGCTCATCAACATCCCCAACGCCTCCTGGAAGAGGGAAGTCCTTAATGAGAACTTTGTGGCCGCAGCTGTGGAGGCTATCCTAAGCATTCCCCTCTGCACTAGACAGGTAGATGATCATTGGGCATGGAACTATGAGAAGAATGGTCTTTTCTTGGTTAAATCGGCATACTGCATGTTAGTGGACACAAGAAAAAGACGAGAGGATTGGTTGGAGGAAAATACCGGGGCTTCCACTCGGGGAGAGATCAAATCATGGACAACACTATGGTCAGTCAGAATACCTAGTAAAATCCGTAATTTCATGTGGAGGCTTGCGAGACACTCGATCCCAATGGAAGATGTCCGAAAGCATAGACATATGGCTGATGACGATAAGTGTCAGTTGTGCGGGAGACAGGACTCATGGCGTCATTCGTTATTTGAATGCTCTGTAGCTTTGTGTGTCTGGGCTCTGGAGGATGGAGAATTTTTGACTACATCCAATCAGCGGGTGAACAGAGGGCTAGATAGTGTCTGTTTGCAGCTTTCGAAGACTTGTCTCAACCAATGCTTGTCAGATTGCTGGTTACACTTTGGGTTATATGGTCCATGCGTTGCAAGGCGATTCACGAAGGTATCCTGCAAAGTCCACGTGCAACTAACTCCTTTGTTACTAGCTACATTCATGAACTTGATAGCATAAAGGAGAACGGCCCAGCGGCAAATACCAACACTGATGGTAGCCGAATGAGACGAGAGGCAGGTTGGGTCGCCCTGCTGTTGGGAGTGGCCAAAATCCAAGCTGATGGCGGATTATCCATGAACGGTGGAACAGGTGCAGCGGCAGCTATCTGTCGTGATCACACACGCAAATTCTTGGGTTCTTTAGCGGTCGTTATTCGAGGAGTAACGGACCCTTGAACACTCGAGGCTATATCCTGTCGAGAAGCTTTAGCATTAGCTCAAGATCTATGCTTAGATCAGATCGTTATCGCATGTGATTGCGAAGGGGTCGTTAAAAACATCCAGGAAGGCACCGAGGGAAGCCACATCGCAATTGTGAAGGAGATCATCTTAGCTGCTAAATTGTTCACCAAGTGCGAGTTCATCTTCGAACATCGCGAGAAGAATGTTGATGCTCATAATTTAGTTAAGTTTGCTTCAAGCTTAGAAGAGGGGCGCCACATGTGGCTGGGATTACCCCATGACCCTTTTGTAATTCCAGTAAACCGGATAGCCAATGAATAAAGTACGGTTTACCTCTCAAAAAAAAACCTTGCTCTAGAGTCGCAACTCCATCCATGTTCGTCTCAATTTCTCAAAACGATCCATGTTTCTCCTTTTACACATGCGTCCACACACTATGTGTGGTATAATTAGGAGACAGCCCACACGGTCATGTGTTGGCGAACATGAGATATACCCGTACACGTGGGCGCAACTACTTCGTTCCACACACCCAACAATTACTACTCATCCTCACCCCGCGCGTGTGGCATGAACCAAATTTGCTCACACATCCTCGCACATCTACATTAGTTACCCGTGGGATGACACTTTAGTTACCCGGGGGATGGCAACTTCGGTTACCGGGAAGACACATCTAGTTGTAACAGCATTGGGAACTCTCTCTATTTTGGTTAAGTATATTTATCTGCGGGTTGACACTTAGTTACCCGGTGATAGTTGACATGTGTGTTTACCTAGTTGTCACGTGTTATTCAACCATAGTTGGCATGTATGGTTAATTGTCATCGTTTTCTCATGAAGGCTCGCACGAGACAGCAGATGCCATGGGGTGGCTTATCGAGGTGAGGGCAAGGCTGCCGTGGATGACCCGGGACGGGTATGCGAATAGCACGCAGTGGTTTACCCAGGTTCGGGGCTCTCCGAAGAGATAATACCCCTACTCCTGCATATCTGTATAGCTGTGGTATATCTGGTACATGGTTGCTCGTGGAGCAATTTGGGGAGGAGATCCATGAGGCTCCTTGCCTCATACGTGAGTGTGAGAGTGGGGATGAGAGAATGTGAGGGAAGCTAGCCCCCTTGAGAGAGTGAGAGGGGAACTTTATATAGGCATGGATGTGTAGCTTGGTATGTAAACTAGAGTGGGTAGCTTACATGCGAAGTTATACGTAGCTTGTGGACTAAGTTGTGTCTGTCCCCTAGTGCACTTTATAAGTCAGTGTCCAGAGGATAGGTTACACTATAGATAGTACTACGTGATGCGCATACAGTGCACTACTGCTCACCACTAGTGCACCGCCACGGGATATGGCCGTCTGGTCCGCGCGTGTCTGATGGGACGTCGTAGTTGGCTCCGGCCTGCCGGCTGGAGGGCGCACAGCCGGCTGGTCGGAGCAACCGGCCACGTGTGTGAGCCGGAGCAGCCGGCCCAGGCGGGCGTGCACCCCGTCCGACTCGCCGTCTTTGTGGTACCCGGGGGTCATTCCCCCGACATTAATCGTAGTTGCCATGTGTGTTTACCTTGTTGCCACGTACGTGCAACTGCAGTTGACATCTAGTAACGAATCATAGTTGCCATGTGTATTTACCTAGTTGCCACATATGCATAACTGCAGTTGCCATCTAGCAACCTACGAGTGTCGTGTGGATGAAGGGCAGTTCACCCACACACCTGTGGACTAGGTGGTGACTGTGTGGGTAAAACCTGGTTCGCCCACACAATGCAGATGGCAACCGCGTGCTATGAGCCATGTGGGCGAACTCTCTAACACCCACACACACAAGATGATGCCTACGTGGCACTGAAATTCCAATAGATTCCTTTAGGATTCGTGCAAAACAGAATCAGTGTGGATCGACTCGTGTGGGTGAAGTGCAAACATGCCACACGTGTGGGCGTTATCATTTGGGAAAAAAATCTTTGTGTGTGACCTCAGACCACTGGCGGCAGATTCATGGCGATAGCACTCGCCTGCTCCCTTCCATAATTGTTGTTGGTTGGCTGGCTGTGGAGGTCCCATACTCCTCGTTTGCCTCGATCTCTCTAAATATATTGAGGGTTTTTTTCACGGCGGCAGAACTGAAGAGCTGGAAGTCACAGCGCGGACTGTGATCGATCCGTTTTGACAACCACCAAGCCCTAGTCTCGGCAGCGTCGACGCATCTTTGGGCATGTTATCCACTTGGCGACAACCCATCTGTTGAAATATGAGATGTACCTAGAGCCTATATGATAATTTCAGAAAAATCCCCAAGAGTTCATATAGGTGACATGACAAGGTGTGGTGGGTAGTTTATGTTGGGGAACCTTTCATGGGAAAAAATCCTACGCACATGCAAGATCTATCCATGGAGATGCATAGCTACGATACGGGGAGTGTATCCACATACACTTGTAAATCTCTAAACGGAAGCATATAACACGGTTGATGTAGTTGTACGTCTTCACGATCCAATCATGGTCTGTCCTGATCTAGTGTCGAATGGACGGCACCTCCGCGTTCAACACACGTGTGGCTCAATGACGTATCTGCCTCCTCGATCCAGCGAGCGAGGGTGAAGTAGTAGATAAGTTCTCCGGCAACACGACGGCATGGTGGCAAAGGTGGGTGGTGGTATCCCGACAGGGCTATGCCGAGCGCTACCGAAACCGCGAAAGAAGGAGAAAACAATCTAGGGAGAGTGAGGGGTGCCAAGGGCTTCGTGTGGTCTCTTGGGGCGCCCCCTCCCCTCCATATATACACCCTCCAATCCCTAGGGATCAACCAAGGGGGAGGAGTTGGACTCCTAGTCCAATTCCCTCCTTTCCATAAATAGGTGGACTTTCCACCTCTCCCAAGCCACATGGGCCTTGAGGGACTTGTGCACCTAGCCCAATAAGGTCCGGGTGTCTCCCCTCAGCCCACGCAAACCCTTGGGACTTGGTGAAACCCTTGGTGGACTTCCGGACTCCTCTAGAAGTTTCCGGAACCTTCTAGAAGATTCTAGGTACAATATCGGAAAAAAAAACTTTTCCAATAGCCAAAATATGACTTATCATATATAAATCTTTACCTACGGACCATTCCGGAGCTCCTCATGACGTTCGAGACTCCGAACAATATTCGGTCACCAACATACATAACTCGATAATACTATACTGTCACATAACGTTAAGCCTGCAGACCCTACGAGGTCGAGAGTCATGTGGACATGATCGAGAGAACTCTGTATTCAATAACCAATAGCGGGACCTGGATGTCCATATTAGTTCCCACATATTCCATGAAGATCTTTATCGATCGAACCACGATGCCAAGGATTCAATCAATCATGTATGCACTTTCCTTTGTTTAGCGGTATGTTACTTGCCCGAGATCCGATCGTCGATATCTCCGTACCTAGTTCAATATCGTTACCAGCAAGTCTCTTTACTCGTTCCATAATACAAGTTCACGTGACTAACTCCTTAGTAACATTGTTGCAAGATTCTTGTGATGTTGTATTATCGAGAGGGCACAAAGAGACCTCTCCGTCATACGGAATGACAAATCCCAGTCTTGATCCACTCCAACCCAAGAGACATCCTCGAAGATATTTGTAGAGTATTTTTATGATCACCCAGTTACGAAGTGACATTTGATACACATAAGGTATTCCTATGGTGTCAGGGAGTTAATGATCTCATGGTCTTAGGAACAGATACTTGACATGAAGAAAGCAGTAGCAATAAACTTAGTGATACAATCAAATGCTATGCTTATGGTTTGGGTCTTGTCCATCACATCATTCTCCTAATGATGTCACCCCGTCATCAAATGTCAACTCATGTCTATGGTTAGGAAACCTTAACCATTTTTTATCAACGAGCTAGTCTAGTAGAGGCTCACTAGGGACAAGGTGTTGTCTATGTATCCACACATGTATCTGAGTTTCTCATCAATACAATTCTAGCATGGATAATAGACGTTTATCATAAATAGGGAAAGATGATAATAACAAATTTATTATTGCCTCTAGGGCATATTTCCAACAGTTTAGTCCCACCTTGTTAGTGGATAAGGAGTTGGACCTCCTTATAAGGGTTTCTATCTCACATGCTATTGAAGCTTGAGAAGAGAAGAGTCCCTCGTGCACTCCTTCTCCTCCGTCGTCTGTACCCCTCTGGCGTGGCACATGTTTCATGATTTGAGCCAAGCTCATACCTATGCGCTTAACTTTTCCGATCAGGAACAGGGAATATGTAACGCATGCGCCACGAGCTAAGACATTGGATCGTTGGCTGTTACCGACTCAAACGTCGGTCCAACCCACGTCTCTCCACCCAAGTACGCCTATATATGCGAGGCATTGTCCAACCCTAGCCGCCACGAGATCAGATCACATCTGCTCCGTGCACTTGTTCCTTTTTTGCTGCTGCCGCCAGCGACTCCATCCCGTTCACTACGTACATGGTTGACGGAGGAGCAGGCCTCCGAAACACTGCCTCTCTGGATCATGTACGAGAGAGGATAAATTAGGTTTTTGGGGAGCGACTACGCAGCTGCTCGCCTCCGTTCAACTTTCTCTATGTTCGTGTCATCACCATGTCTTCGCCAACCGACGCCGATCTTGCCACCACTGCAAAGCTCGAAGCCAATAGGAAGGCCGCCGAAGAGGCTGTCGCCATCATTGTTGCTGCTATGGACAATTGGCCTATTGGAGGGTATAACTCATTTATTCCGCTCCTATTTGTTAATCTGTTAATCGTACTAGTGAACTGCATATATGTTTGTACTATATGTCTAGTACGCGTTAATATGATCAAATATCAGTATGTGTTAAATATTGTTTAGATCATGCTCATGATTTATTTTTGGATTAATTTACTCAAAGAATTGCCTATTTACTCAACAATCTTTTGTGTAGGAATTTTTTGAGTAATGTATTTGTTGCTGCATTGAAACCATATAAGTTTATCGATAGATACTTTAAGCGTTAGCAGACCAAAAGCACCTTATGGCTCACGGCTATGAGCGTGTTCTCGGTAGCCGGTGTTATGATAACCCACAAGTATAGGGGATCAGTTGTAGCCTCTTTCGATAGTTAAGAGCGTCAAACCCAACGAGGAGCTAAAGGTAGAACAAATATTCCCTCAAGTTCTACCGACCATCGATACAACTCTACGCACACTTAACGTTCGCTTTACCTAGAACAAGTATGAAACTAGAAGTACTTTGTAGGTGTTGTGGGATAGGTTTGCAAGATAATAAAGAACATGTAAATAAAAACTAGGGGCTGTTTAGATAAAGTAACAATTATGTTAGTTTAACGAGTGTGGAAAAGTGGTGGTAGGAGTTGTAGAATTGTCCCTAAGCAATTGACTAGGTTACTAGACTAATAGCAAGTTTTATGTGGGAGAGGCCACTGCTAGCATGTCATCCCTTAGTTGGAATTCTATGCACTTATGATTGGAACTATTAGCAAGCATTCAAAACTACTAACGTTCATTAAGGTAAGACCCAACCATAGCATTAAGATATATTGATCCCCCTTCAATCCCGTATGCATCAATTTCTATGCTAGGCTGAAGTTGCTATCACCCTTGCCCTCCAATACATAGTCCTATCAACATACAACTAACCCTATGGTGTGATCCTCGCGCACGCTCATATGATTTGCGCCAAACGACAACAACATAACCAAAAGAAAATTAAACCAATCATAGCAATTCGCCAATCACCGATAGGACAACAAAAATCTACTCAGACATCATAGGATGGCAACACATCATTGGATAATAATATGAAGCATAAAGCACCATGTTCAAGGAGAGGGTACAACGGGTTGCGGGAGAGTGGACCGCTGTAGATAGATAGGGGAAGGTGATGGAGGTGTTGGTGAAGATGACAGAGTTGTTGGAGTAGATCGCGGCCACACGATGATTGCCCCGGTGCCGTTCCGGCGCCACCGGGAGAGAGCGGGAGAGAGCCCACCTGCTTCTTATTCTTACTTGGCCTCCCCCTAGATGGGAGGAGGGTTTCCCCTCTGGTCCTTGTCCTCCATGGCGGCAGAAGGGCGGGAGCCCCTCCAGATTGGATCTCGCCCTCTGTTTCCTTCTGTTTCGCCATCCCAGATTCTGGCCTTTCACCCTTTCTTAAATTCCCGGAGATCTGTAACTCCGATTGGGCTGAAATTTTAACAAGATTTTTATCCGGAAATTAGCTTTCTTGCAGCGAAAGAAGGGAACCAACAGCCTTAAGGGGTGACCACACGCCACCCTGGCGCACCCAGGGGGTAGGGCGTGCACCTACGGCTTGTGGGCCCCTCTTGCATCGTCTCGCATTGATTCTTTTTCCCAAAGATAACATATATTCCAAAAAATCTTCGTAAGTTTTTATGCATTTGGACTTCATTTGGTATGAATATTCTGCGAAACAAAAGACATGCAGCAAACAGGAACTGGCACTAGGCACTGGATCAATATGTTAGTCCCAAAACTAGTATAAAACTTTGTCAAAAGTATATGAAAGTTGTAGAATATTGGAATGAAACAATAAAAAATTATAGATATGATGGAGACATATCAGCATCCCCAAGCTTAATTCCTGCTCGTCCTCGAGTAGGTAAATGATAATTTTTGATGTGGAATGCTACCTAGCATAATCTTGTTCATATAATCTAGTCATGGCATGAATATTAAGACACGGGTGATTCAAAGCAATAGTCTATCATTTGACATTAAGACAATAATACTTCAACCATACTAATAAAGCAATCATGTCTTGTCAAAATAACATGGCCAAAAGAAAGTTATCCCTACAAAATCATATAGTCTAGCTATGCTCCATCTTCATCACACAAAGTATTAAATCATGCACAACCCTGGTTTTAGCCAAGCAATTGTTTCATACTCTAGTATTCTCAAACTTTTTCAACTTTCACGCAATACATGAGCGTGAGCCATGGATATAGCACTATAGGTGGAATAGAATATGGTGGTTGTGGAGAAGACAAAAAGAAGGATATAGTCTCACATCAACTAGGCGTATCAACGGGCTACGGAGATGCCCATCAATAGATATCAATGTGAGTGAGTAGGGATTGCCATGCAATGGATGTCGTCGTTTTCTCACGGCAGATGCCATAGGGTGGCTTATCGTAGGTGGTTGGGGCCGAAGGACGCCAATGGGCTCCGGGTGCGATATTGGGCACAGGCGGTGGTGACACACGATGTACCCAGGTTCAGGGCCCTACGGGGGAGGTAATACCCCTAGTCCTTCTTGGTTTAGTTGGATGGTTGGGTATGGATACAATAATGCTCCTAGAGCTGTGTCTAGAGGAGGAAGAAGGGGCAGCCGGCTCCTCTTCCTCCACTGCTAGAAGGAGTTGTGTGTGTGGAGATGATCGTTCGTGTGTGCGTCCGTCCATCCCCGTTGCATGGGGGGCTCGGGGGTTTTTATAGGCTAACTCCCCGGCTCTTAATATGTCCTAAGTACAAAGGTGGGGGGACCCGGCTGGCAGTCTCTCCGGCTGGCCAGAGGGTCCCGCCATTCGTGTCGTCTCATCGTTGGTGGGGTCCGCCGGCCGAGTGGTCCCATCTCCCGTTGGGGCCCGCCAACCGGCTCTGCAATTGGCCCTCGTCCACCTGTCGCGGCACAGGTCGCCCGGGGGTGCGTCATCTAGCGCCAGCCGGCCGAAGTCTCCGGTACGGCCGGCCGCGCTGTAGCCACGCCGGGGTGAGTAATCGGGTGGTGAGGGCATGCCGGCACTGTTCCCGTGCCTGGTCACGCTCGCCAAGGTCAGCGGCCGGGACGGTTGGACTATAGCCACACGCTGCAGTGCGTCAGCGTCCACTGTAGCCACTGGGCCGCCCGTTGTGCCGATCGCGTCGCGTCGTCGTACCCGCGCATAGAGGGATGGGACGTCGCATGTCCGTCCCAAGGTCAACGAAAGAACCGGCCCGGAGATAGCCGGCCGAGGGTCCAGCCGGCTCCTCGTCCAACCGGCGGGGGCGCCAGCCGGCACTGCCTTGTGCCGGACATCCCCCAGCCGGTCACGGACAGCCGGTTGCGTAGTTTTTCTTTGAAGCGAAAGGGGGAAGACTCCGTTGCTTTGGCCTACCTAGGGGTAATAACCCCGTCAGTAGTCCCCGAAGCCGGCGGGGGCCCGCGTCCGGCGGACGATGGGGAAAGGGCAGCCGGGTTGGCCGTTAGACCCGATGCCTCGGGTACCGGCGCGCCGCCCCGGGACCCATGCCGGCACGCGGCACGCCACGCGGCGAGTAATGATGCGGCGGGTCCCGCGCACGCGGGAAGACGGGACGTCACCTGGGCCTAGCCCGCTAGGACCCAAGCGTAGCCCAATAGGCCTCGGGGCGCAGGCTAGGATCCTATGCGCCCCGAAGCGGCCGTTATGGCCCGGGGTCACCCACGCGCGCGCGGAGTTTCCAGGGTGAGTGGGCGTAATCAATCCCACGTCCCCCGATTGTGGCCTCCCCTATAAAAGGGGAGGAAAGGCAGGAGGCGGAGGTACCCGCGCCTCACTTGCCCCCTTGCTGCCCGTCTTCGTCGTCTCCCTGCCTTCCTCGTGCGTCGCCACACCTGAGCATGCACCCGTGACCGCACGCTGTACTGCCGCCGCGATGGCCGACGGACCCGGTGGAAGCTGGGCAGGCTCCTTCGTGGTCGAGGCGGACATCGCCGAGCTTCACCGCTCGCGCATGCTGCCGCCGGAGGAGCGGGTGACCGCTCACGCGCCGGGCGATGAGATAGCGCCGGCGCCACAGCCAGGGGAACACGTCGTGTTCCTCTGGCACTTCTCCCGGGGCTTCGGGCTTCCGGTTAGTATCTTCTTTCGCCTCCTCCTTGATACCTTCAACCTTCAACCACACAACCTTGGCCCGAACTCGATTCTTTATCTTTCCGCCTTCGTGACATTGTGCGAGGGGTACCTCAGTATCCTTCCTTTCATCGAACTCTTCAATGCTTTTTTCTACCTCAAGCCTATGAAGAGCGACGCATGCGGGGGCACGATGGTGTGCTGCTGCGGCATCGCTCGCTTTCCCCCCTCTCTCTTATCGACTCTGTCAAGGGGTGGCACCGAACGTTCTTCTATGTGAAGAACGTCGACCCGAGGACGGACTACATCCGGCTGCCGCCTTTTGAGGACCGGCAGCCCACCCAGCAGAACTGGCTGGGAGCCACCCTGCGTGGTGTGGCCCTGGAGGAGCTTGGCGGGCTCACGTAGCTGAAGAGCTTCGAGGGGCTGGTTGCCGCCAACCTGGTGGTGGCCTTTATCTCGCGCCGGGTGTCGCCCCTCTAGCTGAGGCCGCACCAGATTTGCGACATGTCCGGCCGGCGCGACCCCTGCCGGCTGTCCACCGTCAAGCTGACATCGGCTCAGGTGGCGAAGCGGGTGAACACCCTCACAACGTTCAAGATGAAGCCCGCCTCGTGGTCCTTTGGCATGGAGCCGTATGACCGCATCAACCGGCCTCCCCTGGTAAGTTTTTCGTCGAGGCAGTTTCTATTCGCCTGATATTCCCCAGCCTGCAGCCGGCTGGAGAACTTACTTCGATGTGCTGACCGTAGCTGCTGGTGCGATAGAACACGCCGGACGGCCCACACCCTCAGATCTTTGAGGCGGAGCGTGAAAACTCCGACTCGGAAGACTACCAGACAGGAGGCCCCCCGGAGGAGGGGTGGACTCCTCAGGAGGAGCCGACGAGCCGGCGGACCCGCGAGGTGGCGCTCCCGGTGGAGTCGGAGGGTCCGGCGTAGCTGGGGTACCCAGCGGAGCGGGTGACTTCCCTCTTGGCCCCTCCATCAAGCACTGGACGGATGACGACGATGATGATGACGACTTGATGATTCTAAACAGGCCTCCTCCTGCAGTGCGCCAGGACCGGAGGAGCAAGGAGCATCCGGCTCAAGCCCCGGCTGCTGGAGCGGCTGGCCGGGGGAAGAGGCCGGCTCAGGGGGTCGGTGACCCCGCCGCCCGGCCCGAAGAGGGTGAAGGTGGCCACGCGGAAGCCACCGCCGCGCGCCAAACGGGCCTTGCCCCTCGTTATTGCTTTAGTTCTTTATTTCACGTAAGTTTTTGCTTCTGCCTCGCGAGTCGGTTGATGATCGGTTCTTGGGCGCTGCAGTGATTCCATTGAGCTCCACGAGGAGGAGCCAGATGGGGAGCCGACGGATGCCGCCAGCCGGCTGTCTCGCGAGCTCGCGGCCACCCAGCGGGAGGAGAAGAGGAGGCTCGCGGAGCTGCGAGCCTCCATGTCCGGGACGCAGGGAGGGGCTTCGTATTTCGAGACCTTGAGCAGCGGGAGGTGGAGGGGGGCGGTGGATCCTCCGCGGGCGTCTGACTCGACAGCGGAGTCAACCCGCATGTCGAGGCCGTCGTCAAGCAAGCCGCGAGGGGCGGCTATGGACCCGCCAGCGCCTCCGCTCGCGCGGGAGACGGTCCAAGCGAGGGTGGCGACGATGGAGCTGGATCCCGAGGTGGCCCGGCCTGTGGTGCTGAAGGTGACCCTGCCTGTGGCCGAGCCGGCCCGGGCCGAGGTGCAGGAGGTCCCGGCGGACCCGGAGGCAGCGTCGGAGGTGGCGCCGGAGGCGGCGGCCATGGAGGTGGAGTCGCCCTCCATCGCGACCGATGCGCCGGAGCGGCGGGAAGAGGAGGCGGCGACGGCGTTGGGCGAGGGGTCGGCGGGAAGCGACTCCCGGCCCCTTGCCGTCGTCAACCCGCCCCCGGCGGCTGGAGCCACGGCGAGCCCGGGCGGCAGCGGCGGCCGGGCCCGGAGGACCCTGTGGTCGATGCAGGAGGTGGTCCGGGACTGGGAAGCGCTGGCGAGTGCGCCGGCCTACCGCCCCCCAGGCGGGCGGCCCGGTCCCTTCCTTCGCGGACTTGGGGAGTGTCTTGGACCGGTGCCGGCAGGAGCTGGCCCGGTTCGCGAAGGCGGCGGACGCCGTGCTACAGCGTGCGGAGGTAAGTCGGCTGGTCTTTCTTAGAATTTTTAGTGGGGGCGCGCAAGCGCACCCGCTAGGTGTAGCCCCCGAGATGCGGGCCGGCTGGCCGGCCGACGGGCAGCCGGGCCGGATCTCTTTTGGGCGTGTCTTGACCTTTGCCTTTTTGTGGCAGGAAGGGACCTCCCTGCGGCAGAAGCTATTCGCGGAGGCGGTCGCCATCCACGACCACGGCAAATACGGCTTCTACCGCCTGGAGGAGGAGCTGACGCGCGTGGAAGGTTGGTTGCACTTCGTAGGAGGGGCACATGACCCCCGAGAGCCAGCTGACGCCGGTTGTGTCTTGCAGGTGAGCTGGCCACCCTTCGGGAGGAGAAGACCGGTCTTGTCTCTGAGCGGGACCGGCTGGCGCGAGACGTCCAAGCGTCCGCACAGGAGGCGGACCGGCTGGCCGCACTGCTGGTCGACGGGGAGGCGGCCCGGGACCGGTTCAAGGCTGAGGGGGCGAAGGAGGTGGCAGCCCGGGAGACGATCGTCAAGGAGGCGGCCGACGTCGTCCTAAGGACTGCCGCCCTCAAAGGCGAGGTGACCCGTCTCGAGAGGACGCTCGAGGAGGTTAGGGGTTCCCTCGCCGCGTCGAAGGCAGCTCGAGAGTCGGAGCGCAAGGCGGCGCTCAACTTTGCCCTTGGAGTGGACGACGCGGTCGAAGGTAAGTGCCGGTTTTTCTCTTCCCCAGCCGGTTCCTTTTCCCTTTGTCGTTTATTGTGTTTCAGCTTACCTTTCTTTCCTTCTCTTCTTCTTTCTTCCAGGGCGCTTCCCGAAAACTCAGCGCCGCGCTGCGCGTGCCATTGAGGAGCATCGGGAGTACCTCCGGGAGTGTTGTCGCTCCATCGAGGAGGATGCCATGTGGGACGTGGACGAGATCGGACTCGCCATCGAGATGCGGATGACTCATCTCGAGTGGAGCATGGAGCGGCTCAAGACCTCCGGCAAAGAGGTCATCGTCGTGCTGTGGTCGGGCTGCGGGGGAGCTCTGACGCATCGCGTGGCTCAGTGGCTGGAACACGTCGTCCCCCGCCTCGAAGCCTGGAAGGCGTCGGCTGCCCGAGCCAGAGTGCAGATGGCACTCAGGTTCGTCACGTCGTGGTACCGCGGCATGGACCTGGGCCGGCTGGCGTCCATGCGAGACGTGCCGGCCGCAGAGCGGGAGGCCCGTGAGCCGGCCCTTGTCCAGTGGGCCAACAAACTCGCGTCGTATGTCAATGCGGACGAGTTCCTACCGGCCCTTGGCGAGGATGGCGAGCCGCTACCCGAGGACTCCTTCGGCATCCCCCAAGGCCCGGCGGATGATGAAGTTGCCGACGATAGCACCGACTCGAGCGGTGATACGGCCGAGACCGAGAATCCCGCCTCGAAGGCCAAGGAGGCCGACCTGAAGGCCGCGACCACCTCCGAGGCGAGAACCGAGCTGCCCCGCGACGCGCCGGCTGGGGGCACGCCGGCTGGCGACGCGCCGGCGGCCTGAGCCCCCGGGCATTTTTTATCTTTCTCTTTTTTCTCCCTGCATGTTAAGCTTGAATCCACCCACTAGGGGTGTTTATGTAATGAACTAAATGCTGGTCATGGGCCGCTTTTGCCTTAACATTTATGTGATGAATAGTTTGCCGTGTTTCTAGAATATTGGCATGAAACAATACAAAATTATAGATACGACGGAGACGTATTAGCATCCCCAAGCTTAATTCCTGCTCGTCCTCGAGTAGGTAAATGATAATTTTTGATGTGGAATGCTACCTCGCATAATATTGTTCATATAATCTAGTCATGGCATGAATATTAAGACACGAGTGATTCAAAGCAATAGTCTATCATTTGACATTAAGACAATAGTACTTCAACCATACTAATAAATCAATCATGTCTTCTCAAAATAACATGGCCAAAAGAAAGTTATCTCTACAAAATCATGTAGTCTGGCTATGCTCCATCTTCATCACACAAAGTATTAAATCATGCACAACCCTGGTTTTAGCCAAGCAATTGTTTCATACTCTAGTATTCTCAAACTTTTTCAACTTTCACGCAATACATGAGCGTGAGCCATGGATATAGCACTATAGGTGGAATAGAATATGGTGGTTGTGAAGAAGACAAAAAGAAGGATATAGTCTCACATCAACTAGGCGTATCAACGGGCTATGGAGATGCCCATCAATAGATATCAATGTGAGTGAGTAGGGATTTCCATGCAATAGATGTCGTCATTTTCTCATGGCAGATGCCATAGGGTGGCTTATCATAGGTGGTTGGGGCCGAAGGACGCCAATGGGCTACGGGTGTGAGATTGGAAACAAGCGGTGGTGACACACGATGTACCCAGGTTCAGGGCCCTCCGAGGGAGGTAATACCCCTAGTCCTGCTTTGTTTAGTTGGATGGTTGGGTATGGATACAATAATGCTCCTGGAGCTGTGTCCAGAGGAGGAAGAAGGGGCAGCCGGCTCCTCTTCCTCCACTGCTAGAAGGAGTTGTGTGTGTGTGGAGATGATCGTTCGTGTGTGCGTCCGTCCGTCCCCGTTGCATGGGGGGCTCTTGGGGTCTTATAGGCCAACTCCCTAGCTCTTATAATATGTCCTAAGTACAAAGGTGGGGGGACCGAGCTGGCAGTCTCTCTGGCTGGCCAGAGGGTCCCGCCATTCGTGCTGTCTTGTCATTGGTGGGGTCCGCCGACCGAGCGGTCCCATCTCCCGTTGGGGCCCGCCAGCCGGCTCTGCGATTGGCCCTCGTCCACCTGCCGCGACACGGGTCGCCCGGGGAGGGCGTCGTCTAGCGCCAGCCGGCCGAAGTCTCCGGTACGGCGGACCGCGCTGTAGCCACGCCGGGGTGAGTAATCGAGTGGCGAGGGCATGCCGGCACTGTTCCCGTGCCTGGTCACGCTCACCGAGGTTAGCGGCCGGGACGGTTGGACTGTAGCCACGCGCTGCAGTGCGTCAGCAGCCACTGTAGCCATAGGTCCGCCCGTCGTGCTGGTCGCATCACGTAGAGGGACGGGACGTCGCATGTCCATCCCAAGGTTAATAGAAGAGTCGGCCCGAAGGCAGCCGTCCACACCCAGCCGGCCAAGGGTCCAACCGGCTCCTCGTCCAACCAGCGGGGGCGCCAGCCGGCACCGCCTTGTGCCGGACGTCCCCTGGCCGGTCACGGCCAGCCGTTTGCGTAGTTTTTATTCAAAGCGAAAGGTGGAAGACCCTGTTGCTTTGGCCAACCTAGGGGTAATAACCCCGTCAATGGATGCACTAGAGCTATAAGTGTATGAAAGCTCAAACTGAAAACTAAGTTGGTGTGCATCCAACTTGCTTGGGCACGAAGACCTAGGGCAATTTGAGGAAGCCCATCATTGGAATATACAAGCCAAGTTCTATAATGAAAAATTCCCACTAGTATATGAAAGTGACAATATAGAGACTCTGTATCATGAAGATCATGGTGCTACTTTGAAGCAAAAGTGTGGAAAAAGGTATAGTAGCACTGCCCCTTCTCTCTTTTCTCTCTTTTTTTGGTGGGCTTCTTTGGCCTCTTTTTTTGTAAATTCTAGAGACTCATCCCAACTTGTGAGGGAATCATAGCTTCCATCATCCTTTCCTCACATGGGACAATGCTCTAATAATTATGATCATCACACTTTTATTTACTTACAACTCAATACTAGAACAAAATATGACTCTATATGAATGCCTTCGATGGTGTACCGGGATGTGCAATGATATAGCGTAGCAATGACTTCAAAAAATGGACAAGCCATGAAAACATCATGCTAGCTATCTTACAATCATGCAAAGAAATGTGAAAATGATGGTGTATGTCATAATAAACGAAACGGTGGAAGTTGCATGACAATATATCTCGGCTATGGAAATGCCATAATAGGTAGGTATGGTGGCTGTTTTGAGGAAGGTATATGGTGGCTGTTTTGAAGAAGGTGGGTTTAATGCACCGATGAATAGTTATGCGGTACTAGAGAGGCTAGCACATGTGAAGGGGTGAGAGTGCATATAATCCATGGACTCAACATTCGTCATAAAGAATTCACATACTTATTGCAAAAGTATATTAGTCATCAAAACAAGTTACTACACGCATGCTCCTAGGGGAAGGGTGGTAGGAGTTAACCACCGCGCGATCTTGACCTCCACACAAAGGATGACAATCAATAAATAAATCATGCTCCGACTTCATCACATAACGGTTCACCATACGTGCATGCTACGAGAATCACAAACTTTAACACAAGTATTTCTACCAATCCACAATTACTCACTAGCATGACTCTAGTATCACCATCTTCATATCGCAAAACTATTGCAAGGAATCAAACATATCATATTCAGTGATCTACAAGTTTTAGGTAGGATTTTATGACTAACCGTGTGAATGACCAATTCCTGTTGACTCTCTAAATATATATAGTGAATCATGAGAGTTTAATTCTTTCTACAAAATATGTGCCCACGCTCTAACAAATATAAGTGAAGCAAAAGAGCATTCTAAAAATGGCGTTTTTCTATGTGTAGAGAAACAGGCAATCCAAACTTTAAATGATATAAGTGAAGCACATGAATCATTCTATAAAGCCATACTCAAAAGATATAAGTGGGGTGCAAAGAGCCTTCTATAAATCAACAATGGACTTTCTCATGCCAGCATGGTGCAATATTAAAAGAAAAATAAATAAAAACACGACGCTCCAAGATTTATGCATATCATGTGACGAATAAAAATATAGCTCCAAGTAAAATTACCAATGGTTGTTAGAAGAAACAGGGGATGCCTTTTGGGGCATCCCCAAACTTAGTTTCTTGGGAGTCCTCGAATATTACCTTGGTGTGCCTCGGGAATCCCCAAGCTTAGTCTTTTTCTACTCCTTATTCCTTCATCCATCGTGATCTCACCAAAAACTTGAAAACTTCAATCACATAAAACTTAACAAAACCCTCATGAGATCCGTTAGTATAATAAAACAAATCACCAATTCAAGTATTGTTTCAAACCCATTCACATTTTATGTTTTCATTGTAGCTACTGTATTATAACTTCTTTATGGCTTATGCCATCAAAATCGATAGTTTCATCAAAACTCGCAAAACAATGCATCAAAAACAGAATCTGTCTTAAACAGGACAGTCTGTAGAAATCTTAACATTTACTATACTTCTGTAACTCTAAAGATTCTGACAAATTAGGAAAAAATAAACAATTTGCATATAAGTATTGTGTAAATGTTTTAGAAACTTTTGACATTCCAGTAAAAAATGCAAATTCACGCACTACAGTCAAAGTTTCTATTTTTGCACTGCACACAACAAACACGCAATCTAATCATCCTAAAGGAAAATCTTGGCACATTATTTTTATAATGCAAGGGATTTATACAAGGGGTAATTATTATTTTTTCAAATTTCTGTAATTAATATTCGCAAAGTTTCCATGGGTATGAACAAAGTTCAAGGAGCTCCACCACTTCAATGGTGCCCGTCCTTCTTACTTTCACTTGTCTTTTTGAAAAAGTTGTAGGTTCCCCTCTTTACTTTTTGTTTTTTGAACTATATAAAATCACACAACAGAATAAAATGACTCTCTAAAACTTCCGGGTTGTCTCCGTGGCAGCGCTTTCTTTAAGGCCATTAAGCTAGGCATAAAGTGCTCAAGTAAGGGAATCACCCGGATCCCAAGGTATATCAAAGCCATTTTTAATTAACAATGATTTGTAATTTAGTATTGAGCACAAATTAATATATATCATGCAATGACGAAGTCTAACTCTCTTCCTATGCATCGGCATGTCATAAAAGAACAATTCATGCACACATAGTAAAGGTCGATACATAGCATAAGCAGTTTCTTGCAATTTTGTCTTATTGGAAACATAGAGAGGTGGAGATGTAGTTCCTATATCATAATAATTGCAAGTAGGATCAGCAAGAACATGCAAATTTATATCTATGAAAATTATCATGTGTAATAGTAAAAGGCAACCCATCTATATAATCCTTAATAAGTGCAAACTTCTCCGATATAGTGTAGTTGGGAGAATTCAAAAAGATAATAGGACTATCATGTGTGTGTGCAATAGCAACAATTTCACTTTTAACATAAGGAACTATAGCAAGTTCATCTCCATAAGCATCATTCATATTGGCATCATGGCCACAAGCATAGCAAGCATCAATTTCATCAAAAAGGGATATTTCAAACTAATCCAAGGGATCATAGAAATCATCGTAGCATTCATTCTTCGGTATGTGCAAAGGGTAGTTAAACAATGTATGAGTTGAAGAGTTACTCTCATTATAAGATGGGCACAAGTAGCTAATCCGATCTTCCTCCTTTTGTTCTTCGCTCTCCTCCTCATCTTTTTCATCTAATGAGCTTACAATTTCAGCAACTTCCTCTTCCATAGATTTCTGCAAAATATTAGTCTCTTCCAAGGTAGTAGTCATTCTTTCAATAAACTCTTTAACATAAGCATTAGAAGCATAGTTTTCAGAGCAATATCTAAGTATGGCAAAAATTTCAGATTTGTAAACAGTAGCATCATACTTTTTAATGAAAGAAGCAATTTCATAAGCACCCTTAAAGCAACAAATTCTTCAATTTGTTCAACATCATTATAGCAATAGGCCTCCTTGGCATAAGAGGATAATATTTCATTCTTAAACGTAAATTGGTAGGGAAGGTGTTTTTTTATTATTTAGAACAACAAGTAAAATCATGCAATCCAGACAAGTTCCAAGCATAACAACACAAAGTATTAATTTGATGCCACAAGAGTTTCACTTTTTGAGATATGCGGTGTCGCACATTATGAGCATGCTCATTTAATGACTTTCCGTCAACTAAGCTGCTTGGGTTTTCAGCACGAGCACAAGTTTTCAACCCAAGTAATATTCTTCGGTGGTACGGAACAATAGTGGTTCCTTAGCTTTTGGACCAACAAGTACAACTATTTTTTTGTATTTTACGTTTCCTACCCATATCTAAAGATAGAAAACAACTTAAAATAGAAATTAAAAATTACTTAGTGATAAAGCAAACAAGCACACATGAGAATATTCACCCCATGCTATCTCTCCCCAGCAACGGTGCCAGAAAAAGGTCTTAATAACCCACAAATATAGGGGATCAGTTGTAGCCTCTTTCGATAAGTAAGAGTGTCAAACCAAATGAGGAGATAATGGTAGAACAAATATTCCCTCAAGTTCTATCGACCACCGATACAACTCTACGCACGCTTAATGTTCGCTTTACCTAGAACAAGTATGAAACTAGAAGTACTTTGTAGGTGTTGTGGGATAGGTTTGCAAGATAATAAAGAACACATAAATAAAAACAAGGGGCTTTTTAGATAAAGTAACAATTATGTTATTTTAACGAGTGTGGAAAAGTGGTGGTAGGAGTTGCGAAATTGTCCCTAAGCAATTGAATGCGTTACTAGACTAATAGCAAGTTTTATGTGGGAGAGGCCACTGCTAGCATGTCATCCCTTAATTTTAATTCTATGCACTTATGATTGGAACTATTAGCAAGCATTCGCAACTACTAACGTTCATTAAGGTAAAACCCAACCATGTCATTAAGATACATTGGTCCCCCTTCAATCCCGTATGCATCAATTTCTATGCTAGGTTGAAGCTGCTATCACCCTTACCCTCCAATACATAATCCTATCATCATACAACTAACCCTATGGTGTGATCCACGCATGCGCTCATATGATGGCCACCAAAGGACAGCAACATAACCAAACCAATCATAGCAATTCACCAATCACCCATAGGACAACAAAAATCTACTCAGACATCATAGGATGGCAACACATCATTGGATAATAATGTGAAGCATAAAGCACCATGTTCAAGTAGAGGGTACATCGGGTTGGTTAAGATGACAGAGTTGTTGGAGTAGATCGCCGTCACATGATGATTGCCCCGGCGGCATTCCGGCGCCACCGGGAGAGAGGGGGAGAGAGCCCCCCTCCTTCTTCTTCTTCCTTGGCCTCCCCCCTACGTGGGAGGAGGGTTTCCCCTCTGGTTCTTAGCCTCCATGGTGGAGGAGTGGCGGGAGCCCCTCCGAGATTGGATCCCTCTCTCTCTATTTCCTTCTGTTTCTTCCCTCCCAGATTCTGGCCTTTCGCCGTTTCTTAAATTCCTGGATATCCGTAACTCCGATTGGGCTAAAAATTTAACACGATTTTTATACGGATATTAGCTTTGTGGTGGAAAAGAAGGGCATAAACCGCCTTAATAGGTGACCACAAGCCACCTGGCGCACCTACGGGGTACGGCGTGCCCCGACGACTTGTGGGCCCCTCGGGTATCGTCTCGTGTTGATTCTTTTTCCAAAAAAGCACATATATTCCAAAAAAATCTCTGTAAGTTCTTATCGCTTTTGGACTTCGTTTGGTATGGATATTCTGCAAAACAGAAAACATGCAACAAACAGGAACTGGCATTGGGCACTGGATCAATATGCTAGTACCAAAAAAAGTATAAAAAGTTGCCAAAAGTATATGAAAGTTGTAGAATATTGGCATGAAACAATCAAAATTTATAGATACGACGCAGACATATCATGTTACTCCCACAGGAACGATCACTCCTGAACAGGAGAAGGCGTTCAGGGATGCCATCGCCTGGTTTATCGGAGCAGTTCTTAGCATGAATGGATGTAAGTTGGTTGACGCATATTTACATGTGCGGGTTGCCAAGGACTTGTTGGAGGCTCTCAAATCTAAATTTGTGGCCACCATTGCTGGGAGTGAGATGTATATTAAGGAGTAATTCCATGATTATAAAATTGTTGAGAATCGTTCTATATTGGAACAGGCTCATGAGATAGTATGCATCACTAAGGAGCTTGAGCTTCTTAAGTGCGATTTATCAGGCAAATTTGTCGCGGGGTGTATAATTTCTAAGCTCCCTAATTCCTAGAGGAATTTTTCTACCACTCTGAAACATCAGAGGCGTGAATTCTCGGTAGAGGATGTCATCGGCCATGTGACTGTTGAGCAGAACTCGAGAGCAAAAGACTCACATGTAAAAGGGACTAAAATTAGTCAATAGGAAAGAATATTTCCCAACAAAATACCAACTTTAAGAAGAAGGGAAAGAAGACCTTCGGGAAAAACAAGAAGGGAGATGGCTTCTTCACTTGTGGTTTGGAGGAACATTGGGCCAAGAAGTGGCCCAACAAGTTTCATAAGTCAGGGTCGGTCTCCAAATCCGTCAATATGATTATGGGCAACAATGAAAGTGGTGCATCTAGGTACGGTAATTTTTTACTGTATTTTTAGTTTCTCAATCCACCGATTGGTGGGTGAACACAGGTGCAAATATTCATGTGGGTGCTGACATCTCATTTTTCTCTTCTTACCAGGCCACAGGGCACGGATCTGTATTGATGGGGAATGGTGCGAGTGTTTTTTTCTTGGTGTTGGCACAATCTATTTGAAGTTTACTGCACGAAGGATCGTGCAGCTGAAGAACGAGCAACATGTCCCCACCATCAAGAAGAATCTCGTTAGTGGCTCCCTTCTGTGTAGATAAGGGTTTAAGTTGGTCTTCGAGTCTAATAAACTAGTTTTTACAAAATATGGACTTTTTTAGAAAAGGTTATGAATACGGAGGTCTGTTCCACCTTTTCCTTTCAAATTTTTGTAATAAAATCATGAACAATATTCATTCAAGTGTTAATGAATCTGAAGTTTGGCATTCCCGTCTTTGTCACATTAGTTTCGGTGTTATGTGTCGTGGCTAGTAAATCTGAATTTAATCCTGAGTTTCACATTAGCCAAAGGTTCTAAGTGACATTCGTGTGTGAAAGCAAAGCAACCTCGCAAGCTTCACAAGGCTACGGAGGAGAGACACTTGGCTCCATTAGAACTCACACATTCTGATATTTGTGAGATGAATGGTGTGTTGACTAAAGGTGGGAAGAAATACTTTTTTACATTGATAGGTGATTCCACTAGATATTTTTATTGTGTGTTTGTTAAATACCAAAGATGAGGGTCTACACTACTTTAAAATCTATAAGGCAGAAGTTGAGAACCAACCTGAAAAGAACATTAAACGAGTTCGGTCTGATCGTGGTGGAGAGTACTTCTCAAATGAGTTTGATTACTTTTGTGTGGAACATGACATTATTCATGAGAGGACACCTACCTATTCACCCCAGTCAAACGGGGTTGTCGAACAGAAAAACTATACTCTAACTTATTTGGTTAACACCATGCTAGATACATCAGGTTTATCCAAGGCATGGTGGGGGGGCTTTATTGACTTCATGTCATGTCCTGAATAAGGTTCTGACAAAAGATAATGAGGTCACTCCCAATGACTATTGGTCAAAGAGAAGGATGATACTTACGTACTTGGGGCTGTTTGGCAAAAGTCAAGGTGTCAATCCCAAAAAGTGTAAGCTTGGACCAAAGACCGTGAACTACGTTAATTTGGGCTACACTAAGAATAACGTTGGCTATAGATTTCTAGTAGTGAAACATGAGGTACCTGGCGTGAAGGTCGATACAATTATGTAGTCCAAGGATGCTACATTCTTTGAGGATATTTTCCCCATAAGAGATATGCAAAGCACTTCTAGACAGGAATCTGAGGAGACTCCTGAGCCTGCCATTCGTATGGAATATTATGAACAAACACATGATGAAATTCCCGAGGAGGATGACGAGGAAACCCTTGGTAGGGTCAAGATACAAAGGACTTCAAAGACTTTGTTTATGATTTCCTTGTGCACCTCATGGATGATAATCCCACTTCTATTTCTTAAGTGTATGCATCTCGAGATGCTGACTACTGGAAAAAGCTGGTCCATAGCGAGATGGATTACATCATGTCTAATGAAACTTGGGAGATAAATGAAGGACCCTATGGTTGCAAACCATTGGTATGTAAGGGGTGTTCAAAAATAAGCTTAGGCCCGATGGTACAATTGAAAATTACAAGGCTAGTCTTGTGGCCAAGGGTTATGACCAGAAAGAAGAATATTTCTTCGATACTTATTCACTTGTGGCTAGACTGACCACCAGTCGAGTACTGCTCTCGTTGGCAGCCTCACATAGTCTTCTCGTCCATCAAATGGATGTTAAGACTGCTTTCCTGAACGGAGAGCTAGACAAGGAAATCTATATGCAACAGCCAGATGGCTTTGTAAAAGATTGTCAGGAAGAAAAGTGTGTAAGTTGCTGAAATCTTTATATGGCCTGAGACAACCACCTAAGCAATGGCATGAGAAGTTTAATACAACTCTGACATCTATTGGGTTCGTGGTTAATGAAGCTGACAAATGTGTATACTATCGTCATGGTGGGGGCGAAGAAGTTATACTATGCTTGTATGTTGATGACATACTGATATTTGGAACCAACCTCAAAGTGATTGAGGAGGTTACGTCTTTTCTGTCTCGGAACTTTGAGATGAAAGACCTTGAGGTGGCTGATGTTATCTTGAACATCAAGATTTTCAAAGATGATGAGGGTGGGATTACACTTCTGCAATCCCACTATGTTGAGAAGATTTTGAGCCGCTTTGGATATTCGGACTTCAAAATGTCTCAAACACCATATGATCCTAGTGTGTTGGTTCAAAAGTTCATAGTCATGGCTAAAGATCAGTTGAGATACTCTCAAAATATTGATTCACTTATGTATCTAGTGAGTGCAATGAAGCCTCGCATCGCGTTTGTTGTGAGCATACTAAGACGGTTTGTTGCCAATCAGGGTGATGTTCATTGGCATGATGTAGAAAGAAGCATGTGATGTATGAAAGGTACTTTGAACCACAGACTTGACTATACCGGATGCCCATCGATACTTGAAGGGTATAGTGATGTGAATTGGAGCTCTGATGTTTATGAGATGAAGGCCATTACTGGGTATATGTTTACCCTTGGAGGTGGTATTGATTCCTGGAAGTCTTGCAAGCAAACGATCTTAACGAGATTGACAATGGAAGCAGAATTAACAACATTACACACATTTGTTGTCGAAGCAGAATTTCTTCGAGGTCATTTGATGGACTTGCCATTGGTTGAGAAGTCAGTTCTGGCTATCCTTATGAATTGCGATAATCAAACAGTTATTGCCAAAGTAAAGAGTTCAAAGGACAACATGAAGTCCAACAAACATATAAGGAGGAGATTGAAAGTTGTCGGGCGTTTAAGAAGCCCCCGAGTGATAGCATTGGATTACTTCCAAATGGCTAAGGATTTGGCAGATCCCTTTACTAAAGGGCTACCACGTGTTGTCATAGATAGTGCATCGAGGGAGATGGGTATGAGACCCACATGTGTTGCCATGGTGGTAACACAACCTATGTCAGAAATCCCATGAAGTAGGACCTAGGAAAACAAGCCAGTGGTGAACTGAGGAGAGTAACTTTACGAACCCACTCCGGTGGAGATGCAATACTCTTGGATACTGTATGGTAGGATGACTATTGTCTTAATGTGTTTTAAAGCTTATATGTAAGCAAGATGTTGTCCTACAAAGCGATCTTGGGAATAGCACACCTATATGAGCCCAACTATTGGTCACAGTCTATGAGATTGGGATGATCTCTACTAAGCTCATCAATAGACCGTGAGTGTGACTAATATCCTCCACCCAAGGGGTCAGTGATACGTCTAGAACGTATCTATAATTTTTGCTTGTACCATGTTGTTATATTATCAATCTTGGATGTTTTACAATAATTTTATAGGAACTTTATATCATTTTTTGGGACTAACATATTGACATAGTGCCAAAGTGCCAGTTGTTGTTTTTTACTTGTCTTTTATTTCGCAGAAAATCAGTACCAAATGGAGCCCAAACGCTACAGGAATTTTTGGTGATTTTTTATGGACCAGAAGAGCCAGGTTGGGCCAAACAACACCAGGAGAGGGGGCCCAGGGTGGCCACCCTCAACTAGGGCGCACCAGAGGCCCCTAGCACAGCATGCTAGAGGGTGCCCACCTATGGACTCCCCTCAACTGACTATTCACCCTATAAATTCCCAAATATTCAGAAAACCCTAGAGGAGTCTACGAAACACAATTCCAGCCGCTGCAAGTTCCAGAACCACGACATCAATCTAACACTATCATGGAGAGGTTCATCTTCTTCATAGATGCCTCTCCAAATGATGCGTGAGTAGTCCACCATAGACCTACGGGTCAGTAGGTAGTAGCTAGATGGATTCCTCCTAGCTACTTCATGAGCTTGCATTGGTTTTCCCTTGAAGAGGAAAGGGTGATGCAGCGAAGTAGATAAGTATTTCCCTTAGTTGTTGAGAACCAAGGTATCAATCCAGTAGGAGGTACAAGCAAGGCCCCAATTTATGCACCTACACAAACAAAAACACTTGCACCCAATGCTATAAAGGGGTTGTCAATCCCTTCATGGTTACTTGCAAGGATGAGATCTGATAGAGATGGGTATGAAAGATTGCTAAAAGTAAAACTAAACAAAAGTAAATAAAATTGTGCAAGGTATTTTTGGTATTTTTGGTTTATAGATCTGAAAATATAATATGGAAAATAGACCCGGGGGCCATAGGTTTCACTAGAGGCTTCTCTTTCGAAGGAAAATAATATGGTGGGTGAACAAATTACTTTCGAGCAATTGATAGAAAAGCGCATAGTTATGACGATATCCAAGGCAATGATTATGCATATAGGCATCAAGTCCGTATCAAGTAGACCGAAACGATTCTACATCTATAACTATTACTCCACACATCGACCGACTCGTGCCTGCATCTAGAGTATTAAGTTCATGAAGAACAGAGTAACGCATTAAGTAAGATGACATGATGTAGAGGGATAAACTCAAGCAATATGATGAAAACCCCATCTTTTTATCCTTGATGGAAACAATAAAAATACGTGCCTCGCTACCCCTACTTTGTCACCGGGTGAGGACACCGCAAGATTGAACCCAAAACTAAGCACTTCTCCCATTGCAAGAATTACCAATCTAGTTGGCCAAACCAAACCAATAACTCGAAGAAACTTGCAAAGATATGAAATCATGCATATAAGAATTCAAAGAAGATTCAAATAATATTCATAGATAATCTGATCATAAACCCACAATTCATCGGATCTCGACAAACACACCGCAAAAGAGTATTACATCGGATAGATCTCCATGAAGATCATGAAGAACATGGTATTGAAGAGAATAGAGAGAGAAGAAGCCATCTAGCTACTAGCTATGGATTCGAAGGTCTGTGGTGGACTACTCACGCATTAGAGGGGCAATGGAGTTGATGTAGATGCCCTCCGTGATCGAATCCCCCTCTAGCAGATTACCAGAAAAGGCCCCAAGATGGGATCTCACGGGAACAGAGGCTTGCAGCGGCGGAAAAGTATTATTGTGGCTCCCTTTGGTATTGGGGGAATATTTGTGAATTTATAGGTGCAAGATTAGGGTTGGAAGAGCCACGGGGGGCCCATAAGCCAGCCCCCCCCCCAGGGCGCGCCCTGGTGGCTTGTGGCCTACCCGTGGGTCTTCTGGCCTCTTCTCCAAGTCTATTGGGTTCCTTCTGGTCCAAGAAAAATCATCATAGAATTTTATTCCGTTTGGACTCCGTTTGGTATTCCTTTTTTGCAATACACAAAAACAAGGAAAAAACAGAAACTGGCCCTGGGCACTAGGTTAATAGGTTAGTCCCAAAAATAATATAAAATAGCATATTAATCATATAACATCCAAAACAGATAATATAATAGCATGGAACAATCAAAAATTATAGATACGTTGGAGACGTATCAGCATCCCCAAGCTTAATTCCTGCTCGTCCTCGAGTAGGTAAATGATAAAAACAGAACTCTTGACGTGGAATGCTACCTAACATATTTATCCATGTAATATTCTTTATTGTGGCATGAATGTTCATATCCATAAGATTCAAAACAAAAGTTTAATGTTGACATAAAAACAATAATATTTCAAGCATACTAACAAAGCAATCGTGTCTCTCTATGATGAAGATCATGGTGCTACTTTGGAGCACAAGTGTGGAAAAAATAGTAGCATTGTCCCTTCTCTCTTTTGTCTCTTTTTTTTATTTTATTTTTTGGGTGGGCATCTTTGGCCTCTTTTATGTTTTTGTATGGGCTTCATTGGCCTCTTTTATTGTTTTTAAAGTCCGGAATCTCATCCCAACTTGTGAGGGAATCATAGCTTCCATCATCCTTTCCTCACACGGGACAATGCTCTAATAATGATGATCATCACACTTTTATTTACTTACAACTCAAGAATTACAACTTGATACCTAGAAAAAAATATGACTCTATATGAATGCCTCCGGAGGTGTACCGGAATGTGCAACGATCTAGCATAGCAAATGACATAAAAAACGGAAAAGCTATGAAAACATCATGCTAGCTATCATACGATCATGCAAGGCAATATGACAACGATGGTGCATGTCATAATAAACGGAACGGTTGAAGTTGCATGGAAATATAACTCGGAATGGCTATGGAAATGCCATAATGGGTAGGTATGGTGACTATTTTGAGGAAGGGAATATGATGGGTTTAATGCACCTGCGAAAGTTGCGCGGTACTATAGAGGCTAGCAAAGGTGGAATGGTGAGAGTGCGTATAATCCATGGACTCACATTAGTCATAAAGAACTCACATACTTATTGCAAAAATCTATTAGTTGTTGAATCAAAGTATTAGACGCAGGCTCCTAGGGGAGAGGTTGGTAGGAGTTAACAATCACGCGCTCCCGACCCTCACACAAAGGATGGCAGTCAATAAACAAATCATGCTCCGACTTTGTTACATAATGGTTCACCATACGTGCATGCCACGGGAATCACAAACCTTTAGCACAAGTATTTCTACCAATCCACAATTACTCACTAGCATGACTCATATATCACCATCTTTATATCTCAAAACTATATGCAAGGAATCAAACTTCTCATAGTATTCAATGCACTTTATATGAAAGTTTTTATTATATCCCTCTTGGATGCCCATTATATTAGGACTAAATTCATAACCTAAACCAATTGCAATGCTGTTTAAAGACTCTCAAAATAATATAAGTGAGGTATGAGAGTTCAATTATTTCTATAAAATAAAACACCACCGTGCTCTAAAAAGATATAAGTGAAGCACTAGAGCAAAATTGCCTAGCTCAAAAGATATAAGTGAAGCACATAGAGTATTCTAATAAATTCATGACTCATGCGTTTCTCTCTCAAAATATGTGTGCATAAAGTATGATTCTGGCAAACTAAAAAGCAAAGACTCATATCATACAAGATGCTCCAAGCAAAACACATATCATGTGGTGAATAAAAATATAGCCTCGAGTAAATTTATCGATGGATTGAAGGCGAAAGAGGGGATGCCTTCCGGGACATCCGCAAGCTTAGGCTCTTTGGTATCATTGAATATTCCTTGGGTTGCCTTGGGAATCCCCAAGCTTAGGCTCTTTCCACTCATTATTCATAGTCCATCAAATCTTTACCCAAAACTTGAAAACTTCACAACACAAAACTCAACAGAAAACTCGTGATATCCGTTAGTATAAGAAAAATAAATCACCACTTTAGGTACTGTTGTGAACTTATTATTTATTTATATTGGTGTAATATCTACTATATTCCAACTTCTCCATGGTTCATAACCCCCGATACAGCCCATAGATACATCAAAATAAGCAAACAACACAAAGAAAATAGCGCAAGATTGAACCCAAAACTAAGCACTTCTCCCATTGCAAGAATTACCAATCTAGTTGGCCAAACCAAAGCATAACTCGAAGAGACTTGCAAAGTTATGAAATCATGCATATAAGAATTCAGAGAAGATTCAAATAATATTCATACATAATCTGATCATAAACCCACCGCAAAAGAGTATTACATCGGATAGATCTCCATGAAGATCATGGAGAACATGGTATTGAAGAGCATAGAGAGAGAAGAAGCCATCTAGCTACTAGCTATGGAATCGAAGGTCTGTGGTGGAATACTCACGCATCATCAGAGGGGCAATGGAGTTGACGTAGATGCCCTCCGTGATCGAATCCCCCTCCGGTAGATTACTAGAAAAGGCCCCAAGATGGGATCTCACGAGAACAGAGGCTTGCGGCGGCGGAAAAGTATTATCGTGGATTTCTTTGGTATTGGGGAATATTTTTGAATTTATAGGATCAAGATTAGGGTTGGAAGAGCCACGGGGGGCCCACAAGACAGGCCCCCCAGGGCACGCCCTGGTGGCTTGTGGCCTACCCGTGGTCTTCTCGCCACTTCTCCAAGTCTCCTCGGTTCCTTCTGATCCAAGAAAATCATCGTAGAATTTTATTCTGTTTGGACTCTGTTTGATATTCCTTTTCTGCGATACTCAAAAACAAGGAAAACAGAAACTGGCCCTGGGCACTAGGTTAATAGGTTAGTCCCAAAAATAATATAAAATGGCAAATTAATGCATATAAAACATCCAAAACAGATAATATAATAGCATGGAACAACCAAAAATTATAGATACGTTGGAGACGTATCACTCCTCTCTCTATGTTTCTAAATACAATGGTCTCTTGGAGATCTATTTGATGTAATGACTTTTGTGGTGTGTTTGTTGGGATCCGATGAATTTTGAGTTCATGGTCAATTTCTATCCATGAATATGATTTCAGTCTTCTTTGATCTCTTATTTGCATGATTACTTATAGTCTCATATTTCTTCTCCGAATCTTTGGTTCAGTTAGGCCAACTAGATTGAATTTTCTTGCCATGGGAAGAGGTGCTTTGTGATGGGTTCGATCTTGCGGTGTTCTTTCCCAATGATAGAAGGTCCATCAAGACACGCATGAAGTTGCTATTAAGGTTAACAAGAAGGGATCTATTCCTACATGAATAGATCTTGTCTACATCATGTCACTGTTCTTATTGCATTACTCCGTTTCTACATAAACTTAATACACTAGCTATATGTTGGATAGCGGTCGATGTGTGGAGTAATAGAAGTAGATGCAGAATCGTTTCGGTGTACTTGTCTTGGACGTGATGCCTATATAATGATCATTGCCTGGATATCGTCATGATTATTTGATCTTCTATCAATTGCCCAACAGTAATTTGTTCACCCACCATGCGCTATACTCATGAGAGAAGCCACTAGTGAAACCTACGACCCCCAGGTCTACCTTTCCATTATATTGATTTCCGATCTACTATTTGCATCTTTTGTTTTTAGATCTATAAAACCAAAAACCCAAAAAATATGTTGCTGCACTTTTTGTTTGCCTATTTTATTTCATGTTCTTGCGAGATCTATTTGCCAAAACTATCATTACCTAATCTATCTTATTACCGTAGAGAGCTTGGCAACCTCTCTTTCGTGTCGGGTTGCAAGTATTTGTTATTTGTGTGCAGGTGTTGTTTACGTGGGTGCATGATCTTCCTCTACTGATTGATGCCTTGGTTTCATAACTGAGGGAAATACTTAATGTTGATGTGCTGCATCATCCCTTCCTCTTTGGGGAAATACCGACGTAGTCTCAAGCCACGGCAAAGGAATTCCTGCTGCCATTGTCGGGAAAGAAGCAATCTCATCTACGAGGTTCCTAATAACAAATCTCATCTCCTTGCAATTTACATTATTTGCCGTTTGCCTCTCGTTTTCCTCTCCCCCACTTCACAAATTTGTTGTTTTATTCACCGTCTCTTTTTTCTTTGCTTTTTCTCGTCAGATCTCTTGTTTGCATAGTCATGATGCCTCAAAGAAAGTATTATGATGTTCCTTACCCCAATATCTTGCTTGATATTGAAAAGAGTATCAAAGAATATATGACTACACAATTTGAGCATAATAAGTATTTTACAGAGGAGCTTAAAGAACACTCTACTGCACTAGAGGCTATAACAAAACAACTTGATGATATTAGTAGAGAAGTTTGCAATCTCCAATCTAAGTATGCTCATGCTAAAAATTTGCTAGGAAAAATATCCGATGCACAAGCCACTTTAGTGAATCAAATGGCCACTAAACCAATCTCTCTATAGGATAACAAGATGAAGCTCTTAAAAGGATTGGTGTTTGCTCCATTGATTCCTTGTTTAGTAATGTTAAAATTGATTATGAAGGGACTAAAGAATAGTCAACTTTAGCTAGAGGGCGTCCCAATGATTTCGAGGGTGATAATCTTGATGAAACTTTTGATAAAAGTGGGTTTGGAGAGGTCAAAACTTTAACGAGTGATGTGGCCACTATTTTTTATTACAAAGACTTTAATTATGAGAGTTGCTCCTTGGTTGATTGTATTTCCTTGCTGCAATCTATGATAAATTCACCCCATCCTTATGAACAAAATAAAGCTTTTACTAAACATATTGTTGATGCCATGATGAAACCCTTAGAAGAAAAGTTAGAATTAGAGATTTCAATCCCTAGAAAATAGCATGATGAGTGGGACCTACCATTAAAGTCAAGATTAAAAATTATGAATGTTTTTTCTTTGTGTGATTTGGGTGCTAGTGTATCCACAATATCGAAATCTCTATGTGATGTGCTTGGTCTTACCAATATTGAAGAATGTTATCTTAATTTTCACTTGGTGGATTCTACTATTAAAAAGCCTTTGGGAAGAATTAATGATGTTCTTATTCTTGCAAGTAGGAACTATTTGCCCATTGATTTTATTGTTCATTATATTGATTGCAATTTGTCTTGTCCCATTATACTTGGTAGACCGTTTTTATGCACTATAGGTGACGTGATTGATATGAAAGAAGGCAATATTAAATTTCAATTTCCTCTTATAAAGGGTATGGAACACTTACCTAGAACAAAAATTAAGCCACCATATGAGTCAATCATGAGGGCCTTCAATGGAGTGAAAACTAAAGATGGCAATACTTGAATCTATGCATTATGCCTAGCAAGGGGGGTAAAACGAAAGTCAATAGTTATGCTATGAAATTACATCCTACTTATGGTGCATTATTCGGTGTTAGTTATGCTTAATGCTCGCTTATGTGATTTTTCGTTTCTTGGTTGGATGCTTCTCAATCTATTTTCTAGCCTTCACTTGTACTACGTAGAAATACTACTTGTGCATCCAAAATCCTTAATACCAGTTTTGCCATATGAGTACACTATACCTACCTATATACGGTATTTCCATGCTGTTCCAAGAAAATTTCTATGTGCCATCTCTAATTTTCAAAATAAATTGTCCCTTTTGTGTGCTCGTACCTATCATGAAATGGTAGGGGGTGGCCGATATTTTTCCATTCTAGATGTGTTATTCTCAAGATGAGTGTTTATTCACTTGTCATTGCATGAGAGTATGGCGGTAATATGGATTCCCATTCCCAAAATGAAATGAAAAATAAAAGAAATTTACTTTATGTTGTCAAATAATAAATTCCTTGGAAAGTGTTGGTATGGAAGGAAACCGTGGATTTGGCTAGCCATGGAAAGTGAAAGTATGGTGGAAAAAGGGAATAAACTTTATTTTATTTTTGGGAACCGCCTATGGTGTATCTAGCATGGAAAGATATTGAAATATCTCGGTCGTTTTTGTTTACAGGAAAGGCATGCCATCCAAAATATTTTACTCTATCAATTTAAACACTTGAGCTCTGGCGCCTCTACAAATCCATACTTCCCTCTGCGAAGGGCCTATCTATTTACTTTTGTTTTTATTTTCAATTTGAGTCTCCATATTATCTTATGGGGCAATATGATCATACTTGAGCATTAGGTGTAGCTAATATTCGAGTGTGTATTGTGAATGGATCAATGGTTGAGCATGATGGGCTAGGGATAACTTGCTTTAGCGTTGATATTTTGAAAGACATGGTTGCTTGTTGATATGCTTGAGTATTAAAGTTTTCATGTCAAAACTAGACTATTTCTTTGAACCATATAAAATTCCAAATGTCCATGCTACAATGAAAAGAATATATGGTGAACATGTTAGGCAACATTCCACATCAAAAATTCTGTTTTTATCATTTACCTACTCGAGGACGAGTAGGGATTAAGCTTGGGGATGCTGATACGTCTCCAACATATCTATAATTTTTGCTTGTTCCATGTTGTTATATTATCAATCTTTGATGTTTTACAATCATTTTATAGCAACTTTATGTCATTTTTTGGGACTAACCTATTGACATAGTGCCAAAGTGCCAGATGATGTTTTTGCTTGTTTTTTACTTTGTAGAAAATCAGTACCAAACGGAGCCCAAATGCTACGGGAATGTTTGGTGATTTTTGATGGACCAGAAGAGCCATGATGGGCCAAACAGCACCAGGAGAGGGGGCCCGGGGTGGACACCCTCCACCAGGGTGCGCCAGAGGCCCCTCGCGCTGCCTGGTAGAGGGTGCCCACCTCGGGACTCCCCTCAACCGACTATTCGTCCTATAAATTCCCAAATATTCAAAAAACCTAGAAGAGTCGACAAAACACAATTCAAGTCGCCGCAAGTTCCAGAACCGCGAGTCCAATCTAACACCAACACGGAGGGGTTCATCTTCTTCATAGGTGCCTCTCTGATGATGCACGAATACTCCACCATAGACCTACGGGTCCGTAGGCAGTAGCCAGATGGCTTCCTCTCTCTCTCTCTTTCCATGTTTCTCAATACAATGGTCTCTTGGAGATCTATTTGATGTAATGAATTCTGCGGTGTCTTTGTTGGGATCTGATGAGTTTTGAGTTCATGATCAATTTCTATCCATGAATATGATTTGAGTCTTCTTTGATCTATTATTTGCATGATTACTTATAGCCTCGTATTTCTTCTTCGAAGCTTTGGTTTAGTTAGGCAACTAGATCAGTTTTTCTTGCCATGGGAAGAGGTGCTTTGTGATAGGTTCGATCTTGCGGTGTTCTTTCCAAGTGATAGAAGGGGCAGCAAGACACACATGTATCGTTGCTATTAAGGATAACAAGATGGAGTCTATTCCTACATGAATAGATCTTGTCTACATTATGTCACCATTCTTATTGCATTACTTCGTTTCTCCATAAACTTAGTACACTAGATGCATGCTGGATAGCGTTTGATGTGAGGAGTAATAGAAGTAGATGCAGAATCGTTTCAGTCTACTTGTCTTGGACGTGATGCCTATATAATGATCATTGCATGGATATCGTCATGACTATTTGATCTTCTATCAATTTCCCAACAGTAATTTGTGTTGGGGAACGTTGCATGGGAAACAAAAAATTTGTACACACACGCAAGATCTATCCATGGTGATGAGCATCTACGAGAGGGAGAGTGGATGTACATACCCTTGTATATTGCTAAGCGGGAAGCGTTAAGAAACACGATTGATGTAGTGGAACGTCTTCGCGATCCAAATTGTTGAGCGTCCCACGATCCGTCCCGATCTAGCGCCAAACGGATGACACCTCCGCATTCAGCACACGTACAGCTCGATGAAGATCTCTGTCTTCTTGAACCAGCAAGAGGCAGCAAAGAGGTAGATGAGTTCTCCGCCAGGGCTTCGCCTAAGCATCGCCGAACTAGACTAGAGGAGAAAACCGATCTAGATGAAGAAGAGGGAGCATGTGGCAATTAGGGTTCGCCATCACCTCTAAACCTCTAGCATATATAGGAGGTGGGGGAGGGAGGCCGGCGCCCTAGGGCAGCCCCTTTGGTGCGACCACAAGGCGGAGGAGGTGGAGGATTCCACCTCCAATCCTATTCCTAGTAGGACTCCTCCCCTTCCCCCACTTGGACTCTCCTTTCCCTCAAGCCCAGCCGCATAGGCCTTCTTGGGCTGGCCGCCCAGCCCACCAGGGGATGGTGCGCCACCCTCAGGTCCATGTGACCTACTTGGGGTATGGTGGGCCCACTTGGTGGACCCCCAGAACCCATTCGTCACTCCCGGTACACTAGTAGAAATGCCTGAAAGTTTTCCGGAGTTCAAACACCACCTTCCCATATATAACCTTTACCTCCAAACCATTCTGGAGCTCCCCGTGAAGTCCGGGATCTCATCCGAGACTCCTAACAACCTTCGGTCACCACCATACATAACTCTATACTACCAAAACGTCATCGAACCTTAAGTGTGCTGACCCTGCGGGTTCGAGAACTATGTAGACATGACCGAGACACCTCTTCAGTAAATAACCAATAGCAGGACCTGGATGCCCATATTGGTTCCTACATATTCTATGAAGATCTTTATCGGTTGAACCTCTATGTCAAGGATTCAGTTAATATTGTATGATGTTCCCTTTCTTCTTCGGTATGTTACTTACCCAAGATTCGATCGTTGGTACCTCTATACCTAGTCTCTTTACTCGTTCCATAATACAAAATTCCATGGCTAACACTTTGGTCACATTGCTTGCAAGGCTTGTTTGTGATGTTGTATTATTGAGTGGGCCCTGAGATACCTCTCTGTCACACAGAGTAACAAATCCTAGTCTTGATCGATGCACACTCAATGAACACCCTCGGAGATACCTGTAGAGCACCTTTATAGTCACCCGGTTACATTGCGACGTTTGATACACACAAGGTACTCCTCCGGTGTCAGTGGGTAGCATGATCTCATGGTCATAGGAACAGATACTTGACATGTAGAAAACTATAGCAATAAAATGACACGACCAAATGCAATGTTTATAGTTTGGGTCTTTTCCATCACATCATTCTCTCAGTGATGTGATCCCGTTATCAAATGACATCTCATGTCAATGGCTAGGAAACCTTGACCATGTTTGATAAACAAGCTAGTCTACTAGAGGCATACTGGGGACACAATGTTGTCTATGCATCCACACATGCAATATGTTTCCAATCAATACAATTATAGCATGGATAATAACCGATTATCATGAACAAGGAAATATAATAATAACTATTTATTATTGCCTCTAGGGCATATTTCCAATAGTCTCCCACTTGCACTCGAGTCAATAATCTAGCTCACATCACTACGTGATTTACATTGTAATGAATCTAATTCCCATACAGTTCTGGTGTTGATCATGTTTAGCCCTTGGAAGAGGTTTAGTCAACGGGTCCGCAACATTTAGATCCGTGTGCACTTTGCAAATATTTATGTCCTCCTCCTTTATGTACTCGCGGATGGAATTGAAGTGTCGCTTTATGTGTCTGGTCATCTTTTGAAACCTTGGTTCCTTGGCCAGAGAAATGGCACTAGTGTTGTCACAAAACAGATCCATTGGATTCAGTGCACTGGACACTACTCCAAGATCTGTCATGAGCTCCTTCATCCAGACACCTTCCTTCACTGCCTCCAAGGCTGCGATGTACTCCTCTTCGCATGTAGAATTGGCTATCACGCTCTGCTTGGAACTGCACCAGCTTACCACTCCCCCATTAAGAATAAATATGTATCCGGTTTGCGAGTTAGAGTCATCCAGATCAGTTTCAAAGCTTGCATCGACGTAACCCTTTACGATGAGCTCTTGATCACCTCCATAAACAAGAAACATTTCCTTAGTCCTTTTCAGGTACTTAAGGATATTCTTGACCACCGTCCAATGCTCCATTCCTGGATCACTTCGAAACCTTCCAGCCATACTTATGGCAAGGCTGACATCGGGTCTTTTGCACAGCATTGAATACATGATAGAGCTTATGAATGAAGAAGAGGGGATGACACTCATCTTTTCTCTATCTTCTGTAGTTACTGGGCATTGAGTCTTACTCAACTTCACACCTTGTAACACAGCCAAGAAACCCTTCTTGGACTAATCCATTTTAAACTTCTTCAAAACTTTATCAAGGTATGTGCTCTGTGAAAGTCCTATTAAGCGTCTTGATCTATCTGTATAGATTTTAATGCCTAATATGAAAGCAGCTTCTCCTAGGTCCTTCATTGAAAAACTCTTGTTCAAATATTACTTCACGCTTTCCAGCATTTCTATATTGTTTCCAATCAGCAATATGTCATCCACATATAATATTAGAAATGCTATAGAGCTGCCACTCACATTATTGTAAATAAAAGCTTCTCCGTAAACTTGTATAAACCCGAACGCTTTGATCACCTCATCAAAGCGCACATTACAACTCCGAGATGCTTGCACCAGTCCATAAATGGGTCATTGGAGTTTCCAAACTTTGTCGGCATTCTCTGGATCGACAAAACCATCCGCTTATATCATGTACAACTCTTCCTTAAGGAAACTGTTAAGGAACGTTGTTTTGACGTCCATCTGCCAAATTTCATAGTTGAAATATGCAGCTATTGCTAACATGATTCTGACGGACTTAAGCATCGCTACGGGGAGAAGGCCTCATCGTAGTCAACTCCTTGAACTTGTGAAAACCGTTTGCCACAAGTCGAGCTTTATAGATGGTGACATTACCGTCCACATCTGTCTTCCTCTTAGAGATCCTTTTGTTCTGAATGGCCTTTCGCCCTTCAGGTAATACTTCCAAAGTCCATACTTTGTTTTCATACATGGATCCCATCTCGGATTTCATGGCCTCTAACCATTTCTCGGAATTCGGGCCCATCATCGCTTCTCCATAGCTCGTAGGTTCATCGTTGTCTAACAACATGACCTCTAAGACAGGGTTGCCGTACCACTCAGGAGCAGTACGCGCCCTTGTCGACCTACGAGGTTTGATAGTAACTTTATCCAAAGCTACATGATCATCATCATTAACTTCCTCTTCAACTGATGCAGACTCTACAGAAACATCTTTCTGTGTTGTGCTACTCTCTGGTTGAAGTAAAGGTTCAATAACCTCATCAAGTTCTATATTCCTTCCACTCAATTCTTTCGAGAGAAACTCTTTCTCAAGAAATGTTCTATTTTTAGCGACAAACACTTTGCCTTCGGATCTGAGATAGGAGGTATACCGAACTGTCTCTTTTGGGTATCCTATGAAGACGCATTTCTCCACTTGGGTTCCAGCTTTTCAGGCTGAAGCTTTTTGACATAAGCATCACATCCCCAAACATTAAGAAACGACAACTTTGGCTTCTTGCCAAACCACAATTCATATGGCATCGTCTCAACAGATTTTGATGGTGCCCTATTTAAAGTGAACGATGTTGTCTCTAATGCATAACCCCAAAACGACAGTGGCAAATCGGTGTCAATTATGTTGTGGTGTTCCAAGCGGTGTCAATTGTGAAACAATTCCACACTGTCTTAAGTGACTGCCAAACTCATAACTCAGATATTCTCCTTCTCGATCAGATCGCAGGAATTTAATCTTCTTGTTACGATGATTCTAAACTTCACTCTGAAATTGCTTGAACTTTTCAAACATTTCAGACTTGTGCTTCATCAAGTAAATATACACATATCTACTTAAGTCATCAGTGAAGGTGAGAAAATAACGATATCCACCGTGCACCTCAATGCTCATTGGACCGCATACATCAGTATGTATGATTTCCAACAAGTCACTTGCCCGTTCCATTGTTCCAGAGAACGTTGTTTTAGTCGTCTTGCCCATGATGCATGGTTCACATGTGTCAAGTGATTCAAAATCAAGTGACTCCAAAAGTCCATCAACATGGAGCTTCTTCATGCGTTTTACACCAATATGACCTAAACGGCAGTGCCACAAGAAAGTGGTACTATCATTATCAACTCTACATCTTTTGGCATCAATGTTATGAACATGTGTATCATCACTATCAAGATTCAATAAGAATAAACCCCTCACATTGGGTGCATGACCATAAAGATATTACTCATATAAATAGAACAACCATTATTCTCAGATTTAAATGAGTAACTGTCTCGCAATAAACAAGATCCAGATATAATGTTCATGCTTAACGCAGGCACTAAATAACAAGTATTTAGGTTCATCTCTAATCCTGATGGTAGTCGAAGAGCGAGTGTGCCGACGGCGATCACATTAACCTTGGAACCATTTCCCACGTGCATCGTCACTTTGCCCTTAGCTAGCCTTCAACTATTCTGTAGGTCCTGCTTTGAGTTGCAAATGTGAGCAACCGAACCGGTATCAAATACCAGGCACTACAACGAAAGCTAGTAAGGTACACATCAATACATGTATATCATATATACCTTGTTGTGTGTTGGTCGCCTTCTTCTCGTCCAGATACTTGGGGCAGTTCCGCTTCCAGTGACCAGTTCCCTTGCAATGAAAGCACTCAATTTCTCGCTTGGGTCTAGCCTTGGGTTTCTTCACGGGAGGGGAAACTACTTTGGCACTCTTCTTGGAGTTACCCTTCTTGTCCTTGCCATTCCTCTTGAAACTAGTGGTTTTATTGACCATCAACACTTGATGCTCCTTCTGGATTTTAGACTCAGCGACTTTCAGCATCGCAAACACCTCAGCGACTGACTTGTTCATGCCTTGCATGTTATAGTTCATCACGAAGCTCTTGTAGCTAGGTGGCAATTAGTGAAGAACTCTGTCAGTGATTGCTTCTAGAGGGAGAACTATTCCCAACTCAGCCAGACGGTTCGAATACCAAGATATTATGAGTACATGTTCACAAACAGACCCGTTCTCCTCCATCTTGCAATCATAGAACTTATCAGAGGTCTCATACCTCTCAATCTGGGCATTCTTCTTAAAGATAAACTTAAATTCCTAGAATATCTCATATGCTCCACGACGTTCAAAACGTTTTTGAAGTCCTGGTTCTAAGCCATACAACATTGCACATTGAACTATTGAGTAATATCTAGAACGTGTCTCCCAAGCGTTCTTAACGTCTTCGGATGACACGGGAGTGGGTGGGTCACCAAGAGGTGCATCAAGGACATAAGCCTTCTGGGAAGCCGTGAGGATAATCCTCAGATTACGGGCTCAGTCCACAAAGTTACTTACATCATCTTTCAACTTGGCTTTCTCTAGGAACGCATTGAAATTCAGGGGAACTACTATGCGAGCCATTGATCTACAACATAAATATGCAAAGGTTACTAAGACTATTGTTCAAGATAATGAGTTTAGTTAATCAAATTACTAAAGTTCCCACTCAAAACTGACATCCCTCTTGTCATTTCAGTGATACATGATCAAAATTCACCAACTCAAGTCTGATCATCACATGAGTTGAGGTGGTTTTATGGTGAACATCATCATGTTGATCATATCTACTATGACTCATGTTTGACCTTCCGATCTCTTGTGTTCTGAGGCCATGTATGTACATGCTCTTCTCGTCAAGTTTAACCCGAGTGTTTTGCACGTGCAACACTGGCTTGCACCCGTTGTATGTGAATGTAGAGTCTATCACACCCGATCATCACGTGGTGTCTCGACACAAAGAACTTTCACAATGGTGCACACTCGGGGAGAACACAATTTATATTGAAATTTAATTGAAGGTTCACCTTATAATGCTACCGTCGTCCTAAGAAAAACAAGGTGCATAGAAGGATTAACATCACAAGGAAATCATAAGTGACATGATATGGCCATGAACTTGTGCTTTTGATCTCCATCTCCAAAGCACCGGCATGATCTCCATCGTCACCGGCATGACACCATGATCTCCATCATCTTGATCCATCAACGTGTCGCCATCGGGGTTATCACGCCGACCATTGCTTCCACGACTATTGCTAACTCATAGCGATAAAGTAAAGCAAAAAACGATGAACATAATTAAAGACAACCCTATGGCTCCGGCCGGTTGCCGTACTCATCGACATGCAAGTCGTGATATTCTATACAATACATGATCATCTCATACATCACATATATCTCATCATTTAATTGGCCATATCACATCACAACGTACCCTGCAAAAACAAGTTAGACGTCCTCTAATTGTTGTTGCATACGTTACATGGCTGCTACGGGTATCTAGCAAGAACAATTATCACCTACACAAAAACCACAACGGTGATACACAAATTTCTATTTAACCTTCTCAAGGACCGCCTTTGTTGAATCTGATCCAACTAGAGTAGGAGAGACAGACACCCGCCAGCCATCTTTATGCAACAAAGTCACATGTCAGTCAATGGAAGCGGTCTCTCGTAAGCGTACGAGTAAGGTTGGTCCGGGCCACTTCATCCCACAATAGCACTGAATCAAAAAACAACCAAGGGAGGAAGCAATCTGAGCATCAATGCCCACAAACTCCTTTGTGTTCTACTCGCGATCTCATCAACACATAGACCTAGCTCATGATGCCACTGTTGGAGAATGTTGCATGGGAAACAAAAAACTTCCTACGCACATGCAATATCTATCCATGGTGATGAGCATCTACGAGAGGGAGAGTGGATCTACATACCCTTATAGATCGCAAAGCGGGAGGCGTTAAGAAACGTGGTTGATGTAGTCGGACGTCTTCGCGATCCAAATCGTCGAGCGTCCCGCGATCCAATCACGATCCGTCCCGATCTAGTGCCCAACGGACGGCACCTCCGCATTCAGCACATGTACAGCTCGATGATGATCTCCTCCTTCTTGATCCAGCAAGAGGGAGCGGAGAGGTAGATGAGTTATCCGGCAGCGCGACGGCATGGCGGCGATGGTGGTGGAACTATTTCGGCAAGGCTTCGCCTAAGCACCGCCGAACTAGACTAGAGGAGAAAACCGATCTAGATGAAGTAGAGGGAGCACGTGGCACTTAGGGTTAGCCCTCACCTCTAAACCTCTAGTATATATTGGAGGATGGGGAGGGAGGCCGGTGCCCTAGGGCAGCCGCTTTGTTTCCACCTCCAATCCTACTCCTAGTAGGACTCCTCCCCTTCCCCCACTTGGACTCTCCTTTCCCTCAAGCCCAGCCGCATAGGCCTTATTGGGGCCGCACAGCCCACCAGGGGCTGGTGTGCCACCCTCAGGTCCATGTGACCCACTTGGGGTGTGGTGGGCCCACTTGGTGGACCCTCGAAACCCATTCGTCACTCCCGGTACACTACCAGAAATGCCCAAAACTTTTCCGGAGTTCAAACACCACCTTCATATATATTCAATCTTTACCTCCGGACCATTCCGGAGCTCCAAGTGGCGTTCGGGATCTCATCCGGGACGACGAACAACCTTCAGTCACCATCATACATAACTCTATACTACCGGAACTCCATCGAATCTTAAGTGTGTAGACCCTGCGGGTTCGAGAACTATGTAGACATGACCAAGACACCTCTTCAGTCAATAACCAATTTCCGGACCTAGATGCTCATATTGGTTCCTACATATTCTATGAAGATTTTTATCGGTTGAACCTCTATGTCAAGGATTCAGATAATCCTGTGTGTTGTTCCCTTTGTTCTTCGGTATGTTACTTGCCCGAGATTCGATCGTTGGTATCTTTATACCTAGTTCAATCTCGTTACCGGAAAGTCTCTTTACTCGTTCCATAATACAAAATCCCGTAGCTAACACTTTAGTCACACTGCTTGCAAGGCTTGTTTATGATGTTGTATTACCGAGTGGGCCCTGAGATACCTCTCCGTCACAAGGAGGAACAAATCCCAGTCTTGATCCATGCCCACTCAACGGACACCCTCGGAGATACCTGTAGAGCACCTTTATTGTCACCCAGTTATGTTGTGATGTTTGATACACACAAGGTACTCCTCCGGGGTCGGTGGGTAGCATTATCTCATGGTCATAGGAATAGATACTTGACATGTAGAAAAGTATAGCAATAAACCGACATGACCAAATACTATGTTTATAGTTTGGGTCTTGTCCATCACATCATTCTCCCAATGATGTGGTCCCGTTATCAAATGACATCTCATGTCAATGTCTAGGAAACCTTGACCATCTTTGATCAATGATCTAGTCTACTATAGGCATACTAGGGACACAGTGTTGTCTATGAATCCACACATGCAATGTGTTTCCAATCAATACAATTATAGCATGGATAATAAACAATTATCATGAACAATGAAATATAATAATAACTATTTATTATTGCCCTCTATGGCATATTTCCAACAATTTGTTCACCCACCATGCGCTATACTCATGAGAGAAGCCACTAGTGAAACCTACGGCTCCCAGGTCTACTTTTCCAACATATTGCTTTCCAGTCTACTATTTGCATCTTTTGTTTTCACATCTACAAAACAAAAAACCCAAAAATACCTTGCTGCACTTTTGTTTACCTATTTTATTTTGTGATCTTGCGAGATCTATTTGCCAAAACTATCATTACCTAATCTATCTTATTACCGTAGAGAGCTTGGCAACCTCTCTTTCGTGTCGGGTTGCAAGTATTTGTTATTTGTGTGCAGGTGTTGTTTACGTGGGTGCGTGATCTTCCTCTATGGATTGATTCCTTGGTTTCATAACTGAAGGAAATACTTACCAACACTCTGCTACATCATCCCTTCCTCTTTGGGGAAATACCGACGCGGTCTCAAGCCATGTTAGTTAGCCTTCGGTGGCCTAGTGCTAGTAAGACATGTGGTGAAACATCTTTATGCCAAACTGACAATTCAAGGCATAGTCCATTGTTCAGTTGTGAAGGAGTGTAGCTACTTGCTCTAGGTGAAGCTCAACCTTAACAGGTCTTCACTGAAATGCTGGTATATCAAAACAGTGATTGAAAGATAGGACATAATGGGCCCTCGAGATCTGGTGGGGGGTTGTTGAAATATGAGATGGGCTTAGAGCCCATATGAAAATTTAAAAAAAACTGTAAGGGCCCATGTAGGTGGCATGACAAGGGATGGTGGATAGTTTAGTCCCACCTTGCTAGTGCAAAAGGAGTTGGACCTCCTTAGAAGGGTTTCTCTTCCACATGCTATTGGAGCTTGAGAAGAGAAGAGTCCCTTGTGCACTCCTCCTCCATCGCCCGCCTCGTCAATACGCGACGCACTGTACCGCGTCGTGGGTTGCGGGATTGAGCCGAGCCGAGCTCATACCTTTGTGCTTATTTTTTGGTCAAGAATGGTGAATACATAATGGATGCGCCACAATGAGAGACGTCAGATCGTGGGTTGTTACTGACTCAAACATGGGTGCAGCCCACGTCTCTCCACCTAGACGCGCCTATATATGCAAGGCATCGTCCAACCCTAGCCGCCATGAGATCAGATCACATCCGCTCCATGTGCTTGTTCCTTTTGCTGCTGCCAGCGACTCTGCCCCGTTCACCACGTACATGGTTGATGGGAGAGGAGGCCTCCGAAACCCTGCCTCTCTGGATCATCTACGGGAGATGGGTGATTAGGTTTTTTGTGAGCAACTACATGAATGCTCGCCTAGGTTCGAATTCCTCTACGTCCGCGTCATCATTAGGTCTTCGACGACCAAGGCTGATCTTGACGCCGTTGCAAGGCTTGAAGCCAACAAGAAGGCAGCCGAGGAGGCTGTCGCCGCCGCTGCTGCTGCTACAGCAAACTAGACTACTGGAGGGTATAACTCGTATATCCCACTCCTATTTTTTCCTGTGTAAGTCGTAGTAGTGATCTACGTAGATATTTCTACTATTTGTCTAGCAGGCGATAATATGATCAACTATCAGTATGTCTTTAATACTGTTTACGTTGTGCTCGTACTTTATTCTTGGAATAATTTACTTCGAAAATTGCCTATTTACTCAACACTTTAGAATACATATTGTGTATATTGTACTGAGTATTGTACTGGTGTAGCGTACATGTGTGTAGTTTTCCTGTCAAACACACACGTCCTCCCACTCCTCGTCATGGCCTTACCCATGATCAACATCATGCGCTCTCCCCCTCTGTATATGTTTAGCCAAATGCTATGAATCAAACAGAGTTCAATCTCTTCCCCCTCAAACATGGTATCAGATGCTGAGGACCTCCATAACCCCTTCGCACCTGATCCCGAACCCTCTTCCGCTGCCATGGACACCAATCCCATCTCCTCAACCCATTTCTTCCCGACATCGCGGTCGCCACAGCTGTTGCTCCTGTGTCGCTCGCCTTCTGTGTGTTCCCCTTGTTGACTCTCCAGACGATCGACATCCTCCACCATATACATGTGATCCTGGATCTTCATGGTGGAAACTACTCCCAGTGTTTCTGGTTCTTCAACATCGTTGTTGGCATGTTCGGTGTCCGTGAGCACATCATCATCGAGGCTTCTCCCCTTCGTCACCAGCACGATCCCGAGTGAGTCATGGGGACCATTGCATCGTGCATTGGATGTATGTATGATTTCCACCATGCACTTCAACACTCATTGGATTACACACATTAGTATGTATGATTTCCAACAAGTCACTTTCCCGCTCAATTGTTTCAGAAAACGGGGTTTTCGTAATCTTGCCCATGAGACATGGTTAGCTTGTATCAAGCGATTCAAAATCGAGTGATTCCAAAAGTCCATCAGCACGGACCTTATTCATGCGCTTTGCACCAATATGACCTAAGCGGCAGTGCCACAAGAATGTGGTGCTATCATTATTACCTATGCATCGTTTAGCATCAATGTTATGAACATGTGTATCACTACGATCGAGATCCAACAAGAATAAACCATTCTCATTAGGTGCATGACCATAAAAATGTTACTCATATAAATAGAACAACCATTATTCTTTCATTTAAATGAGTAACCCTCTCGCAATAAACAAGATCCAGATATAATGTTCATGCTCGCCAGCACCCTATTTAGGTTTAAAACTAATCCCGATGGTAATAGAAGAGCGAGCGTGCCGACGGTGATCACATCAACCTTGGAACCATTTCCGACATGCATCGTCACCTCGTCCTTTGCTAGTGTCCGTTTATTTTATAGTTCATGCTTTGAGTTACAAATATGAGCAACCAAACTGGTATCAAATACATAGACACCACTATGAGAGCTAGTAAGGTACACATCAATAACATGTATATCAAATGCAGTTGATGTATTCGTACTCTTCACCGTCCAAGCACGATCTGGTCCGATCTAGCGTCGAACGAACAACACCTCTGTGTTCAGCACACGTGCGGCTCAATGACGTCTCTGCCTCCTCGATCCAGCAAGCGAGGGCGAAGTAGTAGATGGGTTCTCCGGTGGCATCATGGCATGGTGGGGGTGGGGGTGGACCTACTCCAACAAGGCTTCGCCAAGCACTACTGGAACGAGGAACGAAGGAGCTATGGAGTAACGAGAGAGAGAGAAAGAGAGAGAGAGAGGTGCCAAGAGCTTGTGTGTACCCTTGGGCTCCCCCTACTCTCTATATATAGGTGGAGGGGTGTGGTATCCAGCCCTCCAAGCCCTAGGGGCACAGCCAAGAGGGGGAGTTGGACTCCTAGTCCAACTCCCTCCCTTTCCATACACACTTGGACTTTCCACCTCTCCCAAGCAACCTGGGCCTTGAGGGACTTCTGTGACTTGACCAATAAGGCCATGGCACCTCCCCTCAGCCCATGTAAACCTTTGGGATGTGGTGGAACCCTTGGTAGACTTCCGGACTCCTTCGGAAGTTTTTGGAACCTTCTAGAAGCTTCCTGGTACAATACCGGCAAAACCCTAAACTTTTCCGGTGGCCAAAGTATAAATTCCCATATATAAATATTTACCTATGGACAATTCTGGAGCTTCTCGTGAAGTCCGGGATATCAGTCGGGACTCCAAACAACATTCGGTCACCAACATACATAACCCAACAATACTATATCGTCACTGAATGTTAAGCGTGCAGACCCTACGGGTTCGAGAATCATGTGGACATGACCAAGACACCTCTCTGGTCAATAACCAATAGCAGGACCTGGATTCCCATATTTGTTCCCACATATTCCATAAAGATCTTTATCGGTCGAACCACTATGCCAAGGATTCAATCAACCCCGTATGCAGTTCCCTTTGTCCAGCGGTATGTTATTTTCCCGAGATTCGTTCGTCGGTATCTCCATACCTAGTTCAATCTCGTTACCGACAAGTCTCTTTACTCATTCTGTAATACAAGATCCTGTGGCTAACTCCTTAGTCGCATTTCTTGCAAGCTTCTTGTGATATTGTATTACCGAGAGGGCCTAGAGATACCTCTCCTCATACGGAGTGACAAATCTCAGTCTCGATCCATGCCAACCCAATAGACACCATCGAAGATATATACCTGTAGAGCACCTTTATGATCATCCAGTTATGAAGTGACATTTGATACACACAATGTATTCCTTCGGTGTCAAGGAGTTGCATGATCTCATGGTCTTAGGAATAGATACTTGACATGAAGAAAGCAGTAGCAACAAACTAACTGATACGGTCATATGCTATGCTTATGATTGGGTGTTGTCCATAACATCATTATCCTAATGATGTGATCCCATTATCAAATGACAGCTCATGTCTATGGTTAGGAAACCTTAACCATCTTTGATCAACGAGCTAGTGTAGTAGAGGCTCACTAGGGACACGGTGTTGTTTATATATCCACAAATGTATTTAAGTTTCCTGTCAATAAAATTCTAGCATGGATAATAAAATATTATCATGAACAAGGAAATATGATAATAACCTTTTTATTATTGCCTCTAGGGAATATTTCCAACATCAAAGTGTATTCAACTTCTTCCCCCTCAAACACCGCCGACGTTGGCATCCTACTTCGTCACCCATGACAGGAGTGCAACAATATGTCTTGACTCCCCTACCTTGTTGTTGCGTTGTTGTTTGTTGGATGTCCTTTGATATCACTGAAACCTGTGGTGTCCGGCAATGATGTTCTAATCCTCTCCCAGCATGAACAATTCAGTGGCCAGACAAATAGAAAAGGGCTAGCGAGAGATGCAAGCCCTTGTGAGCTACTCCCTCCGTCTCGGTTTATAGTGTGTCAGGAATTTGTTGAGGCTATCTTGATGGAATTAATGATGCTTTAATCCTCGGAGTAAGGAATTTTTTGAGCCTGTCTTGCTAGAATTAATGAAGCCATTACATTAGAAACTGAAGGTGGACTGGAAGTTAAAGAAACTTGTCATAAATTGCTGCAATGTATGAGTCCTCAAAATTAAACAACAAGATGTAATAACCCCTTCCACTCAAGTTGTAATTGATGAACTCTAATTTGATGAAGCACAGACAATGCAACTCAAGCATGTTGGTAGACCTATTATCGAAGAAAGCATGTTAAGTTCAATTAAGTCGTTTAACACATAACTTTTTTCTTTAACAAAATGAACATGTAACTTGTCAAATGCCACTGTTGGAACGGGTGCTCAGATGAACTGAAATGAACTCATTTCAAAGTCTCCATTATTACACAGCTGGCTCATTTCTACCAATGTAGTGTTGTTGCCCAAAAGGAGGGGGCGGAAGGCGTCTTCGATTATAGGCCAATTAACCTTGTGCACGCCTTCGCCAATATTATCGCCAAGATTCTTGCCATGAGGCTTGCCCCCCACTTGGACGCTCTTGTCTCCCACACCCAAAGTGCTTTCATAAAGAAGATAAGTATACATGACAACTTCATGTATGTTCGCAATTACGCACGCCCATTTTACAAATGCAAGATATCCGTCCTCCTCTTCCAGCTTGACATTAAAAAAGCATTTGACTCAGTCAAGTGGGAATACATCCTCGACTTAGTGCAACGCAAGGGGTTCCCTTGCAAATTTCGAAATTGGATTGCCGCTCTATTTTCATCATCCTTTGCACGCATTCTCCTCAATGGGCTTCCTGTCCACCCTATCAAGCATGGTCGTGGGTTTCATTAAGGGGACCCGATATCACTGATGTTGTTCATCCTCGCATTTGACCCCTCCAACAAATCCTTGACATCGCAACTCGTAAGGGCATCTTACACAAGATACAAGGGAGCGGTGCTATGATGAGAACCTCCCTTTATGCGCATGACGCGGCCATCTTCATGGCCCCAATCAAAAGGGACATTGACAACCTATCTGCCATCCTAAGGGGATTCAGCGAGGTCACAGGCCTATGCATCAACTTCCACAAGAGCTTGGTGGTGCCCATTCGTTGCAATCATCTTCCGCTTGGGCATATTCTGAGGAGCATTCCGACGACCGACGCCATGTCCCCAATAAAATATTTGGGCCCCCCTCTCTTGGTTAGGAAACATCAGATAGTCGACTTCCAATATCTTGAATACAAGGCCGCCAGGAAATTGGTAACATGGGAGGGACAATCCATCACAACCATTGGATGCACTTCCCTTGTCAGATCGGTCATCACCTCTAAGCGGTCTTCTCCTTCACGCCCCTCATTGTGCCGCAAGGGACACTTCATAATCTCAACAAGTTGGAGAGGGCCTTCCTTTGGGCTGGTTCGTACAAGACGACCGGTGCAAAATGCAAGGTCAATTGGGACGTGGTCTATAGACCTACGAGCTATGAAGGCCTTGGGGTCCTCAACACCGACAACTTTGCTCGGACTTTACAGCTAAGGCGGATATGCTATTAATGGAAGAAGCCTAACAAACCTTGGGTTGGGTTAGGCAACCCTTGCACCGAGGTAGACCTGGAGTTCTTCTATGCCTCAACCACAATCATTGTGGGCAATGGTGCAAAAATACCTTTTTGGGACTCCCCATGGCTACTTGGTCGCAAGCCCAAGGACGTTGCCCCGCTTATTTTTGAAGCCTCGAAAAGGAAGAGTTGAAAGCTTCGGGAAGCCTTGAGAGGAAACGCGTGGATGACCCACATCAAGCGTGACACTGTTTTTTCCGCCGCCCACGTCCAGGAGCTTTTTTCGCTTTGGGCACTTGTGCACGACTTCCAACTTGACGACGAGGTTGAGTATGACATTGTTTGGAAACATGATGCATGTATATGGGAATTACTCGGCAGCCATCGCGTATAAGGCGCAATTCCTTGGTCTGACTCACTTGCCCATTCACTACATGGTCTGGAAAGCTTGGGCTCTCCCAAAAGTCAAATTCTTTGCTTGGCTGGTCTTGCAAGACTGGATTTGGACAGCAGACTGATTGGAGCCACACCGTTGGGAAAACTGTGGGCTTTGCCCACTTTGCAAAAGGGAGCAAAAAATGACCATCCACCTTTTGGTCAAGTCCCGCTTCTCCATTAGGCTCTGGCGATCGATCATTGATACATTTGGTCTCGCGCACATTGACACCTCCGAATGGCACCTTGAGGACTCCCTTTTTATGATGGTGAGATCGTAGGACCGAGATGCGAAACCCCAATCGACGAGCTATGGCCTCCCTCACCATGCTTGTCTCATGGACTCTTTGAAATGAGAGAAACGCTCGGGTGTTTCGCCAGAAGAGTGCACTGCCATCTATTCTTCTCCAAAATGTAATGCGAGAGGCCAGCCTATGGGTCACGATAGGTGCTAAGAAACTAGGGCGTATTGTTGTACGAGAATAATTGTCATGTCATTTCTTTGTAGCGTAACTTGTAAACTATCAATAAAACTATCCCCTTATATAATGCATGAGGCAAATCTTTTGCCTTCGTTTCAAAAAAAAATTGCACAGACTAATGTTCTCAAACAGTCGAATAATAAATTCCCAATTCTCCACTCTGCCTCAACAAAAGAATAGATTCGGAGATGAAGTCCTATGGGGTGACTCAAATCGATCTAGTGTGTTGAAGAAGAAAACCCACTTGAACGAACCACGGACGAACGAGCCAATGGTTATATGAGGGGCATGCTGCACAGCGGACAATCTTTCTTTTTGCACAACAGACAATCTAGGTGCTAACTGAACCAAGAGAAAGAGTGATGTGTTGATCTTTCTTGCTCCTTGTAGAAACATATATCTCCAAGAATCTACTAGAACAAAACACTCTAAGTACTTGATCCAATTCAGCTAGGATTCACTACCATGAAAAGAATAGATCATCCAATACAAGTAGATCTGGAGTCCTCGATTGTCATGTGCCATTGCAAATGCCGTTGCCACAGCAGATTGTGTGATAGCAAAGTACTCCCTCCGTCCCGAAATCTAAGACGTTTTTTGACATTATCATAGTGTCAAAACATCCTACATTTCCGGATGGAGGGAGTACATAGGAAGTAGAAAACGATAGAGGTAGGTCATGTGCCTTGGGATTGGACTGGTGTTCATTTCAGCACATAATGTGACATTACAAACAAATTCCGGCAAGTACAAGGGTTCAAATTACAACATTGCGATACTCCAATGGTTCAAATGAAACTATTACATACTACTGTTGCAAGTAGTTCTGACGGTCTTCCCACATTTGATTGGCAATTCCCTGTTGGAAACTATTTGTAAGTTCATTTGCTTGGGCACTTGTCATTGGAGCATGGTTAATATTGGAAACGCATTCAGCCTTGGATATGATAAATTCATCTAGCCCATCATTTATAACCCAATTGTGAACAATGCAACAAGCTATAACAATATCTACTTGAGTAGGGTAGCAGAAAAATGGCTTGGCCTCATCAAGGATTTTGAATCTCCCCTTGAGTGACCCAAATGCACGCCTTGCAGTCGTACAAAGAGAAGAATGCCTATGGTTAAACAATTCATTCTCGTCTTGAACAATATTGTCTCCCCACTCATTTAAATGGCACCTCATACCACGAAAAGGAGGCAACAACCCTGGTTTGGCTCCATATCCAGCATCAACGAGATAGAATTTTCCTAACATATGAGCAACAAGCAGGTTACTTTGCTATACATAAATAGTGGCATTTACAAATGTAGCTACATCAAGTTACCTTGTGGAACACGTAGACCATTTTCACATTCTAAGGCATCACGTAAAACTTGAGTATCACGTGCTGACCCCTCCCAACCAGCCAACACAAATGTGAACCGAAGATCAAAATCAACAGCTGCCATCACATTTTGAGTGGCATGGGTCTTTCTACCACGACAGCGAGGCTCCATGTCCTCTGTAACAGAGGCCCGTACATGTGTACCATCAATAACTCCAACACAATCCTATTTCATGAAAATTAAAACATTAGGACCTAACCAGATTCATGCCTAGAAAATGAGAACGATGTAGCTGTCACTAAATCTTGTACCTTAAAGTATGAATCCCACTGGTGATTCCCTTCTATTTTGGTTGGGGTCGCTGATGAGGGCCCCCTAATAAGGTCATGGCGTAGCCCTCCAATGGCACGAATGACCTTTTTGAATTAACGACTAACAACCTCACCGGTTATACGAAAATTGTCACCAGCTGGCGTATCCCTAACATTGTGTCCAACTGTGTGCAAGAACGTGCCAAGTTGCTGCTCAACAGACATATGAATTGTGTCTTGAAGCAATCTGCGGTCCCTAAAAAGTTGACAGAATCGGAAGAAGGGTCCTCTTCCAAGCCTAAGCATGTTCAAACAAGTTGCATCATCCTTCCATATTTTGTTCTCAAAATACTGTCTTCTCATCCTATCCGTCTCATCCATCAGTCCATAACTTATGCATTCAGTCCTACTTTTCCTTTTCCCAGACCGGACAACCAAGGCAGACATGGGGAGAAGCGAATATGACACAGCTGCACAAACAAGCTTTTTTTTTCTTGTTGCCCGTCTACAATGTAGAATTGAAACAGAAGAAAAAATTGCTTCAGGATGACATACACAAAACTGAACTATGTTCTTCTCTGAACTTCAGCTAACTGAACATACATGCAGAACAGCAGAAGCATACACACAATCACCAGTAAATCCTCTAAGCAGAGGGAGCTGCTAGGGTTCATACCAGAGGGGAAAATCACCGAAGGGAGAGCTGGTGTCCGGCCGTCGGTGTGGTTGCCTCCTTCGCGCTGCAGATTTAGTGATAAATTTGGGTTCAGAGAAAAATCGGAGCGAAGGGAATCAGTTCATAGAGACATCTGGTGCGGGAGAAATCGGAGCAGGGGCATAACGGATCAGAGAGAAACCGAAGCTACAAGCAGCTGCACCGCCAGAGGACTGAGACAAGAGAGAGAAGTAAGCCGGCACGTTCGCCGTTCAAGCCGCCGTTAAACCACCGCCGCCGGCCAGGAGAGGACCGAGGGGAACCCAACAACCCGAGAAAGAGAGAGAGAGAGAGAGAGAGAGAGAGAGAGAGAGAGAGGAGAGGGAGGAGCACATACATCACCCGTGGTGCCGGCCGATGCGGAATCGCCGCCGCCGCCTCCTTTGTGGTGCGGTGCGTGAGCGAGAAGGGAGTTTTTTTTTCCTTTGGTGTCCTGGGTGAGAGATGGAAAGAAAGAAACGCTTGCGAAGAAGCGGGAATCGGGGAATCCTGAAGCATGAGAAAATTTCTTCTGAAGCAATTTACAACCTCGTGCTTTCCGCTTTCAAAGGTGGCGGGAGCGACGCCACCTTTTCGCGGAAAGATAGCGCCAAGCTCGTGCGAATATTTCAAAATGTGGAGAATCTACGGGTACAAGCATGAGAATATTTTACAAATTACAACCCATGCGGCATTGCAGGTTACAATGTTTAACGAAGTGAGTAGAGGATGCAAGTTCAAAAAAAAAAAAAGTCAGTACAGGATGCTTAGCCCAAGATAGAACAAAAAAATTACCTATTTCTAACCAGAATCAGATCACACTAGAGGAGTGCATGAACCAAACCAAAACACATCTAACTCAAACGGAGTCCGGGCGACTGAGAGCCCTAGCCGCCACCCGTCGTCTCCCCCTCTCCCTGCCACCAGGGTGCGGTGCTCGCATCGTCGGGGAGGTTGTAATACAGGAATGACCTGCTATGGGGGTGTTGTGGGGGCAGCGAACGAGATGTCTACTCAAGTGACGACATTCTTTTTTTTTAGCCTGAACTGTAGAACAATCGTTCTATGATATTTTTATTAAAATTAAAATTAAGGTTTTTTTACATTTGTGTCCCTGGTTCCTTAGCTCTACTCATTCATTCCCGTACTCTTAACTTTTGCTTAGTTTTTTCTACTACCTTGCCCGAAACCCTTAGAACAGGTCAGAACGGACGTTGTCGTCGGGTTAATGGCTTGACCGTTAACTCTGACGAGTGGGGTCGCATTGGACTGTGTCGCCCGTTGGACATGACAAGTGGAGCCGCGTTGGGTGGTGTCGTTGTTCGACCGTTGGATCGTGGTTTCGTTGGCTCGTCCCTTGCATTAAACGTCTGCGTGCCGCCACGACAGAAGCATGCTATGCATGCACCCAACAAGCGTGCTTGCATGGGTCGATGCACGCCACCACAATGCGCCGACCGAGCCTACATGTGCCGATGCCTGCTGCCACGATGCACTGACCGAGCTGCTTTCGTGCACGCCAGCTGCCACGGATGCAGCGACGGTCGCTGCCACTGGTTCCTCTCTTCTCGCACGCTTGTCTCCTCGATTTAGAGCATCGTTTTTTTTATGATTAGTTTCAGCCTTTTCGATCCACTCGCATCTGCACCCGTTTTGCTACGACAAATAAATTGAACTATATGTTTTATATTTTTGTGGCTGCATGCACTAGCTAGGTGGCTACATATTTGTGGCTTGTGTAAAAAAAAGAGTTCGTTATGGCTGCATGCACTAGGTGGTTACTAACAAAGCGAGCTCTCTAAGAAAACAATCAACAAATATGTAGAAAGGGCCAACAAGCCCATAGCACGATCACATAGCTCAAACTAGTAAGAACTTAATAATAGAATAGATAGAAAACTTAATAATAGAACTTAATAAAAGGACCAACAAGCTCATACCATCTTCAACATAGTTCAATTACAACTTAATTAACATAACATAGATTAAAAAATAGATAGAGGTTTTAGAACCCTAGCCGCTGCCTTCTCCTCCTTGCTCCTCCTCCGGGCGCCCTTCACTGCTCCTTCGGGGCGTTGTCGATGGGGTACGGAAGAGTGTGCATGCACGACGCGGTGGGGAAGATGTTGGTGTACTCCGTGAACCTGTTGTGGGTGGTGAAAGCGATGAATTCGCAGCCACACCAAAACATCCGGCCGAAGAGGTAGAAGGCGTCGAATGTGTTGGTGAAGTGGGCAAGGAGAGCAACCACCACCCCGTTTTGGATGACCTCCTCAACGCGGAACATCGTTGGAGATCCCCGCAGGAGGTGGCGGTAGACAGCCGCGAGGAAGAACTCGGTGAGGTTCCTTGTGGTCCTCCACCTTGATATCGCCCACACACGTAGTGTGCGCACAACGTACACGCCGGTAGGGTAGAGCCTCTCCGGCACGGTGGGTGGGAAGCGATAGGTTGGTCCGGTGTATTGCATGACTGAGGGATGTGTAGAAGAAGGAGAAGGGTCGAAGAGCAAGAAGGGCAAATGGCAGAGGATGGAGATGGATGAGGGATGGCAGAGGTAGAGGGTGGCTTAAATAGCCGTAGTGCTACGTGTTATTTCGCCGTGGCAATAATGGGGTCAAATGTGAAGTAGCCCATTTTCACACCCATCGTGGCGTCGGGAGTGTACACGAGTGGGAAACTATGGTTTCAAAAGAAGAAGAAAAAGAAGCTAATTACACGCGTAGGACTCCGTGGTCATATATATTATAAGAACAAAAAGACACAATTTTTGAATAGTTTGTAGCATTTGACATGATAAAAATAAATTTGACCTTTATAAATTTGGTCATTTTACATTTGTATTGAACAAAAAGAACTAAATTTTCTAGGCAATGTCAATTGTTGTGTAATTTCAAACGATGAAAAAAATAGAACCAGCACATTCACTAAAAACAGAGCAAACGATGCAAAAAAAATGACGCAATTCAACGGCCAACCAGAGCTTGGTTTTCTTTTGGGCCCAATAACTACGTTTTTTTCGCGGAGTCAATGGTGGGCGAGCAACCGAGCACACAACCAATAGGATCGCCTCTCACGGATCTTCCCACGATCCAACAATGCGGAGCCGTCCATATAATCAGACGGCAGACGTTCGGAGCTAGAGTTAGGCGAAATCCCACGGCATTTATAGGGGTTTTGAGCTGGTCAACAGGGTTTCCAAGGCTTTGACTGAGCATAACTAATTTTACAAAATTGAAAAAATATGAAATATTCGCCGTTCGTCGTTTTATAAGACACACTAACAAGGAAAAATCTAAACTTGGTATACGGACATTTTCAAGAAAAAACTTAGCTGGCAAGATCGAGGTCAAATGAGCATCATTAATTAAAAAAATCAAAAAAATATAAAACTTGCGCACAATGTTGTCTTATGTGACATGTTACCAACCAAAAATCATAAACTTGGTCTATGATCATTTTCATGAAAAAACATTCACACATACGAGCTATCACGTACAACATTTCATAGAGTTCAAGGAGAAAAGATAGGGTTACCTGCTGTTTTTGAAAAGTTTAAAAAAATCGAAAAAATCATCAAAGCTTTATTTCAAGATGAATACGAAGGATCTTAATTTAGTTTTCCATTTTCATATTTTAAACGTGTTTTAATAGTTTTTATATTAAAACATATTTTTTCAAAAGAAAATGTAAAAATATAAAGATTAATTCAAAAAATAGTGAGGCTTCAAATCTACACTATATAGATTGAATAGGTGTTAATAAAAAATATTTGACTCATTTAGAGTATGTCCAAAAAAAACTTGATTACAAAGGTTGTTTACCCTAGCCTGGGAGCTCATTTGGAGCATATTTCTCAAATTCAAATTTCTTTGACCTCCTCTAAATCACCTTAAATTTTATTTTTTTGCATTTTTTTGATTCTATACTGTCATGTCAAATGTCAGTTCAAAACATCGGATAATGAGACATGGTGGGAAAAATCATGCATTTGATTAATAAACATGAGGCAAATAATTAGGATAATACTCCTTTATTACAAAAAATATTACATCTTCATTCAAATGTTGTTTTTTGCTCTATTACTGGCATATTTGATAAAATGATGGACTATATAGATAGCCATACCATCATAGCATGTGTGATCATTGCAGCACCTAAACTCAAAAAATAAACACTGAGACAAATCATAACAGACAAATTAAAAAACACACAAATATTCAATATAGATAGCCATACCTTCGTAGTATCAAACCATTCATAGATAGTTCACACACAAAGTTCACCAAACAACCAAAAATAAGTAACACACATCATCACATCATCACATCATCACAACACTTGGGAAGGGGAGTCAGGACTTTCGCGAGGGCACCATGCTATCCCTTGATCTTGTAGTCCTCGTCGTGGATGGCTACATCTTCTGCATGAGCTAGAAGGTGAACGAAGCGAACGGACTTTGGCTTTGGCTTGGTGGTGCAATAGGGGCAGTGCCAAGTGTTGATCTTGCTTTTGTAGTAGTAATCAGCTCCCTTGACCTTGATCTTCTCCTCTTCCTTCGCTTTGAAAGACGCGAAATTGCCGTCGTCCATATCCACATTTTTTTTCGAAGACATACTGCACACACGAAAGAATTACATTAATCTATCTATTATGTATTATTATTATTTATTATCCGTATAAAAGGACGAAAGGTTACAATCTCAGCCATCTAATCACGTAATCAGTGGGTGTAAAAAACTTTGTTAACGAAAATGAATCTTCGTTAACGCTAATCCGCACGTCCTCTTGTGCAACTGCACGCCCGCAACCAACAGTTCCCCCCGTCCGCCGCCTCCCCTTCACGTCGCCCGTTCACTTTAGCCCCGCCTCCGCCTGCTCAGCCTCGCCTCCGCCCGCTGCCCCACCTCCGCCCACTCGCCCCGCCCTCCGCCTCCCCTTCACGCGGCCTCCGCTCGCCCCGCCCGCACCGGCCGCCAAGGACAGGGGCGAGGCGCAGGACACTGGACGCCGTCCGACTAGGAGCAGCACGCGACCCGGGGGCCTCCGGCCACCAAGTACAGGAGCGAGGCGCAGGGCGCCGACCGCTACGTCGCGGTGAGCACCCCGGACGCTGGCCGACCAGGAGCAGCACGCCCCCAATGCCCGCTGCTGACTGCAGTCGCGGATGCCGGTGTGGCAGCGGTTGGTGGCTGCTCTGCATACGTAAATACTCCCGTGAGCCACCTTGCCCTTCATCAGTTTGTAATTTTTTTGGTCAGTGATTGGCAAGTGCTTGTCAAAATGCCTTAACGAGCTCACGATTGAATTTTTAATGTAGGGGCTGATGAAGCACACTAAAAGATAAGAGGCATATGATATGAGGTTCTGTTGTATCCGGGTTCGCCATTGCCGCCGAATGGGTACGTCGGAAAAGTTTTCCTTCACATATGATCTACCATCTCAAGAATTGTTTTGCAATTTAAATCATCCTTTTGCAACTGAAAATGGGAGCCCTTAATCTGGTTGCTATAAAAGTCAACTAATAGAATGGTATGAATCTGCATAACTGTAAGCTATCAACATGTCAGTATTCAATGGAATTTTTTCTTTAGCGTGGTCTCCGACACTTGCAAGTTGCAACCTGCCAAAACACTGATGAGAACATCCAGAAGCAGAATTTGGGGTTCGTTTCATTTCCTCAATCATCACATGTCTTGTCATTGGATTTGAATCTAATAGAGTTATATCACATATCTGAATCTCTTACTAAAGCCTGTCTATTTGATTTGTTCCTACTAATTTGTTTGGTTCCCAATTTATGCAGACATCTGCAGATGTTTTGGCCGGAAACCATGCATGCTTGTGGTTCTTATGTTACTAGCTAAGAGGAGAGTGCATCCAGTCATGTGCTGTAATGAGATAGTACCATTAGTATATCAACATGTGCTGTAAGAAATATGTTCATCACCTGATATATTTTTATCTAAAATTTTGAATAGAGATGCAATTTTGCTTTTGTTTCATATTTTCAATTTGAGGTATTCACTAATTTGGAGTGCACAAACAACAAGGAAATATGACTTAAATGACCATAAAGATAGTGTTTTTTGTATTTTGTTTGCTTGAACTGCTTTCATACCGTTGATGGAAGTTAAGAAATATGTTATCTGGGCAGCCAAAATAAGTTCAGTCTGCACAGGCATCAGGTCTATAGGATATTTTGAATCTCTTCTCAAACAAATATTACATTACAATAGTTAGATGTTGCTGTACCAATCTTAGTATGAGATGATATATGCGGGTAGTTTTAATTTTATATATTGCAGTAATTGTCTGCCCTATTTTTTTTTTGTGTGTGTTCTTTTAGTTCAGACTTCCACTTTGCTACAAGCTACTAAATAATATTCTTCTATTTCCTATTGCAATCAGAAAAAAGTAAGGGACGCTGTGTCTAATGGGTAACTTGGGGTAGTTGGTAAGATACAAGTTATTGGGCACTGCACATCTCTGTTCATATTCATGTTTGTTGCTGACATATTGTACTGGTGATAGTTAATGTTTCCTGCTCCACACTTTTTCTTCTTTTCAAAAATAAATGTGCAACCTTTCATATCATACATCACCTTGGAAATTTCAGTTTTTTGTTTTACAAAAGCTACTTCCTATCTCAGGATGAGAGTCGATCTAATTTAATTGCCCTTAATCATTTATGTATTTTGTGGAGGTTCCATCTCTTTGAGCGGAGCCCATATCTAACATTTTTGACAGTTCATGTATCAGAGTGCTCTTTTAAACTTCACTTTCGACCAGTTACGGTAACTCAAATTTAAAAATGCAAAATGATTTCGTCCTCCGTTTTTATGCCACTTCAGACGTGTACATTTAAGCTTCCATGTTTTAGGCTTTACTGTTTCGCTTCATTCAGTCAATACATGGTTTAGAAAAATACTTGATTTGTTATTTTCCATACCATCGATGCATGATTAAGAAAGATACTGAAACTGTCCCAAAAAAGAGTGATGGTTCCCCTCCATGTTTTTAAGAGGTAGAACAAGCTACATGGAATAATTTGTTGGTAGCATCAGCCTAATCTGGCAATGAAGTGGTTTTTAGTTTGAACAATATTATTTTCCTAATACACTTATGGTTCGAACTGCACAATCAAAAAAGGATACTTTTTTCTGACGGAAGTGCTCTATGGACTTAATGCATCTTCTTGCATCATGATATGGGATAAATTTTGGTTTGACTCCATAGTTAGAGGGTGATTTTTCAGAGATCCTTTTTTTTGTAATGTAACATAAATTTTTGAGTGCCTGAGGAATCCCATTTTTAATCATGTAACATCCATTTGGACTTGAAAAATGTATGTTCTTATTAGACTTAGCGGCAAGTGAAGTGTTAGGAAGCAGAGGCGTATTCTCACTCAATTAACTATAGGACTGAAGTTTTAGGTCCTGATGGACCAGCATGTACTTGCAAGTTCTTTTTCCTTCTATTATTCTTTTCGTGCACGTTTAACTTCGGAAACTAACAAATCATGGGATCTCAATTACTTTGTATGCAATATGCATAAGAATCACAATTCATTCACCCTTAAGAAAGTGAGTTGTTCTGGTGCTTTTATTCTTTTTTATTGGAAGTGTGGATGGATTGGTGATGTAGAAACCTCTCTTGGTACAATATCCATGGAACTTACTACTCCATCTGTCCCATAATATAAGATGTTATTATCGATATACTCACACATTGGTTGCAATAAAATCTTATATTACGGGACTGAGGGCGTACTTATGATGTTCTTCTTACAATCTTTTTTGTTTGTTTGTGTTTTATTTTGCAGATTTAAGTCTCCCATTTTTCTGGCATGTACCATGCTTCAACATGTTGAGATCTTTTTATTTTTAGTCCACTTATATTATTTTCTCCTAGCTTAAGGATCTACGATATCCATGAGTTGTAGGACATGAAACTACGATAATTAATATAGAACGGAGGCCGGAGGGGGTACATGTGTTTTTTATAAAATATAAATGCAAAAATATTTAAAGAAGGTTCTTCATACATGATGCATGTTACTGCGAGATTGATTGTTTGCTTCATTTATTAATTAATTATGATCTCACTAAGTTGCACAGGATGGCTAAATGTTGTGTTTCATAGTGATACTAAAAAAATGATACATTGATTTTTTTTATTTGCATCTACCATCAAGTAGCTTGTAATGTGTTTATATTTATGTTAGTCAGACACCCATTGCATGCACAATCATATTACCTGTTAATTAATTGATAAAAGTCTAGACGTGCGTTTGCACGTGCAAGCTTACTAGTAGAGGGAAGTGAACAAGAGAGCAGTTGCGGTGTCCACCCCAACGACGTCCATCAAGACGGCGCCTTCAGCTACATGGTGATGGTTGCTGGATCTACACATAGAGTGGTTGTATCGGAGGTGCATGCCACCCCAACGTAATTGTCACTCCATCACCATAGCTTATTTAAGCACCGCAAAGGGCGTGCCATTGTTCCATTTGCAATTGATTTTGTCTCACAATAGTTGCGGAGCAACAATTTGAGAGGATAATTGATAGCATGCTGACTATTGTGTCAAAATAATTTATTTCACAACCACAACTGACTACTATCTCTGCTCCCAGTATATTTTTACACATAGAATTGGTCCATAACGTAGTGGACCTTCAACTTGTTCGTCACAGAAATTATCACGCATATTGTTTGGGTTTTGTTTTGAACTTCCCGATTCAGGGTGAGCTTCTTAGATTATTATTTTCGCACTATGTTTAAGAGCACATGTGATTTTATTTCCGTTACTGCACATTCAAACTGTCACCATTGTAAAGGGAAGTACATACGTTGACGAGGTACAAAACTATAGTGAGGAAAGTGTTCGACGATAGACAAAAAGTATTTAAGAAGTTCGAAGAAAGTGTCTTTTAAGATATGAGTTCCAACCATGTTTTTTTAACACAGTACAGACGCAAGCACTCATATACACGCGCGTACACTCACCCTTATGAACGCATACACGCACACCCTACCCCAATAATCACTTTCGAAAGACCGAACCGGCATATCATCTTGAGATTTACCAGTACTTGAACCCTGGTGGGCTGGGGATACGACTGTCCCTCTAACCATCCAACCACAGGTTGGTTCGCGAGGCCCAACCATGTTGATTAGTTGTTGCTTAATGTGTCACCATTCTTAGCTCCAAACATCAATGGTGTCTTGATAATGTAGAAGGAAATGATGGAAGAGCTAGAGGAAGAGTTAGTGACCAGAGAGGATAAATGTGGGATGAATATGATGTAAAAATAACCATGGAGGAGACTTACATTAAAGGGGAACAAAATCTCTAATTAAGTGGTGAGAGTTTCACAAAATATAATGAACTTTTAGTAATATATTTTGTATACATATTGTTTTTCACGTAGCAACGCACGGGCAACTTACTAGTACATTATAGATTCGTATACACCATGTCAAAGGAACTAAATGAACAATCTAAATTTCAAGTAGGCTTACCTCATACTCTTTGTCGTCACTATACCCTGGATTGTACGGGTCCTTGAACCCAGTAAGGTCCAACTTTCTCTTTTTCCCCCAACCATCATCCTCCTAAATATACAATTACATCTATCACTAGTAAATACATAAGCCAATTGAAAATTTAGATATGCACACATGACACATTGATCATAGGGCTAATATACTATGATCCTATTTGCATTTCATTGTCATGCACACACATTGAACAACATAGCTAATATAACTACATATTGTGGACAAATTTATATACTAATGAATCAAATAACTTCTTAATCAATGGATTCCATTTGGGCATATGACAGTCAAAACCTCAATCTGTGTAGCATTCAAAAACAAATCTAATAGGGACCCAATCTAATAAGCATACATGTAAGAGCACATTTCTCCATGTGTGGTTTTGGGTAATTGATGACACCCCTACGGACTAATGGTTGCCTTGAGTTATATTCAAAGGATTTGTCCATAGGCACTTCTTGAAGTCCATCTGTTGGGTTTCAAGGAGTTTATATGGTGACCAAGGTGGTATTCAAGGTTTATCCAAAGATTGGTCATGTGGGAGTTGAGCTTATTGCAAGCATGTCTTGAAGAATAAGATTGTGTAAGCATTCATGTTTACCTTCAAGACAACACCTTTATGAAGAGAGAAGCTAAGATACAAGGTTAATCAATACTAAGTCAAAAGGTGAATCAAGTTGATCAACACACAAAGCGTACAAGATGTACTGAGAGGGATCAAGTGATCACATGGTGTGGTAAGCATTGTCCATTACGCTTTGTGTACTAATCCATGGTCTACGTGATAGTTCTTTGTGGGGTTAGGTATATTTCCATGGGCTTGCATCAAGAGGCAGATCCCATACATCCCATGGAAGATGACATTGCGATGTGCAAGATCAAGTGAAGCATCACGGAGAGATCATGCTTGAGGCTCGCCGTTCATTGTGGCGACAATGGACTTGTGAAGATGTGCCGAAGAGTGGCTCACCCAGAGTGGAGTTTGGGGGAGCAATCATCTAGTCATCATCAAGCCAACGCAATCAAGAAATGTGGTCCATCTTGAGGAAGTCAAGATCGTCATCATCTAGCTCAAGTGGACTATGCGCAAGGCTAAGGTTTGACCTTGATAGGGTTTTCTATTTTACCGGTCTCATGGTGGTAGTTGAGAGACCAGGTTATAGGATCGATTGTCGTACTATCAAGGGGGCTCTCAAGTGAGTAGCTTGATCGTATCGTTCATTGAGAGCTCAAACCATTGCATTCTTGGCATCATCATATTTCTTGGTTCTTGGTTGGCTTTTCTCTATGTGGGTTCTTGAACTTGTGGTTATCTTCGTGACAAGCTCTAGTACATCGAAAACGGATTTCATATGCTTCGTCTATTGCGTTTTCGGTGTTGGAAGTTTTACCGGTCTTATTCGAGGAAAGGTTCTCACCATTTTCTTATGGGCCTTTTATCATGTGCTTCTTATTGATATTTCAATCAATATTGTGTTAGCACGTGTCGTTAGCTTTCAAACAAACTTTGTTTCATTGAATTCCGAGTCCGTTTGAAAAAGTTGTGACAGTTTTGGTGTTCTTAAAAGGCTGCAGCGGTACTACCGCGGCTAGAGCGGATGTAATTTTTTACTACCGCTCCGGAGCGGTACTACCGTGGATCCAAGAGCGGTACTACCGCTCCGGACCAAAATCACGTGCTATTTACAGCCGTGGTAGGCATGGATGTAATTTTTTAGTACCGCTCGCAAGCAGTAGTACCGCTACCCATAGCGGTAGTACCGCTGGTAGTACCGTGAGGACGAGCGGTAGTACCGCTCTGGCGGTTCTACTGGCTTTTGCCTCCTCGGTGTTGTTTTTCAAAGGGATACTACCGCCCTAGCGGTAGTACCGCTCCTTGTAGCAGTAGTACCACTCCTTGGAGCGGTAGTACCGCTCTGTGCGGGCTGTGAGGATAACGGTTGGATTTTTCCCCACCTATAAAAGGGGGTCTTCTTCTCCAATGGACCTCATCTCTTGAGCTCGTGTTCTTCCTCCATTGTTGACCTTCTTAGAGCTTGCTAACTCTCAATCCCTCCAATGATTCTTGCTAATTCTTGAGGGAAAAGAGGGAGGAGATCTAGATCCACATTTCCACCAATCACTTTCTCCTCTAAGTGAGGGGAACCCCTTGGATCTAGATCTTGGAGTTCTTCTTTGTTCTTCCTCTCATTTCCCTCCCTAGCATTATTTGCTTTGGTGGGATTTGGGAGAAAAGGACTTGGGCACTCCGTGTGCCCTTGCCATTGCATTTGGTGCATAGGTTTGAGTTCTCCACGGTGATACGTGGAAGTGAGAAGTTGAGAAGCTATTACTCTTGGGTGTTTCAGCACCCTAGAGCTTGTTGCTCTTGGGCCCTTTGGCGCCCTAGACGGTTGGTGGTGCCTCGGAGCTCAATCATTGTGGTGCAAAGCTCCGAGCAAGCTTCGGGGTCTCCAATTAGGTTGTGAAGATTGCCCCAAGCATTTGAGGTCACCTCGAAGCCACAATCCATTGTGGTGAAGCTTCGTGGTGTCGCTGGGAGCCTCCAATCAAGTTGTGGGGATTGCCCCAACCTTGTTTGTACGGGTTCGGTGACCACCCTTAAGGGTCCCTAGTGGAATCACGGCATCTTGCATTGTGCGAGGCCATGAGGAGATTACGGTGGCCCTAGTGGCTTCTTGGGGAGCATTGTGCCTCCACACCAGTCCGAACGGAGATTAGCATCCGCAAGGGTGTGAACTTAGGGATACATCATCGTCTCCACGTGCCTCGATTATCTCTTACCCGAGCCCTTTTACTTATGCACTTTACTTTGTGATAGCCCTATTGTTTCTTGTTATATATCTTGCTATCACTTAGTTGTCTATCTTGCTTAGCATAAGTTGTTGGTGCACATAGGTGAGACTAGTTGTTTTAGGTTTTTTGCTTGACTAATTAAACGATAGTTTTATTCCGCATTTGTTCAAGCCTAAACCATAATTATTTTAAAGAGCCTATTCACCCCCCCCCCCTCTAGGCGACATCCACGTCCTTTCAATTGGTATCAGAGCTAGGTCTCTCATTGTTAGGTTTAACCACCTAGAGAGTAAGGATGTCGACTAGGGGATTACGATTCTATGACACTCTTAGTTCCGATGGCACAAATTTTTATGTTTGGGTAATTCGCATGCTTAATCTCTTTAGGGGCATGGACCGAGCGAATTGTAGATATGGGTTTTTCTCCTCCATAGGATTCTCAACCCATATCTTTAGAGGATGAGAAAATTCTTATCTCAATGCTCAAGCTTCTAATGTGCTTTTTGATGCTTTGAGCAATGTAGTTATATTTGAACTCATGTCATTCCGGGATGCTCATGAATTGTGGACAAAGCTTCAAGATAAATATGGTGTGTCCAAGATTTGTAGGGATGATTGTTCTCCCTCCACCTCCGGTCGTGTTGTCTTCTCAATTTCTTCTACTTCACCTACATGTGGATTGCCACAAGGTAATTATATGGTGAGTAGTGATGATCACTGTAATGATGATAGTGGGCTTATTGTTGATAATTCTTCTTCACTATCTTATTGCAATGCTTCATCTTTGGACTTTAACACCTCGAGCACTTTAAATGTTTCACATGCTTGTGTTGATAGTCCTTGCATATCATGTACAAATAGATTGACTAAATCTCATGATGATATGCTTGCTATATCTTGTTGCCATGATAAACATGTATCTATGTCCTCGAGTTGTTGTGCTAACAATGTAGAGGACACCCAACACTCCATGGAACAAGATGTGGTCTTGAATGGTGCTTCAAGGGATCCTACATCATCATCTGTTGTTTCTCACTTTTGCCTTATGGCTAAGGCTTCAAAGGTATCTCCTACTTTGAATCCCAATATATCTCACGATGATGATGTTTATGATAATGATGAAGAGAGTGATAATATTGCTTCCTTAAAACTTAAGGGAGAAATGGTTTTTAAAGCTCTTCATAAGAATAATATTTCTCGTTCCAACTTCATGGAAATCATGTCTATTGCCATTGAAGGCAAGAAATATATTGAGGAGTTGGAAGCTCATCTCGAGGAGCATGAGGCCAGCATTGAGAAAATGGAAGGTCATGAACGTGATTACACTAATGAGATCGCGGAGCTATCTCAAGCTCTTGAGAATGAACAAACCACCAAGGAATCTCTTGAGGAGTCCTTTGGTCTAGAATTATCTAGATTAAAGGAATCCCATGAAAGAGCTCTCAAGGTGGCTAATGATTTTAGAACTAAAAATGATAAGCTTGAAGTTGCACATGCTAAACTCCTTGAGGACTTTGAGCACCTTGAAAAAGGCTCAAGGGTCGTTAAGAGTTTGCTCATTGAACACACTGAGTCTCATGCTCAACTTAAAGTTTCATATGCTAAAGAGCTTGCCAGGTTGCCTTCTCCTCTTGTTGTTAATGATTATGCTTGTGCTACTAACTCTATTTCTTGTGAATCATCAATATTAAAGGAGAATGTTGAGATAAGGGCTGAACTTAAGTTGCTATCTAGTAATTATGGGAAATTGGAAGAGAGTCATGAAAAGCTTTCAGCTATCATGGCGATCTTCTAGTATCTCATAATGTGCTAAATATAGCTCATGAGGCTAGTACTACTAAGGTAACATCAAGTGATCCTCATGTGGAAATTAGCACTACATCTAGTAGAAATGCATTATTGCCATGTGCTAGTCCTCGTAGTTCATCTACTCATAATATTGGTACATCTTGTGATGAATTACTTTCCTTGCCTTGTTGCTCTAACGATAAAGCATATACTTCCTCTAGTACTTGTATTGATACTAATGATGTAGAGGAAATCAAAGAGCTCAAGGCCCAAGTCACTTCTTTGAAGAAAGACTTGGAAAAGAGTCATGAAGGGAAGGCCACACTCAACAATATCTTGTGTGGGCAAAAATCCCCAAATGACAAAGGTGTACTTGGATTCAACTCCAATAAGAAGAAGAAGTCCAAGAGAAACAACAAGAAGGGCCAAGAACAAGTCAAGAACTCGGCCAAGATTGTTTGCTTCAAGTGCCTAGAAGGGCACCATGTTAGATCTTGTCCATTGAAGAAGAAGCCCCATAGTGACAAGTAACAAGGGAAGCGGCCACAAGTTCAATCTCATGCTCAACGTCAAGTTGAAGAAAGGCCACTTGCCAAGAAGACCCAAGTCAACGCTCCTCAAGTTGAGAAATCAATTGAGAAGAAATTAAAGGGTAAATGTTGCTACTTATGTCGTGAGAAGGGTCACTTTGCTTCTTCATGCACTAATGTAACTTATCCAACCCAATCATTATTGATGATATCTATTCTCTTGGGAAGGATAAGGTTGGCAATGTGTTTGCCAAGTTTGTTGGTACTCAAAGTGGTGTCAACAAAAGAACCATTTGGGTAGCCAAGCCTATTGTGACTAACCTCTTAGGACCCAACTTGGTTGGGGACCAACAAGCTCAAACTTGATCAATAGATATTGTTGGAGAGCATTGGTGACGTGGCTACATTGTGAAGAATTGATGGTTCTTCATCATTCATATTGTCTCAAGCCAAGTCATGTGGATCATCAAGTGTCTATCATATACCAATGTTCCTCCTTGCGGTAACTTGTACTTAAATTGAATACATTGTTAGTTACTTGCCCCTTTGCATGTTGTGGTTTTGTACCTTGCATGTGTTTGTATATGTTGTGCTTCCTATTTGTTTATCTTGAGAAATCAAGTATGTATGATGGGTTGCACATCATGTATGTGTGAGTCTTGTGTAGAGCCTTTTTGCATCATGTTTGTATCTTAGTTGGCTCTTTGTGAGAGATTAATGGATTATCCCATTTTGGGGGAGTGATGTGCTTTATGCACTCCACGACCCTAAAAATGTGCGTTCATGAGGAATACCACTTAGTATTGATATTACAAGATTATCTAGCTTCTATTTGGTATGTCTTCTCATGAGAAATTCAAATTATAAACGGTCCATTAATTATCTCTTGTTGGATTTCATTTGCCACTTGTTACTAACGTTGGGTTACCACATTATGGGGGAGTAATATGCTATGTGCATCTTACAAGCCTAGAGAATGTGTACATTTGAGATTTGCCACTTAGTTTTTATATTACAATTTATTTTGTTCCTAGATGGCATGTTAGCTCTACAAGTGTCATTTGCTTATGATTTACGTGTGAAGATGATGTTGGATATCTTTGCAATCTACCAATAGGAAATATTTCGAATTACTTCTTGTCCTTTGACAATTGGTATCCTTTTATGTGGTAGAATTTGCTAATCATCTTTGCATTGTATTTTGTTTATCGTTTGTCTTCCTTTCCTCTTGTGGATCTTTCTGAGCGTTCCTAGTGTTTCTATAGATATAGGGAAAGTGATGATCCCATCGTGTGCATTTTGTATTCAAATGCAAATTCTATATAATGCACATCTCTTGGGGGAGCTATCCTATTTTTTGTAGAACACTCTCTTTATGTGTTCATCATAAAATCTTTTGATCTTCATCAAGTGTGTGTTGGTGGGAGACAAGCCTTCTCTCTATGGTGTTTTGTGCCATCATGAAAATTTGCGGAGGGTTTGGTTTGTTTGGAACCTAGCTCTCTTTTGGGATCTTGATACCTCTTGTTTTCCTTCAATTGGTATCTTGTTTCCTTCTATTTGGCATGTGTCAATGGATATCTCATTCCTTGATGTATCTTTTAGTTGGTATCCGTCAAGTGATTTTTTTTGTTTGGTATCTTATTTTCACTTGATACCTTTTCTTTCGGCATCTTATCAACTGTGTGTTGAGTTGATTCTTGAAAGCTTTGAGCATGCATATGTACTACATGTACTTTCGTTGGCATGTTCTCTTTCCTTGACCCAATATATAGGGGAAACTCCACTATGACATAAATTGGCTAAAGTGTGCATGAAATTCAATTTCATATCTATATGCACATATTTATGTGGAGTTTTGTCCTATATATTGTTGGTACAATAACTTTTTGGTCCCAATAAGTTTGGGTACCACTTTGTTTGTGGTGTTGTTCTAGGAACAATTGGAGATACATTGGACACTCGGCTCACTTACAAGGAAGGTGTTGACACCATGTGCTTATTGGAGCCTTGCTAGGATGATCGAAGAACCATTGTCTACTACATCAATCCAATGCTATCTCGTAACAAGTATCTACTTCATGCATACATTTCTCGCATTCAACTGTTTATAGGTTGCATCATGGCAGGAATTTATTGAGTCATTCTTGTGGTACTTGTTTCCTTTCTCAAAGAGTCTCAACGATGATGTCATATTGCTAGTTGTGATGTCTTTGATGTTCGTGTATTGGGAGTTCATTTATGTAGAATAATAAAATATTAGGCTATGTGCTATGCTTTCAAGCAAGGATCTTATTGGTATAGTTATGACTTCCTTATGGATATCTTGTTTGTTCCTTCTTGTAACTATTTCGTGTGTACATTATTATTTCTAGATATATCATCATGATTTCCCTCTACCTAGAATCTTATACATATGAGAGAAGTTACATATCTAGTTGATATCCTCTTTTCTTTCACGTCCACCGTTGCATTTCAGTTTTGTTTACTTGGTGGTTTCGTGAAAGAATCTGTCTTGAGTGCGGATCTTATATCCTAGCATCTTGATGCACTCTTTGGTGGTGAAGATTGTTTTCCTCATGCTTGTCTTCATGAGGGTTTTGCCATTTCGATTGGTATACCTCCTCTTGACAAGGCTATCATTTTCCTATCTTCACTAGGGTTTGTCACAACCTTTGGTTTTTAAATTTTCCTATTAGTAAGCTTGTGAACCCTTTTGCTAGTGGTTTGTGTGTGGGAAGGATATGGTTTGCACTTTGTCTCATTTCATCAAGACTATGTTGATGCTTTATGCTCATCCTTATACTAGTCTTATCAAGTGCTTTTCCATGACTCACACACATCATTTTGGTTGAGCCTATTCTTAAGATTGCCTCTTTTACATGTTGCTCAACCATATGTTTAGTGCAAGTACTATGTTGTTTGTCTTATCTTATTGCTTGCACTTGTGGTGTGTTTATATTGATTTTGGGGGAGTCATGATCCTTTATTTTGTGCACTTGTATTCAAATACAAATATTATTATTTGTGCACAAATCATGGGGAGCTCCTCTAGTTTCTTTATAAACATTGTTTTTCCCATATCATAATATCTTGTATTCATGTGGCTCGTTGGTCCATGTGATTGATTGTTCCAATTAGTATCTTTTGATTACTTACTTCACTCCGGTGTATGTCTTTGTGCCATACGATCCTTTGTGCAATCTTTGGGTTCTCAATATAGTTTGTCTTCCTCCAACTACTTATCATTGGATATGTGTATTTCTTTGCACACGTATTTGAGATATACAAACTTTTTGGAGGAACACCTATTATATTGGATTTCTAAACTTTTTTTCCATTTTGGCAATCGATGCCAATGGGGGAGAAGTTTAGAGAGTTTAGTTTGGAATGCTTTGAGAGTTTTGATTTTGTTGTTTAAGCATTTGCATCTCACATCCATGCATTGCATTGTGTGTGCTTGGTTGTACTTATTTTTCTTATATAAACTCTCTTGAAAGTGGTTGTCATCAATTACCAAAATGGGGGAGATTGTAAGAGCACATTTCTCCATGTGTGGTTTTGGGTAATTGATGACACCCCTACGGACTAATGGTTGCCTTGAGTTATATTCAAAGGATTTGTCCATAGGCACTTCTTGAAGTCCATCTGTTGGGTTTCAAGGAGTTTATATGGTGACCAAGGTGGTATTCAAGGTTTATCCAAAGATTGGTCATGTGGGAGTTGAGCTTATTGCAAGCATGTCTTGAAGAATAAGATTGTGTAAGCATTCATGTTTACCTTCAAGACATCACCTTTATGAAGGGAGAAGCTAAGATACAAGGTTGATCAATACTAAGTCAAAAAGTGAATCAAGTTGATCAACACACAAAGCGTACAAGATGTACTCAGAGGGATCAAGTGATCCCATGGTGTGGTAAGCATTGCTCATTACGCTTTGCGTACTAATCCATGGTCTACGTGAGATTTCTTTATGGGGTTAGGTATGTTTCCATGGGCTTGCATCAAGAGGCAGATCCCATACATCCCATGGAAGATGACATCAAGTGGAGATCGTCATCAAGGTTGCGATGTGCAAGATCAAGTGAAGCATCACGGAGAGATCATGCTTGAGGCTCGCCATTCATTGTGGCGACAATGGACTTGTGAAGATGTGCCAAAGAGTGGCTCACCCAGAGTGGAGTATGGGGGAGCAATCATCTAGTCTTCATCAAGCGAACGCAATCAAGAAATGTGGTCCATCTTGAGGAAGTCAAGATCGTCATCATCTAGCTCAAGTGGACTATGTGTAAGGCTAAGGTCTGACCTTGATAGGGTTTTCTATTTTACCGGTCTCATGGTGGTAGTTGAGAGACCGGGTTATAGGATCGATTGTCGTACTATCAAGGGGCCTCTCAAGTGAGTAGCTTGATCGTATCGTTCATTGAGAGCTCAAACCATTGCATTCTTGGCATCATAATATTTCTTGGTTCTTGGTTGGCTTTTCTCTATGTGGGTTCTTGAGCTTGTGGTTATCTTCGTGACAAGCTCTAGTACATCGAAAACGGATTTCATATGCTTCGTCTATTGCGTTTTCGGTGTTGGAAGTTTTACCGGTCTTCTTCGAGGAAGGATTCTCACCATTTTATTATCGGCCTTTTATAATTTGCTTCTTATTGATATTTCAATCAAGATTGTGTTAGAATATGTTGTTAGCTTTCCAACAAACTTTGTTTCATTGAATTCCGAGTCCGTTTGCAAAAGTTGTGGCAGTTTTGGTGTTCTTAAAAGGCTGCAGTGGTACTACCGCGGCTAGAGCGGATGTAATTTTTTACTACCACTCCGGAGCGGTACTACCACGGATCCAAGAGCGGTACTACCGCTCCGGACCAAAATCCCGTGTTATTTACAGCCGTGGTAGGCACGGATGTAATTTTTTAGTACCGCTCGCAAGCAGTAGTACCGCTACCCGTAGCGGTAGTACCGCTATCCATAGCGGTAGTACCGTGAGGACGAGCGGTAGTACCGCTCCGATAGTTCTACTGGCCTTTTTCCTCCTTGGTGTTGTTTTTCAAAGGGGTACTACCGCCCTAGCGGTAGTACCGCTCTGTGCGGGATGTGAGGATAACGGTTGGATTTTTTCCCACCTATAAAAGGGGGTCTTCTTCTCCAATGGACCTCATCTCTTGAGCTCGTGTTCTTCCCCCATTGTTGACCTTCTTAGATCTTGCTAACTCTCAATCCCTCCAATGATTCTTGCTAATTCTTGAGGGAAAAGAGAGAGGAGATCTAGATCCACATTTCCACCAATCACTTTTCTCCTCTAAGTGAGGGGAACCCCTTGGATCTAGATCTTGGAGTTCTTCGTGTTCTTCTTCGTTCTTCCTCTCATTTCCCTCCCTATCATTAGTTGCTTTGGTGGGATTTGGGAGAGAAGGACTTGGGCACTCTGTGTGCCCTTGCCATTGCATTTGGTGCATAGGTTTGAGTTCTCCACGGTGATACGTGAAAGTGAGAAGTTGAGAAGCTATTACTCTTGGGTGTTTGAACACCCTAGAGCTTGTTCCTCTTGGGTGCTTTGGCGCCCTAGACGGTTGGTGGTGCCTCGGAGCTCAATCATTGTGGTGCAAAGCTCCGAGCAAGCTTCGGGGTCTCCAATTAGGTTGTGGAGATTTCCCCGAGCATTTGAGGTCACCTCAAAGCCACAATCCATTGTGGTGAAGCTTCGTGGTGTCATTGGGAGCCTCCAATCAAGTTGTGGAGATTGCCCCAACCTTGTTTGTACGGGTTCGGTGACCACCCTCAAGGGTCCCTTAGTGGAATCACGGCATCTTGCATTGTGCGAGGGCGTGACGAGATTACGGTGGCCCTAGTGGCTTCTTGGGGAGCATTGTGCCTCCACACCGCTCCGAACGGAGATTAGCATCTGCAAGGGTGTGAACTTCGGGATACATTGTCGTCTCCACGTGCCTCGGTTATCTCTTACCCGAGCCCTTTTACTTATGCACTTAACTTTGTGATAGCCATATTGTTTCTTGTTATATATCTTGCTATCACTTAGTTGTCTATCTTGCTTAGCATAAGTTGTTGGTGCACATAGGTGAGCCTTGTTGTTTTAGGTTTTTTGCTTGACTAATTAAACGATAGTTTTATTCGGCATTTGTTCAAGCCTAAACTATAATTATTTTAAAGCGCCTATTCCCCCCCCCCTCTAGGCGACATCCACGTCCTTTCAATACATGTCTGTAGCATTAAAAAACCCAATCTATGTAGCATTAAAAACAAATCTAATAAGCATACATCTATGTAGAATTGAAGCACACAGATCTCTATCTCTCATACAGATCTATCTAGCATTTTTTGCAAAGAATGTAATCCAAAAAAACCCTAGTACAAAAAGCCCAATCCCCCCCCCCATATAGAAAACCCCGGCCCATCCGTAAAACCAACTACTCTATACATCTGTACTACCATACGAATCACAATCTAACCAATGCAACTAACTCTACAAGCTAAATATGGAACTAACAAGCAAGTGCAAATACCTCCGGCTTCTCGCCAGGCTGCGCATCGGGATGGACTATGCCGCTCGACGTCGTCACCTTTAGCTCCGGCAGCGCTGAGGCGGAGCCCGCCACCTCCTTCTCCATATCCGCAGCGGTTGCGAGTTTCACCGGACCGTCGTGGACGCCGCCAACGTCCTTCACTTCTCTGCGGTCACCGTGCCCTACAGCTCCACTACTAGATCTTCGGCCGCTGCTCCGACGTCACCACGAGCGTCCGCCATCGGACAGATGGAGGCGATGAAGGTGAGGAAGAGGATGCGGTGGGGGAGAGCGAGACGGTGTGGTGGAGGCAATGGAGGAAAGCGAGACGACGCGATGGGGAAGAGGAAGACGATGCAGCAGGGAGGGGATTTGGGGAAAATGGTAGGGGCGATGCGCCGGGAGGTGGTTCCCCCTCTTTATACGATGGAACGTTTCGGGCATGTCCCATGGACACGTGATACCCCATGACCGCGGTCAGTTGCATGCGCGGGAGCGACCCCACTCATCAGAGTTAACGGTCAGAGGCATTGACCCGACGGCAACATCCGTTGTAACCTGTTCTGAGGGTTTGGGGCAAGGGAGTGGGGAAAAGTGAGCAAAAGTTAAGAGCGTGGGGATGAATGAGTACAACTAACGAACCAAGGGCACAGAAATAAAAATCCTTAAAATTAAAGTACAAAGTGCAACAAAATTAACCAATACCAGCTCTAGGAAACATGAGATTAAATTACAAGCTATGTGTTATCCAGGAACTGATCTTTCCTGCTTTATGTTGGTTGGCTGGGATTTGAGTTGAAAGTAAGCTTTCTTTCAAATAATGTTTCCATGTGCTCAATGATGCAAGCAATGGTGGAGCTATGTCTGTTACCGGGGGGGAGGCATGGCCCCCAAGATTAGACAAGTCCTTGAAGAATTTTTTTCATAGGTGCTAAGATTAAAGCTAAATGTAGTCATTTGCCCCCCTCCCCCCCCCCCCCGAGCCATACTCAACTAGCTCCGCCACCGTATGCAGGTGCTCTTCTGAATATCTTGTCATTCCTTGTCATCCAGATACCCCATAGTACCATGATAATGATCCCAATGGCAATGTATAAATGGAAGATTATCCATTGCAAATAGGATATTATCGTATGGTTAGATCCCTCTGTGCTTCGTTGGAGTGATAGAGTACCAGCATAGCAAAGCAAATTCACAATCCCAAAATAGATGATCACAAGTTTCTATAGTGTTCTCAGCACATAATGCACAATTATAATCCTCCAGGTACATGCCTCTATGTTGTATCATGTTCCTAGTGCTCACTCTATCATGGAGTAACCGGAAGAAGATTTTGTGTCTACGTCGACATGCAATTTCCCATAGGAGTTTGAATATCTTATGTGCTTGATCTGATCTAATGATCTTCTTGTACATTCTTATGGAGGAATATTTGAGCGAAGATCCACCATAGGACCATATATCCTTATCAGCAGAAGCAGAGGTAGAGTTGAGTGTCTCATGCAGTTCATTAAGTTGCAGAAATGCTTGTTGGGAAATGGGCCTAATCAGAGAGCTCGAGGGCTTCAGTCAGGGTGAGTTCTTTATTGATGGCAAATGAGTGAAGTTAAGGATATTTTCTATGTAGTGGAGCCTCTTGCCATTTATCACACTAGAAAAGAATAGCGCTACCATTCCATGCTTTGCATACAGCTTGCTGCTTGAATATTGGTAGGAGTTTGAGGGTGGATTTCCACCAAGAAGAGCCAATCATCATGTCACGTGGTAAACTGTCCTTACAGTGACTTTCCCAAATGATGTTGACCCATGGGGTGTCTGCTCTATTGAAGAATTTATAAAGGAGTTTCATGAGCAGAGCAGTGTTGTGACCCATGGGATGACCTTCGTTTGATGGTGTTGTGAAGCCGGCACCGGCTGGAGCGATCTAGTGAGCTGAACTTTAACGGTGGCCTGGCTGGGCTAGATCACTCGATATGAGGGTGTCGGCGCTTGGTTCCAAATGGCGGCGTCACACCTGGATTTGTTGTTCAACAACATGGATGATTTGTTTCAGATTTACTATAGACGGTCTTCATGGTTAGTTTGGCGCCGTGTTGCCCTAGTGTAGGAAGAATGATCATTGCATCCCTATCCTTGTTCCTTTCGTGTGCTTATCGTCGGCGGTGTGAGTGTGGAGTCGTGTGCCTCCGGTTGGTCTTCTGGGATCCGGTCGGTTTCGGTTTCCGGTGGATCCGGTTGACTTTTGTGGATTTTGGAGCTTCTACATACCCGTGTTGGCGTTTTCACTCCCGAGAAGCGATCTGCTTCGCAGATCATGGCTGCCGACATCTCATATTCAACATCGACGACTTCACGATCGTTGCATCTACAAGCCCTGATAAGAATTTCACTGTTAATGAATTATTTGACAGATTGAGAATTCTGAACGAAGATAGGTTTTCTATAGATGGTGGAAGCTCCCCATATAACTTATTGTCATTAAAATGTAACTCTTGAAGATTTTTCATATTGCAAATCCCCGAATAAATAAATAAATAAATAACAGTATCAGGTATATTTAGTTGTTGAGACTTGATACTGGCAAGCAAAAGAGCTATGCTTGTGCCGACTAGTAGGAGTAAGTGTAAAATTACAACTTCAAAAAGCATTATATTGTTGACAGAAGTCCACTTTGCAATCTTGACCTTTTTAGTTTGTCTATGAATCAACCATCAACTTAAAAACCGGCTAAAAATCAACCCTGAATTTTGAAAACCATTCAAGCATCCCCTCCCATGACTCTTTGACCCGTTGACCATACAATCAGCTATCTCAGTCAGCCTAGTCAGGTGAAAAGGGGTCTTTCGTCCTATATTTGTGTATGAACCGATCGCTCCTCTTTCTCCACCATGACGACATAAGAAAAGGCACGGGAAGATGAGAGAAGTTCATATGACAACCTCGAATTGTCAAGAGTCTAAGAAAACAATCATAAACTTCAAAACCGTCTACTTTACAACCGAAACCCCTGAAAACCAAACAACTACCATCTTGAAACCGAAAACATCGAGTAGACGGTTTTGAAGTTTAGTGTTGTTTCTTAGACTTTGATGACAATTCTTAATTGATATATGGACTTCTCTTTAGGAAGACCACCTTCATCTTCTTAGAGGGGGTCGTCCCTCGTGTTTACCGAGGAAGCTCATGCCGGATCCACCACCAGCAACTACCATCCTCGATATGCCTAGCATAAGACGGGGCCGTGTCGAGCATGGTAATAATTTTCGGATCATGACTTGTAGGAATAAACTATATAGATGATGTCCTATCTAGAGATTGTGTAATAAAAATATGTAGTAAAGCCATCCCCTATAGGGCAATTCTTCTGCTCTCCTCGTCGACAAAAATCATGTGAGTTGAATAGAACAAAGTTTGACGCCACACCGTTGACATTGTACACGCGTCCTGATATTTTCAAGATCACGCGACGGGACCAGGGAGGCTCGTACTTTGCACCAGTGTGGGCCACCGAATAGCTGATTAACCAATTTATCGGTTGATTAACTAAAAAAAATCACCTATTTATCCTTACTCAGCACTCGATCGATATGGTACCAGTTACAGATGTCTCGAACATTGCTTTGCACACAGCAATCTTTTGGTAGTTGAACAATCTGCAACTGCAAAAGCAATAAGCAATCAGAACAAACATCTGTATCCAGCCTTCCATTTCCACGGGTGTACATATGTGCATCCAACCAACCAACCAATTTACATGAACCAAGAAATCGCCGTAACCTAACTCCTACAGACTTTTACAACTCACGTGGGAAAAAGCTTCTCGCGGTTCCGAAGCGCCAGCAAATAAAACCTAACGCCTGGCCCCGATCTTGGCGACTATCTCGTCCCTCGCTATGCGTATCAAAAACACGAGGGCAAGGGATATGGACACGATCAGCATGAAGAACACACTGTTCCATCCTCTTGTCGAGATGTACCCCGTCAGTAAGGGCCCTAATGCTGCGCCGACAGAGCCGGTGCCGTCGATTATCGCAGAGACAGTGGCTAGTGCTCGTGAATTCCCCTTGATCGCATCCTGGGTGCCGAGATCAGTTGCGACGGCGGTGGTGATGAGGGAGTAGGGGCCGTTCACGAAGTATCCGGAGATGAACATGAGGGCGATGTTGTGGCGCATGGATATGCTTCCGAATGTCCGGTAAAGGATAAGAGCAGGGATTGAGAGCAGGAGGAACAGAGCTGATGTTATGGCACGGGCACCTATTGCATCTGAGAGGAAACCAGCGGAAACCCCTCCAAGAACTCCTCCGATGTCGAATACAGTTGACAGAATTCCTGACGCCTTGTGTGACAAGAACTGGCCAGCTACAGCTGCAACATTGTAAAATGTGGTATAAGTACACATGATGATTAAGCTAACATTAAAAGTGATAGTCTTGGGAAGTTCTTCAGTGAATGAAAAATGTTTGAACAAAGTAGCAATAACCTATCACTTTTAATTTACTCCTAGCCATTAGAACTACAGAAGCAAACCAAAGGAAGCATGGGTAGATTACACAATATCATAAACTAGACGAACCACTGCCTCACCCGTGTGTCAATTGTTATCATATCTGTACCTGGAAAACTAGGCAGATAAATGATGCACGGAGACCATACATGTCGATAGCATTCAGTTTACTAAACAAAAAGAGGGTTCTTCAATTCAATATGCAACATTTTAACCTCTTACAATGAACTGCTAAGTAAACTAACAATGCCGCTACATTATTACTTATATAAAGGTAGAAATGCTGTAATAAAACCCCAAAGAGAATTTAAACTTTTAAAGGCAATCCCTGAGAAAAACTAGACATCAATTAGCCCCATTACATTGTATAAACAGAAGTTTTTTTCTTTGTAGAGCTTAAATTTTTTATTGTGCATGAAAATGCAGACTATGTTGTCCAATAAGAAGCGAACGGATAACCACGACATTAAAGTGAAACTACTACTGTATCAGGTTGCTAAGGCAGGATGAATGATTCAACAGTTTAGAGGGATTCAAACTAATCTTGACCCATTTCTTCTTTTTGTACCTAATTTCACCAGATAACCAATTGTAAACAGCAAGCAATCGCCGCAGATAACAAAGAGGTAATGTAAGCACATACCGTTGTTCCGGATGTAGAATGGCAACCAGTAGAGGAAGGTATAAGCAACAAGCTTGGAGAAGAAGAGGCAGAATGCATATTCGGCGACACCGGGCAATCTCCATGCCTCCAAGAACCCAATGGCCCTAGGCAGCTGAGATCCCATTTCCAATTCCAGTTCACCATCGTCATCCACTTCAGCCTCTTTCTTGTCATCTACAAGAAGCTCCACCTCCTCCCCACCATCCCCATTCATCTCAATCTCCATTGCTTCCAGGTCCAGGCCAGCATCACCCGGGTGAGCGACCAAGAACACCAGCACCACGCCCCCGAGCGCGGCAATGACGAATGCCGGCACCAAGAACGACCACCCCCACCCGAACTCGAGCACGGCGGCGGCGAGGACGGAGCCGGCGATGTTGCCGACGGAGGTGTGCGAGTTCCACACCCCCATGATGGTCCCGCGGCGGGAGGCGTGGCCGAACCAGTTCCCCACGACGGCGACGACGCAGGGCCAGCCGGCGGACTGGACCACGCCGCTGGCGACCTGCGCGGCGAGGAAGAAGGGGAGGCTGTGGACGTTGAGGAAGTAGGCCGCCCCGAGCGCCGCCGACGCGGCCCCCGAGGCGAGCATGGCGGCGCCGAGGAGGAGGCGCAGGTCGGCGCGGTCCGCGAGGTGGCCCGCGGCGAACATGGCGGCGGCGTAGGCGGCGAGGAAGGCGACGTCGAGCTCGCCTAGGTGGTGGGTCCCCTCGGGCCCGGTGAACGGCGCCCATTCGGCGGAGAGGACCGCCTTGACGATGCTGGGCGGCTTGCGCGAGGCGTGGAACGCCGCGTAGGCCGCGAAGGTGAGCACCAGCGCCGCGCACTGGCGCCGCCGGACGCCCCGCGCGGTGCCGCCGGCGGCGGCATGGCCTCCGTGAGGGAGCGCGGGGGAGGCTGGCGCCGCCGCGGGTTCCATCAGAGGAGGAGATGGGGGAGGCGGCGGGGGCTATGGAGGAGCGGAGGGGTCTCTGGTCATCGGAGGCGGCGAGGTGGGATCTGGCAGGCAAAGGGAAGAAGAAAGACGACTGGCGACTGGGAGGAGAAGTACGAACGAGGGAATTGACTTTTCCTTCTGGGGAAACCAGGATTTTCTTCTTTGTTGTAATAGTAATGATAGTAAACTGAAAAGGCAAAAAGCAAAACGTTTTTGAACCTTGCTATGCGTACGATATGCATTCTTGTTCAGCACTCGTACGATTAGAGACAAGCACAAGTAATTCAGTTTGTGTGCTATAGTATTTAGAGATGAATTGGTCTCTTGTCGTACTGGTCGGACGAGAAAGGATCGTACGCAGAGCAATTTCGAACATTTTTCTCATAGCTATTGATTTATCGTCAGTAAAATAAAACGATTAATGTACGCAAAAGAAAAATGTAGTGTTCAAGGTGTGATTTATGCTATTGATTTTGGCCTCTAACCACTGCAGTCTGATTAAAAATGAGCCTCCTGTAGGTAAAGTGATTATGCATAAGTTACCAAGTAGGCAGAAGACAAAGAACATTATGGCAAGCTAAGTAATTAGGGTAAATATATCACTTCTTGAAGGGCATCCTTCTTTTTATGCAGCCACAGATATATTACTCATCAAACTTGAATACTCCTTGATTCATGCATTTCAGCTTCTGTTCAAATGAAAAAACAAGGAAATAGAGGATTCCATTGTCTTGCCTAAAATACAGTTTACGCCCGGCTTTTCTGAAGCAGAAAAAGAATCAGGATGAAGTCACAACTCACAAGTTAGGAATGAGCATCAAGAACAAGAGCTCAACACACCTCCCACTCATTTCCATTGTGTGATTCCCACCTAAAACATACTATATGTGTGACTGTAACTAAAGAGATCATGTTGCTTTGCACTAGTTTTTCCAACAATCCAAGGCCAGAATACACACGCTTGGAGTCAGGGCCCTGGATAAACTCGTATGAACCACTTATCCAAGCTTGGCCGGTGATCAAGCAAACAAAATTGGCCTGCCAAGTATCATATCGTACAAGGTCACTCGGCTGTGTAAGATTCCCAGTTGGGTATGTTGGCCGTTGCTTCATTAACCATTTTCACAAGTGTCACCTGCGGAAAATAAAATTCCACTATACGCGTTAACAAATATTCCAAGAACATAGGAGCAAGTCATAGTAAAAAGGAGACTTGTGGCAAGTGTGAATCATCGTTTGTTATGTAATGCGTACTGAGTAGTGAGTACTGACAAAGATAACAAAACTCTTCAAAAAATACTGGATAACCAAGACAGTGCGGGTTCAGTATATAAAGAGTAAAAAAAGAACAGTGCAGAAAATTCAGAATAGTTGCCACTAGAAAGACAAAAGTAAGGTCCTTGAGCGGAAAACTAATACGTATTCGAATCTGCAGGCAGAGCTGGACCATACCACACTTTGAGGTACGCCATTCGGTGGTAATGGCAAATTTCTAGGAGGAGGTTTATTCTCGTAGGATCTTTTGTCAAACCTCCACTCCCCAATTTTGCCATAAGTTAATTTGCCCTAGTTAAGAGAAGAACATGGTTAAGAATGAACTTCTGAGATGAATCCTGAAATTTTGCAACAAGAGAGAACAATATACCTCCATATCATAATCACACCCATAAGTATAATGTATGATAAATGAATCACCAATTTCAAGGTCCCATGGTGGCTAAAACAACAGAATGGAATTATTAACTCAGAGCAAAATTGCACAATTCCCCAAAATACATGGGTCACATGCTCGTAAACCAAACAGTCACATACTAAACCTGAATCATGAAATCCTTGTGTAAGATGTTCCCCACTCCATGGAGAGCAGATGATACAGCATACGCATACCTGTTTTCCAGAATAACAGAATAGAAACATTAGTATACAGGATAGTTAGATATGCTGCACGCCTGATTGAAAGCTTGAATATATTATCGAAACTAGATAATGAATTAATGATTGGTAGGCCTTTACATTTCAAGAACCCAGCCAAAAGCTTTATCTGCTTTGGGATCTTTCTTCATTGCTAACGAAATATTCATCCATGTCGGTGCGATCCTAGAAAGAGATTCCTAGCAAATTAGAGAGAATATGATTGATTAATTACTTCAGTATGAGTAGATGATCTGAATATATTCCACTGGGAAAAAAATACCTTCTCAATGATGACAGGAGAATTTCCTATGGGGTCAATGTTAGTGATTGGCCCTTCATTTTCGGGGAAGAATTTACGCAGCACTTTTTCATACTTCTTGGGCTCAATATAGAAGAAAGGGAAAGCTGCTGCCCGGCCATCTCTTGATAAATTTGGGATAGGTTTGACAATAAGATGATCTGGCTCTGCCATCAAGATATATCTACAGTACATATGAAAATCAACTATGATATTGATTCTGAAGGTTGATTTACGCTTCTTATATGAGTTTTCTAAACTTACTCTTCGTGAATGTCTGCCTTCTGGAGCCATTGAACAAATGCCCAGGGCCTATTAAGAACAATGTATCCCTGAAATTTAGGATGAACTCTGTTAAGATAGAAAAAAAAACGAGCAGCATTTTGGTAAAAAATTGCCACGGAAAATAGAAATGCATTCTCAAAGATATAATACAAGGTTTTGGTACTAAGGCTCGGTGAAAAACTGTGTGAGATCTTGAATTGCTTTTCCATCACTACAGTAGGCAGGTGTAGGATATGGCCAAACAGTAACTGTTCCACTTTACCATAATGTTCTCTCATGATCAGAGACATACTACTGACCAAAGGTTTATTAGCAGCTGGCATCCTAAGGGCGATTTCTTTTGGTAGTTTTTTTGGACTTCTAGAATAAGCTGCCCCCTACCCAGCTTATTCTATAAGCTCAACTAAAAATATTTTTTTAGAAACCAACTAGTGAAGTCTTAATTAGTAGGCTTCTAAAAAAATAAATTTGGTTGGACTTCTAGAATAAGCTGCCTACCCAGCTTATTCTAAAAGCCAGCAAAAGAACCGGCCCTAAATCGATGGTTCTTGCTCTGAACGCCACATGATGAAAAGTGGGTAGCAGCACGGTCTAATCCTGCAAATCATCCTAGCTGCCAGTCAGTCTTTTCCATCAACTTGGCCCTGACCATTTTCTCAGATCCACATGTACTTGACCCCCACATGTTTGTATACAAGGCAAGGCAGGACAGCTGTTGTTTTGTCCACAAGTTCAACGCTCGTGTGTCAGTGGAATTATAATCTATCTCCTGACCTTTCCAGTGCGGCAGAAGTGGAGTACTTGGGACATCAAATTTGTTATGAAACTCAAATTATAGTGGTGCTGTGTTGGTGCCATGAAACTCAAACTGTGCATGAAACTGAACGCAAACCAAGGTCTAATAGTTTCACATTTCCTCGATGATCCGAGTGAACTATCTCGCCTAATTTTCCACGAACGACCCAAATTTCTCCAAAACTCTACCGGAGCAGCAACGGCAAACCAGGGAAGCAACAACAGACAGAAAAATAAAAAAAACACCGAGCAACATGGTAAAATAAAATTGCCGTTTCACCTAACCAGGCGACTGAGCGCGGAGTGTTGTTACCTGATCCACGCCGTCGGGGAGCGGGTCGGCGACGAAGGTGGGGATCTCGTGGACGAACTCGTCGGGCTTCCCGGAGTGCAGGATCCTGGTGAAGCCGCCCATGTCGGCGCCGCCGGGCTGCCGCCGCACCTCCTTGAACCAGTGGTACATGACGCGGCACTGCCACGTGTTGTACACGGATCCCGACGCGGTCACCGCGGTGTGGAACAGCCTCCGCCCCGCGCTGCCGCTGGTGCTCCCGGAGGCGAGGCGGCGGGAGGAGGAGGAAGAGGCGGTGGTGGCGGCGGGGAAGGAGGCGGAGGGGAGGGGCAGGAGGGAGCGGGAGGAGAGGAGCGCGTTGTAGGTGAGGAAGGCCGCGGAGACGGCGATGAGCACGAGCCGCAGCGCGCCGCGGCCGCACGGCGCGGCCATGGCGGAGTCCCGGGTGAAGGTGGAGGTTGAGGTTGGGAGCTGGGACTCTGGTGCCCGTGCGCGTGCGCGGCGTGGACGGCGCCGACCCGAAATGCAAAAATGGACGCTACGCCAAGCAAACCTCCATCTAACGTCTACCTGATCCGTTTAGGATACCAAAAAATGGAACTGAAAAATAGTACTCCCTCTGTTTGCTTTTATAAGACGTTTCAGACAACTGAAATTAAGCTGTTTTGTATGTTATCTGAAATATCTATAACATTTTACAAAAGTGAACAGAAGGTGTAGCGGTTTCTTAGTAAGAGCGTTTTCATTTGCACACATCATGATTTACATGCAGTTAAGAAAAAAAATCTGCATTTCACTAAAGAACAAGAGGAAATATTCATTTATTATTTCGGAAACACCGGAAATCTCCGTTCGCCCGTCGACCCCCTCGGGCGTGCGGCACGTACCCTCGGAACCGTGGATGCTCGATCTCTCTCGCGCCACTCCATCCTTATTTTCCGGCCACCTCCTTAATGACCATTGTGGATGCCTCTTTGACAAATGCACAACCAGAAACAACGGCATCTTGCCTCCGCTTCTCAAAGAGAACGAGAAGAAGAGAGCGCCTCCACCACAACGGTGGCCGACATTGCAAAGAACCGTGGCCAGTGTTGCGGGATCCGGACTATCCTAGACTTCGTCTGACGCAAGACGGTTGTGCTACAAGCCGAAGAGCTCAGTAACATGTGCGATGATGCAAGTCGATGTGCTTCGTCACCAAGGATGCTATGAAGGGCGGGGCTCGCAAAGCCCCACTGTCACGGAAGCATCACCGATTTGCGGGAGGCTGACTGTGTTGAGGAAGCATTATCGACGATGCGGGAGGGTTGTGAGACTCGCCCATGTTGTGAAGCATCGCAAGTGCTGCAGGGATGTAGCCAAAGCATCATCGGTGTTACAACCGACATGTGATGTAGGGGGTCTGTGAAGCATTGCCGGTGTTACAAGTGGTCGTCGAAGCATCGCCGATGTTGTCGTCGGCCATTGTGGGAGCATCGTCAATGCTACACCAGACCGTTTGTGCGCCTCGAAGAACAGTGGAAAAGCTACATACAAGTCATGCAATTGACTATGCAGTCTTATCACAAAAACAACACATACAAGTCTAAAATCGTGTAAAAATAGAAACATTGTCAATATGAAGGATAAATACATGTAATTGAGTACACCACTGTACATTCACTACACATGATTAGAATCCTGACATCGCCAATGTTGAAGAAGTGTGCGCTTTTGCTTGGAAGGAGGACACATGAGGCGAATGGAGTGCTTGGACTGCTCGATGATGCTCCATCTAACATCTCGCAAGCCTTGTTATTTTTTATCCAAGCCGAACCTATTTTCATTCTACCATATTTGAGACATACTGAAGGTCCTGTAAAAATTACATGTCAAGCCTTTGTGACTCCAAGTCTTCTTTGGATGTTGTGTTTATATCATTATATGTGGGGTGATGTATCTGTGTGTAAGCTTATCTCATGTTGTACTCGAGTTGAAAAATCTTGTAAATAGTATTCACTCTGTTTCACAATTTTTATTTTGCGTGATTTTAGTTCAAGACAAGAATTATGGGATGGAGGGAGTGGAAACCAAAATAGATTCTGTTTTGTTTGCATGAAAATCATTGTACACACCCACTTCGAACATGCCTCGTGGAATAGGAACCTGCAGACACTATTCAACATATGAGAAACTAACATTCAAACCATTTATATGCCAACGAATAACATTGTGTGCCCTACTTACCGACATTTTCATTTTTAGTTCCCCACACCAACTGTGCTGACTTGTCATTACCCTACTACATCAAATGGTCAAAAAGACCATATTACCCACATATTTACTTGAATATTACAACTTCAAACTGTCATCTCAGTGATAGACTACCTCTCACCCATATACATTCCCCGCGGGGAGGGGGGAGACTTAAATAAACCCGGGTGAGTGTAATGCTGAAAGTGATAAGTTGAGTCAACGATATGACATTGAGCTGGAATTTGGAGTAACGAAAGTTGAAGGTTCTCGCCGCTGTTGTACCTCTCCGGACGCGGACGTTATGGAGGCATTGTCGGACGTCCACAACCAGCACCGGCACGCCTTCTCGCCTTTACGACGGAGTTGTCCACCCTGGAGCAGTTTATACCCAGGTATACTTTGCCCCCCCGTCGACGACCTCCATGACGGACGCCACGTCTGACAGGTGTTCGGTCAAATTCCATTGAGCTTATGTTCAAATGATATGTCGTTTTTTAGAGCACGCAGGATGATGAGCCACTCGACCATGAAGGATGAGTTGTTGTGCTTTGCGTGGTTGGCCGTACCCATGGATTTCATAGGCGGGAGAAAAGGGGAGGCCTTCTGGCAACAAGTGCGCGAAACATTTCACGCACGAAAGCACATTGCGTCCTACGACATGTACACTATTCAACCACACAATGTGAGTTCATTGTCGTATCGTTGGTACACTATCCATACCAGCGTTACCAAGTTTTGTAAAGTGGTTCACCAGCTAGAGGCAAGGTGGCAATTGCACACGGCAGAGAAAGAGATTGTAAGTTTTGCTTCCTCTTGATCAACTTGTTGATTGGTTCATTCACTCAATATGGGTTTACACATTATATCTAACTCGCACGTGTTGTTGACGTGGTATATCATAGGATAGAGGTACGACCATTTACGTGCACACACTGTTGTATGTAACCGAAGGGGGAGTTGATGAAACTTGTTGGACATCCGGGATCTAATCGAATTTGAGACATTGTTCTACTACACTTAATTTGCATTTGGGCTATTTTCTATATTTTTTCCAAACAGAGGAAAATTAATTGCCTCATCGATTAATTAAGAAGAAGAGAGTCACCCGGTTAATTAACAAATAACTGGACAAAAATCGTCACAAATTAAACCCCGCAAGCGGACTACTCCCAAACAATGAAGCCATGGGACAACACAAAGTGACCAACCGACACACTCAACACAACACTTTTACAACTCCCAAACACTCGGGTCTTAGCATCAAATATGAAAGTCCACCGGCTCAATGTAACATGAGAAGGACACCTCGATGAAGATGGCCGGCACGACCAAGCCCTCATTTGCATCTCAAAGAGGTGCATCATGGGACCACCAGGCCAACCCTTTGTTACCACACTTCTTGCTTTTGCACTTGCTCAATTTTTTCCTTCGGGGTAAAGCTTTTCCCCTTAAGAGACGTACAACCGCGTTGCTCATGCTAGGATCCAAGTTTGTGAGGAAATCATTAATCTTGATGGAAAATATGTCCCCTAGGTCCGGTATCAACGCTCTTGCCACAACAACGTCATCACCTACAGGAACCACCTGGCCAACGAACTCAGACGAGAGACAGTGGCATCATCATGTATAGTACCGACACATCAGGGAACACCCGGCTAGCTAGGCACCATGGGTGATGGAGTGAGCGTCAATTCCATAGTCGAAGCTGCAAGAGATCCCATCTTCATATGCATCCATAGAGGTGAAACTGGTTCCCCCACACAACTTATGAAGATCGGGCATGATCTGTAACGCTGGTGTTGGAGTCATGATTGAGGCAGACAACATCGACGAAGCGTTCGTAGCACGAGGGGAGAAGCAGCGATGGAGATCTATATCTCTGCCATTCATGAAGTCAACATTGACCTCATCCAGAGGGGTCGATGTAGGAGGTGGCCGCTCCAAAGTAGGCACAACTGAGAGCTTGCTCAGAGCAGCCTCTGCACGCTCGAGAACTTTCTCAACCTGTAGCAACCAACTGTGCAAGAATCAACCACGTCACGTAGAGGTTGGAGCGACTCCACCATCTGAGAGGAAGCCAAGCTTTGCAATTCATCTATTATGGAGAAGATGGACCGAGGCACCACGTCGGGCGAAGCTATAGAGCCAGCAGGTGCAGAAACAACAGATGCCCACAACTCACGACGGCTCACCTTGGAGGGAAGTGTGGCTTCAGGTTGGACCTTGCATGGAGATGGATCAAGACGATGGCCGGAGTCGAGGCACAAGGCTTGCCAGCAAGTTGAGAGGTCACCAGGCATTGGGACACTCACGAGCCCGATGGCCATTCTCCAAGCAATGGGAGCACCTAAAGGGATTCATGCATCCTACCGCACAGTGTGTAGTGAGGAGGCATTTGCAGCATCTTTCGTAAAGCCACGCAGGGATGGGCCGAGGAGCCACAACATGGGTCATCTTTATCGAGCAGCACGGGTCACGCCGCGACTACACCTCCTGCCAACCTTCACACGCCACAACCTCATGCCCCACGCTTACGTAGCTGGATCATTTTGCAGTCAATGGCGTCTGTGGGGCGAGCTCCTCCTCATCATCGTCATCGTTGTCGTCCTCGGTTAGGGAGGCCCACGACACATGCCGCGTGGACTCCAAATCAGGAGGATGAGGCCTGCCGGAGACAAGCCCCCGCGAGCCAGCCCGTGGCTATTGTGGGTCTTGCCCATGGACGATGGAGGCGAGGGCATAACAGGAGCATCGAGACTCTAGCCGCACTGTAGCAGCCGTCACCGGAGGAGGCTCCACATCAAGCGCTAGCACCTGTCCCCATCCCGAGCTACTGACGACACTCTTGAAGTCTTAGGGATCGACGTCGAACACTCCTTTCTGCTATTTTCTATCTGAACGTTGATGAAATCAATCGATTTGCATGAATTTCATTCAAATTGTTTAAATGCGGGTTGAAATGTATGCGACTACGATTGGATGGCATCCTTTCACCTCCGTATCCATGAACTGGTTTCTCTGTCCATAAACAAATGCAAAAGAAAATTTACAGGTTGACATTAAAGATGCTCTAACCTCGTTACCGAAAAGGCTTCCGCCCCGCTTTATATATAAAGCAAAGATCACCAACATCTCGATACAAACGCACGCCACCCCAATGATACGTCTCCAACGTATAATTTATTAAGTATTCATGCCATGTTTACAATAATTCTATATCATTTTGGTATGATTTTATTAGAACTAACCCGGACTGACGCTATTTTCAGCAGAACTACCGTGGTGTTGTTTTTGTGCAGAAATAAAAGTTCTCGGAATGAGCTGAAAATTTACGGAGAATATTTTTGGAAAATATAAAAAATACTGGAGGGAAGATTCACCGGAGAGGAAGGCCGAGGAGGCCACAAGCCTCAGGGGCGCAGCCACCCCCCTAGGGTGCGCCCCCCAGGCTTGTGGGCCCCTCGGGAGTCCATCGACCTCCCTCTCAGCTCTATAAATCCTCAAATATTCCAAAACCTCGAGGCATAACCTAGATCAGGCGTTCCGCCGCCGCACACCTCTAGAGCCACGAAAAACCAATCTTGGCCCTCTCCGGCACCCTGTCGAAGGGGGTCACCATCACCGGAGGCCATCTTCATTGTCCTGGAGATGCCATCAACACCATGAAGGCCAAGGACCAGAGGGAGAACCTCTCCCCATAGAGAGGGAGGCCATGAAGGAGGAAGCACAAGGGGGAGATCCTCTCCCCCTCTCTCCCGGTGGTGCCGAAGTGCCACCGGGGGAACCATCGCCGCGGTGATCGTCCTCATCAACATCACCTTCTTCATCATCATCATCATCTCCTTTTAGCGGTTCACTCTCCTGCACCCCGCTGTAATCACCTACTTGAACATGGTGCTTTATGCCACATATTATGATCCAATGATGTATTGCCATCCTATGATGTTTTGAGTAGATTACTTTTGTCCTTTGGGTTGATTGATGATATAGATTGGTTTGAGTTGTATGTTTATTTTGGTGCTGTCCTATTGTGCCTTCTGTACCGCACACACGTGAAGGATTCCTGCTGTAGGGTGTTGCAATACGTTCATGGTTCGCTTATAGTGGATTGTTTGAGTGACAGAAGCATAAACCCGATTCAGGGAGTTGTTGCGTATGGGATAAAGGGGACTTGATGCCTTAATGCTATGGTTGGGTTTTACCTTAATGATCTTTAGTAGTTGCGGATGCTTGCTAGAGTTCCAATCATAAGTGCATATGATCCAAGTAGAGAAAGTATGTTAGCTTATGCCTCTCCCTCATATAAAATTGCAATAATGATTTCCGATCTTGTTAACAATTTCCTATGATAATTCCGCACACCGACCCATCATTATTCCACACTAACTACTTGTAATATATTGTAATATTATGATAACAACACCTATTTTATATTTTAGTTCTCCGATATCATGCAAAACTATCCTTTTCATACCCACAACATAGTTTTATTTCTCGTTTCTAGATGGAAGCAAACGTTCGGTGTACGTAGAGTCGTATCGGTGGCAGATGGGACTTGAGAGAATATTGATATTACCTTTAGCTCCTTATGGGTTCGACACTCCATACTTATCACTTCCATCTTTAGAAATTGCTACGATGATTCCTTACACTTGGGGATTATCACCCAACAGACGCACACACCCAAGGCATGATACACAGGCGCTGAGCGCAGCAACATCACCCCTAGCTACGAAGAGATGAAGCCGCATACGATGATCCGTGGACTCCAAGGCGGCGCCTTCAGGAAGGATACGACACCGGAGCGCCGACACCTCCCGATACGAGGATCAGAGTTTCCTCTGGAGCAACACGATGGGCAATGAAAGCCGCGACGGCGCCTTCAAGAAGGGAACGAGCTTTGCCGCCACCGGTCTGTCCGAAGAAAGAACATGTTTTCACCCCGGCCAACACTCCTCGCCACCGAACGCCACACCTTGGCTGCCACGCCGCCCACACGGCCATGGCCACTGGGCAGCACCAAGCCGCGAGCTCTGCCCAAAAGCACCGCGCTACCACCACCAAGGTCGCTGCCCTGGCATCCAAGACCTAGGCACCACCAGACCCGAGACCCGCCGCTACTCCAACCGAAGAGACGAGTGGAAAGGCCCCGCCTTTCGCACCCCTGGACGGACCCCAGTGCCGAGACCTAATAAGCCAGCCAAAACTAGCCTCCATCGCACCATCCTGCCGCCCCGAGCGCGAGATGAGCTCGGTCCTGTCGCTGGGCACGAGACGAGCTCGGTCCTGCAGCCGGGCACGAGACGAGCTCATACCTGCAACCCCGGGCGCGAGACGGGCGATGGACCGCAGCTGGGAGTGGGCAGCCATTAGACTGAAGTATTGCCCGGACGACGAGGAGATGGAACGATGGTCGAAACGGTCCGACCACAGACGAGCCGACGCCAGAGTAAAGCTGGTCGTCGCTGTGGCTAGAGCCGCCGAGCCACCGAGTAGCCGCCGCACCCCGAGGAGACCACCGCAAGTGCCATACCTCCGCGTGCTGCCGTCCCCGGCCGGAGCAACCACCACACCAGGCCGCTACCCCACTCGCGCCGCCCTCCCGGATCCCATCGCCAGATCCAGGGCGGACACGCCGCCACCAGCCCCTCAGCCGCACAACAGCCATCCCACACACCCATGGAGGCAAGAGGGAGACCTCCAGGAGTGGCCGGAGGAGCCACCGGCGGCCACCAGGCCATCCGCCGCCCGAAGCGGTCCCGGACGCGAACCAGATCGGGCCGTCGCCGCCGTGACGAGCTCCACCACCATCACGCAGCCCACCACGCCGGGCCACACATCCGCGCCGCCGCCGCCAGACGCCCGCCATCACGCCGACGCGCCCTGCGCCCGCGCATCACCACCATCCGAAGCCTCGCGGCCCGCGCCGGCCATCTCCGAAGGAGCGATGAGAAGCCCCGCCGACCGGCCTTTGCCCGGCGGCACAAACCGACGGCGGCGAGGGAAGGGAGAGGGGAGGGGGTCGGTCCGGCGACGGCGCAAGGGGAAGCCCTCCGGGACGCTCGCGGGAGGGGAGGGGAGGAGTCGGAGTCTATCCAATCCTTCATTTTCACATCTGCTCTAACCTCGTTGGAATCATGCATGGGGCATCTCCAATGCTAGGCGCCGGTGATAGACGCTAGGAATTATTTGCCGGCAGATTCGCAGTTACGTCACTTAATCCTAGCGTCCGGCGCTCCATCGACGCAAAGAGTTGCATCGAGGGCTTGGCTATTTCCTTGCCACACGAGTGAAGGAAGGAGAGCCGGTGATTAGCGCCTAGCGATGGAGGAAGAGGCGCCTGGTTCTTTTTCAATTTTTTAATACTCATTCTTCTTACTATAAGCGCCCGCACAAGAGCCTGGCATTGTAGATGCCCTAGCACGAGCGCCGGCCCGTAGATCAGCAATCCCCTTGTTCTTGCTGTACGCTCAGGTTCCCGCGGCGGCAACGCTGCGCCGGCGGCCGAGAGCTAGGACAGTATTCCGCGGGGCGATCAAGCGAAAAGAAAGTATTCTGCGGGGCACCAAATTATCGAGGCTTGTTCGTGCAGCAGCTGGCGACGCCCGTGCGTCACAGAGCTGGACAGCAAGCAACTGCCATGCGTGCGGTCGTATCTTGCACTGTAGCATGTGCAACAGTGTTACACGGAGATAGCAGAGTGTATGTAGTACGTGGGTACACGAGGCACTACGGCTACGCCATCCACGGCGGGGTCCCCGGCGCCACGGTGGCCCTGGGCGTGTTCGGCACCGGCGACGGCGGCCTCGACGCCGCCCTCTGCAGCAGTGACCTCCCCGCCGCAACCATCCCGCCTCCGCGTCCGCGTCCGCGGTACGATCCTCCTCCTCCGTCTCCGGCAGCCCGCACCATCACGCCGCTATCTGAAGCTGCGTCGCAAGCAGTGTTTAACACGGTGTACGTCCGCCGTCGACCATCGCCGAGCAGCTCGGTCGGGGACGTAAGTACTGCAGCACGTACCTGGAAAGACACACGAGGAGCAGGCTGCCGGGCTCGTGGAAGAACCCAGGGCCAGGAGGAGCACGGCCAGGAGCAGCCAGGCGAACACACCACCGCGACCCATGTCGCCGCCGCCGTCGTCGTCGTCTTGCTCTGAACTTGGCAGGTGCTGTATACCCTGGAAGAGTCGCAAATGTGTCAAATCCCTGTCAACTCGCGCTGTAATGTAATGTATATATATCGTCGGTGATGCGATCGGCATGATGAGGTCGAACCGCCGGAGCCAATCTGGAACCCAATGATGATGACATATCCAGCGGATTAAGCTCCGGCAGATTGGCACTAGCTACTTGCCAGCGGTTGCGCGTTTGCGGTTTAATCATCTGATGAGTGTGTTGTCGTCTCTGCTGGACTAACTTATTGCTGCTCGTGCACGGTTTTGCGGTTTCGATGTCGGAGCTGGATCCGATCGATGCGTCGGTTGACTTTTGTGCTTGCTAAACAAAGCTGCACGCTCCATATAGTATAACTAAGCTCGCCGCCGGCCGGTCACCTCGAAACGCCGCTGGCCCTGCACTCTAAAGGAGAACGGCGCCGACGGACGACAGAGAGAGCACGCAGCACTGTCGTTATGCGTACGGGTAGCATATCCGATGAACACAACCGAACTCTTTGATCGACGGAAATGCGGACGGCGTGTAACTCGTGTCGCCATTGTTGCAGTGGACTTTGCGGAGCTCCGCGACAAGCGATTCGTTGGGAGTATTATTGTAGGGCCATTCGTGATCTAACTCGAACTCCCTCGGGTTACGGGGATGGACTCGTCCTATCTTACTGTGTCTGTATATCTGGAGTTGCGTACTGCTTGTCTGCTCGTTTGGCGGGCGATTCTCGCATGCGCTGTCTGCTCGGACGGTGGCACCCGCAAGCGTGCACGCAGTACATGGACGGACACGCGTCCCCGGTAATGTGTACTACATTCCTTGTCCGGTGCGTGCCAGCGCGCTGCCATCCACAGGCGCTGGTTCGACCTCGCCGGATTTCCATGGCATTGCCTTTGCTAATTACATCTAGACGTATTTTAATTCTAGATATATTTATTTTTATCCATTTAACAAGTAATTTCGGACGGAGGGAGTAATACGCCAACCTACATGCGCGACTGCATTTTTTTTAAACGTAGTCGGCGCAACAGCGATCATGGGCGGCGACGGCGATAGCATCACGGCCGAAGGAGAAGAAAGTTTATGATTGTACAAGCACAACACAGAGATAATATACGTACGGTAGTTTTGCCACGGTGTGAGGCAACTGCGCAGGACAAGGAGCTTGATGCGTGCGTGCGCATCCATGATCCAAGCATGCAAAAACAGTTTTACGGAGACTCTGAGCAACACACCGGCGATGTGCAGAGGCAAAACTGGAGTTGCTTATCGTTATATGCACACACCGACTCTCTGTTAAATATTTACACCTTGGGCTCGCTCAAGCAAGCAAAGGATCGCAGGACTACACCTGCCCTCCCGGGGGCGCCGGCGCCGCACTGGCCCTCGGCGTGTTCGACGTCGGCGACGGCGGGGCCGTCAGCCTCAGCCCCAAAGACCGCCGGACCAGCAGAGCTGCCTTGCCGCCGTAGCCTGGTCCGCCGCCGGCGACCCATACCTTCGCACCACCATCTGCAGCTGCGTCAGCTGGAACGCGATCAGCTACTCGCGCGCACAGTCTGCCGGTCGTCAAAGGTCAAATGACGTAAACGGCGGAGGCAGAATCACGTAACGTACCTGGAACTGGAAGGAGGCGCGAGGAGCATGCCGGCGTCGTCCAAGAGCCCAGGAGAAGCCCGGCGACGAGCAGCCAGGCGAGCGCAGCTGATCGCCGGTCCATGTCGGTCGTCCTCGCCGTCGGCGATCGGGCGACGACGAGCTGGCAGCTGCTGCTCTGAATTGGACAGGTAGCAGCTTAGATTTTTGGAGCTGGAAGCGTCGGGGTCCGTGTCAAATCCTCGTCAACTCGCGCTGTATATACCATCCGTCGACATGATGAGGCCGTGCGGGGCGCCGGAGCCAATCTGAAATCCAGCAGACTGCCGCTCGCTACTTGCCAGCGGTTACGGGCGCGCATCGCACGCTGCACCATTTTGCAGCTCGTGCAGGGTTTTTTAATCACGATTCTGCCGCGACGTTGGATCTGCCCCTTCCTTCTTTCTTGAGACGTTGGATCCATCTTTATACTACCTGGTGTTTCTTTATTACTACCTCTGTTTTATTTACGCCACATATTAGTTTTGATTAAAGTCAAGCTTCGTAAACTTTAACAAAATTTATAGACAAAAAATATTAACATATACAATAACAAATCAATACCGTTAGATCCATTGTTAGATTCATTATTGAATATACTCTCACATAATATGGATTTGTTATGGTAATATTTATATTCTTTTCTATAGTCTTAAGGCCTGTTTGGAGTCACTCCTGTTCTGTGACTCAGCTCCCGGAACAGCCGGAGCCGCAGTTCAAATATATGGAGCGGGGAAGGAGGTACTCCACAGATCCTCGGATTTGGCGGAGCTGGACATTTTCCTAAACAGCTCCTTAGTCAAACTTTACGAAGTTTGAGTTCAGTCAATCATAATATGCGAAGTAAATAAAAACGGAGGGTTAATAACTTTCATGAGATGAAATTTCATTTGATACATGTCATGTTATGACAGGTTGAACCAAATTTATTTTTCTAAATGTTACTTCTTCCGTTCCATAATATAAGATCGTTTTTCACAGTGATGTAATGTCAAAAACACTCATATTTTAAGGACGGAGGGAGTAACAAACTGATAATAGCTCACAACGGATTCTGAACGAATGCTCTGCCGGCATTTGGATGAGGCACACGAATTTCAGCGCAAGGAGGATAGCCAGGTCACATTTTGCAACCGGTCGTGTCTTTTGGATAACTGCACGAACGAGCCCCCTTAACACCCCCCAGGGCGGGCCCACCTCAATTCAAGGGTATTCAGTTGAATACCCATTATTGTTGCCAATAAACTAGGTATATATAGTTTATATATTGAGTATGTATAAGGAAAAATAAAACTGTACGCTCAAACTTGCTAGTTAGGTCTTTCAGCCCAAAACATCACGACTCCACGACTTGGCCTAATGGCCCAAGTGGGTGTGGCGCACGCACGCACGCATACCATCAATCTGTCGATCATCACCCCATCCGGCCCCCCCTTCAAAAAAAATCTATTGATCATTTCGCTCGCCCGCTCTACAATCAGCAGCTAGTAGGCATTGGTCCAGTTTCAAAGATGCACCCCCCACACACATACACAGATTCTGGTATAATTGCTAATTAGATTTATCAATCTTTCACTTCTGAAATTAGGGCCTCTCTTCTCATGCCAATTCTTATTTCTTAGTACAGATGAATTCATCTATCGCTGCAGGCAGGAGCACAATTTTCCTCTCGTACTGTTGAGAAAATAGTAAGTTAGTTTGAACACTTCTCTGTCAATTTAATTATAGTGAAATTATAACTTTTTTACAGTCGATTATGAATTATTTAGACACGAAAAATTCCAATTTTCCATTCAAATTTGTAATGTGAGAATGTTTCTAAATTTTGAATTTTCTACAACGAGCATTATTTTATCTATAAAGAATAGTACTCCTGTAATTTGTAAGGTTTCTTATTTGCTATTTTCTATTCTCTATATATATTTGATTTTCCAGAATATGTTGAAGAATTTTTACTTCTATATGTTGAACAATACCAAGTTATGATCAATTTGTATGAATATAATATATTATGCAATATTTTGTGTATAGTTTAAAACTAGTACTATATGCTGCTACAATCGGTTATACGCGCCAAAAAAGGGCTATAGGCTTCCAAAAAGAAATTTAAATTTTGAATACACAGTCTTAAATTCCCGGGCCCGCCCTTCCCCCCCCCCCCCCCTCCCCCCCGCCCCAAACTCACTCTCCATTTTTCGTTGGCGATTTAAGCACACCAACTCCCAACATTGTAATCTCCATTTCCTATCACTCCAATGTAGATGCTTTGAGTTACACTACTCGACGATCTTTCTATTTTGCAAAGAGATCTAGGATTTGAGGGGACAGAGCGGTTGCTCCAAGTATGGTGGTCGTCTATCCTTCTTTCATGGCACGGTGACGCTGCAACGGAGGGTAGAAGTGGGCAATGTTGTGACGGATTTGTCATCAGGGCTCGTCAGGAATCCTGGCAATGCTGTCAAGGGTTGGTGTAGTGGCCGAGACGGCGTCGCGGCCACGTCCGCACGAGGGTTTGTTGAGGTTGTGATGTGGCGGATGTGCGGGTTGACTATGCCTATTTTGGGCGGCGGTTGTGTGGGTTTTGCTGAGGGTCCATGTTGGATTTGGAAATCCATGGTGGTCACTGGTGAGATGACTACGAGATTTCTCACAGATATTTTGGATGTTGTTTTATGCATGTTGTAGGCTTGTAGCACACAGAACGTCGCCCCTGCTTAGATTACAAACATGACTGTCGCATCGATGGTCATTGTTTATGTTTGTCGAGATACTGCATGCCAACCCATTTGGGAGCAAACATGTCAATCTCAATAAGAAACCAACAAAAGTTGTAGTACCGATACAACACAGCTGTATATTTAAGGAAGCCCCTATGTCTCGCATTAAGCGAGAAGGAGGGAACCCCTCGGTGAGGGAGACACCAGTTGGGCCGGTCTATGCGCGAGGGAAACAACAGCCTCATTTTCTGTTTGTTTGTTTTTTACATTTTTATATTTTGTTTTCGCTTTCTTCTTTGACTTTTTTATACTTCCAAATATTAAAAAATATCACCAAAATAACTCTACATTAAAACATTTGAAAAATGTTGACCAAGCATCAGAAAAATGTGATATTTATATATCAAAAATGTTCATCATGTATACAAAAAATGTATAAAAATAAATGAAATGTGTATGATATAATGTAATTGCCTATTTTAAAATTTTAATGAACCATTTGTATAAATGTTGAAAAAGTGTTTTCAAAATGTTAAGCAAGTATTTGGAAAATGTTTAATGTGTATAAAAAAATGTTGACCATGTATTTTAAAATGATGAACTAATTTGCTCACGTATATTAAAATGTTAATGAAGCATTTGAGAAAAATGTTGAACAGGTAATTTAAAAAATGTTAATTGTGTATATAAAAATGTTGATCATGTAATAAAAAAATATTATTTTATTTTATCATGTATATGTATGTATATTTTAATCAAGCATTTGAAAATATTGAACGGGTATTCGAAAATTGTTAAATATGTTTAAAAAATATTGACCATGTGTAAACAAATATGTATATATTACAGTTAAAAAAATGTAAATCAAGCATCTGAAAAATATTGGTATGCAATAAAAAAATGTTGACCAAGTATTAGAAAATGGCAATCAAGCATTTAAAAAGTTTATAAGTGTGTAGGAAAAAACATGTTAAGCATGTATTAAAAAATTTAATCTTGTATTTATAAAATGCTGGCTAGCCAGAGCGCGGCTGTGCACACAAGTGGCCAGCGACTCGCAACTAACTACCAATAATGCTACATTACGGGGCTGACTAGGAAACAATCCGACGTGGATTGCCCCACCAATAGAACGTGTCCCTGTTTACGCGAGCAAGAAAACAGGACACAATAAGAAAAAGTGTTTAGGTCTCCGTCGACGAAGTCTTAGTTAAGTAGTCCCTCCCTAATAATAAAGCAGGTATCGCTTCTGGTTGTCGTACGTCGCTTTGCAGAAAAGCCCCTCGATTTTTTGATATTCAACCCGCAGTATGTTTTTAAGTTAAAAAAATGATTCATTTTACATAAACACCCCCCAATCATCACCGGGTGGCTTATCCATTCCCGTTCCCGTCCTCCACCGCCGGGCTGACGGGCGAGGAGGCGATGGAGGTTGGAGGCGAGGGAGCTCGAGGAGCCCCACGGAGGGGCCTTGTGGCCGGCGAAGCAAGGCCGAGGGGGCGGAGCGCGCGGGCGCACGGAGGCGGAGAGGGCCGGGCACGGGCAGAGAGGGCGACGCGGACGGCCGGGCCGACGCTGGGCGGCGCGGGAGAAGGCGGCACGGCGACGGGGACGGTCGGGCCGGATCGGGAAGGGGCGGCCTCGGGGATGGCCTCGACGCTGCTGTTACATATTATGTATATTCTCAATGCTTGATGTAGCCATATCTAATCCACATATGGGTACGTCTTTGAGATTTTAGACATTGTAGTGTGAGCTTTATGATTTTGTTTGTGATGAAATCATTGAAAGTTGCAGGCCTTTGTAGCTCTGATGTTCGCTCTATCTGTGGCTTGAGATAAGACTGCTACATTGTTCTTTAATTATAGGTTGCATTAACAGTGACGATGGTTTCACAAAATCAAGAATGCTAGGATAAGCACCTGCATACGTTGCTTATCATTACGGTGAATACATTATTGTGCCTTTTGTCTGTGGTCTGAAAAAACGTTACAAAATGATTTCTGCATCATACATTGTGGCACTCGAAAAGAGCACTCACATTTCCTGTTAATTTAATGATTTAAGAGATGTTTGCCTAATCTACATATACCACCTTTATGTCAAGTGGGAGGTTTTGCATCATTATTTTGTTCTCTCTAATAGCTTACTCTTTATTTCGTATTAATAGTTTTTTGAACAATCTTTGGCATCGCTATCTCACTTAAAGAAAGCATTGATATATGTGTGTCACATAAATTGTTGTACTAGGTTCTAACTGTGTAATATCATGTTTTCCCTTTTTTACTTATCAGGTTGGGTTCATGACTCGTGGTGGCAAAAAAGATGAGACCCACATTATATCTTATTGTGGGTCAAGGATAGGAAGGGACACCTTGCAGATGGAAGAGGGTGTTCTAGGGCAGTTATTGGAAGTAATGTGAAAAAAAATGTTTATTGGCATGGTCAAAAACTAAGCTTTCATGCAACCATTTTATATAAATAATCATGTAACCAGCTTATATCGGTATTTTCATAGCAATGGAGAAATAAGACACAAGTAACATGTTAAACTAAAATAATATTTTTTCTGGTATCTCAAGACTGGAAATGGACTATATAGAGAGAGGGTGAGATGGTGAGAGAAGAAGAAGAAACACAAGAGGATCCGAAATGCATATATTATACGATTGGTATTGAACGGCTAGATTAGATATGTCCCCGTAGTAGTGCGCATACATTATACAGTTGATATTCACAACTAGATTAAATATGCCCCGTAGCAACGTACGGGCTCTTTACTAGTATAACATGAAAAAGAAAAAAAACTAAAAAAACTGTTTACACGAATTTCGATGCAAGATTAACGGATTGTAGTGTCGACTAAGACTTCGATTGATTTTTACCAATTCCGTAAGAAAAAATCAGAATGGCAGCTCGGTTACCCTCGTTCCAGATTACTGATCGCGCCGCCTCGGACGGCGTCGACGTGTCCCGTCGCCTCGGACGGTCTCGGCGTGTCCAGCCGCCACGTTGACGCTTGCTCGACCGATCTGTTCAGCCTTGGGCGTGCCTGTTCCTTTGCACCGACATTAGCAGGTAAACTCAAGGCCATACATATCAAAGCTGTGTAGTATGTCATAACCAGAGTTTATAGAAAGACAAATATTTAGAAACGAAAGATACAGTTAGCTAGGTTGCGGTGGCGAGCGGCTGTGCACGCAATCGGACGCGGCCGGTCGGCGGGCATGTGTACGTGCGTTGCGCACACGGGATGCGACCAGGACGCGGGCGGTGGCCAGGCATGCGGCGGCCAACGGTGCAGGTTGCGCGCACGGGACGCGGGCTGCCGGTACGCACGCGATGGACAAGCAAGGACGCGAGCAGCAGTGCGCCAGGACGCGGGCGGTCGGCCGGCTTGCACGCGGTGGACAGCCAGGGACGCGAGCAGCGGTGCGACAGGACACGGGCGCCCGGCCGGCTTGCACGCGGTGGACAGCCAGGGACGCGAGCAGCGGTGTGCACCCGACGGCTAGGATCCCGCCGGCAGGCACGCGGACGTTGGGACGCGGGCAGGCTGCTGGCATGCCGCGGAGAGGACGTGGGCAGCCAACAAAGAGATGAGAGAGAGAAAGGAGTGTGTGACTGCAGGTGGGACCGAGTAAGAGGGCTATGACGTGGAATGGGGTGTCCGGACGTGATCGGACAGCCTCATATCGTCTTCAGATTTGAGACGAGTTTGAGGTATGTCGGTCAGTCCTGACATTAAGATACAAAATGAAGGGTCCGGTTAAATTATTTTTTTTGACAGAACACTAACCGGACGAGCATTCCAAATGTTTAGAAAAAAAATAGAAGATCCGATTGTAAATGCTCTGAGGACACGATTCCATATTCTATCTACACACCGTATAATTTAAAATTCAATTGTAACCTAACTTATACAATAATATTTGACACAACCCTAACTGATACAACGTGCCTACCTGTTTGGTACCAACATGCCAGTCTCGGTTAGAGACGTAATAAAAACTTGGAGTAATTCAAAAGTGGTGCAGATGCAGTGCACATGAATTTCTTTCGGAAACATCGAGAGTGTGTGCTCTTCAAGAACGAGATCCGCCGGTATCCGGGGCAGCAAAACAAACGGTGAATCGTGTGATAGACTATCATGAAGCTGGCTAGCAAAGTCCAACATGAGAAGACAGCTCCAGTAATTAGCACATGATCAAAGTTCAGTTCTTTTGTAGTATGTGGTTTGCTGCTAACCACGGCAATCGGTTGGTGTTTCTCGGTCAAATCGACATCGATCGAGGTGGTTTGATGTAACTAAAATGCAAAAGTCAAACGATTACCCAGCAGCACCACTAGAAAAGCCTTGCACGAGCAGCGATATACTTCGCGTAGTTAACGGGGCAGCAAACCACCGTAGGCGGCACCAACCTCTTCTGGTAAACCCGAGAATGGTTATTAAAAAAACGGATGAAATGGTTCGGTTTTTACTTTGGATTTGATTGGTTTAGGTTTTATTGGATTGAGATGGTTTTGGTTTCGATATGTGGAGAGGTCAATTTAGATATAGTTGGTTATGGTTTACCAGCAAATTGTACCTCTCGCGAAAAAAAAACGTTCTTTTTGCAAAAAAATAACATTTTTCATAAAAAAACTAAGAAAGACTGGTAAAAAACCGAAACATAAAACCCCCGGAAAAAGTCAATCCAAAAGCCAAAAACGCGTGCAAAAAATAAAAAATAAAATCTTAAGAAAACGCTCAGAACACTATATATGACGATGGTTAAGAACGCACTAAATGGCTGCGCGTGAGAGTGATCGTTGGGAGGCACCCGAAAAAATGCTTCCTAACTAGTTTTTTTTATGGTTGCTCCCTGGCTAACTGGTTGCTCCCAGCTTTATGTCATTGTGTTCATGGCCTAGATACTAGTGGGCCTTTAATCAATAACTCGGCCGTTTAGAAGCCGATGGGCCAGAAAATAATTTGTTAGCCAGTTGCATAATGCTGTTTGAGATTAACCAGGGCAGCGGCCAAGATAATTGTGTTTAGTTTAGTACTCTTTTTTAAAGAAATATAAGACGTTTTAGTCACTACTATTTCCTTATAGAAAAAGTAACATATAAATATGGGCATGTCCAACTCTCATCTAGATGAGATTTAACCAAGTTACATCTAACCCCTACACCATTTGATTTTGATGGAGATTTGTGCAGGTTTATTATTTTTATTTTTTGTTTGGTTACTCAAATGATGTGTAGGAGTTAGATGAGACTTTATTATTTCTCATCTAGATGAGATTAGTAAATCCGTATATATACATATATACATACATACATACATATGTTTGCTACCAAACATTTGTATATATAGGGAAAATACATCCTTTGACCGGGTGTAGTTACTCTCATGTCTTATATACTATCATGTGGTAGTATATATACTACTTTATTATTTTTAGTATGTTCATATATTATATCTAAGATACTCCAAAGTGAATTCTATGAAAAAAATTGCAAGTTGACTCCTATTTTTATTATATTTATAAAATACGTACATATTTGTACGAAAAAAGTATATGCTCAAAATATGAGACATACTACCAAAATTTTCGTATATATACTACCTAAATATTCTTATATACTACATACTACGTGTACATACACTTCAGATGATAGATACTACCTATAGCATACGAAACAAAAGTGGGAGTAACTACACCCGGTCGTACCAAATATATATATATAGAGAGAGAGACACCCCAGGGAAGACGAGTATATAATTGAAGGGTAGAGCAACTTTAAGGCTGGCCATAGTGGAGGTATATACTGGCCATAGACGAGTATATACTAGCGTGAAAAAATGTCTTACATTATGAGACGGAGAGAGTATCATATATTTGAGACTAGCAAACATGCTTATGTGACATATAATTAAAGAAGAGAGAGAGGCAAAAGTAACATAGGTAGATACCGTATCATATGTTAAATGATATACTACTATGTATCTTGCATGTTAATAAATAAGATCACTTATGATACTAGTTTATAATACTATGCATTATGGAGGTAGTATTATAAAATAGTATCGTATGCATGATACTACTATATGATACTCCTATTATGAGTAGCCTAAAACACAAATTGCAACCACACATTTCCAGAGTTTTGAGCTCGATGATGACAGCGGACAAACCATGCAAGTTGACAAACGCACGGCACGGATACACATGTACTTTGGTATGTGCAGCCAAGCATCGATCGCTGCCTCCATGCATGGCCACCGGTTGTGTTTGTCAAGATACCATATGCCGAGCTGTTCGGTGGCAACATGTCGGTACAGTGGAGCTTCGGCCTCATCAGCCACCTATATATACGAACAGCTTCGACGATGTTCTGCACTTGGACAGATAACAAGCACTAGCTCCTCAGTAGGCAACTGCACACTCGTCATGTACTGCAAGAAGATGGTCACCTCCATGCTTGTGGTCGCCTTCCTACTGTGCTCATGTGCAATGCCCGTCGGAGCATCGCGCTACACCGTTGGCACGGGCGGCGAAGTGAAGGCGCCGAGTGCGACGGAGGGAGCCGATGGTGGCCGTGTTGTCACTGGTCCCGTAAGATGCAACGCTGACGAGTACTTTCCGTCGAGGTGGCACACGTGCACAACCCTGCTGCTTGACGTGTTCTAGCCAGCCGATGCTTTTGGCCAACACACACACAGACAACGCAACCAAGCAGGCACTGAGGCAGGTGGATTGATTCTAGCTACGGCAGCTAGCTAGCTTGAACGAGTCGCCGACTACTCAACGCACGAGAGAATACGAGACGATTTGATGGCTAATAGGTGCGTGTCGCACCTATGTTTCGTTTGTATTGCTTTGATCTTCGTTGTGTGTTATTGTTACATGGGGTATACATGTATATATATACTGCTAGACATAGCCTACTGCTAATCCTACTCGGTGTAGTACTACTAATCCTACTCGGTTTGCAATACTAACCAAACTAGGACACACATTACAACTAGATTAATTACTACATTCACCTCCTTAATCTGGTTGCTTTGTCTCCATTGCTTGCACTCCGATTTTCTTCCTCATCTCGATGAACTTCTGTCGACCGAGGGACTTGGTGAAAATATCGGCAAGCTGGTCCTTCGTGTTCACGTGCTGAACTTCGATCATCCCTTCCTCAATGCATTCCCGGATGTGGTGGAACCGAGTGTCTATGTGCTTGCTCCTTTCGTGATGAACCGGATTTTTGCACAATGCGATTGCAGCTTGGTTGTCGATCTTCAATGACACCTTCTGCACCTCCCGCTTCGTAAGAATAGCTAGGAGTCTTCTCAGCCACACTGCTTGACAAGCTGCCGTGCTTGTCGCTATGTATTCTGCCTCGCATGAAGACAGTGCCACCACCTTTTGCTTCTGAGAATTCCAGCTAATCGGATTCGGACCAAGGTAGAATACCATGCCCGTTGTGCTCTTCCGGTCATCCACATCACCTGCCATGTCACTATCTGAATATCCACGAAGGATCAATCCTTCCTTTCCCTTTCTGTACGTGCAGCCAAGATTAATAGTGCCTTTCACATAGTGCAAGATTTGATTGACCGCGCTCATGTGTTCGGTTGTCGGATTCTCCATGAAACGACTCACGATCCCGACTGAATAAGCCAAGTCAGGTCGGGTGTGCACCAAGTATCTTAGGCTGCCCACAATGCTTCGATACATTGTGGTGTCCACCGGCGGATTTGAGCTACGCTTGCTCAACTTGTGACGTTGGTCCATTGGAACTTGTGTCTCGTAGCAATCTGACATGCCACACTTTTCCAATAACTTGACCGCATAAGCCGATTGACATAGGGAAATCTCACTGGAGCTTTGCTTTACTTCGATGCCCAAGTAATAGCTGAGTAATCCCAGATCGCTCATGCTAAACTTGTTCTTCATTTGCGCCTTGAAACGTTCAATTTCTTGTACGCTATCTCCGGTGATAATCAGATCGTCGACATAAACTCCAACTAGCAGGTTTGAGCCTTTGGAGTTCTTTGTATAGACTGCGTGCTCGAGGGGACATCTCTTGAATCCGAGCGAGACCAAACTTCGGTCTAACTTTGAGTTCCAAGCTCTTGGTGCTTGCTTCAACCCGTAAAGTGCCTTCTTGAGCTTGTAAACTTTCCCTTCTTCGCCTTTCTTCTCGTAGCCGAGGGGTTGTTCTACGTACACTTCTTCTGTGAGATCACCGTTGAGAAAAGCGGATTTAACATCCATATGATGAACCTTCCAATCCTCTTGTGCTGCCAAAGCTAGGAGCATTCTCACAGTCTCGAGTCGAGCAACCGGTGCAAACACCTCATCGTAGTCAACTCCTTGACGTTGTACATAGCCCTTTGCAACGAGTCTTGCTTTGTACTTCACAATAGCACCCTGTGTGTCCTTCTTTAACTTGTAAACCCACTTCAAACCGATGCCCTTTTGGTTCGGAGGTCGGGTTACCAAAGTCCACGTGTCATTGCTCTCAATCGCCTTCATCTCATCATCCATGGCGTGCATCCAGCTAGGACTTTTCCTTGCCTCTACGAAGTTCGACGGCTCCTCAACTCCGAGCAGACATAGTCCGGAGTACTCGAGTGTAACTGGCTTTGTGTACTTGTAGACTTTCTTGAGGGTCTTGTAGCGGCGAGGCCCGGAGGAGTCCGTTGTGGCTTGCGAAGGAGGAGACACAAATTGTGTCGGTGTTGATGCACTTGAGGAAGACGGCTGAGTCTCGGGCGTGTCATCGACATCCGTGTCATCGACGTAGTCGTTGTGACCGTGACCATCATCTTGATTGTCGTTGTCACTATGCGCCTCGTTGTCGATGTCGTCGCCGAGATCTCCGCTTGTGTCGTGCACGTCGTTGTCGCTATCACTTTGCGACCCATGTGCGCCGTCATCGGTGTTGGCACCATGATGATCACTACCATTGTGGTCACCTTGGTTGGGCGTCTTGCCAACCACCTGGACGTCTTCCCCTGCATCATCATCGGGAAACTCAACTGTGAATATGTTACCGTTTGGAGCATCGTTGGCTGCTGCGCTCCAATTCCACGCTTTGTTTTCTTCAAACACGACGTCGTGTGAAATCCGTAGACGTTTGGTTTGTGGATCATAGAAGCAGTATGCCTTGGTGCTACGATCGACAAGCTTTGAGAGATGCGGCTCCGCCGTCTTCACATGCGCCACGCACCCGAACGTCCGTAGATGAGACACATTCGGCTTGCGTCCGTAAATTGCTTCATACGGAGTCTTGCCAATCACCGCCTTCGTTGGAGCCCGATTGAGAAGATAGACCGCCGTCGAGACAGCTTCTCCCCAAAAAGTCCCCGGCAGGTTCTTGCTCTTGAGTAAACTCCTTGCCATGTCAACGACGGTTCGATTGCGCCTTTCAACAACCCCGTTCTGCTGCGGCGTATAAGGTGCCGTGAGGAACCTTTTTATGCCAATCTTCTGGCAGTAGTCGTTGAACTCGTTCGACGTAAACTCTCCGCCGTGATCTGTCTGTAGAGCGTGAACCTTCAACTTGTGTTCCATCTCCGTTGCAGCCTTTAGCTTCTTGAACGCTTCAAACGCCTCATCTTTAGATCGTAGGAGAACGACCCACATATATCTCGAGTAGTCATCTACCACAAGGAAGAAGTACTTCTTTCCTGCGTGAGTTGCCGGGGTGATAGGGCCACATAGATCACCATGGAGCAGCTCGAGTGCATCACTTGCACGATAGGTAGACTGAGCAGGGAACGGCCTGCAGTGCTGTTTTCCAACCAAGCACCCGTCACATACTCGATCAACATGGTCGATAAATGGCATCCCGGATACCATCTCCATCTTTGACATCTTCTTCAAGGTGTAGAAGTTAACGTGTCCAAATCTAGCATGCCATAACCACGAATCATCATCACTCTTAGCGAGCCAACATTCCGGTTGAGATTGATCAAGGTTGAGGATATAGAGTCTGTTCCATGTGCGATTAACACGGGCCAGCACGTTTCGGAGGTTGTCGAAGATCGTCATCACTCCGTTCTCGATATTCACCTTGCATCCATTCTCGTCAAGCTTCCCGATAGAGATGATGTTGTTGCGAAGCCGTGGGATGTAGTACACTCCGGTGAGTATGCGATGTTCACCTGTGAGACCCTCGAAGAGGACAGATCCTTGCCCGCAAATCTCCACAGCTGAACCATCACCGAACTTGACCGAGCCTTCAACATCGTATTCCAGCTCGAGGAATTTCTCCTTGCACCCCGTCATGTGGTTACTGGCACCCGTGTCGAGATACCACCACATGTTCTGATCCCCGGATAGCTTTGGTGTCACTTTCTTCTCATGAAGTAGCACCTTCCGGCTTGGTTTCACAACCACCGTTTCAGCGAGATCACAAACTTCGGCCATCAGAAGACCTGGACCTTCGCCTTCTTGCTTCGCCAAATTTTCCTTGATCTCCCGCTTGTTAGGCTTCGGACAATCCTTTGCAAAGTGACCCATCTCGTTGCAGTTATAGCACTTGACCTCGGATAAATCCAAGTTCCGTGGCTTTCGCCCTTTAGATTGGTCCGCCTTACCACGACCTTGTGGCTTGCCTTTGCCTTTGCCTTTTCCGGTTTGTCCGTCGCGCTTCGCGTTGCTTGAGCTTTCGCTACCGTCACGCCTTCCTTTGCTACTTGGGGCCTCCCAATCTGTGCGCGAGTACATGAGTTGGTCACTACCTCCTCCTTTGCCTTTCCGACAGCCACGAGCATTCTCTTCCCACGTTCGCAGGCGTCCGATCGCCTCCGTTATGGTCATGTCGTCGATGTCGTAAAGCTGCTCGAGCGTGCCGATGATGTATGTGAATTTGTCAGTCACCGAACTGAAAAATTTCTCCACAATCTCGGTCTCCTCGAGCTTTGCACCAAGCGCACGGATCTCTCCCACCAGAGTAGTAAGACGCATGGCATAGTCGTTCACCGATTCAGTTTCCTCCATCTGCAACTTGTGAAATTGGCACTTCAGCACTTGTGCCCGAGCCTTGGTGACGCGATCTTCTCCTATCCTCATCTCCTTGAGTGCGTTCCACGCCTCTTTTGCCGTCTCGAACTCCGCCAATGTCATCAACACGGAATCCGGCACAGACTGGGCTATGACGGCCATGGCACCTTCGTCGCACTCCTCGTCGACGTCGTCGTCCGTGATTGCCTGCCACACTCGAAGAGTTCGGAGAATAATCTTCATCTTCACCGCCCACACGCCATAGTTGGCGTCGGTGAGCATCGGGTACTGGATGGGGATGTTGCGATGCGCCTGGACGTTGGCGCTACCCGCTCCACCACTGGTTGCTGACTTGCCGCCCTTCTTCACCTTGTCGCCGTTCTTGTTCACCTTGGAACCGTCTTTGCCGGACTTGACCGACTCAGCGTCGCTGTCCGTCATCGTAGATCGTAGATCGTCGAGGCTCTGATACCAATTGTTGGCACTGGTCCCGTACGATGCAACGCCGACGAGTACTTTCCGTCGAGGTGGCACACGTGCACAACCCTACTGCTTGACGTGTTCTAGCCAGCCGATGCTTTTGGCCAACACACACACAGACAACGCAACCAAGCAGGCACTGAGGCAGGTGGATTGATTCTAGCTACGGCAGCTAGCTAGCTTGAACGAGTCGCCGGCTACTCAGCGCACGAGAGAATACGAGGCGATTTGATGGCTAATAGGTGCGTGTCGCACCTATGTTTCGTTTGTATTGCTTTGATCTTCGTTGTGTGTTATTGTTACATGGGGTATACATGTATATATATACTACTAGACATAGCCTACTGCTAATCCTACTCGGTTTGCAATACTAACCAAACTAGGACACACATTACAACTAGATTAATTACTACAGGCCGGAGATCTGTGGCGAGGGGAGCGAGGTCGCTGGGGCAGAGGGTGCCGGCGAAGGCACCCCCTCCGCCGAAGCCCAACAAGTCGACGGGGGCGAAGCCTACGCGGCCGCCGGCGCCACCCCCGCCATGCACTCCGGTGGCAGACGGTAGATTCGGTTGATGTGTTGCTTTAAGTTTTAATTACCGTGACCCCTCATGTTTGCGCCGCTGCCGTGGACGTCGTTGCGGCCACGCGCTCATCGCCTTGTATGTGTGTGTTTCTTCGCGATCTCTCTGAATGAAGTCAGTAAACCGAGGACCTATCAAGCCGCAGCGATTTTCTGAACTGTTGGTCTAGACCCAACGGCTAAACCTCTGTACAAACCTCTGTTCATGCAGACACTTCGCCCGTTCTACAACGCGTCGGCAGGAACGACCAAACGCGCGAACAAGAGCATAGACCTTATAAATTCGGCCTTTCAAACGTTCATGAATGTATATCGAACGTATCCGTAAACACCCACTAGTCACGTTTTAAATAATGCATTCTACATTTGGATACCTCAAATATCATATTTCAAATCCATACAATTCATAAAATTACTACGTCGATACATTACACACATCGTTCGATTACTCCAGCACTACTAACATGTCATCGGACTATCAAAATTTGAAATGTTTGGCTATGGTGGAGATTATCCAAGGCTGCCCTTGCCTTTCTCGGCGCCCTTGCCGTCCTTATCATGAAAATACCGGTCGAAGACGCAATACAGATCAAGCTGGATCTGCTTGTCGCCGGAGCTGTCCTTTCTGTCGATCACCTCCTTCTCCTCCTTTGGTGACAGTCCGACCATTTCATAGACCTCCCGATTTTGCTCACGTGCGAGGACACGCGTGTTCCTACGCTATTGTTTCTACAAAATGCAGGCGCAAATGGCTTCCTTCTTTACGGCTGCCCACTCCACCGCATCAGCCGCCTCTGCCTCCACCATTTCCTCCGCGAGAAAGGCCTCGGCGATCCTTATCCTCTCCTTCTCACGGGGGGCAGCCTGTTCCTGATGGGACTCGAAGTCCGCCAGCCGGGACATGGATGATCCCGCCCTAGAGGAACCGAGCGCCTTTGCGCGGATGCTATAGAGTCACGACGGATAAGTCCTGCCGTCTGCCGAGCCCTGTTCTTGTGGAAGCGGCAGAGTGCAAAGCGAACCGCCATTGCCTCCTCCACTCTGCACGGTACGACCCCCCAGTTGATGGATCCGGATTGGTCAGAGTCGGATCCGCTGCCCTCCATGACGTAGAATACTGGAAATCGCCGGAGGTGAGGTAAGGTGGCGGGTGGGAGTAGAGTGAAATGGCTAGGGTTTGGTCCGGCCAACGAATGAGGACAAATATATGTAAGGAAGATGCAGGCCAACGCGGACCAATGCAGGCCAGTCAGACGTGTCGGGGCACTCTCGGGCTTTACCATGTCCACTCATATTTGAGCTAGATATGGGAGGCGTCGGTCAGTTCAGACGTTTAAGACCTATTTAAAAGATTCGTTTGGATCAATTCTTTGTGATCGGTTAGTAAGCGAACGTCTTGCCTAAACATTTAAGATATGTTTAAAAGTTCCGGCTATAAATGCTCTAACTATGCTATGAAAATGCAAAGTGCAACACACATACCCATGCACGGACGCATGCACTATACGATGTATTCGTGCATGCATGAAGTTTAAATATGCATGCTGCTGGCTCGATGATACGTTTCGATGAATCTCAACGAATCTAGAGCTTTATACATGTGCACGTAACGATGCGTATCAATTTTCTTTTAGAAGACTAGCAAACGAGTTCGTGCGTTGTAACAGATGGAAAAAACACACACAACCTAACGTAGCAAGAGCATCTACAGTCAAATCCTTCATACTCTCCTTAAACGTCCGGACAGCCGCCCCGGTCACTGTCCGGCCACGAAAAAGCGATCGGACGCGCTCGGGTCACGGACGATATGAGGAAGATACGAGGCGTCACGGATGCGCTCGGGCACGCCCGATCAGTTCGTCACGTAGGACGCGACCCCGTCCGGATCACCTTTTCTCTTTCTTTATTCATTCTTTTTTCTCTCTCTCTTTTTCTGCAACAATCACATACAAGTGACCGGACATATGAGGAAAAATATGAGAGACACGACTGCACGAACGAAAAAATAAGAGTTCAAAACGAACACGTCCGGTCACTGACTGGACATGTCCGCGGACGTTTGAGGGCCCGAATTTGCAAGTCGTGGCTGAAGATTCTCTAAGCATGACTCGATACTTCAGTAGGTCCATGTCCTTTATTTAATACGTGATATTTTATCTGTGTTTCTATTTACTAGATGACCCATTACGCCCACGATGCAAAAAGCATTGACGAATCAAGCATTGTAAGCATGTATATGTAACAGTATAATAGATATACTTTTATCTGATTACATGTCATCATGATTCATCGAAAGGAAATAATGACATTACTTGATAACAGCATATCATAAGCAAATATAATTTGATTGCTAACATAGTGTTCTAAGAAAACCCAGTACTGATACACAGCGTCCTAAGAAGTTTACCATGAACATAAGCAGATAGCAATTTAGTCCTGGTACATATATTGGTATAAGAAGTTGACAATGAGTGCAGCGTTTTGGTGCTCAGGCTCATTTACACCAGAAAAAATCAAAAAAATACTTAAAAAATTCAAAAAAATCCGATTTTTTTGGGTCGTAGATAATTTGATGCGTAAGGTCCGTTCCAATTTTTGTATCATTTGAAGATCTGAGAAGCTCTTGACAAAAATGACAAATCGGGTCAAAACACTGCATGAACAGTAAACTTTTTTAGAGACTCCGAATTTGTCTTTTTTGCAGAGATCTGCTCAGATGTTCAAATGATACAAAAATGGAACGAACCTCACGCATAAAAATATCTATCGCCCAAAAACAATTTGGAATATTTTGAATCTTTTTAGTATTTGTTTTGATTTTTTTACTCAGCGGGGGTGTAGATGAGCCTGGGTCAGGAATGGATTTTCCGTTGACAATAGAATATTTATAATGAGCATAGTACATAGCAAGTAGGCATCATGTAGATGGTTGTGGTTATGAAATGATGTTCATCAGGTAGAACCATCGCTGCAGGTACCATCGACATTGAAATTGACTTCGTTGCCTAAGCAACTCGGCACGTTGTCATTGCCTAAAGCAGAAATTCCTTTGATATCATTGTCGAGGCTTCAATGATACTTGTTTGTCTTCTGGAGAACTTCTTCTGATTGTAAAGTTGCATCATTAAGACAATCAAAACTATATTTGACATGTGACAAAATATGATTCAAATCATGGTCTTGGGGTGTTGTTCCTACCATGAAGTTGGTCTCTATTATACGGTATAGTTCTTTCGCTGCCATGTTATCTTCATGTAGAGTGCTGCACCAGTTGTTGCTGAAAAAGTCTATTATCCCATCTTTCTCTTTGTGTTGGTGCTTCAGGGAATCATATTTTTGCTGAATCAGCTATAGTTTATCATAGTTGAAGTCTTGCAGGACCTTACTGTAGGTGCCTTTCATGTACTTGAGAGCTTCATTTGCCTGTTGATCTTAAGCCTCATCGAGTTTTCCGTATACATAGGTTGATATAGGTTTCCTTGGAGATACAATGGTGCGTGATAAGGTGGTGTAGGTCTGTAGGAAGTGATTATTTTGACAAGTCCACGCAAGAGCAAATGCTAGTTAAACATCAGCCAAACAGAATTAATTTCCTATCAGCACAATAGGTTCACCACATCTTAGGTTGTGTAAGTAGCAAGTGTTCATAAATGGAAACAAAATTTTAGGAAATCATTGATACAATGGAGTAACTGGCGTAGTAAATAAATTTGCTGTCAAGGAAATTCACATTCGACGATTATTTTCAATTAGGAGGTTTTGCATTTTTAGAAGTTTCTGTTTCATGTATTTTTGAGCGCAGCTCCTGGTTTATTTCTCGGATTCCCCTTGATTCTGTTCTTGTGTGTATTGTTTTGTTGGCTATGGCTTCTACTTGTGCTGTTAGAGTTAACTGGAAGAGGGTGCAGAGGTTAAATCTGCCGAGTAATCATGTGAGGATCTGACCTAGTGGTGACCCAATTTCTTTATTCCATGGCCAATAGAGCTGCAACTACTAAACCACACCTTTTTCTAAGATGTCTTTCACAACATCAATATAAATATACATGACCCAGCCATGATTTAAAAAGCAAGCAGCAGGCTAATAATAGGGTCATATAGGAGTCATATCAGTTTTCATATAAGTAAATATGGATGTCGGATTCGTAATAGGTTAACAGTACGTACACAAGCCAACTGAGACTATGAGTTGGTAATATAGGATTCATATCAGTTTTCTATGCTAATCCAGACACGTATAATTTACATACTACAATTTACAATTTGACAACTGAAATGGCTGCTCCAATGGTTGCGCATATATTCTATAATAAGTGAAGTTGCCAAAGTAAAGTGTCAATCATACCAAGAACGTTGGTTGTGAAATTCACTGACCGCATCTCTTCTCTGCAAAAGGAACATAGTGCAAATAAGGATAATTCAGTAGTAGTATTTCATATTATTTTTGAGAAACTTGCTTTAGTTACCTTGGGTAGAAATACATGTGCAAGGGAGGTGACATGCCACAGCATGAGCTTTCATTTTATAGAACAATCCAGAAGTAATAATACAAAAGTTCATATTAGCCTTGACTAAACTGCATATCAACCATAGATTTTGTTCAACCATTAACTATACAGCCCGTGCATTGCTCCTGCTATTTTTTCACTGTAAACTCACTTCACTTTTTGCAATTTGTGAAGAATGTGAAGCTTTTTCACTCTAGTATCCAAAATCCCGTATAAGACAGCAGCAACCACAGGAGCCGTGTTGTATAAAAGAGTTTCCAGATTCAGAAATTGCCACTCAGAGGTGAGAATCAGATATTTAACAGAGAACATCTCATTCATAAATAGGAATTTTTATTTAGAGACAGCTCCACCTACTGCTCATGTTCATTTGTAGACATCAACAAGTCAAAGAAGATGACAAAACATAGCAATCGCTACTAACTGAAGAACGCAGGATGGAACTGAACAAAATGACACTATTGTGTTTCTAGCATACAGAATTACAGGATTAAACATTTGCTTCTAGCGCAGAAAAACAGTACTCTTTAAACATAAGATAATTGCCTAATTTTCTACGGAACTTGTGCTTTGGCTGTTGATGCCTTTCTTCGCATTAGATAAGTCTACAATTACATAATACAATCTTATGAATGAAAATATACCATTTTCATCCTTTTTCAGTTTTTCTTTATTGTTCATCTTCCAGCGACAATTATTTTTCTCCAAAGCAAGAGCACAGTCGTCTTCCCAACCCGGCACAAATGAAGAGCTCTGCCCATCTAAACACATAGAAATTGTAAAAGGCAAGTCTGACCATGAATTATTCTGTAGTCCAAATCACCACCGATGCTATGGACCACAACAATTTGTGAAACGGTAGCATCTAATTATCACAAGTACGAATTGAACCGCGAATGCAATGGATAAAATGAAGTACTGTGTATATGTCCAATAAAAGTACTTAAGTGTGCAAGGCTTGTCTAGAAAAATACATCTAACAGAAACACGCAAGAGTTTAGACATACATGATTGCATTTACTATGTCCGAGTAAATATGTTTCAGAAACCATAAACTGAAGAACACGGTCCAAATTAGTACTAAGAAACAACAGTTAAAATTTGTACAATTGGTAGATAATGCAAGAGACAACCACGTAGTGTCACCTCAAATATTCACTAACATGTTCATGGCATCATGAGTGGAATAAGTTGGATAAAAAAATGATAGCTTTTTTTTACATGATCTGTTGTAGTGACCGCGGCAGAAAGAATCACTTAATTTCTGACTCACTGTAAATGAAAGAGAACTTTCTTGCATTAAGTTTTTCTGAACAGTCTCTTGCATTAAGTAGGTGAGGGGGAAAAACAGAAAATGAGTTTAGTCACTGGAGTTGTACATGAAGACGGAAGACCAAAGTTTAGTTTTCATGCAAGTAGTATTAGGTACAATTTTTCAGAGATTGCGAAGCAGGTAAGGAAGTATCAAACATGTGCAACTCACGTGTAGCCTAATATAAGCTAGTTCGTCTAGGTATCTATAGAATCAAATTTAACAGCACATAGCAATTCCATATTTTTAATGTACAAGACCAAATTATGTTTTGCATATAACTGTATCTTAGTGCTGAGGAAATCAAATAGCAAGGACTAATAAGACGAGAATTTACCTGCCATGGCGTAGAATGGAGGAGCTGATTGGTTTAAGCAGCATGGCGGTAGAAACCAGCAGAATCTATCGATGGCACGAAGGCTGCTATTGCATACAATAGAAATCAACACAAGTCAGTAAAAAATCAAGAGAAGTGGACAACAGAAATCAGCAGCCCATCACCTGCATTCTAGAACGTACTTTCAACAACTATCATATTGTAAAACAACAAGGCACATCAGCCATCAACTTGAATTCTGCAAGGCTCCTGAATTTATTTGGCCGCCGGTACACTAACTCCTGGAATCAACTTTTCTTTCCCTGAACTTGGTGAATCTTTGTCTTGTGTGCATGAGGACTCTGCAAATGCCAAATGGTATGAGAACAATCAGAATTAGTTAATGTAAAAGGGAGGTCATTGTATTTACTTATCTGAAAGTGTTGTATATGATAAAATCAAAATACCCGGAAGCCTAAAAGTGATCCAAAAATTTGAACAGGTTGCTGTTTATGCAAGCAGTAATATGCTTTAATCAATATATATCATCCGAACTAACAATGCCCAGAAATTTGTCCAAAGGTTAATAGCCAACTACTCTCGTGGACCATAAGCCTGAGGGAAAACTATGTGTTTTTGTCCCCATAAATCAAGACACAACATGTTCAGGGCCAAAAATGTTGACCAAAATAAACCGGTAACAAGCCTATTTAAATTCATGACAGGTGCAGCTCAGGGTGGACACGGTCCGGTCCGGTCCGGTCCCTGACCGAGCCGACGTCTGGACCGGCCGCCGACGGACCGGACCGGACCGGACCGAGCACTGCAGCGGTCCTCTTTTCCTGGTCCGGACCGGTAAAGGTAAAGGCCGGGCCGGACCTAGAGGACCGGTGGCGGCGGCGAGGTCATGACTACGGCAGCAGCGAGAGACGACTCCGACGAGCTTCTGGACATGGTGGAGAGACGGCTGCATGGTCGAGAACGGCAACAGTTCACACATGGGAGCAACGGGACGTGGTGGCGTCGGCCGGGACGCGAGTGTTAGACACTTTCCATTACATGCAAGCAATTTAACGCGTGAATGAGCCTGCGATTTTGTGCGTGCCGGACTTTCCGCGATTAGAGGAACAATTTTTACGTGGAGTTAGTCGTGGGATTACGCCGTAATTAACGGATCGAACCTCATTTCTCTTATTTCTATTTTCTGTTAGACGGTAAAAAAGGAAAGGAAAGCGGCCAACGATTTCTCTGTGCAACGATCACCCCCGCTTACAACCAGTTTTGTTGTGGACTGAAGATTCTGACGAAACTGAACCACGACAAGTTTAACACGGAAACTAAAGATTCTGACGAAACTGAACCACGACGAGTTTAACACTTACTGTCGTGCTCCTGTGCTGCTTGGTAGCGAGCGTGCGTTTCCAACTTGTCTGCCGGTTCCCCATATTATTCCTGGGCTGATGATGCATGAATGGGCAGCGTGCGTCCTTGTGCAGCTCGCCATGGCCACCGTGATTGTGTGGTCACGAACGCAACCTAACATCAAGGGGAGAGGCGCAAGGAGACCATCCCGTGGGCACGCAGGAGGAAGGTCGAACCCTCTTTACTGGTACAGGTAGTCGGGGACGCAACAACGGCGACCAATTTGACGGCGGCAGACGACGGCCGTGACGACGAATTTGATGCGTGTGTCGTCTATGCAGTGATCTCGACTAATTTATTGCGCAGGGAGGACGATGCCGATGCGGGCGTGCTCGGAGACATGGTGGTTCACCGGAGGGTCGCTGGTGGCTGTGACGATGAAAAATACGGCGGCGGTGACTGTTTTCTCTTCTCGGTCCGCTCAGTCGGCTCGGTGAAAATCAGTACCGGACCGACAGTTATCGGGCCGTTATTCAGGGACCGGACCGCCTCTTTTCGTCAACGGGCCAGGACCGACTGGTCCGGTCCTTAGCGGGCCACGAGCGGGCCTAAAAGCTTGCTCGCTACGTCCACCCTGAGGTGCAGCCTCCTAGCTTAACAAATATATAATGGCAGTTCTAGATGGTACTTAACATAAAGCAGCGGCAACCTCATATACTCAACGGACAACATCAACCTGTAAAGAAAATGTGAACCAAACTAAAGTGGGATTGTGTTGGAAATATGAGCAATTTACCATATGATTTTATTAATAAGAAAAATAAATAAAACATCATGGAAAACATGACTATTATAGTAGAGATGAAACAAGTCATGTTATCTAAAAGAAAGAAGGCAAATAGCATGCGCACATGTGAAGGAGAACAAAACATATGTGGAACAGAGGCCAGTGCAAGAAAAACTAGAGCAGGAAACTGAAGCATGATCTTAGACAGAGAAAACACGAGGACGTACGGAACAACGGCAGAAGCCCCGGTCTTGGGGTCGGTGTCGTCGCCAACCATGTCGTTGAAGAGGTCGTCGACGTCGGGAAAGAAGTCATCGTTGAGGAAGTGGTCGTCGGTGTCCGGAGCGTCCATGATGAACCGGTCAGTAATCACGCAGAGCGCTCCCCAAAAACGTTATCACCCTTCTCCCGTACAGGACTCAAAGAGGTGCGATTTCGGAGGCCTACTGTCCCGACCTGCGGTGCACGTCGCAAGCTGAGATGGAGAAGATCGTAGCAGCTCAGTGTTTGGAACTCGGTGGCGAGAGGGAGATGATCTTCTGGTGTCTCTCTGGAGAGGAGCGACCTCTCTTTTATAGGCACATGAGAAGGAGGCGAATAGGCTGCGCCAGGAGCTGAAGGGAAAGAGGGAGATGAAACGAAAAGGTAGCAGCCGAAGGGTGCAGTGTTCGTATTCAATATCCACTATAGCAAAAACTTTCAGCTTCTGAGTGACCTTTCGTATACCAATCGTGCGCAGCAAAAAATATAGACAACGGCTCATTCCCACAACCCGCGGCGCGTCGTGACGAGGCGTGGCGGGCGGCGGCGGAGGAGCGCGCGTGTATGATTCTCTTGTTCTCATGCTCATACATGTGGGGAAACATCCTCCCTTATAAGGAGGTCCAACTCCCACCAAACTAGCAATGTGGGACTAAACTTTGATTCCACCTCTTGCCATGCACGAATGGGCTGTGTGGACCTCTAGGATTTATTAGAAATTTCTGAAATAGCTATTGGGCTGGCCCAAAATCGATTAAATTCCAGCAATCCCCCACCAGATCCCAGAGGCACACAAAATTTGTCTTTGGTTCCAAAACACTGTTTTATATACCGGTACTACAGTGAAGACTGTTAAGTTGAACTTCCACCTAACACTCTATGCTACACTAGTAAGCAACTTGAACAGTGGACTGGGCCTTGAACTGCAAGTTTTCTGCAATCTAGCTTCACACAAAGCCTTGACTGATACTAGGCTACCGTGGGTCTTCCCCGCGGGTGGAGCTTATGCGTCATATTCCGAGACCTTTCATGAGTTTATTAGAGAGCACCCTACTCTCATAGATTGCGACGTTTAACAATCAGACTCATATATGTGTGTTTTTCAAAAGATGTTCTGCAGGACAACATCTCTACTAAATAAGCCACTCAGAACACATTAAGATATACATCAACCTGCCATGCAGATTAGGAGAGTACTGCATTTTCATGGAGTGGTATTAAATAGTAAGGATACTCTCCTCTCAGTTGACCAACAACTTGTCTTCCACATTTAATTTACGGGATCTCCGATCACATAGATTAGGTTATCACTGTGAACAACTCATATTGCGAGTCTCATACCCATCTCCTTCGATGCATTATCTATCACATTACGTGATAGACCCTTAGTAAAAGGATCTGCCAGATTTTTAGACGTTTGGATATAATCCAATGCAATAACTTCGGAGTTTCTCATTTTCCTGACAAACTTTAACCTTCTCTGAACATGTCTTGATGACTTCATGTTATCTTTTGAACTACTCACTTTCGTGATCACGGTTTGATTGTCATAGTTCATAAGGATACCTGGTACAGGTTTCTCAACAACCGGCAAGTCATTCAAGAGCCGACGAAGCCAATCTGCTTCGACCGTAGCTGTATCTAGTGCTGTGAGTTCTGCTTCCATTGTTGACCTCGTTAAGATGGTCTGCTTGCAAGACTTCCAAGAAATAGCGCCACCCCCATGAGTGAATACATATCCGCTCGTGGCCTTTATCTCATCAGCATCTGAGATCCAGTTTGAGTCACTATACCCTTCAAGCACCTTTGGGCGCCCGGTATAGTGAATTCCATAATTCGCAGTGCCTTTCAAATAACACATAACTCTTTCTAGAGCTTTCCAATGATCATCTCCTGGTTTTGAAACAAATCGGCTTAGTTTGCTAACAGCAAAAGAGATGTCAGGTCTTGTGGCACTGGCCAAATACATGAGCGAGCCAATAATCTGAGAATATTTCAATTGATCTCTAGCAATTCTTCGATTCTTTCGAAGCAACACGCTAGCATCATATGGTGTTGGAGAGGGCTTGAAGTCATTATAACCAAAGCGACTCAAGATCTTTTCCACATAGTGAGATTGAAGCAATGTAATCCCACCATCATCATCCCTCAATAGCTTGATGTTTAGAATAACATCTGCTACTCCCAAATCCTTCATCTCAAAACAATGAGATAGGAAATTCTTGACCTCCTTAATAACATTCAAATTTGTTCCAAAAATCAATATGTCATCGACATATAAGCAAAGGATAACTTCTTTGCCTCCACCATGTCGATAGTACACACATTTGTCAGCTTCGTTTACAACAAAGCCTGCAGCTGTTAAAGTTCTTTCGAATTTCTCGTGCAACTGCTTAGGTGCTTGCTTAAGTCCATACAAAGACTTCAACAATGTGCACACCTTTCCTTCTTGACCGTCCACTATAAAACCATCTGGTTGTTCCATGTAAATGTCCTCATCCAACTCTCCATTTAGGAAAGTAGTCTTAACATCCATTTGATGAACGAGAAGACCATGTGAGGCTGCTAGTGAAAGTAGCACTAGAATAGTGGTCAGTCGAGCCACAGGTGAGTAAGTATCAAAAAAGTCTTCACCTTCCTTTTGGGTATAACCCTTAGCCACGAGTCGTGCCTTGTACTTTTCAATAGTACCATCAGGCCTAAGCTTTTTCTTGAACACCCACTTGCACCCTATAGGTTTGCACTCATAAGGTCGATCAGTTATCTCCCAAGTTTCATTTGCCAAGATGGAATCCATCTCACTACGGACCGCCTCCTTCCAGTAGTCAGCATCTTCAGAAGCATAGGCCTCTGAAATAGAACTGGGAGTGTCATCTATGAGATATACAAGAAAATCATCACCAAAAGACTTTGCACTCCTCTGTCTCTTGCTCCTTTTAGGAGTCTCATTGTTGTCCTCCACGGGATCTTCAAGAAGTTGCATCAGAATTGTAGGTTTAGAAATTCCAACTACATCCCGACTCGAGGAACTAGGCAACTCTTGATTTGATGAGCTACCCATATCCTTCATGGGAAAGATATCTTCAAAGGAAGTCGCATCGTTCGACTCCATGATTGTACTGATATGCATGTCTGATACCTCAGATTTTACAATCAAGAATCTATAACCAATGCTATGAAAAGCATAGCCCAGGAAACACAATCCACAGTTTTTGGACCAAGTTTGCGTTTCTTTGGAATTGGCACATTGACTTTCGTCAAACAACCCCAGGTTCGTAAGTAAGAGAGTTTTAACCTTTTCTTCTCCCATTCCTCAAATGGAGTTATTTCTTTGTTCTTTGTGGTAACTCGGTTTAGAACATGACATGCAGTCAGTATCGCCTCCCCCCACCATGCCTTGGAGAGACCCGATGTGTCTAACATGGCGTTAACCAAATCAGTTAGAGTGCAGTTCTTTCTTTCGGCTACGCCATTTGACTAAGGTGAATAGGGAGGTGTCCTCTCATGGATTATACCATGTTCCGCACAAAAAGAATCAAATTCATTGGAAAAATACTCTCCACCACGATCGGACCTAAGCCTCTTGATTTTCCGGTCAAGTTGATTCTCCACTTCTGCTTTATAGGTCTTGAAGAAGTTCAAAGCTTCATCCTTTGATTTTAAAAGATACACATGGCATGAAATATTTCTTTCTACCTTTTGTCAAAACACCATTCATTTCACAAAGATCTGAATGTATGAGCTCTAGTGGTGCAAGATTTCTCGTTTCCACAGTCGTGTGAGACTTACGAGGTTGCTTAGCTTGCACACAAACTTGACACTTAGTGTTGGAAATATGCCCTAGAGGCAATAATAAATTAGTTATTATCATATTTCCTTGTTCATGATAATCGTTTATTATCCATGCTATAATTGTATTGATCGGAGACTTAGATGCATGTGTGGATACATAGACAAAACCATGTCCCTAGTATGCCTCTAATAGACTAGCTCGTTGATCAAAAGATGGTTAAGGTTTCCTAGCCATGGACATGAGATGTCATTTGATAACGGGGTCACATCATTAGGAGAATGATGTGATGGACAAGACCCAAACTGCAAACGTAGCATATGATCGTGTCAGTTTATTGCTACTGTTTTCCAGATGTCAAGTATGTGTTCCTATGACCATGAGATCATGCAACTCACAGATATCGAAGGAGTGCCTTGTGTGTATCAAACGTCGCAACGTAACTCGGTGACTATAAAGGTGCTCTACAAGTATCTCCGATGGTGTCTGTTGAGTTGGCATGGATCGAGACTGGGATTTGTTACTCCGTGTGACAGAGAGGTATCTCGGGGCCCACTCGGTAATGCAACATCACAATAAGCCTTGCAAGCAATGTGACTAATTGTTAGTTGCGGGATCTTGTATTACGGAACGAGTAAAGAGACTTGCCGGTAACGAGGTTGAACTAGGTATGGAGATACCGACGACCGAATCTCGGGCAAGTAACATACCGAAGAACAAAGGGAACGTTATACGGGATTAACTGAATCCTTGACATAGAGGTTCGACCGATAAAGATCTTCGTAGAATATGTAGGAACCAATGTGGACGTCCAGGTCCCGCCATTGGTTATTGACCGTAGAGGTGTCTCGGTCATGTCTACATAGTTCTCGAACCCGCAGGGTCTGCACACTTAAGGTTCGGTGACGTTTCGGTAGTGTAGAGTTATGTATGGTGGTGACCGAAGTTTGTTCGGAATCCCGTATGAGATCCTGGACATCACGAGGAGCTCCGGAATGGTCTGGAGGTAAAGATTCATATATAGGAAGTCCCAGTTTGGTTTCCGGAAAAGTTTCGGGCTCATCGGTAGTGTACCGGGAGTGCCGGTAGTGTACCGGGAGGCCTCCGGGAGGGGTATTTCGACCCCAAGAGGTCCATGGGCTGTGGGAGAATAATAACCAGCCCTTAGTGGGCTGGGAAAACAGACACAAAGGCCCATGGCGCAGGAGAGAAAGTCCTAAAGCAAAAAGTGGAAAATCAGCCAATAGGAGGCAATCCTACTCCAACTAGGATTGGAGGTGAAGTAGGATTGCTTCCCACCTCCTATTTTGGCCGACCCAAAGGCCTTGGATGCCTCTCCTCTCCTCTCCTCCTATATATACTAGTGGATTGGGTGGTTTTTGGACAGAATTTCTGGCCACGTGCTACCCGTTACACCGGTACATAGTTTCTCCTCTAGATCGGTTTTCTGCAGCGCTTAGGCGAAGCCCTGCCGGAATTGCTCCACCACCATCACCGTAGCGCCGTCACGCTGCCGGTGAACTCTCTCTCCTCTCCACCTCCTCTTGATGGATCAAGATGGTGGAGATCGTCATCAAGCTGCACGTGTGCTGAACGCGGAGGTGTCGTCCGTTCGGCGCTAGATCGGAAGGACCGTGATCGAGGTCGCGAGACGGTTCGTGATGTGATCACAGAACGGATCGTGATGAGTTCGCAGGACAGATCGTAATCAAGATCGTGAGACGGATCGTGATGAGTTCACGGGACGGATCATGATGTGTTCGCGGGACGGTTCGTGATTGGATCGCGGGACGCTCGGCGATTTGGATCGCGAAGAAGTTCGACTACACCAACCGCGTTTCTTAACGCTTCCCGCTTAGCGATCTACAAGGGTACGTAGATCCACTCTCCCTCTCGTAGATGCTCATCACCATGGATAGGTTTGCGTGTGCGTAGGATTTTTTTTGTTTCCCATGCGACGTTCCCCAACAGTGGCATCATGAGCTAGGTTGATGGTTCGATGATATCTCGAGTAGAACACAAAAGGTTTGTGGGCGTTGATGCTTAGATTGCTTCCTCCCTTCGTCGGATTTTGGTTCAGCGGATCTATCCATGGTGATGAGCATCTACGAGAGGGAGAGCGGATCTACATACCCTTGTAGATCGCTAAGCGGGAAGCGTTAAGAAACGCAGTTGGTGTAGTCGAACGTCTTCGCGATCCAAATCGCCGTGCGTCCCGCGATCCAATCACGATCCGTCCCGCGATCCAATCACGATCCGTCCCACGATCCGATCACGATCCGTCCCGCGATCCTATCACGATCCGTCCCACGAACTTGATCACGATCCTTCCGATCTAGCACCGAACGGACGACACCTCCGCGTTCAGCAAACGTATAGCTTGATGACGATCTCCACCGTCTTGATCCAGCAAGAGGGAGTGGAGAGTAAGAAGAGTTCTCCGGAATCCTGACGGCGCTCCGGCGATGGTGGTGGAGCAATTCCGGCAGGGCTTCACCTAAGCACTGCAGAAAACCGATCTAGAGGAGAAACTATGCACTGGAGGAACGGGTAGCACGTGGCTGAAATTCTAGTGCAAAAACCCTCAATACCACCAGTATATATAGGAGGAAGAGAGGAGGTGGCTTGGCACAAGGTCCAAGCCACCAAGGAGTCGACCTAACAAGGTGGAGGAGGTGGAGTCCACCTCCAATCCTAGTAGGACTAGGATTCACCCTATTTTGCCTTTTTCCACCTTTTTCCTATTGGGTTTTCTTCTCCAGCCACATGGGCCTTGTGTGGAAGTTTCCACCAGCCCACTAAGGGCTGATATTCACTCTCCCACAGCCCATTAAGCCTCTTGGGTCGAAATACCCCTCCCGGAGGTCTCCCGGTACACTACCGGCACTCCCGGTACACTACCGATGAGCCCGAAACTTTTCCGGCGACCAAAATGGGACTTCCTATATACCAATATTTACCTCCAGACCATTCCGGAGCTCCTCGTGATGTCCGGGATCTCATCCGGGACTCGGAACAACCTTCGGTCACCACCATACATAACTCTATACTATCGAAACGTCACCAAACCTTAATTGTGCAGACCCCGCGGGTTCGAGAACTATGTAGACATGACCGAGACACCTCTACGATCAATAACCAATAGCGGGACCTGGATGTCCATATTGGTTCCTACATATTCTACGAAGATCTTTATTGGTCGAACCTCTATGTCAAGGATTCAGTTAATCCCGTATGATGTTCCCTTTGTTCTTCGGTATGTTACTTGCCCGAGATTCGATCATCGGTATCTCCATACCTAGTTCAACCTCGTTACCGGCAAGTCTCTTTACTCGTTCCGTCATACAAGATCCCGTGACTAACACTTAGTCACATTGCTTGCAAGGCTTGTTGTGATGTTGTATTACCGAGTGGACCCTAAGATACCTCTCCGTCATACGGAGTAACAAATCCCAGTCTTGATCCATGCCAACTCAACAAACACCCTCGGAGATACCTGTAATGCACCTTTATAGTTGCCTAGTTACGTTGCGACGTTTGATACACACAAGGCACTCCTCCGATGTCCGTGAGTTGCATGATCTCATGGTCATAGGAACATATACTTGACATGCGTAAAACAGTAGCAATAAACTGACACGATCATATGCTACATTTGTAGTTTGGGTCTTGTCCATCACATCATTCTCCTAATGATGTGATCCCGTTATCAAATGACATCACATGTCAATGGCTAGAAAACCTTGACCATCTTTGATTAACGAGCTAGTTCACTAGAGGCATTCTAGGGACAATGTGTTGTTTATTTACCCACACATGTAATGTGTTTCCAATCAATACAATTATAGCATGGATAATAAACGATTATTATGAATAAGGAAATATAATAATAAACACTTTATTTATTGCCTCTAGGGCATATTTCCAACATTAGGATCCAAAGTGTGCCGTAATTCTTGAATCATGAACACAGGAAATGTCATCGTCATCAGACGACGATAGGATCCAAGCGTGTGAATTTTGCGGTGAAGATAAGGGTCTTTGCGACCAGCCTGGGCTCCGAGATGGCGGGTTCTCCACCATGAAGCTTTACGAGGACTATGATATTTCTACGGTATGCAATGATGACAAGTGTTTTTTCATAATTAAGCATGACTTCTGTTTCTTTCCTTCAATGCGTAATTTCAGTTTTGTACAATTCGACTAGTTCATCCCCTGTCATGCAAAACGGTATTTCTTGGAGAGGCTCGGTTTCGGAGAGCACGAGAGTTTCGAGACGAGGACAGCCAACCTGAGGACTAAACATGGTCACACATTTCTTGTGAAAGTACTGAATGCACCTAATAACACGAAATTAGGGTGCTCAAATTGGGAAGCTCTTTGCAAGGCATGTGGATTTCAGGAGGATATGGAAATAACCTTCGATCTTCGTCCTTAAGATCATATTGAAGGAAACATCGACATTTGGGTGGATGTCGATATGCTTCCTGTTTTACCTCCATGCGAGTTTGTCAACCATGCATATTTGTCAAGTAATTTGCATTCTATATTTAAAATATTTGGTGTTCATCCATACTAAATTTGTTATTTTATAATTTTACAGCTTATTTCGTTTCTTCGAGTGAAACACAGAACATAATTGACACAACACACTACACTCGTGGATCACATCTAACTTGGGAGGAGAAGAATGATCTTATCTACTTTGTTATTGGTGTCCTAGTTGGTAGGGACATCTTCCAGTATAATTTGGGAACTAGTCCAAATTATACATTGTACAGGACATTAATGCATAGGTTGAGGGCGAATGACATTCATCGAAATATCTTGGTAAGAGTTGCTAATTAAGTACACTAGTAGTGTTGCGTAAATGGTTTTAGTTACACTGCTAACTAGGCTACTATTATGTTTTTCAACAGAAATTGCCATATGAAGTTGTGCCATTGTTGATGCAACCCGAAGGTAATATGAGAATTAAAAGCCCCTTCCATCCCGAGTTATCTTTTGCATACTCGACTGAGCGCAAACCACCAAGACGGTTCCAAATTGAAGCATGGGACAAATAAAGAAGGATCGGAAACCACAAGTTGGAGACCGTTGGATCTCATTGCTTCATCATGGAGACATAGATGTTATTCTTTTTATTTTATTTTACCTAGGAGAGAGGACTAGGTCCTATGAGACAAAAGCTTAGTTAAATTGTAGGATCAATTAGGATGATTACTACCATGATGTTTTCTTCTAATTCAATATGATCACTTGCATCCATGCACTTTAATCTAAATGTAGTTGTTGGAACAATAATTACTGATGTTGTCATATGATGAAACTACTCTATAGAGCATGGACAAATACGTAGAGGGGAATATAATCTTAGAAAGTAGGAATATTAGCAGTACCGCTGGTCTGCACCTAGCGGCATCGCTGGTTTACCAATAGTGTTGTTTCTCTTCCAGCGCAACTGCTAACCCTACTTACCTGTAGCGCCAGTTATCCAGCACTACTGCTACAACTTAGTTGTAGCGCCTTAGTAGTAGCGCTGCCACTAGCGCTGCTACTAAGGGTAATTCCAGCGCTACTACTAAGCTTTCTCCTAGTAGTGTTTCGATATAGGATGATAAATCAATTTTTTCCTTGATATTTTGGCGAGATGTGCATGCGTAGTTATAAATATTTCTTTTTGTTTCTCATCCTGGTTTGCCGAAGTGTTCATTTTCAATTTGGATCGACTCCGGTATGAAAGAAAGGCTGATCATACACTGTTGATTATGGTTTTATTATAAATGTCATTTTTAATGGTGAACAGGTAAAACAATAGCATATTTAGATTATATATATTTTTCGAATTAAATTGCATATATAACATGTTAAATTTGTAGTTAGGGTTTAAAAGATATGGATTTTTGAAAATCACTTAATATGTATCGTTGGTTGATTATAAGGAATTTGAGGGGGGTTTATTAAAAATAGTATGACGAACGAAGAATAGCTATTTCTTTCTTGGTACTCTTTATTTTAAGATTTTCGGCAATGCGCATTCAGTTAAAAAAGACGTTCCCGTCGAAGACGGGACGCCTATGATAACTTCGTAAATCTTAAGGTGTTATGCCAGCTTAGTTTCTTGGAGGTGTTTATAGGAAGGATAAAGTGTATGCATATTTATATAAAGCTTGTGTTTGTACTATGTTAAAAAAAACTAACGATGAGCTTGTTTGATTTTCTAGAACATCTAAGGCATATGTAAAAATGACAAAAATTAATAATTATCTTATGCGTTTTTTATCTATAGAGATAGAGCTCCCTTGGTTTGACACGACCTGGTGTTGTGGGGGTAGTTGCTGTTGGCGCCGCCTCCATTGCAGCGTCACTTTTTCGTCCACTTGGCTGTCTCTCACAACTTTCTCTTCTCTCAAGAACTTTCACACACATATGGTGAAACTCTAAACACACGCAAACATAAACCAAGGAGAAGACCAACTGCCGCTTTGCCGAGAGGCTCTCTTCTTGGTAACACATTGACTACATCTTTGGTGCTCTGCCCTCACGGCCTCCTCTTTTCATTCATCTCATCACCAACTTAAATAGCTTGTAAAAATGACCACACCCAGCCACTAACCCACATACGCACTAGCCACCAACTCTCTCGGCAACTAATCCCAGGTAGGCATCCACTAACAGACGCATGTACCCAGCCACCACATGCGGCCATCACGTCTCGAATCACTAACCAACTAACAACCTGCATGCATCAACTAATTCCTATTTGCATGCACTCACACGACCACCCAGCTAGCTAGTACATTGCATGTAGCCAACAACCTCTATGCGGTCACTCCTTCACCCACGAAGCTAGCTAGCTCAATGACCCGGCCAATCTCTAGTTACCAAATCTAAGGGCCAGGCTTCGCATGGCTTGAGCCTATCCTCAAATATGCGAAGCCTGATCCTTAGATTCGTCATTGATCACAACTATGCACCAAACAACTTCAGTCACTTCTTGAAATAAAAATTGTCTCCAAAAATAACCCGACACCGACACGATATATGAAACGTTTAGGGTCACCGTCTACCAGTGTCAGATCTAGGAGACAGGGTGGTCCACCTAAAAAAAATTGACTACAAATACTAGGTGTGAACGTTCTAATTAGTTCACCAATAGCACACAAAAATAGATTTGTATGGTCTCCAATTAGGCCTATTTGATTCAGTTGCACATTTCTTTCAGACAATTGACTTGGAGTGGCACGGAAGAACCGAACTAGATAAACTAGCACGCTCAAGCCGGATCCAAAAAATATGGCAATCATAAATCCATCAAGCACTGTCAGAGCATTACATAATCTACATCTAATTAGCAGAAATGCTTCAATAATATTCAGATTGATCAGGCAAGTCCACAAAAGCAGCACCACAGAAACATTCTCTTGGAACCACAACTACACACTAACAATCGGTCCATCATTCATCCATTGATTTCCTGTTGAGTCGGCTGTTGGCCTTTGCTTTGCCTTTTTATTTCCTCCACGACAACTCCGAATTTCCGAATATATGCAGCCTGGTCCAAAATCCCATGGTGAGTCGCAGACTCGCAGCCCATCCTGGCCACCCTAGCTCCGCCCTGATCGGATTTGCTATGTCCGGCCGTTGACACTCTTATCACAGATGAAATTATTCCCAAAGCACAACATAGGTGAACATAAGAAACGTTACATCGGTGACACCCGGAGCTTATACGAAAACACTACACATGAGGTGATGAGGAGACACGTGATCCGACTGTGTTGACGTCGTGTAAGTGACTAAGTGGTGCTTCCTCCCTTCGGCAGCACCGCGCCTCCGACGAGCTCCTCGGAGAGCCTCTGTAACGAAGCCTGGGAGGAACCGCCCTGCTCCACGGCCTTGCGGCAGGCGCGCTTCATCTTCATGGCCTTCTCCCTCGCCTTCACTCCCTCCTCGCCGCCGCCCATCAGGGACCTGACCGCCCGCTCCAGCTCCGCCGCCTCGACATGGTTCCCACGCTTCCTGTCCATCTCCAACGGCACGGCCACGCCCATCCCGTGGACCACCGCGAACGCATTGAGGTGCTGGTCGGCGCCGAGCGGCCACGGCAGCATGGGCACGCCGAACCAGAGGCTCTCGAGGATGGAGTTCCAGCCGCAGTGCGTGACGAAGCCCCCGACGGCGGCGTGCGCCAGTACCTCCTTCTGCGGCACCCTCGTCGGACACACCAGCCCTCTCCCCTCCGTCTTCTCCAGGAAGCCCTCCGGGAGCAGCTCGTCGAGGTTCGCGTCTGTTGGGTCTCTCGCGCCCGCCGTGGTGTCTGCCGGCAGGCCGCGCAGCACCCACAGGAAACGGTGGCCGCTGCGCTCCAGGCCGCGCGCTATCTCGTGAACCTGCGGCGGTGGCAGCATCCCTTTGCTCCCGAAGCAGAGGAAGAGCACCGAGCTCGGAGGCTGTGAGTCGAGCCACCGCACGCACTCGTGCGGCTCGTGTGGCTGCTCGGCTGGCGGGCTTATTAGCGAGATTGCCGGTCCGATGGGGTACACCGTCGGGGCGCGGACGCCGCGGGTGCACCGGCCTTCGGCGATGGCGGCGAGGGCGCCGGGCTCGAGCTCGGCCGCCGTGTTGACGACAATGCCGTTGGCTTCCATGTAGCGCCTTCCCGTGTACAGGAACCATGAGTAAGTCGGGCTCTTTTTGTCCAGCAAAGTCTCCGGCAGGAAGGACGGCGGCACCGGCGGGAGCCCAGGCACGTCCACCGCGCTTTCAAACTCCCCCTCCACCTCGTCTTGCAGCGACGGCGAGCGCAGTAACAGCGCGAGCATCGCGGCGCCGGAGGTGAAGTACACGTACGCCGGCACGGCGAGGTCGCGGGACACGTCGAGCACCGGCGTGAAGAAGATGTCGAGGACGAGCGCGGCGACCGGGCAGGTCAGGGCGGAGACGGCGGCCCCGATGTGGGGCACGTGGAGCTGCACGATGCGGGAGATCCACTCCTCGACGCCCGTGTGGTCGGTCGGGAGCTGCACGGGCGGGAGGTGGACGAAGCGGATGTCGACGGCGCCGGCTTCTTCCTCCTCCCGGCGTACGTGGGCGGCGATGTCGGACGCGGCCTGGGCCCTCGGGGCCGGCATCAGGAGCACCGTGAGCGAGAGGGCGTTGTTGCTGATGCTGCTGCACTGGAGCAGCATGCGCTTGCCGGCCTCGATCATGGGCATGAAGTGGCCGACGCCCCAGGCGGGCAGGAGGACGATGGTCGGATTTGCCGCCATGGAGAGTGTACTGTTCTGATCTGCTGGCTATCTTTTCTTTGTCGATTGCTTTTTCTCGGTGACCGTCACGACCAATGGCATCAGTGGATCTCTAGCTTGTTCGGTGGTAGGTGTAGCAACAAACGAATGGTCCTGTGATTTGCACGTCTGACCATCACGAATCAAGTGGCATCGCTGTCCGATTAATTGATTCGGGAACGGAGGATGTAGTACCGACAAGTTGCAAACCAACCTGTGGTTGGATGGTTAAAATAACTGGTATTCCGTGTCCATGAGAATTCAAGTCCGGACTTAACGTTGGTGTTTGCATTTTTCTAGATTTATTTCAGGTCTTCCGGCAATGTGTTTTCAGTGAGAGGAGACGTTCCCGTCGACAATGAAGGCATTTGTGGTGACTTCATCAATCTCAAGATGATGTGCCGGCTTAGTCTCTCGAAGATGCTCATAGGAGTAGGGTGTGCGTGCGTGCGTTCATATGAGTGAATTGTATGCTCGTATATGTGAGCGACTTTAATTGTACTCTGTTAAAAAAATTAGGACAAGTTAATTACTTCCACTGTACCGAAATATTTATAGTTTTAATAGTCTATATAAATAGGGTGCATGACCTGACACAGTGGAACATGTTTCCTTGTTCCTTCGGACGGCGGCCGGACCCATTGTGTAGATACGTGATGATAGATAGCATTACGAAAATAGTAGATTTTAATATTTTTTTGCGGAAAGTATAGATTTTAAACTCAAAAAACAAGGCTTGCGTCCCCTCTGTCATAAATTACGACGTCTACTTTCTCACACAGGGAGATGGTAAAACAATGCACTCACCTCATTGAATGTGAACCGTTAACCTAGGTCATATGCCTTATTGATCACCCATAGACCTCTGTCTAGGTAAGCAAGTTTCAAAGTCGCCTTAACCTCCAACTATATACTCATCGTCCTCGTTCTAATTTTAATCTTGCGGTATGATGGGCAAGTCTACATGTTTATTGGGAGATCTCCATGTTTCAACGTGCAAACTAGGGATCAGTTAGCCAAAGAGTGCAATATTTCCAATTTGAACTATCGTTGGCCTGCACTCGTATCATTAGCATGTTTAACTAATTACAGATTATTTAAGAGTGTATTTATTACATCAACATGGTTTTAAAACAAAAATACTAGAACAAACTAGAATTTTAAGTTCAAATTTTGGTAGGGGTCGCGTGAACGCGTATCCCCTCTATCATAAATTATGATGTTCACTCTTCCAACAAGGGGAGATGACATATCATCGCGCTCACAAAGTGCAATGTGAGCCATTGATCTAGGCCACGAGCCTTATTGATCACCCATAGACCCCATCCAGGTGAGTAAGTTTCAACATTGTCATACCTCCACTTATATACATATCTTCCTTAGACGATCTTTTTAATCTTCTTGTGTGGGACTAAACATGCAGTTAGCCTTGCGGCCTGGTTTGAATGATCAAACATCGGTTGACCGATATTCATTTTCTAACCCATCAAAGTGCCCGAAGGATTATCGGGGCCTAGTTGTATCTGGCCCATTAACTCAGTACATGGCCAGCCTCGCGAGTTGCAACCTTGTCACAAGAGAGCCTGGCCACGAGTAGGTTTGTGTGAGGAGAGCTGTCCGGCCGGACGGGACGAAGGCCTGTTAGAGAATCTGCAGAACCAAGCGTCTCAAACGACCTCTCATACGTCCGTGGACGTGTCCGGTCAGTGATCGAACAGGAGAGAAAAGGAAAAAAAAGTGATCCAACCGAATCCCTCATATCATTCCTATATGCCCGGGCTATCCGCGAACCCTCATATCCATCTCAAATATAAGGAGGATATAAGGGCTCGCGGACGTATCCGGACACGACACCTCCCCGAACCGCCTTTTCTTTTTTATCCACTCTTTTCTTTCTCCCTCATCCTCTCCACCAATCACATGCAAGTGACCGGACAAATGAGGAAAAAAACAAGGAGTGTGGCTACATAGACAGCTAAATAAGGGGCATGCCCGGTCACTGACCGGACGCGCCCGCAGACGTTTAAGGGATCATATTTGTAAGTCCGGCTGTAGATTCTCTTAGTGAGCCTTTCAAGTTCCTACCGCTGTAGATCAGCAGTTTGGAGCTGAGTTGCAGACGCTACGCTAGTACTCCTTCCTTCCCAAAATATAAGACACCGTCGACTTTTTTGTCTTCATCGCACAATTTTGACTATGGTTTTCAGTTACTGTATGTATACAAATTTATTATAAAAGAAATATGAAATAGAATTGTTTTGCAAGACAAATACAATAATGTTATTCATACATATTCGAAGTACTTTCGTATATATTAACTGTTAAAGTCGTGCATCAAATACCGTGTAAAATCAAGCGCACCTTACATTTTAGAAAGGAGGGAGTACTTCTTTCGTCCCAAATTACTTGTATTAAATTTGTCTAAATACAGATCTATCTAAAAACGTTTTAGGTAAGGCTGGTCATAGTGAGAATAACATAGGTAATAACATATATGCCACGTAAGCAAAAGCAAAAAAAGTGATATGACATGCAATTAAGGAGGAGAGAGACAAATAAAGTGTAACATAATATGTTACCATCAAATAGCGCTTCCCAATGCATAATGGATTTACAAAGTAATAAATGAAGGTCTCTATGTTATCACACCTATGACACTACCCACTATGAATGTAGTAACATAGACTAGTAATATAGGTATGTTACTACTCTAAGTTATTCCCCACTATGACTAGCCTGAGACTACCTACAATGAAAAGTAACATAGAGTAGTAACATACATATGTTATTAGTCTAAGTTAATACCTTCACAGTGGATAGTAACATAGGGGTAGTAACATTGAGCCTTTCATTTATTAGCTTATACACTCATCTTGCCTTGATATGCGTTATGTTACTCATAGGGATAGTAAGAGCAAGTACAATAGTGGGCTTATAGCCCGCTTACATGGCAATTTTGCCTATGTGAAGGAGAGAGACATGAAAAAGTAAGGGAAATGAGCTCTCATGCAAGAGCCAAGCTATATGCGTGTTCCTAGGCAGCTACAATAAATATGAAGAAAGAGATAGAGAGAAGATGAACAAAAGTAGTACTCATATAGCCAACCTTATTGTATGAGTGACTAGAAGTGAAGACTACATATGACATGTCAACATCATATAGCCAGCAACTGACTATATTATTAACCATGTTCTAACATGCTAAGTTCTCACTTTCTCTCTCTTCTCATTAATTAATTGTCACATCATATTTTTTGTTTAGGTGGCATCTATGTTACTACCTATGTTACTCCCATTATGGATAGTCTAATACTCTATTCATCCCGCATTATTTATGATAATAATGAATGTATCTATTGCCACAATTAATTCCCGATGGAGGGAGTACTATAGTGCTGATCATGCATGGCTTGTCTAATGCTCAATTCATCGTTTTAGCATTAGACAAAAGAAAAAAACTTTTCTTACATGATAATATGTATCTCATTCATATCGTAAAGACCAAAGTATAAATCATGTAAATATTAAGATGACAAAACTGAAAAGATAGCAACACATCTTTGAGTTTGACGCCAACCGCCCGTCATCAGCTTCCAACACCACCACAGCAACACCGAAAAACCTGACTCTGCTTCCATGCACATGCAGAGACTACAAACCGTGTGCATATCTCTACTTGTAGCTTAAAATGCGTGCCTATGCATCCACGGAAGATGGAACATATATACATCTTGTTTGCGGATCACATGCACACCTTTATTCTCTACTCTCCATCCTTCAAAAAATAAAATACGAGCACTTCAACATCTAAACAAAACCAACAAAAAACCTTCCTATATCAATTTTGCAAAACTGTGCATAAATCTTAAAATTCCTCGTCTTCAACCTTTCTCTGTGATCGCCATTCCACTGTGCAGGTGTGCCAAACATAGGAGCGGTGTTGCATTTGCAAGCTTCCATCTGCATGTATGTCACAAACCTGAACCGGTCACAGTGGTCGTGCCTGCCGACGATGGTGCCCACGACCACGTCAAACCACTAATAAAGGGAAACAAAGTTAAAATACCTTCATCAAACGGCTAGGCATAGTCCATTCCAGAGACGAGTCAGAAATCTGGAGAGCAGAATTTCATTGTTAGGAGATGTATGTCATACAGAAATGAACATAGTAACTGTCCCGAGCCCCAAATCCACATATGCATTTTACTAGAAGCTTCATAGTAACTGAAATGATGCATACCACTTGTGAACACCTCTACGTTATCTGATACATTTAATCTCATACTTAAAGTGCGCCTCGGACCTTTGCGACCTTTCCGCATGTGCAAGATACCAACCTATAAATTGGAAAGATTCAAACGATAAAGATGGTGGTGAAAAGGAAAAGGAAACTCCAACAATAGAAGAAAGCTTTAAAAAAATTACAGGAGTGTTGACAATATTAATTTGCTACAAGAATGCTTTCCACTCTTGTTCTGGTAAACACTATGCCCCAAACCTACTGAGGCCAAATCTAAATCTGCTTCTGCTAAGGCCACGGGGGCTGACGAAAAGAATGAAGTTGGTGATACAATTGGAGCTATTAAGGTGAACAAGATCATGAACCATATGCAGACGATATGCAAAACAGGAAGCCTAATGAAGAAGGTATGATCATACCATAGAAAGGTGATCTTATAACAATACTAAAGTAAACGATGAAGCTTCAGAAAAATGATGGATATAAAAGGTGGTGAAACACAAGAGGTAGAAAAAGAACTCAGTTTTGAGCAACCTAGAAGGACCAAGAGCAAGCCCAGTAACAAGATGAGTTAAAGGCTTAAAGCTGAAAGACTGACAAGGAGGACAAATTTGAAAGGTACAACTAAACATTCAAACTCCTTTGAAACTTTACCGGATAGAGGTATCATGAGAAAAGCTAGATGTATGGGTGCTATTGCTAATATAAGAGATAACTCTGGTCAGATTTCACTAAGTCATCGAAATGGTTTAAAAAGCTTGCCGCAAAGTTTATTCCTTTGAGTTCACGGGAAAAGGTGTGCTAGTAAAACAAAATATGATTCGAATGTTTCAGAAAGGAAGAGGATTCAGGGCCTTCTATATCCCTAAATCACAAAGTTTAAAGGGTTAAAAGGTATAAATAAACAAAACGATAGGTTCTTTGTGGGATTGGAGGCGGGCATGTAGAAATGGAAAATGAACGATAGATCTCAGTCATAACAGCCCACCTAAATTCACATCTCAGCTGCATTGGCTCAAACATCCTGATTTTCAAGACTAATTAGAGCTTGGCACAAGCTAGTCAGGTTAAGACATTACTTTTTTTTTGCATGGTAATATGTGTCTCATTTATATCATAAAGATGAAAGTACAAGTCAAATAAAGACCGACATGATAAAACTGAAAAGATAGAAGAACATCTCTGAGTTTCACACCAACGTCCATCACGTGCCTCTGGCACCACCACAACAATCACCAAAGAAAAGAATGACGAATCACCTCCTCACCCGATCTCGATGTGGCTCCATCGCTGATATGTAGCTTTACGGACCTCAAAGGTGGCTCACCAAACGTGAAGCCCTTTCCATTGAACGAATCAGACCGGGGCAACACACCGGACACGTCATCGAACTCAAGATCTAGCACCCCACCATGACTAAAATGTCGAAGGAGGAAACCATACCTGCCATCCACGAACTGAACAGATGTTCCGTCTTTCAGATGTCGTCGATGCAGACCACAATCTGCATTCGCTCCTTGACTACCTCCCAAGCTCCGCGCCGACGCTGGAACAAATGCCGTCGCAATGGTGGATCCCGAGGACACATGTCCACCACAAGGATGCTGCCACCGCCACGACATCCTTGCTTGAACAGACTGGTTTTCAAATCCATCCCTAACCATAGGACCGATGGCCTTGTCAGGAAAGGATCCGAATAATCTTTATTCAACGCCGCCATCGCCGCCGCCGAAGCCAAGACGATGAACAACCTAAAAACCTACAGCGAGGAGTAAAAACGATCCATACGCATGGATCCGACGACCCCCTCACCACCGATGACCGAAGTCGCCGGTGAAGGGAAGCCGCCGGAGGACGGAGCTGGAAGATTGTGCTCACCTGGCGGCGGCTAGGGTTCCAGCCGCCACAGGATGAGAGGAAAAACGATGGCCTAAACAAAGCTAGCCAACTAGTAGAGGTTAAGATATTACTGATATTGGTAAAATACAGATAAAAGAGAAAAAAATACAAAATACTTTCATGGATGGAGTTGGGTTTTTTAAATACTTGATGTGGAAGTAAGACAACATGCGACATTGTAACTAGTTACAGAAAAAACCAGAATATGATGCAGAGGGTCCGGCTCAACCCACCATACGGTACCAATGCCACTAGTGATGGGGAGGGGGATTTAACTAGAAAAGTAATACTCCTCGTTCGAGAAAATTTGTCCTCGTGATGTTTTTGCAGAAAACACCTTCCCAAACTCCCGACACAACCCGCACTTCTTGTCTTCTCCAGTCGACACTCCGCCGCTAACACAGGCGCATGGACGCCGGAGCTCCCTTGTGTCGTGCTGCTCCCCTGCTCTCCGGCGCGTCGTCCGCCGCCGCCGCAACTGCCTCGTTCGCCGCTTCCTTCTGCCTTGAGCAGCTTCCCTGCCTCCCTTGCCTTGCCTGGCTCCCGAATCTCCTCTCTTTCGCCCCAAAACTTGTTTCTTCTTCCTCCTTCCGCGTCTCCTGCTAGAGCGCGCGGCCACGGTAGGTCCACCTCGTTACCCCCGCCTTCGGAGGAGGTGCGGGGCAAGAAGTAGTGGCTCATACTATGCCTGCCCGACCTCAGGTGTGTGTGGATCGCCGCGTTGCGGGCCTACGCGCCGGTCGCCGCCTCGACCATGCGCCCGTCCGCGAATGGGGAGGAGACAGATTCTGTTCGAACAAGCATTTGTAGGCACTAGATTTTGTGCCCATTAAGTCACTCGTAGGCCACCTACCCTGCCCTCACCCCACCTACAAATGCCCCTCCCCTCTCCATGTCTCACACAACTTGCCCCTGCCGCCGCACTCTCCTCCTCGCCTTCCCGACATTCAACACCCCTCTCCTCCTCGCACACCCTCACGATGCCTCACCACGACCACGAAGGCGGCAGCAGCTGGGACGGGTGCAACCTTTGCATCATCGAGTTAGAGGAGTTGGCGTGGCTGGACATCTTCGCGCCGTCGGACATGCGGCTTCCAAAGGGCTGGAAGCTCACCCTGGGCGGTGGCTCGGTGGCGCCGGTCCCGCCCGTTGGCACGCCGGCTTTCAACCGTGCCGTACACCTCTTTCTGGCAGGGCCTCACGACGAAGGCGAGGGTGATGCCGGAGTAAAGCGTCGCCAACCCCCTCTGAAACGACATCCTCTTCGAGTGACGGCACGAGCTGCTCAACCACTACGCCGACAACGTCCCGCAGTACCAGCACAACAGCCGGGCGCGGCGGGTGTTCTAGAACGGGCGCAACGTTGGGAAAGTTTTGAATGTGCACAGCGTAGTCCAGGAGCAAACTCTGCGTCCCCAAGCAGCAGCCGGACCTGCCGCCCCTTCTGGCGGAGTACGCCATTCTGCGGGCCGAGGACGAGCCCGGGTATCTCCATGCCCTCCACGAGTCGGAGGCGTACCAGCCGTAGTGATCCAAAAAAAAAGCAAAACGATAAAAGAAAATGGTTGGGTGATCCAAAATACTACATCTGAGGTCATCCTGGAACCGTCCAACATTTTTGTTATTTAAATCGGCTATACCTAAGGTTGTTTGGAGAGAGACTGCTATGTTCATTCATGCTGATGCTATTTACCAATCAGTTAAAAAAATCCTCATGGGTTGAGAAATTCTTACCGACAGATAAAAGCGCTACTAGAAAAAAAGGCTATAGCTACTATAGACATTAGTGACGCACTATGTATATGGTGCTCCATTGCTAAATAGCAGTGGCGCACCATACATGGGTGCGCCACTAACGTTTATATTACTAATGACGCACCTTGTGTGTGGTGCGCCACTGCTAAGTTTCTCCTGGACACCCCCCTCCCCAGACTTACCAGTGGGCCACTACTAACAATTTTTTTTCAATTTTTTTCAAAACTAGTAATGGCGCACCACACACCAGGTGCGCCATTAGTAACCCTGGTTACTAGTGACGCATTCTTAGGAGGTGCGCCATTGGTAACCTGAGAGCAGCTAGATATTTCTGACAGCCACCGACCACACTCACTTTCCCCACTTCATTCTCTCCAGCTCTACCAAGCTTGGTCTCGACTGCCTCCTCCTCCTCACCTCATTTGCACCATAGATTCACCCAAATTAAGTGGTTAAATTTCCTTTTTTATAGGTAAGTAAGGGGAAAGCTTTCTTTATGTTCTAGATCTACTTTTTTCGCCCTCCAACTTACATACTTTTTATGGCCTAGATCTACACTTTTCTCATTGAGCTAGATCTACGTATGTTTGTGGTGTTGCATATGTTTGTGTTTGCAGGTACCGGTATTTGAAATGCGATAGTTGCCAATATTTTGCCGGAATGTTGATTCATTTCCGTTTCGGCTAGAATTTGGCACTATGCATTCTTTTTGGTCCTATTTTTAAAGTCATGCCAATTTTTTTTGGTTCTAAAATATCGTTTTGCTCTATCCCGCAGGCGACCATGGTCCGCACGATGACCGAAGGCATCGTGAATAGGTTTTTGAGCTCCGCGAAGGCCGAGATGCTTCAAAAGAACGAGACGGAGATAAGATGTCCGTGTCGAAGATGCAAGCTAAAGAGCCTTATGGACCCGGATTCCAGACAGGTGCGGGACCACCTGCTCATGCGTGGTTTCATGGATGGCTATCAGTGGCAAGGTGATGAAGATGATTATGAAGTCGTCCATGGGGGCCGGGCAAGAAATAAGGAAGGGAAGCAAGACAATAGCGGCGAGGGTGGGCGAGAAGACGAAGAATCTCCAGGACATGATCACGAAGTAGATGCAGGACACAGTCATCATGTAGAAGATGCCAGACATGATGATGAGGAAGATCAAGACGAAGGGCATGATCATGAAGGTGAAGATGCCGGAGCAGACGATGATGGACCATCGATGGGCTGGGTGCAGGACCCTCATATTCAAGAGCTGCTTCTCAAGCAGACGGGTAACGCAAGAGCTGCCGCTCGAGAGAAAGGCAAGCTGGATCAACTGGAGATAGACACAGTTACTCCATTGTATGAAGGATGCAGGCCCGAGGATACCCGCCTGAAAGTAACGCTCATGGCTCTGGAGATGAAGGTAAAACACAAAATGACCGACGCATGCTTCGACGAGAACATGTCATTCTCGCATGAATGTCTTCCCAAGGGGAACAAGTGCCCGACCAGTTTCAAGGAGGTGAAGAAAATCGTGTGTCCTCTGGATTTACCGCACGTGAAATACCATGTGTGCATGAACGATTGCATCATTTATCGGGACGAGCACGCGGAGTCTAGCATATGTCCGGTGTGCGGCGTCACTCGATACAAGAAGAGGAAGAAAGCTCCTCGAAAACTGGTGTGGTACTTTCTGATCACTCCTCGTCTGCAGCGGTATTCCGCGGACCCTAAGCTAGCAAAGCTCCTGCGTTGGCACACGGATAGGGAGGAGAAGAAGCGAGAAGATGATGGAAATGTTCGGAGATAAATAAAAAAGACAAGATGCTGAGTCACCCTAAGGATGCGAGCCAGTGGCAAGCGTTGAACTTCGAACACCCAGAATTTGGGACGATCGAAGGAACATCGTGCTGGGCACGAGCACCGATGGAGTCAATCCGTTTGGCAGCCAGAGAAGCACACATAGCACCTGGCCTGTGTTTGTGTGGATGTACAACCTCCCCCTGGATATGCATGAAGAGGAAGTACATTCACATGAGTATGCTAATTGAAGGGCCGAAACAACCAGGGAACAACATCAATCTGTATCTGGGGCTGCTGAAAGAGGAGCTAGACACGCTGTGGAAAACGCCAGCCAATACGTGGGACGCCGCAGCGAAACAATATTTCCCTATAAGAGCCGCACTGCTCACAACGGTGCACGACTATCTCGGTTACGGATATGTCGCCGGGCAGGTGGTCCACGGATTTTCTGCATGCGCCAGGTGCATGGATGACACAACGTATCGCCAGCTAGATAGAGATCCCGGGTCTTCGAAAACTGTGTTCATGGGACATCGAAGGTGGCTTCACGACGATGACGCATGGAGAAAACGCAAGGATCTGTTCGATGGTGAAACCGAACCCCGAAGACCCCCACGTACGAGGAGTGGCGAGGAAATAGACAAGTTGTTGAAAAATTGGAAAGAGTGCCCACCGCCAGGAAAGAAGCGAAATGCGCCAGAGCCGCTGCTGAAGGTATGGAAAACGAGGTCTGTTTTCTGGGACTTGCCGTACTGGAAGATCCTCCGTGTGCCTAACAACCTTGATGTCATGCATATCACGAAGAACGTGTGCGAGAGTCTGCTTGGTATCCTGTTCAACATGCCAGAGAGGACCAAAGATGGGCCGAAAGCAAGGGCAGACTTGCAATCAATGGGCATCAGGGAGGATCTTCATGCAAAATGCCCTAATGATGATGATGATGATGATGATGATGAGGCGAAGGACATGGAAAGTCATCGCAAAGGCAAAAAGGCCAAGAAGATCGAATATGACTGCCGTCCCGCGTGCTTCACTCTAAGTCAGAAGGAGATCGAGCAGTTTTTCACCTGCCTCGTAGGAGTAAAACTTCCTTACGGTTACGCGGGGAAGATAAGCAGATACCTAGACTCAGCGAAGCAGAAGTTCAGCGGGATGAAGTCTCACGACTGTCACGTGCTGATGACGCAGATACTTCCAGTTGCAATCCGTGGGATCATGGACACGCACGTCTGTGAAATGCTATTTGGCCTATGCAACTTTTTCGACGTCATCTCTCGGAAGTCGGTTGGCGTGAGGCAACTCAGAAGGCTACAGGAAGAGATCGTGGTGTCACTATGCGAGCTTGAGATGTACTTCCCGCCCGCATTCTTCGACGTTATGGTGCATCTGCTGGTCCATATCGTGGAGGATATCATCCAACTCGGGCTGACGTTCCTGCACAGCATGATGCCGTTCGAAAGGATGAATGGTGTCATCAAAGGATACGTTCGCAACAGGGCACGTCCAGATGGAAGCATAGCCAAGGGCTTTCTAACCGAAGAGTGCATCTCCTTCTGCACGAATTATCTAGGCATCGAGAACCCCGTTGGTCAGCCCGTCAATAGGCACCTCGGCAGGCTCGCTGGATGGGGTCACCGCGAGGGTCGCCGCGAAATGCATGTCGACTTCAAGGGTCGACTCGCCGACTTTGAAAGAGCAAACCTAGTCGCGCTACAACACATAGACGTGGTCGATCCTTGGGTGGTAGAGCACAAAACCTTTATTGAGAAGACGTACAATGACCAAGGCCAACAGAGGACGGACGAAGATATAATAAAAGAGCACAACTCATGTTTCACGCGTTGGTTCAAGGACAAGCTTCTGTCGTACCCTTTACATGAGGATTCTTCCGCGGAAGAAAAACTCATATTCGCCTTGTCACAGGACGCCGAGCACAACCTGATGACCTATGAGGCGTACGATATCAACGGCTACACATTCTACATCGAGGAAAAGGACATGAAGAGCGATTATCAGAACTCCGGGGTAACGATGGAATCCTACACTGATAACGACAAGGACAGATACTACGGAAGGATCGAGGAGATCTGGGAGCTGAGCTATGCTTGAGAGAAGGTCCCGATGTTCCATGTCAGATGGGCCAAGAGCGTCCTAAAAGAAGACTGGTATTTCACCACCATGGTTATACCCGAAGCCAAATCCAAGACCGCGGGCGCAAACGTCACCGTAAAAAATGAGCCACGGGTACTGGCTTGCCAAGTGGACCAATGCTTCTTCATTACCGACCCGTCAAAGCCCAATCGTGTTGTTGTGAGGAGAGGTAAAAGGAACATCATCGGAATGGATGGAGTCGCCAATGAGCAAGACTTCGACAAGTACGGCGCCCCAAAGATGGAAGATGACGACGACGATGAAGTACCATACACCACAAGAAGAAGCAGGACCACCCTACCTAAAGGACGTCCATTCAAGAGAAGAATTCAAGGGGTTTCGGGGCTAAATACCAAGTGACGCATTATGGGGCATAGTAATGGCGCCCTTGGGGGCATAGGTGAAGATAAATATGGCCCCTTAGGAGGCATAGTAATGGTGCACTGTTGGACATAGTAATGGCGCACTATGTGGTGCGCCACTATTATATGGGATACTAATGGCGCACCAGAGGTGCGCCATTACTATTTGTTACTAGTGGCGTGTTAACAGTGGTGCACCTATAGTGCGCCATTAATAGCAAAAACTGGTGCGCCACTAATAGCCTTTTTTCTAGTAGTGAAGAATTCATGCAAATGGCTTAGCAGTGTGTGTTGGGCAATTTGGAAGTTAAGAAACAGATGCAGCTTTGAAAATATTGATTCTAATCTCCTAGAGAGATAATTCTCGACGCCTATGTGCTGCTAAATCATAAAGCAGAGCTGCTGAATAGGATGAATAAACAAGAGCTCCTACAGTGATTATAAGGCATGTTGCAATCAAAGTTTTAAATAGCGGGCTATAGCCCAGCTATAGCCCAGCTATAGCGTTTTTGGACCCTCCCCGCTACCGCAAGGCCCTTTTAGGGCTGGCCAGGAAAAGCCGCTAATAGCGCTGCTAAGTGTCGATAGCGTTGACAATTTTTAGCGTTTAGCATTTTTTCCCGCTGTTCTGGGCCAAAAATTTCAGCCCAATTCCAAATCCCGCGCCGAAGCCCTCTCGTATCCCTTTTACCCTAGCCACCTCCGCACTCCCCCACTCCCGTATCCCTTTTCCTCCCCAAAATATCGTGCTATGGAGGTCGCCGGCGACTAAGCAAGGATGACCACGACTCACTGGTTCCCCCTCTCCCGGTGACGCTCCCTCTGCTAGCGAAGCCTCCCCCTCGCGAGGACGCCTGCTTCTTCAAGCGGCGGCATCTCTCCCGAGTACGTGCGCCCTTGACGACTCCTCTCCAACGGCCCCTTTCCCGGTGATGCCCCCTCTCCAGCCATCTTCTCCAAGCAACATCGTCATGCCTACAATGAGTCAGCAGACCCCATCGACAGACAAGTTTTATTCTCAAATCTGTCCTTTTTCTACTCTTCGTCTATGTAGCCTGATAAATGGATGTGTGCATGCTTGCTTGTTGTCCTTGCATACACCTAAATCTCAAGCACACACCCAGGTTAGAAGATGCAGATGAAATATTGTTTGGCTATCAATGGTTATATGTGCGTGCTTGCTTGCTGTACACCTGAATCTCTCAATCTTTGAGCTTTTCATATATATTAAATGTTGATTGACTTGAAGATTTGTTTGTTTCCCGTGAGTACAATTTGTAGTTTGTAGTAGATTAAACATTGTTCTTTCAGTAGAGCTGATGTTGTTTAATTTCTGTTTTGCCTAACTTAATTCTGTTTTTTTGTTTCATAGGTGCAGGTATCTCAAGCACTGCCTCTATACCACAAACAGCAGCAGCTCATGTTGTTGCATCAAATGATGCTGCACGGAAGTACTGTACTATGCCAAATCCTAATAGAACATACGCTCTAAAATGCAATTTCTGTGACAAGATATTAACTATGCAGGTTCTGTTCTCACATGTGACCATGTGTTCCATGATTTCTTTTCACCCACACTCAAGTTTCCTTCACTATGTAGGTTCATACAAAAAAGCGTAACAGACTACTCAGTGATAGGTTGAGGGATCTTGTCTTCGTCAAATTCAACGCGAGGCTGCAGCAAAAGAGAGAAAATAAATACAGAGACCCCATAGAGAAGGTCACTAATGATATTCTAGAGGATGCAGACAATGAGTTCATTACTGGTATCGTTCCTGATGACAATGCTAGTGAACATTTAGGTAATGAAGCTCAAGCTCAACAAGAGACATCAACATCACAAGCACAAGGAAGGAAAAGAAAAAGGCCTGCAGTAGCCAAGAAGAAGAGGAAGAAGAGCATCCACTCTCTTCTTAATAGAATTGATGAAGATCCCATGCTTTGTTCTTCCTCTTCGGAATCAGAAGGTGATCAAGCTCAAGATGAGTCTAACTATACCTCTGTTGATTCAGAGTGATGCACTGCAATTGTTCGACTGTGTGCATGTCCTGCTAGTTGTTAGACTGAAATATGTGCAAGATATCTACTGTGCGAGTGTGTCTTTTGTTAATATGCACTGGATTGAACCAACTCCTGTGATGTGCGCGAGTGAGCCTTTTGTAATATGTGCTGGACTGAACCATGTGATGTGCAAGTCTGCCTTTTGTTGTTATGTACTATATTGAACCTTCTCCAGTTATGTGATGTGCTATTATATTTTATTTTTATTATTATTTAGTAAAACCGCTAAATGAGGGCATAGCCCGCTATAGCTCCGCTATAGCCTCTTTTTAGCTGTTGGCCAAGTTGCCGCTAAATGGCGTAGTCTGCTATTTAAAACTTTGGTTGCAATATGTGATATAAATGATGGGATGGGATGCTGCTAGTCAACATGTTTCTGCTAATGTACTTCATTCATGGTCCTGATACATGCCCGCACAAGGGCAACTATAGGATGCAAAAAAGGAGAATACCAAGACGGAGAAACGGATGTGTTTTTTACGTCAACTAATCTTTTTTCTATGATTTTTTCTAGGTGTCTCTTCTAGACTAGCCTTTTAAAGGCTAGTTTGAGTTAGTTAATTACCATTAATCTATAATAAAAAATGGACTTTTAAGTTCAATAAAAGATTAAGCAAACACTAAAGTACAGCCCGGTGCATGTAGCTACCGCTTGTGCAGGGTCCGAGGAAGGGTCCGACCACTTTGGGTCTATTGTACGCAGCCTTGTCCTACATTTCTGCAAGAGATTGTTTCCAGGACTTGAACGCACAACCTCATGGTCACAAGGTAGCAGCTTTATCATTGCGCCAAGGCACCTCTTCATTAAGAAAACACTTACATGAACAACATTAGAATAATCTGTTTTTAATTGATATACATGAGAACTACTGCATTTTTTATAGTATATAGATGTCTTCACATGATCGGAGTTTTAACTTGTAACTATGGATAAACATAAGGGCTTTAGTAGGGGTGGGGCGTTTTGGTCACCGGGCTCCATAAAGCCCATTATTTTTGAAACAAAATATCAAAATTCAAACTTTTCGGTTTTAACAAATTCTGAAAAAAACATACTAGTATGTCCATGCAGGAACCGATGGCTCCTCCTTGGTCAAGATGATTCTCGCATATTCTCATATGTAAGTTCTCGAGCTGATAACAACAACAAGAATAATAAATGTGAGTTACAAAGAATACCATAAACATAAGATGTAAATTTTTCTATCCACTTCACTCACGAAACAGCATAACACGTTTATTGCTATTACTGTTAACAATAATTACCTCAACTGTGGTAGCAATGCACTCTCCATTCATGGAGTCAATGACATCACCAGGTCTAACTCCTAGTTCTTCAGCAATTGATCCATGGGACCCCTACAGTTCAATAGCATTTAGTAAACATTATTATGCATTACTGGATAGCATTTAGGAAACATTGTTGAAGAAAACAAAGAACAGTGGAACAACATATACCTCATGAACTATCAGACCCGAATCAACATTACACTTACGAAAGATCCTCTCCACATGAATTGGATCAAGAAATTTAATGGGTGAAAGCTTCATCCCAATATGCAGGTGAGGGATGCACCTTGTGACATTGTCATTTACCAGATTAAAAAACAAACTATGAACAATATCATATAAACTAAAAACCAATTTTCATGAATGAAGCTTTGTGTCCAAAATATCCAGCAGAAATTAGACTTAGTAATATAAGAACAAATATATGAACACAAGTACACAAGATCTATCATGTTTCCTCGAGATATTTCTTATGAAAATCATACAATGATACCAACGGAAGAAAAGCTTACTGAAATTTGTTCCACATATCCAAGCACTTCAATATAATAGAGGAAGGAATAAATGCCGTCCCAGGAAAATTAGCCATCCCCAAAACTTGTCCATCAAAGTCGATAACCATTCCTCCAGTGGTAGGCTATGATATGTCAAATGCCAAAAGTAGAACTATGACAACATAAGGAAATAATTGTTTATGAGATAATCACGATGAAGATTAGTTATACCTCACAACCAGTGAATAGATAGTGATGGCATTCATAGGTAGTTGGACCCATGAAATGAACAAATCCATGAGCAATTGTCAGATTTAAACCTTCATTTCTACCAAGCACAAGTATGTCCTGACCGTAGTTCAAGTCACTAGTGAACCTAGGAATCTTGGCACACAAGTCTATGTTAACCTTTAACAAAGCCATGTTGATGTGCTTGTCATAGCGAAACAAGAGTGCAGGTATAGTAGTGTCATCTTCATCCAACAAATGAGCAATAATCTAAAGACAGAAACAAAAAAAATTAACAAGTGTTATTTAGCATACACATGTAAGCACAAACTTATTCATTTGTAAACATACCTCAGCATCAGGTACATACTCGTCCGTACCTGACCACTGGGTAAGGGGTGTATATTTTGAGCAGATTATGCGCGCAGATGTCAAAACAGTGCCCACTTTACTCCCCTCATCCCAATCAATTAAAAAACCAGATGATCATGCCATCAGTTTACCATCTGTAGACGCAACAATAGATAAGAGGAAAACCAAAACTATACAGAGACACCACATAAAGGCAATGTGTTACATACCAACATAGGATGAAAAGCTAAGAATAACTTTAGCTGCTTGGAGGATTGTTTTTGTTGCAGACTCACGAATACTCTGCAAGTTTCCATTCATCATTCACGAACCACGAATAGACATATCAAGTGTTACAAGCTGTTGTTGGCGCTCTGCACATTAACATGGAAAAAATGGTGAATCAGTCTACTGTGTTCAAATACATATCATCTTGAGCAATATAGACATGTTTCATTCATTATTGACTACTGTTCTTGTTAAGAGGCGCATAGATATGCTAGTAGTCACTAATCAGATAGAATGAAAGTGGAGTGTTACTGCCACAAGATGAACCTTACTGCCCTTGCACCAAAGCAGTTGCCTGGTGCTGGCCAAACTGTCGTAACATTTAATACAACTCCCTACAGCTGCATCGTCTCTCAATATCCGATTTTCTACCATATCTAGTCTCTAGCATCATTCAAATCATACATCTCACCGAGGTGTTGTTGTCTACCACACACAAAAGAGGGCAATACCATACCCTTCCTCCACATCTAACTTTCTGCCATAGTAGTATTCCTTTATGCATGTATACTGAAATGTTCTCCATGGCACACCAAGGACAATACCATCTCCAATTTTCTATCAAATATAACCTATTTCTCTGGCAGCAGAATAATACAGTACATGCCTACTAGAGTATTGTAGATAGTACAAAGAGGACAAGGAAGACTCCCAAACCTACTACTTTTTGCACGGTACTTGCATGTCAATTCCTCATAAGCATCAAAGGCAGCCCCAATCGCAGCAGGGTCATGGTCATTTCCTGGGTTTCGGAGGTATGCGGGGGCATGAGGCCAACGCAGGGGAGAGCTGACCGCAGAGGAGGAGGAGGAGGAGGAGGCATGCGATGCGCTTGGTGAAGCTGGGGCCGCCTGCTCGCCCGTGCTCGTAGCGGCTTTCTCCTTGACGGTTCTCTTCCACTTCTTGCCGGTTCTCTTCCGCCTTCTGGATCCCTCGGACGGCCCCAGGGGGGCTTCGCTCTTGCCCCGCTGCTGCGATGCTACTGCCGACGTCTCCGGAGAGGCTTTCCTCTTGCCTGGCTGCGATGACGGTGCGGCTTCCGGTCGGGCATCCCCCGAACAGTAGACCACCGGGGTGCGTCGGCGCCGGCGCCGGCGCCTTGCCCTCGACCTAGATCTTGATACCTCTCCCACCTCGTCCTGCGTTGTTGGCATTGCCGTGCTTCTTAGGGTTTGATTGGCTCGGCCGACCACAGGTTCGTCTCTGTCGTGGTGTGAAGGTGGGGGATTTTTGATTCGGGAGGAGGATAGTGGGGTGGGCTCGGTCGGTCGTCCAGTTTGGCATGTGGCTGGTGGTCCGGTCCAGTCGGGTCGGCACATGTCATGACGCCTTGATTAGAAAGAGCAAATCTTCCTATGGGCATCTACATTGAAAGCACATCCTTCAAACAAACAAAAAATACAATTAAACAATGACGACAGGATCTGCACATATATTAGGGAGTCCCTAAACTCTATTCTAGGGTTTATAGTGACAGGGGAGCGCACGGGCGATCTTGAAGGTCCTCGGGGCATAAACTTGGGTTTTTGATCGCCAACTGTCCACGTGATGTTTTCCTTGCTCAACGGGTCTGCTTGGGGTGATTGAAGTATAGGGAATCAATTGTAGCCTTTCTCGATAAGTAAGAGTGTCGAACCCAACGAGGAGCTAAAGGTAGAATAAATATTTTCTCAAGTTTTATCGACCACCGATACAACTTCACGCACGCTTAACATTTGCTTTACCCAGAACAAGTATGAAATTAGAAGTATTTTGTAGGTGCAACGGGATATGTTTGCAAGATAATAATGATCACGTAAATAAAAACTAGGGGCTGCTAAGATAAAAAAACAACCAAGTTAGTTTAACGAGTGTGGAAAAGTGGTGGTAGGAGTTGCGGAATTGTCCCTAGGCAATCGATAACTAGACCGGTAATCATTATTGTAATTTTATATGACGGAGAGACATAAGCTAACATACTTTCTCTACTTGGATCATATGCATCTATGATTGGAACTCTAGCAAGCAACTGCAACTACTAAAGATCATTAAGGTAAAACCCAACCATGCCATTATAAGGTATCAAGTCCTCTTTACTCCCATATGCAATAACCCACCTACTCGGATTTAGACTTCTGTCACTCAAGAAACCCACCATAGATGAATCATGAACACATTGCAACACCCTACAGTGAGGATCCCTCACGCTTGCGCAACACGGAGAGCACTATAGGACAGTACCAATAATAAACACTAGTAGAAAACAGACCTTTTGTCCAAAGCATTAGTCTCGGTCTGGTTTTGAACCGACACTAATGTGACCATTAGTCCCGGTTCAGGATGGGCATCATTAGTCCCGGTTCGTTCCGGACCTCTAGTCCTGATTCGTAACACAAACGGGGACTAAAGGGGTGATGGTAGGCCGGTGTAAGCCTAGGGTCCCACGATCACCTTTAGTCCCGGTTCGTGGCAGGAACCGGGACTATAGGCTCACCTTTAGTCCCAGTTTGTATCACGAACTGGGACTAAAGATCCCCTATGTGAACCCTTCGGCCAGCCCGAGCACACTCCTCCCTGTTTTCCCCTTCTTCCTCTCCTTTGTTCTTCCCCTTGCTCGAGCTCACCTCCATGTTTGCCAAAAATTGTCAAGATTTGGAGGCACACCATCCATCCAAGTGTTCACAAAAGTTAGAAACTTTGTCCTTTCATCTCTCATTGCTAGATTAGCTCTTGCAATGGTATATAAGTATAGTTATCTGTGGGTTTTAGTTTGGGAGTATTTGTATGTGGTAGTTTATTTGATTTATATGCAATTTGAGCTCAAATTAACTTCTTACTTTGCATGTGTAGGTGTGGTTTACTTAGTGCCTTCTCGTCCCCGTCCTAACCATCATCAATCGCCCACACCGTCCCGTCGCCGGCACCACCTTGGTGAGCCTCTTATTCTTATCCTTTTTATAAAAAAAATCATGTTTGTAAGATTTAGATAGTTACTTGTAAAGTTTTCATACCTATATGGTTGTTTGATATACATAGTGGCAAGGTTTTGACATCCGTCCCCGTCGGCCCTCGTCCGGTTTATGATTTGGATGTGGTATATGCTCTCTTTTATAACTATTCGTTGCATTTCGTGTTTCTGACAATTATGCCCATCAAGTTGACATAGATGTTTTTATCTAGAATGTATGTGATCCGGAAATTGCAATTGACATAGATATTCTTGTCAAGAAGTTAAATTTAGTAGAAAAAGAAAACGAGTATTTGAAAGAAAAATTGAAAAGAGTTGAAGAAGAGAAGATGAAACTGTAGTTGTATGTTGTCGGCGTCGTCCATGATCACAAGATCAAGATGGATGCAATGAGCTTGAAGATTAGAAAATTTTAAAAATGCCATTGCTAGTGAGGCTTGGTATCACTATGCTATTGGATCAATTGTTACCTCAGTTGCGATCTTAATCACATTTGTTGTTGCATTTAAATGCTTTAGCTAGAGAGTTTGTATGTTGTTTTATGAGAACAAGTGTGTATGAACTTGTATTAATTTGGTCTTTTCGGTGTTGTGTAATGAAGATGAGCCGACAATGGATGTACGATGACCAATGCTCTCCCTAGTTCATTAATGACATGCATACTTTTCTGGTTGCGGCTGAGGAAAACAAGCGGGCGGATGGTTTTATGTATTGTCCATGTGCTGGATGTAAGAATGATTGAAATTACTCTAACTCAAGAACCATTCACGTCCACCTGTTTGAGTCCGGTTTCATGTCCGGCTATAACTATTGGACCAATCACGGAGAAAGAGGGGTCCTAATGGAAGAGAATGAAGAAGAAGAGGATGACGACAACTATCCTGGCCATGGGTTCCATGAATATGATGGTACAACAATGTGGGAAGAAGTTGAGCCGGCAATGCGGGAAGGAGTTGAAGAAGAGGCATCAGATGAGCCCGCTGATGATCTTGGTCGGTCCATTGCCGATGCAAAGAGAAATTGCGCTAGTGAAAAGGAGAAGATGAAGTTGCAGCGCATGTTAGAGGATCACAAGAAATTGTTGTATCCAAATTGCGAAGATGACAAGAAAAACCTGGGTACCACACTGGAATTGCTGCAATGGAAGGCAGAGAATGGTGTATCTGACGAATGTTAAAGAAGAAGCTACCAAAGGATAATGAATTGCCCGATAGTACGTACGAAGCAAAGAAGGTTGTTTGCCCTCTAGGATTAGAGGTGTAGAAGATACATGCACTAGTAGAAAACACACCTTTCGTCCGCATCATTAGTCCCAGTCCGGTTTTCAACCGGCACTAATGTGCTCATTAGTCCCAGTTCGTGACTGGCATCATTAGTGCCGGTTCGTTCTGGACCTTTAGTCCTGGTTCATGCCACGAACCGGCACTAAAGGTGTGGTGGTAGGCTGGTGTCAGCCTTGGGCCCCACGTAAACGTTTAGTCCCGGTTGGTGGCTCCAACCGTGACTATTGGACAACCTTTACTTGTGGTTGGAGCCACCAACTGGAACTAAAGGTCCCCTATATGAACCCTTCAGCCGGCCTGACCACACTCCTCTCAGTTCTTCCTCTTTCCTCTCCTCTTTGTTCTTCCTCTATTCCCCGAGCTCATCCTCCATTTTTGTCAAAATTTGTCAAGATTTGGAGTCACCCCATCCATCCAAGTTTTCACAAAGGTTAGCAACTTTGTACTTACATCTCTCATTGCTAGATTAACTCTTGCAATGGTCTATAAGTATAGGGATCTGTGGGTTTTAGTTTGGGAGTATTTATATGTGGTAGTTTATTTGATTTATATGCAATTCGAGCTCAAATTAACTTCTTACTTTGCATGTGTAGGTGTGGTTTACTTAGTGCCTTCTCGTCCCCGTCATAACCATCGTTGATCGCCCACACCGTCCCGTCGCCGGCACCACCTTGGTGAGCCTCTTATTCTTATCCTTTTTATAAAAAATCATGTTTGTAAGATTTAGATAGTTACTTGTATAGTTTTCTTACCTATATGGTTGTTTGTTATACATAGTGGCATGGTTTTGATATCCTTCCCCGTCGGCCCTCGTCCAGTTTATGATTCGGATGTGGTATATGCTCTCTTTTATAACTATTCATTGCATTTCGTGTTTCTGACAATTATGCCCATCAAGTTGACATAGATATTTTTATCTAGGAGGCATGTGATCCGGAAATTGCAACCGACATAGATATTCTTGTCAATAAGTTAAATTTAGTAGAGAAAGAAAACGGGTATTTGAAAGAAAAAATGAAAAGATTTGAAGAAGAGAAGATGAAACTCGAGTTATATGTTGTCGGTGTCGTCGATGATCACAAGATCAAGATGGATGCAATGAGCGTGAAGATTAGAAAATTTAAAAAATATGCCATGGCTAGTGAGTCTTGGTATCACTATGCTATTGGATCAATTGTTACCTTAGTTGCGATCTTAATCGCATTTGTTGTTGCATTTAAATGCTTTAGCTAGAGAGTTTGTATGTTGTTTTATGAGAACAAGTGTGTATGGACTTGTATTAATTTGGTCTTTTCGGTGTTGTGTAATGAAGATGAGCCGACAATGGATGTACGATGACCAATGCTCTCCCCAGTTCATTAATGACGTGCATACTTTTCTGGTTGCGGCTGAGCAAAACAAGCGAGTGGATGGTTTTATGTATTGTCCATGTGCTGGCTATCAGAATGATCGAAATTACTCTAACTAAAGAACCATTCATGTCCACCTGTTTGAGTCCGGTTTCATGTCCGGGTATAACTATTGGACCAATCACGGAGGAAGAGGGGTCCTAATGGAAGAGAATGAAGAAGAAGAGGATGAAGACAACTATCCTGGCCATGGGTTCCATGAATATGATGGTACAACAATGTGGGAAGAAGTTGAGCCGACAATGCGGGAAGGAGCTGAAGAAGAGGCGTTAGATGAGCCCGCTAATGATCTTGGTCGGTCCATTGCCGATGCAAAGAGAAATTGCGCAAGTGAAAAGGAGATGAAGTTGTAGCGCATGTTAGAGGATCACAAGAAATTGTTGTACCCAAATTGCGAAGATGACAAGAAAAATCTGGGTACTTCACTGGAATTGCTGCAATGGAAGGCAGAGAATGGTGTATCTGACAAGGCATTTGAAAAGTTGCTGATAATGTTAAAGAAGAAGCTACCAATGGATAATGAATTGACCAATAGTACGTACAAAGCAAAGAAGGTTGTTTGCCCTCTAGGATTAGAGGTGTAGAAGATACATGCACTAGTAGAAAACAGACCTTTCGTCCGCATCATTAGTCCCAGTCCGGTTTTGAACCGGCACTAATGTGCTCATTAGTCCCGGTTCATAACTGGCATCATTAGTGCCGGTTCGTTCTAGACCTTTAGTCCCGGTTCATGCCACAAACCAGCACTAAAGGTGTGGTGGCAGGCTGGTGTCAGCCTTGGGCCCCACGGAAACGTTTAGTCCGGGTTGGTGGCTCCAACCGCGACTAAAGGTCCCCTATATGAACTCTTCAGCCAGCCCGACCACACTCCTCTCAGTTCTTCCTCTTTCCTCTCCTCTTTGTTCTTCCTCTCTTCCCCGAGCTCATCCTCCATTTTTTCCAAAATTTGTCAAGATTTGTAGGCACCCCATCCATCCAAGTGTTCACAAAGGTTAGCAACTTTGTACTTTCATCTCTCATTGCTAGATTAGCTCTTGCAATGGTCTATAGTTATAGTTATTTGTGGGTTTTAGTTTGTATGTGGTAGTTTATTTGATTTATGCAATTAGAGCTCAAATTAACTTCTTACTTTGCATTTGTAGGTTTGGTTTACTTAGTGCCTTCCCGTCCCCGTCCTAACCATCGTCGATCGCCCGCACCATCCCGTCGCCGGCACCACCTTGGTGAGCCTCTTGTTCTTATCCTTTTTATATAAAAAACCATGTTTATAAGATTTAGTTAGTTACTTGTATAGTTTTCTTACCTATATGGCTGTTTGTTATACATAGTGGCATGGTTTTGAAATCCGTCCCCGTCGACCCTCGTTCGGTTTATGATTCGGATGTGGTATATACTCTCTTTTATAATTCTTTGTTGCATTTCGTGTTTATGACAATTATGCTCATCAAGTTGACATAGATATTTTTATCTAGGAGGTATGTGAATCGGAGATTCCAACCGACATAGATATTCTTGTCAAGAAGTTAAATTTAGTTGAAAAAGAAAATGAGTATTTGAAAGAAAAATTGACAAGAGTTGAATAAGATAAGATGAAACTAGACTTGTATGTTGCCGACGTCATCGATGATCACAAGATCAAGATGGGTGCAATGCGCTTGAAGATTAGAAAATTTAAAAGATATGCCGTTGATAGTGAGGCTTGGTATCACTATGTTGTTGGATCAATTGTTACCTGAGTTGTGATGTTGATCGCATGTGTTGTTGCATTTAAATGCTTTAGCTAGAGAGTTTGTATGTTGTTTTATGAGAACAAGTGTGTATGAACTTTATGTACGAACTTGTATTAATTTGGTCTTTTCGGTGTTGTGTAATGAAGATGAGCCGGCAATGGATGTACGACGACCGATGCTCTCCCCAGTTCATTAATGGCGTGCATACTTTTCTGGTTGCGGCTAAGGCAAAATAATGTCTGGATGGTTTTATGTATTGTCTATGTGTTGGCTATAAGAATGATCTAAATCACTCTAACTCAAGAACCATTCACATTCACCTCTTTGAGTCCGGTTTCATGTCCTGCTATAACTGTTGGACCAAGCACGGAGAAAGAGGGGGCCTAATGGAAGAGAATGAAGAAGAAGAGGATGACGACAGCTATCTTGGCCATGGGTTCCATGAATACGATGGTACAACAATGGGGGAAGAAGCTGAGCCGGCAATGCGGGAAGGAGCTAAAGAAGAGGCATCAGATGAGCCCGCTGATGATCTTGGTCGGGCCATTGCCGACGCAATGAGAAACTGTGCAAGTGAAAAGGAGAAGGTGAAGTTGTAGCGCAGGTTAGAGGATCACAAAAAAGGGTTGTACCCAAATTGCGAAGATGATAAGAAAAAGCTGGGTATCACACTAGAATTGCTGCAATGGAAGGTAGAGAATGGTGTATCTCACAAGGCATTTCAAAAGTTTGTTGATAATGTTAAAGAAGAAGCTACCAAAGGACAACGAATTGCTAGAGAGTACGTACGAAGCAAAGAAGGTTGTCTGCCCTCTAGGATTAGAGGTGGAGAAGATACATGCATGCACTAATGACTGCATCCTCTACCATGGTGAGTGCGGGGATTTGAATGCATGCCCGGTATGATGTGCATTGCGCTATAAGATCGGCCACGATGACCCTGGTGATGTTGAGGGCGAGCGCCCCAGGAAGAAAATTCCTGCCAAGGTGATGTGGTATGATCCTATAATACCACGCTTCAAACGTTTGTTCCAAAACAAAGAGCATGCCAGGTTGTTGCGATGGCACAACGAAGGCCGTAAGTAAGACGGGAAGTTGAGAGTTCGAGCTCACGGATCACAGTGGAGAAAAATCGAGAGAAAGTGGAAGGACTTTGCAAAGGATGCAAGGAAAGTATGATTTGGTTTAAGTGCATATGGCATTAATCCTTTTGGGAGCAGAACAACAATCATAGCACATGGCCTATGACCCTATGTATCTAGAATCTTCCTCCTTGGTTGTGCATGAAGTAGAAGTTCATTATGATGCCCGCGCTCATCCAAGGCCCCAAGTAACCCGGCAACGACATTGATGTGTACCTAAGGCCATTTATTGAAGAACTTTAACAGCTGTGGAATGGAAAAGGTGTACGTGCTTGGGATGCGAAAGATCAGGAGGAATTTGACCTACATGCGTTGCTGTTTGTAACCATCAATGATTGGCCTGCTCTCAGTAACCTTTCAGGACACACAAACAAGGGATACCATGCATGAACGCACTGTTTAGATGATACCGATAATATATATTTGGATAAATGTAAGAATAATGTGTATCTGCAGAAGAGAGAGGCCGCAGCTACGACGACTAGCTATACAACAGGCAAGAAATTCAAATATGGTCCAAGCCTCAAGCCTCTTCCGAAGTTGCCTTACCACCTGACTGACGAGGAACTCGAGAGCGTAGTGGATGCCAAAGTGAAGGCCCATTTTGGGCCGAAACCGCCCCAGCCGCCAAAGGAGAAAGTACTTGAGCATGTCTCACAACACTTTATTGATATGGCTCGACCGTCCACTACTAGAAAAAGGCTTATCCCCAATATCTCTACTAGTGGCGCACCATGATGGTGGTGCGCCACAACTATAAAGCAGTGGCACACCAGAATCAAGCGCGCCATTGCTATTTTTTACTAATGGCGCACCACATGACCAGTGCACCATTGCTATTTTTTGGGTCCACCCCCCACCAGACATAGCAATGGCGCACCACACCTAGGTGTGCCACTGCTATGCTACATAGTAGTGGCGCACCTAGGTGTGGTGCGCCATTGCTATGTCTGGTGGGGGTGTGCATGCGTGTGTGTGTGAGGTTAGTAATGGCGCACCATCCCTGGTGCGCCATTGCTAGGGTTAGCAATGGCGCACCAGGGAGGGTGCGCCATTACTAACGTCTCTCACACACAAACACCCCCCCCAGGTGGATCGCCTTTTAGGTTTTTAAAAAGATAAAAGAAAATGATAAAAGATTCAAAAAAATTCAAAAAAATAGATGCCCATGTGTTATGTGTTCTAGTTGTTAGGAAAATTAACAAACATGAATTTTGATTTTTTTTGCAAAAGGCCGCCGTGTTTCGGTAAAATGGCCGTAACTTTTGCATACGACCTCCGATGAAAAAGTTTTTTATATGAAAAATCATGTACTCGTAAAGTTACATCCGAATTCAATGGGATATGCCCGTTATCGATTTTCTAGAATCCTCAAAAACCTCACAGAAAAAAAGTTACGATGCTTTTAAGATCTAGAGGCAAAAAAATTCGAAATAAATGCAAAAATAATAATTAGCAATGGCGCATCAGTGAATAGTGTGCCACTGCTATTTTCCCGCCTTCACAATTCAAAAAAATAGCAATGGCGCACTAGTGCATGGTGCGCCACTGCTAAATTAGGACAGAAGTTTAAAAGGGCCGGCCAGCCACTTACCCCTTCATTCTTCTCCTCCTCTCCTCCTCTCCTCCACTCCATCTCCTCCTCTCCTCCTCTCCTTCACTCTATCTCCAACTCTCCAGCGAACTCCTCCTCCTCACGGTGCTCCTCCTCCGGTGACCTCCTCCTCATGGTGCTCCTCCTTCGGTGACCTCCTCCTCCCTCCTCTCCTCGTCACGGTGCTCCTCCTCCGACGACCTCCTCCTCCCTCCTCTCCTCCTCACGGTGCTCCTCCTTCCTCTCCTGCTCACGGTCCTCCTCCTCCTCTCCGGCGACCTCCTCCTCCCTCCTCTCCTGATCCTCACGGTCTCTCCTCCCTCCTCTCCTCCTCACGGTCTCTCCTCCCTCCTCCTCTACTTCCGGCCACATGTGGAGCTCCCCCGGCACAAAGAACGTACCAGATCCAGGTTGAGAACGAAATTTGAAAAAAATTCAAGCAAAAAGACGAGCAAAAAAACAAGCCAAAAAATGAGCCAGATCCAGATCCAAATTCAAAATTCAAAAATAGCAATGGCGGGCGGTGGGGGTTAGACGGTGTGCCACTACTGTTTTCCCGCCTTCAAAATTAAAAAACAATAACAAAAAATTCAAAAAAAGAGTTACCAGTGGCGCACCTGAAGCAATAGTAATGGCGCACTACAAGGTGCGCCACTGTTACCTGCAATACTAATGGCGCACTAGAGGTGCGCCATTAGTATTTGTTACTAGTGGCATGGTAATAGTGGCGCACCTATAGTGCGCCATTAATGGCAAAAATAGGTGTGCCACTAACAACCTATTTTGTAGTCAATCAGAAGGACAACGACTATGTGCGGTCTATCAAGAAGTCATATCTTGCAGGACAAAAGGAGTCGAGCTCGAGCTCGAGCCAAGGAGTTGGCAAAAAGCAGGAAAACTATTCCCTAGCTGGGAGAACAGGCAGTGCAATCGCCCCCCGCTCATTGTACAAACACCTGTGAGTACCGCCGAACGGCTAGGAGTAACCGACGATCAGGCAGGCTAAAGAGGCCGGTGTCATTGTTGAACAACTCCTAGGACTTAAGGAAATCCTCGGGCTTAAAGAGGAGGAAGTAAAATATCAATATGCCCACGGCAAACCTCTGGTCAAGCTTGAAGATGACAAGCTTCTAGCAACGATATTATACAATTTGCACACATGGTACATGCAAATAACAGCAAATACCAATTCAGAGTCCCTCATGGTGAGAGTCAAGGAGAGGCATTACTTCCATAAAAAAGATCTGTGGATTCATTATTCAGAGTTGTTTCAGTTATTCAATCAAGACACACTCGACAAATCTTTAGTCAGATGCTATTGTCTGTAAGTGATTTCTTTCTGTAATTTAAGTCTCTAGCTAGCTGTGCTCTCATTCATTACCTGCAATTATCCTCACTATATTTGTTTCTGTGGTATTATGCAAAAATGAACATATATGAAATGAAACAAGCTGGATGCTATGGCATTGGCTTCATTGACCCAAAAACGATTAATGAGAAGATATGGGAAACTCAATATTCGAGAGAAGATATGGGAACGTATGGTTTGGTTTAATTGTAGATGGCATTGATCCTTTTGGGGAGCAGAACAGCAATCATAACACATGGCATGTGACTCTATGTATCTATAACCTTCCTCCTTGGTTGTGTATGAAGAGAAAGTTCATTATGATGCCAGTGCTCATTCAAGGCCCCAAGCAACCCGACAACGACATTGATGTGTACCTAAGGCCATTAGTTGAAGAACTTTTACAGCTTTGGAATGGAAAAGGTGTACGTGCGTGGGATGAGAACGAACAGGAGGATTTTGACCTACATGCGTTGTTGTTTGTAACCATCAATGATTGGCCTGCTCTCACTAACCTTTCATGACAGACAAACAAGGGATACCACGCATGCACGCACTGTTTAGGTGATACTGACAGTATGTATTTGGATAAATGTGAGAAGAATGTGTACCTGGGCATCGTCGATTTCTTCAGAGCAAGCATCCCGTAAGAAAGAAATGCAAGCATTTCAAAGGTGAGGCTAATCACCGGAAGAAGCCTCGCCACCGTACTGGTGATGATATACTTGATATGGTCAAGGATTTAAAAGTAATCTTTGGAAAGGGTCCTGGCGGACAACCTTTTCCGTGACGCTAACGGACGCGCACCCATGTGGAAGAAGAAATCTATATTTTGGGTCCTACCCTGTTGGAAATACCTAGAGGTTCGCTCTGCAATCGATGTGATGCACGTGACGAAGAATCTTTGTGTGAACCTGCTAGGATTCTTGGGCGTGTGCGGGAAGACAAAAGATACACCGGAGGCACGGGAGGACCAGCAAGGTATGCACGGGGAAGACGACATGGATCCAAAGTAGTTTCAGGGTCATGCCAACTACACTCTTACCAAAGAAGAGAAGGAAATCTTCTTCGAATGTCTGCTCAGTATGAAGGTCCCATCTGGCTTCTTGTCGAATATAAAGGGAATAATAAATATGGCAAAGAAAAAGTTCCATAACCTAAAGTCTCATGACTGCCACGTGACTATGACGCAACTGCTTCCGGTTGCATTGAGGGGGCTTCTACCGAAAATGTTCGATTAGCCATTGTGAAGCTATGTGCATTCCTCAATGCAATCTCTCGGAAGGTAATCGATCCAAAAATCCTACCAAGGTTAGAGAATGATTTGGTGCAATGTCTTGTCAGTTTCGAGTTGGTGTTCCCACCATCATTCTTCAATATCATGACACGCGTGCTAGTTCTTTCAGGGAAAAGGAAGATAAGGAAGCCAATACATTATACGATGATCCAAAGTGCCACATAGTTCTTACAGGGAAAATAAACATCGTGGGAGTGGAGGACAAGATAGACATTTCAGAAGATTATGAAAAGTTTCATGAAATTGCTCCCTTGTCAGTGAATGTTGACCCGAGCATCAAGTTAAACGATGGAGATTGTCCATGGTTACAACGCAAAGGGACACACGTGAAGAAAAAGTTTTATACCCAAAGATCCCACTCTGGGATGTGACCGGCTTCTCTAGTTAGTTTCCGGACTTATATATCTGGAAAGTCCCACTTTGGAAAAACCGGAGGGAATCTTTGTAATAGTAGTGTACTTATGTGTTTTGGCATTTGAAACGCGAGGAAATATTATGTCTAAAGCCATGCCATCAATTTTAAACCCTTTTTGACTTCATTTGCTATTTTTCATGCATTTACTAATTTTTTGAGCTAAATGACCCTGAAATTGAAAAGCACTACAAATGAACTCCGAAAAGGTTGAAAGTTGGCATGATATCATCATTTCACCCAGATAGCATGTGCTAAAAAGTTGATAGGGTTACGGCAAAAACTAGATGCACTTCGTGTACAAAATGGATAATCTCTTTCGAAGTATCAAGGTTTCAGACGAAAACTCGTCTGTTATAAAGGCATTTCATTTTTTAAAACTTATTTCAACTCTAGACTTTTTGTGAGTTCAGTATGCACTATTCGAAGCTATGTCATCAATTTTCAACCTCTCCTGACTTCATTTACTATTTTTCATGCATTTACTGATTTTTTGAGCTAAATGACCATGAAATTGAAAAGCACTACAAATGAACTTTGAAAAGGTTGAAAGTTGGCATGGTATCATCATTTCACCCACATAGCATGTGCTAAAAAGTTGAGAGGGTTACAACAAAAACTGGATGCACTTCGTGTACAAAATGGACAATCTCTTTCGAAGTATCTAGGTTTTAGACGAAAACTCATCTGTTACAAAGGCATTTAATTTTTTTAATAACCTAAGAATTACCAAATTGAATATAATGATAAAACACGCTAATATTAAACAGCAGAAAAAAGAATCACTACAAAATCTATTTTTAAAGTAAAGTTATTCACAAACTAGTGATTCACACAAATTTCAAATAATTCGGATTTAAACTATTCAAATTTTGAAAACTACTACCACTAAAAGAAAGTTTATATTTTTTTGAACTAACGCAAAAATATTCACTCTTTAACTTTAAATAAAGCAAAAAAACTCAGAAACAAAATAAAATAAGTAAAACAAAAATTAAAAAAACTGAAAAATAAAAAAACCCGCCTACTGGGCCCCCATGGCAGGCCCACAAGGACCAATAGGCCCAAAAGGGCAGCACAGGTTCAATAGGCCAACATAGGCCTGCTTAGAGAGGAGCTCGAGGGAGCACCCGTAGCGGGGCTTATAAACCAGTGCGGCCGCCCTTCGCTGAGCGAGGTGGGACTAAACTTTTTGCACCGCGACTGTGGCAGCACGAGACCTTTAGTCTCGGTTGGTGGCTGCAACCGCGACTAAAGGCTACCTTTAGTCGTCGTTCCATCCACCAACCGTGACTAAAGGTCTGCGCTTCCCGCCGCTTCGCGTGGCAAAAAATAACCTTTAGTCACGATTGGTGGCTGCAACCGCGACTAAAGGCTACCTTTAGTCGCGGCCTTTAGTCGCGGTTGGAGTCACCAACCGCGACTAAAGGTCGGTCTATATAAGCGCAGAAATTTACATCGATTTTCCATTCTCTCTCGATGACGCCGAACGCACGAGGACGCCGCCAGGCTGATGTGCAACGTCGTCGCCTCCCCCGACGCTGGAGATCATCGCAGCCGCCCCTGACACTGGCCGCCCGCGCCTCCTCCCCGACACCGGCCGCCCGCCCCCTCCTCACGTCCTCGTGCGTCGTCGCTGTCGCAGTCGCTGACGACTCGCCTTGCCTCGCTGGCCGTCGCCCCGCTATGAGCCCCTGCCGCCATGGCCGCCCCTCCCATCGAGCTTGCACACACACACATGCATGAACACACACACACACATTTTTATTTGCCGTTTTTCTGTTTTCAAGATTTTTATACTTTTAGTTATATAAATGTTAGATGAAATGTTAGATATATAAATGTTAGATGAATGTTTTTTAGTTTTTTATAGCTAAATAAATGTTAGATATAAAAAAGATATTGAAATGTTTTTTATTTTTTTATACTTTTAGTTATAGCTAGATAAATTTTAGATATAAAAAAGATATGGAAATGTTAGATGAATGTTAGATTTGCAATTAGTATATGTATGTATACAATAGATTCTCTTAGTCCTTTAAGGGATTTATCAGGAATGCCCCCATTATGGATGTGCACAAGTTGATCATTTTTTTTCCTGATCTCATGCATCTACCCTTCTATATGTCACGTTTGGTCTAGCTAGTGACAAAGGATTCAAGAAAATCATGGCTTCATCATGAGCCAGAAGTAACAGGCGCATGATGGTACAAAGATTTTCAAAGTTGTTTTGCAACAGAGTTCTTGATAGAATAATTAGCTTTTTGGTACGAAGTTCAGCAAAAAAGCCTTCCAAATAGCGATATTTGGAAGACTCTTGCTGAACTTCGTACCAAAAAGCTAATTATCCTATCCGGGACTCCGTTCCAAAATAACTTTGGACAACTTCGTACCATCATGCACGTGTTACTTCCGGCTAATGATGAAGCCATGGTTTTCTTCCTTCGACACTAGCTAGACAACGTGACATATAGAAGGGTAGATGATATCAGGAAAAATATGAACCATTTTTTGCACATTCACAATGGCGCCATTTTGTTAAACCCTTTAAAGGTTAAGAGAATCCGCTATGATTCTGAAGGTTCCTCGTATATAAGAAATCACAATCAAGCATTTAAAAAAATGTTATTTTTTTATAGAATTTCTTCTCGGAGTCAACGATGCCTGGCCCGCATCCTCGTCGTCGACTCGTTCGCGATGACGTCTTGCTTCAGAGGGGCAACATTCAGGACTGGGCTCTGCCGGGCTGGCACTGGGAGGTGCTACCTTCAAGGGCGCACAACTTGGTGAGGAACTCGGCCCCGGGTCCCGTCGTCCACCTGGATCTTCTTTGGTGGCGTTCGCATGGGCCACTTTCGGTGCAGAGGTAGCCGGCCCCGTCGGAGGTGGTACGTCGTCGTTTCAGGGAGGAGGACGAGCACGTCCGTCGCTACATGGATGTGTTGGATGTCATGTTCTCCAATACCTGGCAGGTTCTTTAGGGATCTACCCGAGCTATGATCCTATGATGGCTCCTTCTCTTTGGTGTCCACCGCCCGCGCCTTAGGAACCGCGAGTGAACTAGATTCTTCGATAATATTCAATCTATATTAGCTAGTGATGTTATATATATGATAATATTCGAGATGTATTAGTGATAATACTTGATATGTATTCGAGATTATATTCAATAATATTCGAGACAATTTATTCGCGATTATATTCGATGATGCATATTATATGAATTATTCGAGATGCATATTATGTACTATGATTCAGTTTTTCCTTATTGATTGCATGCATTATAAATTGAATACTAAATTATTTTATCTTTCTTTTGGATTAGTTAAATAAAAGCTATGGACAATACCGACAAAGAAGGAGAAGAGGCTTTGTTCGACATCATACGCTCCCCGAGCCCAGAGCATGAACCTGAAGATGACATCTCGCAATATCTGAACAATTCCAGTGAGGGCTGTATGATATTTGATGAAGACGAATGAATAGATGAAGGCAACAACGATGTTGACGAAGAAAATGTTCTTCAAATAACAAAGGACGATGATGTATATTTATTATATAAGCCATCCGGTGATCATTACATGTCTTAATTGAGCTGCATGTATTAACGAGTCAATCTTTCTTCTTTTAGGCCTCTAGATCGAGCAAATCTTCTACATGTAATAGGGCAGTTCGAGGCCCGACCAAAAAGTGGGAGTCTGGCATAAAGGTCAACATTGATTTCATCAAAACATCAAATGGTGAACCACTTGAACCTAGGAAAAATGCGACCAAGTTCAAGAATCAATGCAGAGTAATTGTCAGGGACCAAATCCCGATCTTCATTCAAGAATGGAAAAAGCCAGCAAAGGGAGATCGAGCAGGAGTTACTTTTGTCAATGAAAGAGCAAAAGATTTGCTTTGGGAATCGCTCATGTCACATTTCACCCTACTAGATAATTTGACAGGTGCAGATCTGAAGAAAGTCAAAAACTATGCTCTTAAAAAGATGGCGATCGCATTCAACACCTTCAAGAAAAATACTTGGACTGCATACGTCAAAGCAAAAAAGAAGACTCCAGAATTCAAGGGAGCACTGGTGAAGGCAAAAGATCACTGGGATGCTTTCGTGAAGTTCAAGGAACCAAAACATGCAAAGGAATGGTCGAGAAAAAACAAGATTAATGTTGCGAAAAATAAGTGGCACCATACTCTAGGCCAGGTGGCTACCAGGTGGCCCTGCCTAAGTGGGATCAATCTGAGCAAGAGATGATTAGTGCAGGGGTCACTCCAGTTACATTGAACTGCCCCCCATATGCAAGACATGGTTTTATGCACATGGGGGGAAGTTGGACCTAGAGACAGGGCTGATTAAGGTGAAGGCAAGTCTTAAAGAAGCGACAAACGAAATTCTTCTTGCAATAGAAGATGCTTGAACGGGGGTGTTCACGCCCAACAGAGAAAACGACGAGCTTACGCGTGCCTTGAAGAATCCTGAACACACGGGAAGAACACGAGGCAAAGGCGTTGTTCCGTGGTTTGAGGGGTTTGTGGATTGGAACTACAACTATAGAAGCCGTGCGAGAAAGAAGAAGCAGGAGGAGCAGAAGAAGAAGGAGGAAGCACTCCGCCTTGAAGGCCTAGAATCAAAGCACCTGGAGTTGGAACGCGCTTTCAGGCGGCAGTAGGAGAAGATCGACTCACTCAATCACGAAAGGGCATCTCATCGGCAACATGAGCAGATCGATCCGGCATTGGATAGCACCGTCCCGTCTATGTAGAGAAGCAGCGCGGGTTCTGCCCCGGTTGATATCGATGATGTACTTCTAGCTAGGTACCATGTGGATGATATCAAAGACATGACTAACTGTGAGCTACACATGAAAGTGAAGAACTTATCCATGAAGGTGGCGGACATCTATGCTTTAGCAAATCCCCCTGAAGCAACCTTCCATTGCAATCCCATTCCAGCTGGCTATGCTCATGTAGGGGTTGATGAAGTGATGTCAAGATATCATGATCTACAACTTGACATTCTCGGAGGTGACGAGGAGAGAACACTGAGAGAGGCCATGCATCGTGTCATTCTATGGAAAAGGATTGCATCGTCTTTCCAAGTGACGGTGTCCTAGACTAGGGGGTACTCACCACGTCGCCTCCCGACCTATGGGTCGGGCCGAGGACCCCCATGACGATTCACTAATTGGCCACTTCGGGCATCCCATGATGCATACAAGGGAGATTCCACAAGACTTGTCCCCCACGTCCAGGACTCCTCTAAACCCTAGGCCTCTGGTATTATATAAACTGAGGCCAGGCTATTCAATGGGATATCTCATATTCGTTACTACAATCTCGTAGTAGATAGTTGTACTTTGTACTATCCCCCATATCAATACAATCAAAAGCAGGACGTAGGGTATTATCTCCTTGAGAGAGCCCGAGCCTGGGTAAAATCCCGTGTCCATGTTACCATCGCTCCAAGACGCCTAGCTTAGGACCCCTATTATGAGATATGCCGGATTTGACACCGACATTGGTTCTATCATTGAGAGTCTGCTGGGTAGTCGCTGTGGTGCGATGGGAATTCAGATCGGCTCCATCACAATCTACGCGTAGAAACCGAGCTACATCATTAACGTTGGCATCTTCGTCGCCGGCTTGACCGGTCACCTCGGGTAGGCCGAGGACTATGCGCCACGTCGAATCATGTAGATCGAATGGGTGTCTTCATAAACATCATCTCCAATCTCAACCAAGACCATGGAAGAATCTCCCAGAGTGCTCGGGGGCTCAACGTCAACATTGCCCTCGCGCGACCCTGCAGTTTTTCTGGACAGCGAATTCGTGTTCGTCGTCCCTGCCTTCTCGAGTGTCGCTTTGACGATTTCTTCGGAGAAATTGTGCGGAATTGAGTCTAGAACAACCCTGCAAAATTTCATCATGTTCTGGTGGCGTAATCTCGGGCGATGTACAATATACCGGAGCCCTATCGAATCTAGACAAGAATCTGGACGAGTTTAGGGCGAGGAGTCTAGCGTCTAGCTCGGACGTCTGATGGAAAATCCGACCGTTCATTGGCTGCGGAATTTCTGTACCGATCACCCGTCAAAATTTCAGCTCGATACGACCGTCCAAACTTTGGGAAACATACGATTAGTAAAACAAATTTTGGATCTATTTTCTGCATGGAAACAATCTGACCCGAGTTCATCTTTTTCATGAACGGGTTGTCGAACATCCTTTTTGAAGGAAATTTTGTCATCCGATCAAGAGTTCGTCATCGTGAGGGCCGAATAATCATCAAGCGAACCTCTTCATCCGTGGGTTGTACGGGTCGGGCAGTCCATTGCTTCATCAAGCCAACATTGAATTCATCACAAATTTAGACCTGCATCGGCATTGCCGCACCATTACTTTTTCAAGCTGACGTCCACCACGCCGACTTGCTTCGACACATCGGCTGGCATGGGGCTCTAGCATCACCTCGACTAGACCGGGGCTCTGGCATCCCTTCATCAACCTGCTATGGGGACTTCGGCGTCACTAACCGACCTGCTTCAACACATCGGCTTGCATGAGACTTTGGCGTCACGAGCCGACCCGCTTCAACACGTCGGGTGACATGAGACTTTGGCGTCACCAGCCGACCTGCTTCAACACATCAGCTGGCATGAGAGTATGACATCACTAGCCTACCTGTATAAGACTTCGGCGTCCGCCAATCACAGCTTCGCCATGTTAACTGGACCGATGACTTCATCTCGCCACATCAACCATGCAGCGTCGACACTTTGTCAAACCAAACTCTTCATTCAGGCACCTCGGTGCCCATGCCATATTTATTTACTTATTTGCTTCAGTTAAATTAACTAAGTAGAAGAATTTTTTAAATATATATATATATATTATTACCTTTATTTGTTATTACTCTTGGCTTGCAATATATTGTGTGCACAGGTAATCGGCTTTGGCTGTGTCATGCGGTCACCTTGGCATGCCTACATCGTTGTCGCGCCTCCATCAACCAAATTGTGTCGGCGACATGGGCGACGGACTAGGGGCTTCGCCCTCACCCTGCCAAACTATTCTGTCTTCTCAACTCGCCCGGGGGATTCTCCTCGGCCTTCGGAAGTGTTGTGTTGTCACTTCATCAAGCCGAGCTCTTCTTCGGCTACCTCGTGACCGGCTTGGGGGCTGGGACCTTGACCCACTACAAGCTCGGCACACGTCACAAGCTCATTAACTAGCTAAGTCGCTTTCATGCTCACTTTTTTCAATTTTTAAATTTTGTTCGGTTCGACCAAGCATTATACTTTTTTGATAAAAAGTTGTTTGCGAAAAGTTTTCCTTGTCAAAACTTTGTTTTTACAAAAAAATTCAAATACCTCGTTTACTTGGGGGCTTCCTTTATGAAGCCATTCCTCTTGCATATGATTATTAATGTATCACACCCTTCCTTGTTCATGTTTACGCCAACATATGCATCATGTTGACTTAAGTGTTCCGCAAAGCTGGGTTGCCTTGCTCCTGTGCTTACCCCTACGTTCTCGATTGTTCGGCTAGGGAGTAAAGGGAGCACCTCTATGATTGTTTTGATCGGGTCATCCGAACTCGTACCTCAGACGGGTGAACCCGAAAGCTAATGCTCTTACTGTTTTCAACTATGGTTGGCCATGACGGAAGACAAGCATACATAAATTTAGTGCACACCCCTCATGGTAATGATGTGTACCCAAAGAAAGGAACCGTTGGCAGAACTATTTTCTTTAGAGATGCTTCTTACATTAGATAGTAATATAGCATAAGTTGCCTGGGCACGCTTTATCTGTTATAGTCTAAAGGCCCGATTGCCCGGTTATTCGAAACACCTCCGATATCCTCGAATGACGTAGTAGATAACACTTTTCGGCCCGTGGCCCAAGAGGGAGAAGCCGACGGTCAGTTAAGACGCATTTAAAGTTCGGGCAAACACTTATATAATATAAGTACTTCGGTACATACAATCATTATACATAAAATTATTTTACCCAAGTCACTTGGGGGCTCTTAAATTTATATGAGCCATTTTATAATAACATTATTTTCTTCTTGGTCATTGCAAAGTCTTTTTCTACTACTCCTTTTTTCGACACGAGTGTTTGGTCAATAGCCGGGTAACCTAGTTTCTCTCTAAAGCCGCTTGAGTTTAGTTCGCTAGACACGCCTCGGAGTAACACTTTGCCCTCGGGATATGGAGGTTGAAGCCAAAGATTGACCCGCTTGAAGTCCGTGAGATCGGATGTATCATGTTAAAGCACGACCGAAGCACATGTTAATTTTCAGACCAATTTTCGGATTGGCACCAAAACACTTGATTTAGTTTGAACGTCAAAGTTTTTATGTAAGTTTTTTGGCTTTTTGAGCTTATGGCACTTTTAAGCTATTTGTATGTTTTTTAGGAGGATGGACATCATCTGGACCGAGGTGCCCTACGTAATAATTCAGCTCGGGCAATCTTTTTTGACCTTCTATTTGACATCTTCCCTACCGACCTCCACCTCGGCGTCTTGGATATTGCTCTATATGCACCAGTTTCGAATTGTGTCTTCAGTCAATAGTTGGGTTCCCCTGCTCCCGTGATTGCGCCTTACGTTCCGCATTGTTCGGCCAAGGTGTGCAAAGGGAGAACCAGTGTGATTGTACTTCTGTTTTAGCTGGTTAAGTACCTTAGTGGAGAAAGCCAAAAATCGACTGTCACAATGAGCGCAAACTGGTCAGGGATCCGATGACTCTGTCATACTATAGACCGATAGAGGTTATCCCATGGGCCTTTCATAAATTTGTCCAAAGTGTTAACAGCTTGACCTTGACTGATGCCGAGCACTAACCGGGGCTAGTAACTGGCCTCCCAAGCTTTAAGCTCCTATGACTAAGTGAAAGTTATAAAGCCTAGATATCTGATTGCCTCGTTTACGCTAACACAACGGCCTCTAGGCATCGAGACATCGGCTAAGGGTTGTCTTGTTATTGCGGAAACACCCTGTGTAGGATTTACAAAGGGGTAGAAACCGACGATGGGCCACTCTCAAATGATAAACAGTCACAAAGGAGTCAAAATAGCATATAGCATAAAAGAATTTATATTCAATATGCGAGTGTTGCCTTCTATAATCATCGTTACAAAGCCATAAATATGCATCAATTTGACTTAAGATTTTAGCCAAGCTGGGTTGCCTGGCTCCTGTGCTTACCCCCTACGTTCCCAATTGTTCGGCTAGGAGGTAAAGGGAGCACCTCTGTGATTGTTACTTTTGGGTCATCTGGGTTAGTACCTCAGACTGGGTGAAGCCGAAAGCTAGCCATCTTAAGAATATAATTGGTCGCCAACGATGGAAGTGAAAATTTCGGTTCATAGAGACCATAGAGTTCGGGAACATTCCCCAAACTAAATACTCAATATTTTCCTCCCACATTGATCGGAGTTGAGGTTTCACGATCATGGTCAACATGACATCCTGGGAAAAGAAAGTTATAGAGGAACTATTTCCCCCAGAAGATGTTTCTTACATTAACAGTAATATAACATATCTCTCCACGTACCTAAACTGTATGACTGGATTACCTTGTTTGTCGTAAATCTTTACCGTTCTAAAGGCTTTACAAAGTATGACAAACACTCCTCGGCTACTCGCCGAGGAGGTTGAAGCCGATGGTCGGTCAACAAAGTCTTGTACAATGCAGATTCAAGCATTAATGATGTAAAGTACTTGGATGCATAGAATCATTACACATAAATTGTGTCAAACGTAAAAATGTTTGTGTCAAACACATATCGATCCTTAATTCCACTAGCCGTGCCCAAATTAAGGCTCGGGGGCTACTGCATTGCCTATTCAATGCAACAAAGTCAAAGCGCACTACGGTTTCTGGGGAGATTTGATCCTCAGGTTTGTCGGCCGCACCCAACCCGAGTCTCGAAAACTATTGCGTACCACGTTTCCATCCCTAACGTATGCCGCTGAGCAAGAACTTGATCCTCAGGCCGATTTTGCAAATCGACCTAAGTCTCAGGGGCTACTGGGATCAATGGTTTTATTTTCTTTATTTTTTTTCCTTTAGGTGCATCTCGGGTTATAGACCGACACACACCTGGAGGGCTACTGGCTATAATTCTCGGCAGAGAATAAATTGCAGCGATCGGAAATAATTTCCACAAAAAATCAGCTCGCTATTGAGGTGGTGCACTATTTCTGAAGCAGTCCGGTGCAATGCTTGGATGCATGTGGTCTGATCAAGAGAGGGCATTGTCGGCATTAAGCTCGGCTTAAATCGTTCAACCTTTTCAAAGACCGAAGTAATATATAACACCTCAGATGCCAACCAGTGTTGGAGCTCAGCTACGCAAAACACCTCGGAAGCAGTCCGGCATAAATCTCGGATGCGAATGGCTGGCTCCATAAAAGACTATTCCGACAGTTAAGCTCGGATAAGGTCCTTCAAATTTTCAGAAACCAAGGTAATTTATGACACCTCGGATGCAATCCGACATTGGATCTCGGACGCAGCCCGTCATTGGCGCTCAGATGCCGATTAGCGTCAGAGCTCGGCTGCAAAGGGCACCTCGGATGCGGTCCGACGTTGGAGCTCAGACACAAGAGGATACCTTGAACGCCGAATAGTGGTGGAGCTCGACTATGAAAAGACGCCTCAGATGTAGTTCAACGTTGGAGCTCGGATGCAAGATGATGCCGCCGCACGGGAAACACTTCGAATCCCAGGTGTGGTGTAAGGCATTGATAAAAGCCGTTAAGTTAAAGGGGCTCCTCGGATGCCCGACGTGTGAACTCTTCGGATAGAGTTCGGCGATCCTCAAGATCGAAGATAGGAAGATTTGTTGAACCAGTTTTCAAGACTGACGACCGAAGACAAAGAGGTGTTCGGAAGAACCGAGGAGCATCCCCAACTTGAAGACCGTTTCAGGGGGCTACTGACGGTGTCCTGGACAAGGGGGTACTCACCACGTCGCCTTTTGACCTATGGGTCGAGCCGAGGACCCCCATGAAGATTTACTAATGGGCCACTTCGGGCAGCCCATGATGCATACAATGGAGATTCCACAAGACTTATTGCCCAAGGCAAGGACTCCTCTAAACCCTAGGCCTATGGTATTATATATACCGAGGCTAGGCTAGTCAATAGGGATATCTCATATTCATTACTACAATGTTGTAGTATATACCTATACTATGTACTATCCCCCATATCAATATAATCAAAAGCACAACGTAGGGTATTATCTCCTTGAGAGAGCCCAAACCTGCATAAAATCCCGTGTCCATGTTACCATCGCTCCAAGACGCCTAGCTTAGGACACCTACTATGAGATATGCCGGATTTGACTCCGACACCAAGGCCACCGACTCCTCCTCCTCCAAGTCCGCCGACGCGTTAGTCAACTCCTCCTCCTCCAAGTCCGACACCGCGTCAGCCAACTCCTCCTCCTCCAAGTCCGCCGCCACGTCAGCCGACTCCTCCTCCAAGTCTGGCATGGCGTCAGCCAACTCCTCCTCTTCCTCCATGTCTGGCATCGCGTCAGCCGACTCCTCCTCCATGTCCAGCACGTCGTCAACCGACTCCTCCTCGTCCAAGTCCGGCACGGCGTCTACCGTGTTTGTCGACTCAGCATGCTCCGTCGCCTACGCAATAGCAAAAGAGAGAGGCCGCAACTACGACAGCTAGCGGTACAACAGGCAAGGAATTCAAATATGGTCCAAGCCTCAAGCCTCTTCCGAAGTTGCCTTACCACCTGAATGAGGAGGAACTCAACACCGTAGTGGATGCCAAATCGAAGGACCATTTTGGACCGAAATCGCCCCCACCGCCAAGGGAGAAAGTACCCGAGCATGTCTCACAACACTTTATTGATATCAAGGACTGCGACTATGTGTTGTGTATCAAGAAATCATATGTTGCACAACAAAAGGAGTCGAGCTCGAGATCGAGCCAAGAAGTTGGAAAAAAGCAAGAAAACTGTTACACAGCTGAGAGAACAGGCAATGCAATCGATGCCCCCGCTCATTGTACAAACACATGTGAGTATCGCTGATCAGCTGGTAATAACCGACGATCATAAAAGGTAGGCTAAAGAGGCCGGTGTCATAGTTGAACAACTCCTAGGCCTTGAAGAAATCCCCGTGCTTAAAGAGGAGGAAGTAAAATGGCAATATGTCTGCGGCAAATCTCTTGTCAAGCCTGACGATGTCAAGCTTCTACCAACGAGAATGTACAATTTGCATACGTGGTACATGCAAGAAACAACAAATACCAATCAAGAGTTCCTCGTTGTGAAAGTCAAGAAAAACATTACTTCCATAAAAAAGATTTTTGGGTTGAGTATCGAGAGTTGTTTCAGTTATTCAATCAAGACACACTAGACAAATCTATCGTCAGTTGCTATTGTTTGTAAGTGATTTCTTTCTATAATTTAAGTCTCTAGCTAGATGTGCTCTCATTCATTACCTGTAATTATCTATATTCTTTTCTGTGGTATTATGCAGAATGAAGATGTATGAAATGAAAAAAGCTGGACGCTATGGCATTGGGTTCATTGACCCAAATACGATTAATGAAAAGATATGGAAAACTGAATGGTCGAGAAAAGACACAGAGAGATTCCTTCTAGAGTTTTTGAAGCGACTAAACACCCAACCAGAAATACTACTTCCTTACAACTTCGGGTGAGCGTTACTATATCTTGTACTACAAATTCTATTTTTTGCTTACTAGTTGTCAGTAAGTGTAGTTGATGAGTTATGCACATGCCCGCTTAATTATACAAAACGTGTGCGCATGCAAGTACCACTGGATCTTGTTAATCATTGAAGTTGACAAGGGAAAAGTTGAAGTGATGGACTCACTATATAAGAATCCATCCGAATACGCAACTGTGAAGGGGATGGTCGATAGGTAATTTCAATCATTATCGCACTATGTCGGCCTCTTTACTTCATTTTCTGATATCAACTAGTTAATAACTCCTTTATTCATTTTCTTTGCCAGTGAGCAGGGCTTGGGCCAAGTTCATCAAACTGGTCCCAGGCGACTGGGCACAAAAGCTGACATGGGTGCGACCCAAGGTAATTAAGTAGTACTAGCTAGCTACGTCCGTGCATCCCTTTAATTCTAGTTTCAATACCATTATCATGCTTGATTAATTATTACCTGATTGAATTTTATTCTCGTAAAGTGCATGAGGCAGGAGCAGGGGAATAGTTTATGCGCATACTACATTTGCGAAAACATTCGCATGATCACATTTGAAAGGAGCAAAGATGAAAGAAATCTTTGGGTACGTTTGCCAGAACACTATCCATAATTTTTTTTATCATGATCTAGCTAATATATATACACACAACTAATATATTCATCGTGGTCTCCTTCTTATAGCTGACGGACATGCGGGGCCAGCTCCTACCAACGGCTCGCGTACGAGCAATTCAAGATGAAATAGTTGGATTTCTGCTCAACCAGGTCATAGATCCCAAAGGAGAATACCATTAGAAGAAGCATGTGTAATGATCCGCAAATTGTATGATAAATTGTATATATATGTATGTGAATGGTCGTCGTACAAGAAATTCAATGATCGGTTCTACGAGAAATTCTATTTATATATATATGCACAACGTGTACAGTATGTAGTAGCATAATATATGTTTGAAATAAAAAATAATTAAATGGGAAATACAAAATTAAAAGGAAAAATAAACCATAATTAATTCATAAACTCCTAAAGGGTTAAAAGAAAAAATAAACCAAAATTAAAAAAATTAAATACTTTTAGTCCCGGTTGGTGTTACCAACTGGGACTAAAGGTCCCCCAGCCCGTGGCGCTTGCAGGTGCCATGTTGCACTAGTGAAAACATGCAACTCAAACCAATCATGATCATCAATCAACCCAGAGGACAAGAAAAATCTACTCAGACATCATAGGAGATCAACACATCATTGGATAATAATATGATCGCCATCACGATGATGGCCCCGGCAACATTTCGGCACCACCGGGAGAGAGGGGAAGAGAGCCCCCTCCTTCTTCTTCTTCGTTGAACTTCCCCCTAGATGGGAGTAGGCTTTCCCCTCTGGTCCATGGTCTCCATGGAGGCGGAGGGGCGAGAGCCCCCTCCGAGATTGGATCTCTCTCTCTCTCTGTTTCCTTCTGTTTTTGCGCTCCCAGATTCCGGCCTTTCACCGTTTCTTAAATATCCGAAGATGAGTAAATCTGATCGGGCTGAAATTTGAGGGGATTTTTATTATAAAAATTTCTTTCTTGCGGCAAAAGGAGATCTCCAACCGCCTTAAGGGGTGACCATAAGGGCCCAAGGCGCGACCATGGGGGTAGGCTGCACCCCCTGGCTTGTGGTCACCTCGGGCATCGTCTCGCGATGATTTTTTAACCAAAATCACATGTATTCCAAAAAAATCTTTTTAAGTTTTTATCGCGTTTGGACTTTGTTTGGTATGGATATTCTGCAAAACAAAAAACATGCAACAAACAGGAACTGGCACTAGGCACTGGATCAATATGTTAGTCCCAAAAATAGTATAAAAAGTTGCCAAAAGTATATGAAAGTTGTAGAATATTGGCATAAAACAATCAAAAATTGTAGATACGACGGAGACGTATCAACATCCCCAAGCTTAATTCCTGCTCGTCCTCGAGTAGGTAAATGATAAAAAGGTTAATTTTTGATGTGGAATGCTACCTAGCATAATCTTGTTCATATAATCTAATCGTGACATGAATATTAAGACACGAGTGATTCAAAGCAATAGTCTATCATTTGACATTAAGACAATATTACTTCAAGCATACTAATAAATCAATTGTATCTCTTCAACATATAATGGCGAAAGAAATTATCCCTACAATATCATATAGTCTGGCTATGCTCCATCTTCCCCACACAAAGTAGTTATATCATGCACAACCCCGATGACAAGTCAAGCAATTTTTTCATACATTTTATGTTCTCAAACCTTTTCAACTCTCACGCAATACATGAGCGCGAGCCATGGATATAGCACTATAGGTGGAATAGAATATGGTGGGGGTTGTGAAGAAAAAGGAGAAGATAATCTCACATGAACTAGGCGTATCAACGGGATATGGAGATGCCCATTAATAGATATTAATGTGAGTGAGTAGGGATTGCCATGCAACGGATGCACTAGAGCTATAAGTGTATGAAAGCTCAAAAAGAAACTAAGTGGGTGTGCATCCAACTTGCTTGCTCATGAAGACCTAGGGCAATTTTAGGAAGCCCATCATTGGAATATACAAGCCAAGTTATATAATGAAAAATTCCCACTAGTATATGAAAGTGACAAAATAGGAGACTCTCTATCATGAAGATCATGGTGCTACTTTGAAGCACAAGTGTGGAAAAAGGATAGTAGCATTGTCCCTTCTCTCTTTTCTCTTTTATTTTTTATTTTTTGGGTGGACATCTAAGGCCTCTTTTTTTATTTGGGCTTCGCTGGCCTCTTTTATTTTTCATGAAGTCTAGAGTCTCATCCCAACTTGTGAGGGAATCATAGATTCCATCATCCTTTCCTCACATGGGACACTGCTCTAATAATGATGGTCATCACACTTTTATTTACTTACAACTCGATATCCAGAAAAAAATATGACTCTATATGAATGCCTCCGATGGTGTACCAGGATATGCAATGATCTAGCATAGCAAATGACATCAAAAACGGACAAGCCATGAAAACATCATGCTAGCTATCCTACGATCATGCAAAGTAATATGAAAATGATGGTGCGTGTCATAATAAACGGAACGGTGGAAGTTCATTGGCAATATATCTAGGAATGTCTATGGAAATGCCATAGTAGGTAGGTATGGTGGCTGTTTTGAGGGAGGATATATGGTGGGTTTAATGCACCGGCGAAAGTTGCGCGGTACTAGAAAGGCTAGCAAAGGTGGAAGGGTGAAAGTGCGTATAATCCATCGACTTACATTAGTCATAAAGAACTCACATACTTATTGCAAAAGTGTATTAGTCATCGAAGCAAAGAATTGGACGCATGCTCCTAGGGGAGAGGTTTGTAGGAGTTAACCATCGCGTGCTCCCGACCCTCACACAAAGGTTGACAATCAATAAACAAATCATGCTCCGACTTCCTTACATAACGGTTCACCATACGTGCATGCTACGGGAATAACAAACCTTTACACATGTATTTCTACCAATCCACAATTACTCACTAGCATGACTCTAATATCACCATCTTTATATCGCAAAACTATTGCAAGAAATCAAACACATCATATTTAGTGATGTACAAGTTTTATGTAGGATTTTATGACTAACCATGTGAATGACCAACTCCTGTTAACTCTATAAATAGATATAAGTGAAGCATGAGAGTTTAGTTCTTTCTACAAAAGATATGCCCATGCTCTAACAAATATAAGTGAAGCAAAATAGCATTCTACAAATGGAGGTTTTCTATGTGTGAGAAACAGGCAATCCAAACTTCAAATGATATAAGTAAAGGACATGAAGCATTCTATAAAGCCATACTCAAATGATATAAGTGAGGTGCAAAGAGACTTCTATAAATCAACCAAGGACTTTCTCACACCAGCATGGTGCATTATTAAAAGAAAAAGAAAAAGCACACGACGCTCCAAGATTTACGCATACCACATGACGAATAAAAATATAGCTCCAAGTAAAATTACTGATGGTTGTTAGAAGAAAGAGGGGATGCCTTCCGGGGCATCCCCAAGCTTAATTTCTTGGGAGTCCTTGAATATTACCTTGGGATGCCTCGGGCATCACCAAGCTTTGTCTCTTTCCACTCCTTATTCCTTCATCCATCATGATCTCACCCAAAACTTAACAAAACCCTTGTGAGATACGTTAGTATAATAAAGCAAATTACCACTTTAAGTACTGTTGCAAACCCATTCATTTTTTTGCATTGTAGCTACTGTATTATAACTTCTTCATGGATTATACCACAGATAAAATCGATAGTTTCATCAAAACGAGCAAAACAATGCATTAAAAAACAAGACAATTAGTAGTAATCTGAACATTCACCATGCTTCTGTAACTCTAAAAATTCTGAAAAAATAGTAAAAAATAAAAAAATCATAGCAATATTGTGTAAAAATTTCAGAAACTTTTGACATTCCAATAAAAAAATGTAAATTCACGCACTACAGCCAAAGTTTCTGTTTTTGCACTACACACACCAAACAACCAATCTAATCATCCTAAAGGCAAATCTTCGCACATTGTTTTTATAACACAATGGATTTATACAAGGGGATAATTTATTTGTTGAAAAGTTTCTGTAATTAAGATTCACAGAGTTTCCATGGGCACGAACAAAGTTCAAGGCTAGCCCCCACTTCAACGTTGCTCGTCTTTCTTACTTTCACTTTTTTGAAAAGGTTTTAAGTTCCCTACTTTATTTTTTTGTTTGTTAACTGTATAAAAGCACACAACAGAATAAATTGACTCTCTAAAACTTCTGAGTTGTCTCCCTGGAAGCGCTTTCTTTAAAGCCATTAAGCTAGGCATAAAATGCTCAAGTAGTGGATCCACCCGGATCCCAAGGTATATCAAAGTCAATTTTAATTAACAATGATTTGTAATTTAGTAGTGATCACAAAGTAACATATATCATGCAACAATGAAGTCTAACTCTCTTCCTATGCATTGGCATGTCATACAAGAACAATTCATTCATACCAAGTAAAGGCCAATGCATAACATACAGTTTCTTGCAATTTTATTGTATCGAAAACATAGCGAGGTGAAGATGTAGTTCCTCTCTCATAATAATTGCAAGTAGGAGAAGCAAACACATGCATATTATACTCATTTAAATCATCATGTGCAATAGTAAAAGCTAACCCATTTATATAATCCTTAATAAGTACAAACTTCTCCGATATAGTGTAGTTGGGAGAATTCAAAAAGATAATAGGACTATCATGCGTGGGTGCGATAGAAAAAATTTCATTCTTAACATAGGGAACTATAGCAAGTTCATCTCCACAAACATAATTCATATTGGCATCGTGGACACAAGCATAGCAAGCATCAATTTCATCAAAAAGGGATATTTCAAATGAATCCAAGGGAACATAGCAATCAACATAGCGTTCATCCTTCGGTAAGCATGAAGGGAGATTAAACAATGTATGAGTTGAATAGTTACTCTCATTAGAAGGTGGGCATGGGAAGCTAATCTGCTCTTCCTCTGTTTGTTCTTCGCTCTCCTCCTCATCTTTTTCATCTAATGAGCTCATAGTTTCAACAACTTCTTCTTCCATAGATTCCTGCAAAATATTATCTTCCAAGGCAGCGGTCATTCTTTCAGTAAACTCTTTAACATAAGCATTAGAAGCATAGTTTTCATAGCAATATTTAAGTATGGAAAATGTTTCAGATTTGTAAAGAATAGCATCATACTTTTCAATGAAAGAAGCAATTTCATAGACACCCTTAAAACAAACAAATTCTTCAATTTGATCAACATCATTATAGCAACAGGCCTCCTTGGCATAAGAGGATAATATCATTATCATTAAACACACATTGGTAGGGAAGGTGTTTTTTAGCTTCTTTAGAACAACAAGTAAAATCATGCAATTCACACAAGTTCGAAGCATAACAACACAGAGTATTTAATTTATGCCACAAGAGTTTCCCTTTTTGAGATATTCGGTGTCGCACATAATGAGCATGCTCATTTAATGACTTTCCCTCAACTAAGCTAGTTGGGTTTTAGCATGAGCACAAGTGGATCGAAGATGACCCAAGTAATAATCTTTGGTGGTACGGAGCAGGAAGTACAACTATTTTTTTGGTATTTTGCGTTTCATACCCATATATAAAGCTAGAAAATAACTCAGAACAGAAAATAAAATCTACTTAGTGATAAAGAAAACAAGCACACACGAGAATATTCACCCCACGCTATTGCTCCCAAGCAATGGCGCCAGAAAAAGGTCTTGTTAACCCACAAGTATAGGGGGTCAATTGTAGCCTTTCTCGATAAGTAAGAGCGTCAAAACCAACGAAGAGATAAAGGTAGAACAAATATTCGCTCAAGTTCTATCGACCACCGATACAACTCTACACACGCTTAACGTTCGCTTTACCTAGAACAAGTATGAAACTAGAAGTACTTTGTAGGTGTAACGGGATAGGTTTGCAAGATAATAAAGAGCACTTAAATAAAAACTAGGGGTTGCTGAGATAAATAAATAACTAAGTTAGTTTAACGAGTGTGGAAAAGTGGTGGTAGAAGTTGCGGAATTGTCCCTAGGCAATCGATAACTAGACCGGTAATCATTATTGCAATTTTATATGAGGGAGAGGCATAAGTAACATACTTCCTCTACTTGGATCATATGAAATTATGATTGGAACTCTAGCAAGCATCTGCAACTACTAAAGATCATTAAGGTAAAACCCATCCATAACATTATAAGGTATCAAGTCCTCTTTTCTCCCATATGCAACAACCCACCTACTCGGGTTCATGCTTCTGTCACTCAAGCAACCCACAATAGGTGAATCATGAACACACTGCTACACCCTACAACGAGGATCCCTCATGCTTGCGCGACATGGAGAGCACCATAGGACAGCACCAATAATAAAACATGCAACTCAAACCAATCATGATCATCAATCAACCCATAGGACAACAAAAATCTACTCAGACATCTATCATAGGATGGCAACACATCATTGCATAATAATATGAAGCATAAAGCATCATGTTCAAGTAGAGGGTACAGAAGGTTGCGGGAGAGTGGACCACTGTAGATAGATGGGGGGAGGTGATGGAGGTGTTGGTGAAGATGACAGAGTTGTTGGAGTAGATCGCCGCCACGATGATGGCCCCGATGATGTTTCGGCGCCACCGGGAGAGAGGGGGAGAGATCCCCCTCCTTCTTCTTCTTCCTTGACCTTCCCCTTAGATGGGAGAAGGGTTTCCCCTCTGGTCCATGGGCTCTATGGCGGCGGAGGGGCGAGATCCCCTTCGAGATTGGATCTCTCACTCTGTATCGTTCTGTTTCTGCGCTCCCAGATTCTGGCCTTTCACCGTTTCTTAAATATCTGGAGATCCGTAACTCAAATCGGGCTGAAATTTTGAGGGGAGTTTTATTATAAAAATATCTTCCTTACAGAAAAAGTAGAGCTCCAACCGCCTTAAGGGGTGACCACAAGGGCCTAGAGCGCAGCCAGGGGTAGGCCACACCCCTGGCTTGTTTGTCACCTCGGGCATCTGCTCGCGTTGATTCTTTTTCCCCAAAATCACATATATTCCAAAAATTCTCTGTAAGTTTTTATCTCATTTCGACTTCATTTGGTATGGATATTCTATAAAACAAAAAACATGCAACAAACAGGAACTGGCACTGGGCACTGGGCATTGGATTGATATGTTAGTCCCAAAAATAGTATAAAAAGTTGCCAAAAGTATATGAAAGTTGTAGAATATTGGCATGAAACAATAAAAAATTATAGACATGACGAAGACGTATCAAGGATTTCAAGGGACCCAATCCTCTCATATCCCCTTGATTCCTCAAATTCCCCTTTAGCCAGAATCGCCTCCATATAAAGCATTGTTTTGGTTGGGAGGGATTGTCATATTGACATAAAATGGTATAGCATAGTTAAAAAACCAATCTTGTCAGGTTAAATAGCATCATAGCTAGACAAACTTCCTATAAAAATTTTAAATGACACCTAATAAAAATGTGACATTACAGCAACAACATAATTTTGCTTGACTTAAAATCAATATCTCATCACAGCCATATCAGTCACACCACAACAACATAATCTCTCATAGCAACATGACCTAGAACTAATAATATCTTCATAGAAAAATGATCTTTCACAACACCAAACATAATGGTACTTGTGCAATATATTTTTACAGACCAAGCAAGGATGAGAATGATGTCGTTATACATATGAATTGCTCTTATGATGACATGATTATCAAGTTTTTGAATGTCCAAACGTTTGTCCATCTTGCTTCTCTAGTTGCCCGAGAACCTGATAAAACAAAAGGAGATGAGATTTTTGACAAACGGGCCAATAAGTCAGATAGATGGCTAGCACAAGAAAGCTAAATAGGCCAACCTATGTTCTAGTACTCTATACTCATAACAGTTTGCTCAACGAATTACAACATACTAAAACACCCAGATGCAACGACTACAAGTCATCATTCACAACAAGAGAAAATATGCTTAGACATGAAACAACCATATTAGTTAATCATGTCAAACAGATAACAATTTGTGATGGAATGTAAACTTAATATTCTTCTCGAAAATTAACAGGGCGCTCTGCAAGCAAGTGATAAGCTGAAAAAAATACATGTATTATGTATTGTCAAAAAGACCTCGCTATTACATCCAGACTTGATGGTACAATAGCATCCATCCATCAAGAATAGACTTGAACTTAGAAACTGCAATTGGTTCATATCCCCTGATAAGTACAAAGAATCCATCATAATAAAGATAGTAACTTTCAGACTATAAAAAAGCACGAGTAACAAAACTACCTCTATATACCTACACCTACATTGCATATATATATATCCAATTAATTATTCCTTTTAGTATATATATCCAAACATTGTTGTATTCTTTCTGTGCATCATGGCGATGCGCAATGGAAATGGTCACTAGGTTCGCCATCACTTGTATGAGTTCCTTTGTTGGACCCAACCCTTAGGAATGAGCCGATGAGTAAATTGGAGGTAATGATGAACAATACATTATTATCAATTATATCAGCAAAATGGAAGAAACACATTCACCGTTAAAACAGAAATTAAAATACAGATGCTCCTTCATTTGTTGCACGGTACACCTCAACTTCACAAAGAACTGATGTTCATCACATCTACACTTCAGTGCAAAGTGTGGATGTAGTTACCCTGACAATGAGCATAACAAATATCCAACTATACAACAGTTCATTTGCCATAATAATTTGGCAATTGCCATCCCGACTTTACAAAACACTTCGTTACCAGCAAAAAAATAAACCCTACCCGTAGCCTCTCATCAAATGTCATCTTCCAACGACAAAACACATCCACACATATGCACAAGCCTGAAGAACTGAATCAGCTTTTACATAACCCACCCATCTGCCCGTTTAGTCACATGTCACCCTCCCACCAAAAATAAGCATCTATTGATATGCTATGCTAACAAGATCAAGATCAAGCAAAAAAGCAATAATTAGTAGATGGCTCTGTTTGTTGGCCCGGTCTACTCTGTTCCATAGCTTGAAACAAACAAAAAGACACACCACAGCTAAGGGAGAACTGCAGCTCCAACAACAAATTTTCTACTAGCTTTGCTCCGTGAGTGAGAAAAGCACAATAGCTACAACATGGAAGCCATGCCTCTTGCAAGAAGATCAGACACCAAGCTACATATCTTCACTCCATGGAAGGAGGAAGAAGGCATGTACTTGGCCATGGCCCTAGGGTTTGCGGGTAGCGGAACGGAGAGGAGCCCCGACGCGAAGAAGCGGGCCGTGGATGCCGCTTGAGGGAAGACATGGACGCCCGGGAACGGCGACGTGGGGCGTCGCCCATGCAGCGACATGGCAGGCTGTGGAAGGGGCGAGGGTGGATCGGGTGGGAAAATTTGGGGCTTCACCTCGGGGGGCACAGGGCGGAGGAGGAGGTCGATGATCTAGTGGCCATGGCGGCGATGAAGATCCGGCGGCGGCGATGAAGATCCGGGGCCACCTCTTGGTGGCGGGCTAGCGGTGGGACGAGGTTCTGTCTCGCTCGTCTCGTTCCCCGTGGGTGCCCTCGAGGCTTGAAAGGCACGTGGATAGGATGGGATCGAAGGGGGGTCGAAGGGGTTTGGCTGTGAAAACACCGTGAAACAAACGGGTCGTCCAAGTTTGTTGATGTTTTTGGGCCCCGAGGGGCTATTCCTCTTGAAACCCCCTCGTTCCCCCTGTATCAAATGAGGCCTTCCAGCTCTTGGGGTGATGGGGGGTCCTTGCCTCCCTGGTCTCCTTGCTCACCGTTGGCGGCTCTTAAGGAGGGGGAGATCGGATCTGGCAAGTCGGGTGAACCTGGCAGAGTGAAGCCCCATGGAAAGCAGGAGGAAGAAGGAGAGGGAGACGGAGACCATGGAACAGGTGATGGACAAGCTTTGTCTGCCGGAGAAGGAAACACTAGTGATTGATGAAGAGGAACATAAGGTAGAGGAAGACATGTTTTCTCTGACCGGGAAGGTTCTCTCACTACTAGGAAAACCTTATAGATGGAGGCCTATCAGTAGCGCGACTAACTGAAAGCACAAATATTTCTTTGGATGTTTTGATAATTCATAACAATATACATTGTCTCTTAGACTAATAGTTTTACCTAGATTATTTTAGATAAAATCCCAAAAAAGAATTGCCTAGAATGTGAGGAGAATCCCTAAGGAAAGAAGAAGAAGGAAACGAATATGACTGGAAAGACATCAAGCTTCAAGACTCTACTTTTGCATTTTGTGAAAGATCACATTTGAGTCCCTAGAAAAGTCAATACTATTAAAAGGGGATGAGGTATCCATGATGATCTGGTTGCTCAAGTGCTTAGAGTTAGCCACAAAAAATAATCATGAATTCTCCCATAAAAATACTTTGTCTAAACACTATCAATCAAATTCGGTGCCACCAATATTTCCAAATCGGCCCTAATGAGTTTCACCCTAGACAGATCCTAAGCCAAACCCTAGTGTCCCAGTGACACCAAGTCCCATTTTGGTGCAACCGAAATCAGTGACCAACTCTCTGGTATCCTATTTCTAAAAATTGGAAATTACGATTTTTGCAAATCGGTTCCATCGAGTTTTGCTAACTTCCCAGGTCAGCCAAATCGGACCCACCAAGATTTATATATCAGTCTCATAGAAACGTCAGAAGTTGCCACATTTTGCACTAGTCGGTGCAACCAAGTTTTTTTGCTTCGGCTTCCACTAGTAGAGGAAGGGCCAACCACAACTCTTGTCGGTGGCGCTCCTTTTTCCGCTAACGATAGGATTAATATTTCCAAATATCGTTGGCTTCGCCCATTTTCATGTGGCCTACAAGGTTGTGTGCAGGCGTAAATTACTATTGGCATACTAGGTTGATAGTATGCCAGCAGTATTTCGTATATCTATGGTGTTGCCTTAGTCCAGACGCTAGAAGTTTTTTTGTGGGTCCAGTTTTTTAGTCAATATTGGGTCCCATGTAACACCGGTGTAGCATACACGGTACACCAGGAATATACATGTTAGTGTTGGCGTTACGTTCTCTTTAAACGACAGTAATAAAGTCGCATCACTACTACCACATGCTAACCCTTGTATCTACACTAGATTCCCCTTTCTTGTTCCTCTTCCTCTTCCTCCTCTCTCTTCCCTCTCCCCATCTCGAGGAACTAAATTATGTTATCATGATTCTTAATTAGGTAGTTAGATCTAGCTACGTGATGCATTAGTTACATTTGCTAGCCTCCTCCACCCACTCTCTAATTAAGCTAGCTCTCTCCTCCACCCTTTTTCATTAAATTTTCCTTCAACATCCCTTAATGGCGTCCACCAATCTACGTATGGTCGACCGGCTTCTCGCGGGATCAATCGAGGACTAGCTCGACTCGTGTCTCTTCTACTTGAGGTAATTAACACAAAAAACACTTCCTCGTCATTTAATTATGCATATTGCGTACTGATACATCTCCAACGTATGATGGCATGCTATTATATTATCTATTTTGTATGTTTTATATGCATTAATATGCTGTTTTATATTATTTTTGGGACTAGCCTATTAACCTAGAGCCTAGTGTCAGTTTCTGTTTTTTCCTTGTTTTTGAGTTTTGCAGATATGGAATATTAAACGGAGTCCAAACTGAATAAAACCTTTGGAAATAATTTTTCTCGAAGCAAACAAATCAACCAGGCTTGGAGTGCATGGCAGGAAGCATGCTAGGGAGTCACATGCCTGCTAGGCACGCCCCCTAGCTGCGTTTAGCAGGCTTGTCGTCTCCCGACAGGTCTCCTAACCCTAATCTTTGTCCAATAAATTTCCAAATATTCCCCCAACATCAGAACGAGCCACACAAATAATTTTCCGCCACCAGAAGCCTCTATTCCTGAGAGATCCACTCTTGGAGCCTTTTCCGGTAATCTGCCGGAGGGGGCTTCGATCACGAAGTGCATCTACATCAACTCCATTGTCCCTCTGGTGATGCGTGAGTAGTCCAACACAGACCTACGGGTCCATAGCTAGTAGCTAGATGGCTTCATCTCTCTGTTTGATCTTCAATACCATGTTCTTCAAGATCTTCATGGGGATCTATCTGATGTAATCTTCTTTTGTAGTGTGCTTGTCAAGATCTGATGAATTGTGAGATTATGTTCAGATTATCCATGAATCTTATTGAATCTCCTTTGAATTCTTATGTGCATGATTTCATATCCTTGTAAGCCTCTTTGATTTATTGGTTTGGTTTGTCCCACTAGATTGGTAATTCTTGCAATGGGAGAAGTGCTTGGTTTTGGGTTCAATCTTGCGATGTCCTCACCTAGTGACATAGTAGGGGTAGCGAGGCACGTATTGTATTGTTGCCATCAAGGGTAAATGGATGGGGTTTTCATCATATTTCTTGATTTTATCCCTCTACATCATGTCATCTTTCTTAATGCGTTACTCTGTTCTTCATGAACTTAATACTCTAGATGCACGCAAGAGTCGATCAATGTGTGGAGTAATAGTAGTAGATGCAGAATCATTTCGGTCTACTTGACACGGACGTGATGCCTATTTGCATGATCATTGCCTTGTATAACTACATGATCATTCGCTTTTCTGCCAATTGCTTGACAGTAATTTGTTTACCCACCATGCTATTTTCCTTCGAAGGAGAAGCCTCTAGTGAAACCTATGCCCCCAGGTCTACTTTCCATAATATACTTTCACATCTATAAACCAAAAATACCAAAAATACTTTGTCACAATTTACTTACCCTTTACTTTTGGTTCTCGTTTACATCTATCTCTATCAGATCTAATCCTTGCAAATAATCGTGAAGGGATTGACAACCCCTTTATAGCGTTGGGTGCAAGAGTTTGATTGTTTGTGTAGGTGCATCCATTGGTGACTTGCTTGTTCCTCGTAATGGATTGATACCTTGGTTCTCAACAACTAAGGGAAATACTTATCTACCTCGCTGCATCACCCTTTCCTCTTCAAGGGAAAACCAACGCAAGCTCAAGAGGTAGCAAGAAGGATTTTTGGCACCGTTGCCCGGGAGGATACACATCAAGCCAACAAAGTAACCATCATGAATTCATCTCTTGCATTTACTATTATTTGCCATTTTCCTCTCGTTTTCCTCTCCTCCACTTGTAAAATGATTTAAAAAAAATACCAAAAAGATTTGCCTTTTTGGTTGCCCTTCTTTCACTTGCCTTGCTTGTGTGCTTGATTGCTTGTTTTGTCATGATGTCTGAGAATACCAACTTGTGTGAATTTTCCAATACTAATAATAATGATTTTATTAGTACTCTGATTTCTCCCGCCACTAGTGCGGAATCTTATGAAATCAATGCGGCCTTGCTTAATCTTGTTATGAAAGAACAACTTTCTAGCCTTCCTAGTGAAGATCCTGCATCCCATATAAATAATTTCATTGAGTTGTGTGATATGAAAAAGAAGAAAGATTTGGATAATGATATTGTTAAATTGAAGCTATTTCCGTTCTGACTACGAGATCGTGCTAAAATTTGGTTTTCATCTTTGCCTAAAAATAGTATTGATTCATGGAATAAGTGTAAAGATGTTTTTATCTCCAAGTATTTTCCGCCCGCTAAGATCATCTCCCTTTGGAACGATATAATGAATTTTAAGCAACTTGATCATGAGCATATTGCACAATCTTTTGAGATGATGAAATTAATTATTAGGAATTGTCCCACACATGGTTTGAGTTTATGGATGATGATACAAATTTTCTATGCGGGATTGAATTTTGCATCTAGAAATATTGTAGATTCAGCCGGGGGTGGTACTTTCATGGAAACCACATTAGGAGGGGTTACTAAACTCCTAGATAATATTATGACAAACTACGCTCAATGGCATACCAAAAGATCCCCTACTAGTAAAAAGTGCATGCTATTGAAGAAATGAATATTTTGATTGAAAAGATGGATGAATTGATGAACTTGTTTGATAGTATGAGTGCTCCTATTGATCCTAATGATATGCCTTTGTCTTCTTTGATTTCAAATAATAATGAATCTATGGATGTGAATTTTGTTGGTAAGAAATTTTTTGGTAATAACGCGTAGAGAGGTAATTTCCACCCTAGGCCGTTCCCTAGTAATTACTCTAATAATTATGGTAATTCCTACAACAATTATTATGGAAATTATAATAAGATGCCCTCTGATCTTGAGAACATTGTTAAAGAATTTATTGGTTCACAATTTTTTTTTAATGCTACTATTGAAGAAAAAGTGCTCAAGATTGATGATTTGGCTAGGAACGTTGATAGAATTTCGCTTGAGATTGATTCTTCGAAAGTTAGATCTACTCCACCCAAGTATGATATTAATGAGTCTTTAAAAGCTATGAGAATCTCTATTGATGAAATTAAGGAAAGAACTGCTAGAATCCGTGCTAAGCGTGAATGGCTTGAAAAGGTGTGTTCTCGTCATAATAATGATGAAGATCTAAAAGAGATTGATGTGACTCCTATCAAATCTTTGTTTTCCAATATAAATCTTGATAAATATGGGGCTAGAGATAAGTAAAGTTTAGTTAAAAGGCGTCCCAATGATTCGGAGTCTATAGATCTTAATGCTAGGATTGATAAAAGTGTGATAGAAGAGGTTAAAACTTTAAATAGCAATGAACCCACTCTTTTGGATTTCAAGAACTTTAATTATGAAAATTGCTAGTTTATAGATTGTATTTGCTTGTTACAATCCATGATGAATTCTTCTCATGTGTATAGTCAAAATAAGGCTTTTACTAAACATATCGTTGATGCTATGATGAAATCTTTTGAAGAAAAACTTGAGTTAGAAGTTTCTATTCCTAGAAAGCTTCATGATGAGTGGGAACCTACTATTAAGATTAAAATCAAAGATTATGAGTGCCATGCTATGTGTGATTTGGGTGCTAGTGTTTCCACGATTCCGAAAACTTTATGTGATGTGCTAGGTTACCATGATCTTGATGCTTGCTCTCTAAATTTGCATCTTGCGGATTCCACTATTAAGAAACCTATGGGAAGGATTAATGATGCTTATATTGTTGAAAATAGGAATTATGTTTGCATAGATTTCATTGTTCTTGACATAGATTGCAATCCCACATGTCCTATTATTCATGGTAGACCTTTCCTTAGAACGATTGGTGCAATTATTGACATGAAAGAAGGAAACATTAGATTACAATTTCCAGTGAGGAAAGGCATGGAACACTTTCCTAGAAAGAAAATAAGATTGTCTTATGAATCTATTATGAGAGCTACTTTTGGATTGCATACCAAAGATGACAATACCTAGATCTATTGTGTTTTGGCTAGCTAGGGGCATTAAACAATAGCGCTTGTTGGGAGGCAACCCAATTTTATTTTTGTGTTCTGTTTTTGCTTCTATTTTTGAGTGTTTCCCACACTACTACTTATGTAGTAATTGTGTTTTCATGTTTTAATTAGTGTTTGGGCCAAGTAAAACCTTTGGGGTGATATATGGTAGTTGATGATTCGATCTTGCTAAAAAACAGAAACTTTTGTGCTCAGTCCAGTAATTTTCTATTATTGTCGGTGCGTCGTATGGATCTGAAATTTTTACACAAGAGTTAGATATAAATTTCACAGGTTTTCCTAATGTTTCAGAATTTTTTCAGTTACAGGAGTATACGAAGTTTTCAGATTACTACAGACTATTCTGTTTTTGACAGATTCTATTTTCTTTGAGTTGTTTGCCTATTGGGATGAATCTATGGGTTGTATCATGGGGGTATGAACCATATAGAAGTTAGAATATAGTAGGTATAACACCAATATAAATAAAGAATGAGTTCACAACAGTACCTAAAGTGGTGATTTATTTTCTTATACTAACGAAACTCACGAGTTTTCTGTTATGTTTTGTGTTGTGAAGTTTTCAAGTTTTGGTTAAAGATTTGATGGACTATGGAATAAGGAGTGGAAAGAGTCTAAGATTGGTGATGCCCAAGGCACCCTGTCGGGTACAAAACCGGCGGATCTCGGGTAGGGGGTCCCAAACTGTGAGACTAGAACCGATGTTAACAGGAGACGAAGGGGACATAGATTTACCCAGGTTCGGGCCCTCCTATGGAGGTAATACCCTACATCTTGCTTGGTTGTATTGATGGTATTAGGGGTTACAGAGTTGATCTACCTCGATATCGAATAGCTAACCCTATATGAGTTGTCTTGTCTCTACAACCTAAAACCCTCTAGCTTATATAGACGCCGAGGGTACCTAGGGTTTACACATGGTGGGTTACACGCCGAAGAGATAAACATGCCTATTTGCTAAATCAAACGTGGAGCGCTAGCCATACTTCCTGAAGCTTCCATCTTTGATATAAGGTCTTCTCCGAACCCTGTGCTCGGTAACTGGTCCATACAGTCCGACCCATAGAGATAGGTCGGCCTCCCTCAGCAGCCCCTGAACTTGCCTCCAACGCCAAAGGTCCCAGCTTTGATTGCTTTACACGATCAGAGTCTTCGGCTTGCGAGGTGAGTTCTTCCCGCTGAACCTAGTTTGACTTCCAATGATAAGTAGCTTTCCACATGGTGGCGCGTTCGAATATTGTAAGTAGGCCGGCCTTGAAGGACAAACGTCAATGGGTAAATAATATTCCTCTAATGACCTCTATGACGAAAGGTCACCCCACCACGACCGCTAGGCCAGTTACACAAACTCGATTCGCGGTTCGAGGCCGTTTTGATCATCACGGTCTATCAATGTCCCTATCGTGTCCCGTCTTACACGGGATATGTTTAATCATGCGCGCGCAACGGCTCGCACGTCTCGGGAAGTGGAAGGATTCACGGCGCAGCAAGGGGAGACCGAATCGATAAGCCTCATAAAAGGGAAGAAACCCTGAATCCTATTCATGCTTCCCCTTCGCCTTCCCCGTCTTCCATTCCTCTGCGCCTCCGAAGCACATGTCTAGTTCTTTTGCCCCGCACCTCCGAGCCCATTAATGGCGGGCACCAACGACCAATGGGAGCCCGCCAAAGTCACCGATCGGGACATCCTTGACCTCAAGAAGGCTGGCTACCTCTCCGCCAATATCCCCCATCGCGCACCGGAGGAGGGCGAGGTGATCCCCACTCCCCGACCGGGTGAAAGGGTGGTCTTCCTCCCTCACTTCATGAGGGGGTTAGGCTTCCCGCTCCACCCCTTCGTTAGGGGGTTGATGGTTTTCTACGGCCTCGACTTCCACGACCTCCCGCCAAACTTTTTTATGTACATCTCGGCTTTCATCCTCGTTTGTGAGGCTTTCCTGCAAGTCAAGCCACACTTTGAGATATGGATCAAAGTTTTCAACGTCAAGCCGAAGTGCATCGGCGGGAAGTACGCAGATTGCGGCGGAGCTATCATCGGCAAGCTCACCCGCGTCGTGTGGCCATCAGGCACCTTCATCAACACCATCAAAGCGTGTGATACGTCTCCAATGTATCTATAATTTTTAATTGTTCCATGCTATTATATTAACTGTTTTGGATGTTTTATATGCATTAATATGCTATTTTATATTATTTTTGGGACTAACCTATTAATCTAGAGCCTAGTGCCAGTTTCTGTTTTTTCCTTGTGTTTGAGTTTCTCAGATAAGGAATATTAAATGGAGTCCAAACGGAATAAAACCTCCAGAATGATTTTTTCTGGAAAATATGGAATCCACGAGACTTGAGAACCAAGGCAGAGCAGCTGCCACGGGGCCACAATCCCGATTGCCGTGGCCAGGTGGGCCACCCGTGCCGGGTAGCCTTGTCGGCCCCTGGCAACTCCCCTAACCCCAATCTTCGGCCTATAAATACCCAAATATTCCATCATTATCAGAACGAGCCACGAAAACACTTTTCCGCCGCCAGAAGCCTCCATTCCCGAGAGATCCAATCTTGGAGCCTTTTCCGGGAAACTACCGGTGGGGGATTCGATCACGGAGGGCATCTACATCAACTCCATTACCCCTCCGATGATGCGTGAGTAGTTCACCACAGACCTACGGGTCCATAGCTACTAGCTAGATGGCTTCTTCTCTCTCTTTGCTTCTCAATACCATATTCTTCATGATCTTCATGGAGATCTATCCGATGTAACACTACTAAGGAAAACCTTATACTCAGAACCTTATTAGTACCGCTGTATGAAAAGAGGCGCTAATGCTACATAGCAGTAGCGCGCGTCAAGAAACGGTGCTACTACTAACTACTTAGTAGTAGCGCTGTTTTTGGGTAGGGTGCTACGACTAAGTTTGAACGTAGCCACATGGCAGGTCCCACTTAGCAGTAGCGCCTCCCCCAGGAGCGCGCTATAGCTATGTCAGGTAGCAGTAGCACTCTTTCCTAAAACACGCTACTGCTATCTTGACACAACCCCCGCTCGGGCTTCCTCCTCCATCCATTTCCCATTCGATCGATCCCTCTCCTCCGCCGCCGCCATCGCTCTCCATCGCCTGCCCACGCCGCCGTCGCCCTCCATCGCCTGCCCACGCCGCCGTCCGTCGCCGTCCTCCATCGCCGCCCTTCGTCATCGCCCTCTCCTCCACCCGCACTCGTCCGTCGCCACCCACACGACCTCCATCTCCCCTCAGATCCACCTCGCCGCCGACATCTCCCCCGAGATCCACGTCGCTGACGACATCTTCTCGAGCTCCACATCGCCACCGACGTCTTCCCTAGCCCCTTGTAAGTCCTCTGTCCCTCCTTCTCTCTCTCTTTCTATCTCTCTAGGACAGATTAGGACAGATTAGGATGAATTAGTATGAACCCTAGGATAGATTAGGAAATATGAACCTAGTTAATTAGTATGAAATTAACTATGTTTTTATATTAGGACAGAAATTTAGTTACGTTTCATATTAGTACATAAATTTAGGTAGGGTGAATTTAGTTTCAAATATCGTGAAGAAAAAGGACTTATTGCATTTTTTCAAGTTCTATATTTTTCTTGCTATTATATGCAAATGATCTGAGTGGCCTATGTTTCGTCGGAATATTGATTCATTTCCGTTCCCGTGAATTTCACGCGCTCAATATGTCTTGTTTTAAACAAAGGTCATGCCGATTTTTTTCATGAATTTTAGCATAACTTGTGCTACAATGTAGGACATATCGAGTGCTTGTGATTTGCCACAACGGGATTCAATGATATTCCAGCAAAACATAGGGCATTTTTTCTATGTCATTTCTCAATATATGGAGATAGCATGGTAAGATTTTCTACTATTACGACATCCATGCATCTATTGCATAAATTATTCGAAAACTAAACTACATTGCTAACTACAAAGTTATTAGTATGTTTTTCAACAGAAAATCCCAAAGGATTGTGTGGCTATCTGATGTTTTTGAGAGGTAGCGTTGATGTTATGAGCTTACGGCCAGCACGGCCAGGTCAACCTACGCATCACTCCTGTCCATACCTGATTTCTAAAACCGATGAAGACATGACAATCAAAGATTGGAAAAATTGTATGGTTAATCATAGAGAGCTACTTGGAAGCAACATTGTGCGTAGGCCAAGAATTGGAGACAGGATGATCTCCATTGTCCATAATGGAGAGTCATGGCCTATCTTGTTTTATGATATTGTACGTAAGAGAGGGTAGAGTAGGTCCTATGAGAGAGGAGTAGGTCCTAGGTACAATGTGTTATTATGTGCTACAATGTGTTAGAGTTGATCATGATGATGATGAGGAGGAGTTGTGATTATGACTACTGAGCAACTTGTTATGATGTCTCATTGACAAAAATGATAATTAAATAGTGTTGGTGGTAATGACTATGATGATTATTAGCTATAGTTTTGTTGGTGAAGATATGATGCAAGAGTTTTTATATTAATATGATGATAATGTTGATCCTGATTATCATGATGATTTGTTATATCATTGGGGGAAGGAAAACAGATTAGATTCATGTGGATGGATCAAAAGTGACCAAAAGTTGAATTAGTAGGATCGTCGTCCTACTAATTGAACTTTTGATCACTTTTGATTCATTTGGATGAATAAAATCCATGTTTCTTCCTCACAATGATATAATAATTAATCATGAAGATAATGATATAACAACCTCTTAATTGGTATTGTATCAAATTTTGTAAAACGGCGTATAAATACACTAAAAATTAAAAATAATGAAAAACAGATTACTAGTAGCGCGGGTTTGGAAGAACGCTCATAATAGTTGTCTTATCAGTAGCGCTGGTATGATACACGCTAGAACTATATGCCTTAGCAGTAGCACGTCTTACACACGTTGCTGGTAAGTAATAGCTGTAGCGCCTTACTAGTAGCGTGGTAACCCGCACTACTAGTAGGCACTAAACCCGCGCTACTACGAGGCTTTTCCCTAGTAGTGTAATACTCTTTTGCGGTGTGTTTGTTGAGATCTGATGAATTGTGGGTTTATGTTCAGATTATCCATGAATATTATTTGAGTCTTTCCTAAATTCGTTTATGCATGATTTCATATCTTTGCAAGTCTCTTCGAGTTATTGGTTTGGTTTGTCCAAGTAGATTGGTAATTCTTGCAATAGGAGAAGTGCTTAGTTTTGGGTTCAATCTTGCGGTGTCTTCACCTAGTGACAAAGTAGGGGTAGCGAGACATGTATTGTATTGTTGCCATCAAGGGTAAAAAGATGGGATTTTCATCATATCGTGTGAGTTTATCCCTCTAAATCATGTCATCTTACTTAATGTGTTACTCTGTTCTTCATGAACTTAATACTCTAGATGCAGGCAGGAGTCGGTCGGTGTGTGGAGTAATATAGTAGATGCAGAATCATTTCAGTCTACTTGTCACGGACGTGATGCCTATATGCATAATCATTGCCTTGGATATCTTCATAATTATTCACTTTTCTACTAATTGCTCGACAATAATTTGATCACCCACCGTAATACTTGCCATCATGAGAGAAGCCATCTAGTGAAACCTATGGCCCCTGGGTCTATTTTCCATATTATATTTTCAGATCTAAAACCAAAAACACCAAAAATACTTGCTGCATTGTTTTTTACTTTTAGTTTTACTTTCCGTTCAAGCACCCTATTATATCTATCTTACTAGATCTCATCCTTTCGAATCAGCGTGAAGGGATTGACAACCCCTTTATAGCGTTGGGTGCAAGAGTTTGATTCCTTGTGCATGTATATCTATGGGTGGCTCACTTGTAACTCCTACTGGATGGATACCTTGGTTCTCAAAAACTGAGGGAAATACTTATCTACTTTGCTGCATCAAATTGTTCCTCTTCACGGGAAACCAACGCATGCTCGAGAAGTAGCAAGAAGGATTTCTGGTGCCGTTGCTGGGGAGATACATAGCAAGTCAAGGATACCAAGTACCCATCACAAAATCATCTCTTGCATTTACATTATTTGCCATTTTCTTCTCGTTTTCCTCTCCCCCACTTCACCAATTTTTCGTTTTATTCGCCCTCTTTGTTGTTTGCCTTTTTCTTGCCAGATCTCTTTTGTTTGCTTGTGTTGCCATGTGCTTCCTATTTGCTTGCATCTTCGCTTGCTAAAAATCTATTGTTATTAATCCTCATACACTTTCTAATCTTTTCAAAAGACTAAATTATGATGAACCAATTGCTAGTGAGTTGAGTGTACTTGATTATCTCTATGAAGATTTGCTTGATATTCGTGAATCTGAAAATTGTGCTGAAGTGATTCACAATGTTTCCTTGAATGAAAAGCATGATTGCAGTGATATTGTTGTAAATTTTATTAATGTCAATTATGTTAATGATATGCAAAACTACAAGCTTGGGGATGGTATATTTGATGAGTTTGACATGACCACTACTTATTGCAATGATCATGATTGGGGTTAATGCTTCTTATGATCTTGATAATTTATTTAATACTCATGATGAATATGATATTGAAAGTGGGTTTGGAATACTGTCAACTTTAGGCATTATTGATCCCACTATTTTGGAGAGTGTTCAATCTTATGATTTTTTTTGATAAAAGTGGGTTTGGAGAGGTCAGGACTTTAGTTAATGATAATCCCACTATTTTGGAAGAGTATCAACTTTGCATGCATGTTGATCATGAAGAGAAAATTGTATATGATAGTTATATTGTTGAATTCCTTCATTATTCTACTGAAATTTACTATGAGTGAGGAACATATTCTTGTAGGAATAGCAATAATATCAAGTTTCCTCTCTATGTGTTCAAAGTTTTGAAGTTATGCTTGTTTTGCCTTCCTATGCTAGTTAATTCTTGTTCCCATAAATTGTTTGCTCACAGAATCCCTATGCATAGGAAGTGGGTTAGACTTAAACGTCTTTTTAATGTTATTCATGATGCTCTTTTTCATATCTCAACTACTACTTTTTATGTGAGCATCATTGAAATCGTTATGCCTAGCTAGGGGCGTTAAACAATAGCGCTTGTTGGGAGGCAACCCAATTTTATTTTGCTTTCTGCTTTTTGCTTATGTTTTGGTGTGTTTGGCAAATTATTAATTATGTAATAATTGTGTTTTTTTGTTTTAATTAATGTTTGATCCAAGTAAAACCTTTGGGGTGATCTATGGTTGTTGTTGATTGGATCTTGCTGGAAAACAGAAACTTTTGGGCTCAGTCCAGGATTTTTCTGAATTTTCAGAGCGTCAAATTGATATGAAATGTTTACACAGGATTGATAGACACATTTCCCTGGTTGTCCTAATTTTTCATAAAATTTAGAGTTCCAGAAGTATTCGAAGTTTACAGATTGCTACAGACTGTTCTATTTTTGTCAGATTCTGTTTTCTTTGTGTTGTTTGCTTATTTTGATGTATCTATGGATCGTATCAGGGAGTATGAGACATGGAAAAGTTAGAATACAGTAGGTATTACACAAATATAAATAAAGAATGAGTTCACAACAGTACCTAAAGTGGTGATTTATTTTTCTTATACTAACGGATCTCATGAGTTTTCTAGTGAGTTTTGTGTTGTGAAGTTTTCAAGTTCTGGGTGAAGATTTAATGGACTATGGAATAAAGAGTGGCAAGAGGCTAAGCTTGGGGATTCCCATGGCACCCCAAGTCATATTCAAGGATACGAAAAAGCCTAAGCTTGGGGTTGCCCCGGAAGGCATCCCCTCTTTCGTCTTCAATCCATCGGTAAATTTACTTGAGGCTATATTTTTATTCACCACATGATATGTGTTTTACTTGGAGCGTCTTGTGTGAGATGAGTCTTTTCTTGTTAATTTGCCACAATCATCCTTTCTTCACACATATTTAGAGAGATGCATGCTGAATCATGAATTTGTTAGAATACTCTATGTGCTTCACTTATAGCTTTTGAGCTAGGCAATGTTGCTCTAGTGCTTCACTTATATCTTTACAGATCATGGTGCTGTTATATTTTATAGAAATTATTGAACCCTCATTCCTAACTGATATTATTTTGAGAGTTTCTTAAAACAGCATGGTAATTTGTTTAGGTTATGAATTTAGTCCTAATATAATGGCATCCAAGAGGGATATAATAAAAACTTTCATATTGAGTGCATTAACACTTATGAGAAGTTGTGTTCCTTGCATATAGTTTTGAGATAATAGGGATGGTAATATGAGAGTCATGCTAGCGAGTAGTTGTGAATTCAAGAGATACGTGTGTTAAATCTTGTGATTCCCGTAGCATGCACGTATGGTGAACCGTTATGTAACGAAGTCGGAGCATGACTTGTCTAATGATTGTCGACCTTTGTGTGAGGGTCGGGAGCGTGTGATGGTTAACTCCTACCAACCTCTCCCCTAGTAGCATGCATCTAATGATTTGTTGATGACTAATAGACTTTTTCAATAAGTATGTGAGTTCTTTATGACTAATGTGAGTCCATGGATTATGCGCACTCTCACCCTTCCATATTTGCTAGCCTCTCTAGTAGCGCGCAACTTTCCTCGGTACATCAAACCCTCCTTCCTCAAAACATCCACCATATATTCCTCAAAACAGCCACCATACCTACCTATTATGGCTTTTCCATAGCCATACCGAGATATATTGCCATGCAAATTCCACCATGTAGTTTTTCTATGACTTGCATCATCACTTCATATTGCATATAGAGTTATATCTTGTCATAGGAATCGAGTTGTAATTTCTTTTTCTTTGAGTTATACGTAAATAAAAGTGTGATGATTTTTCATTAATAGATTATTTCCCATGAGAGAAAAGGATGATGGAGGCTATGACTCCCTCACAAGTTGGGACGAGTATCCGGACTTTACAAAAAATAAAAGAGGTCAGCGAAGCCCAAGCAAAAAAAAGAGGCCAAAGAAGCCCACCAAAAAATGAGAGAAAAAGAGAAGGGTCAATTGCTAATATATTTTTCCACACTTGTGCTTCAAAGTAGCACCATGATCTTCATGATAGAGGGTCTCTTACTTTGTCACTACCATATAACTAGTGGATATTCATATTGCACGACCACTTAGTTTTGTTCTTGAGCTTTCATACACTAGCTCTAAGTGCATTTGTTGCATGGCAATCCCTACTCACTCACATTGATATCTATTGATGGGCATCTCCATAGCCCGTTGATATTCCTAGTTGATGTGAGACCATATTCTCCTTTTTCCCTTGCACCACCATACCCTATTCCACCTATAATTCTATATCCATGGCTCACGCTCATGTCTTGCATGAGAGTTGAAAAGGTTTGAGAACACCAAAAGTGTGAAACAATTGCTTGACTTGTTTATCGGGGTTGTGCATGATTTAGATACTTTGTGTGGGGAAGATGGAGCATAGCCAGACCATATGATTTTGTAGGGATAACTTTCTAAGGCCATGTTATTTCGAAAGGACATGACTACCTTGTTGGCGTGCTCGAAGTATTACTGTTGTTATGTCAATATTAGACTATTGTTTTGAATCTAACGGACATGAATATTCATGCCACAATAAAGAATATTACATGGATAAATATGTTGGGTAGCATTCCACATCAAAAATTCTGTTTTTATCATTTACCTATTCGAGGACGAGCAGGAATTAAGCTTGGGGATGCTGATACGTCTCCAACATATCTATAATTTTTGATTGTTCCATTGTATTACATTATCTGTTTTGGATGTTTTATATGCATTAGTATACTAATTTATATTATTTTTGGGACTAACCTATTAATCTAGAGCCTAGTGCCAGTTTCTGTTTTTCCCCTACTTTTTGAGTTTCGCAGATAAGGAATAATAAATGGAGTCCAAACGGAATAAAACCTTCGGAATGATTTTTTCTCAAAAATATGGAAGCCACGAGACTTGAGAACCAAGGCACAGGAGCTGCCATGGGGCCACAAGCCCGCTTGCTGCGGCCAGGGGGGCCAGTCGCGCCGGGCAGGCTTGTGGGCCCCTGGCAACTCCCCTAACCCTAATATTTGGTCTATAAATACCCAAATATTCATCATTATCAGAACAAGTCACGAAAACACTTTTCCGCCACCAGAAGCCTCCGTTCCCGAGAGATCCAATCTTGGAGCCTTTTCCGGTAATCTGCCGGAGGGGGATTCGATCACGAAGGGCATCTACATCAACTCCATTACCCCTCCCATGATGCGTGAGTAGTTCACCACGGACATACGGGTCCATAGCTAGTAGCTAGATGGCTTCTTCTCTCTCTTTGCTTCTCAATACCAAGTTCTTCATGATCTTCATGGAGATCTATCCGATGCAATACTATTTTGCGGTGTGTTTGTCGAGATCCAATGAATTGTGGGTTTATGTTTAGATTATCCATGAATATTATTTGAGTCTTTCCTGAATTATTTTATGCATGATTTCATATCTTTGCAAGTCTCTTTCGAGTTATTGGTTTGGTTTGGCCAACTAGATTGGTAATTCTTGCAATAGGAGAAGTGCTTCGTTTTGGGTTCAATCTTGCGGTGTTCTCACCCAGTGACAAAGTAGGGGTAGCGAGCCACGTATTGTAGTTTTGCCATCAAGGGTAATACGATGGGGTTTTCATCATATTGTTTGAGTTTATCCCTCTACATCATGTCATCTTACTTAATGATTTACTCTGTTCTTCATGAACTTAATACTCTAGATGCAGGCAGGAGTCGGTCGATGTGTGGAGTAATATAGTAGATGCATAATCGTTTTGGTCTACTTGTCATTGACATGATTCCTATATGCATAATCATTGCCTTGGATATCTTCATAATTATTCGCTTTTCTATCAATTGCTCGACAATAATTTGTTCACCCACCATAATACTTGCCATCATGAGAGAAGCCATCTAGTGAAACCTATGGCCCCCGGGTCTATTTTCCATATTATATTTTCAGATCTAAAACCAAAAACACCAAAAATACTTGCTGCATTGTTTTGTACTTTTAGGTATACTTTCTGTTCAAGCACCCTATTATATACATCTCTACTAGATCTCATCCTTGCAAATAACCGCGAAGGGATTGACAACCCCTTTATAGCGTCGGGTGCAAGAGTTTGATTCCTTGTGCAGGTATATCTATTGGTGGCTCACTTATGTCTCCTACTCGATTGATACCTTGGTTCTCAAAAACTGAGGGAAATACTTATCTACTTTGCTGCATCAAACAATTCCTCTTCGCGGGAAACCAACGCATGCTTGAGAAGTAGCAGCGTGGCAGAAGGAGTGGTTCTATATAACGGAACCATGAGAAGAAGGTCAGATTCCTCCTGCCGAATTCAGATCCGGTCCCCCCATCACACTAGTTTCATGGCTCAAAAAGGGTCTTAACTAGGGACCAAGCAAGGAGGTGAGCGACCTGTAGAAGCGCATCGGCTCCATGGTCGAGAAGGACATCAAGCTGACCAATGTGGTCCAGGTGATGCTCCGAAGACACATCCTCCCCTACCAGCGCCGGGAAACTCCCTTGTGGGCTCGTCAGCTCGACGATGCACCCACAATCCAGAACATGTTCCGCACTACTAGGGAGAAGCTATGGAAGGCGCTCTTCAAGTCGTAGGAGAGTTGGCCATCTGAGGAGGAAGACACGGGCCTGCAGGCCTCCAAGCCTACTACCGAGGTACGATACACTTCTGGTTGACCGGGTTTTACTTTTCTCATAGAGGATCTGTAACGTTTTGTTCCGATCACTCCCTTGCAGAAATGGCTAAAGAAAGCCGTTCATATTAGCAGTCCGGCACCTCAGCCCGAAGACATCAGGTCCAGACTGTTGGCGGAGATGCTCGTGGTGAAAGCTTACGAGGCACCCACGAAGAAGGACAAGAAGAAGAAACCAGGCCGGAGCGGCCTTCGCATCAGGGATAGTCAGGGACTATGTCCGGGGAGACTCATGCCTCCTCGAATCAAGAGGAGCATGAGGAGGAAGAGGAAGAGGAGGAGCAGGAGGAAGAAGAGGAGGACGAAGCTGAGGGGGAAGGCAATTCCCCCCTCGGAAGAAAGAGGGCGGCGTTATCGGACAACCTGTAGGAGGTACCCCCTCCCGCCCAGAAGAGGACGCGTCGGGAACAGGTGATCCTGTCCGACGACAGCCCGGACTCAGATATTGAGTCTGATGGCCTTGAGGTGGTTCCACGAAGGAACCTCAGGGTTAAGCCCCCGACCCGAAGGTTAGAATTCGAAGACCTCTTGTTTGTACTTTATCATGTTTAGAGTTTATTAACATGCAGGTGCTTATTGACTTTGCAGCCCCTCGCGCGTCCTCCCCATTGATCAAATATTGTACGGCGAGACCCCGCCCACCGAACTAGCGGAGAGCGGGAATGCCTTGCATCCAGCCACTCTGGGCGCCACGAAGGACACTGCGGAGGTGTCATCCCAACATGCTCCTATGGAGCAGGGCATCGACGGCGGGGGAGACGACATAATGACAAAGGCTAACACCTCAGTCATCGAAGACCGAAGGAGGTACCCCGCTCGGACACTAAGGAGTCCGGACGAGTGGGCACTCAGTCCCCTCCAAGGGCATCTCCGAAGCACACCACGCCTCCGGAGGTACTGGTTCAAACCCCGGTCGGTGATCGGGTTAATCGATCACCTCCAGCGTCACTAACCAATGGGTGGCCGATCATGAAGGAGGCTCTATCAAGCACCTCCATCTCCGAGGAGCACCACACCCTTATGGGTGCGGTATTACAGAGCATTCAGTCCGTCGACAATGGACTGAAGGAGGCCTTCAAAGATCTCCTAACGGGTTTTCAAGTAAGCCACATGAAACTCTTATTTGCCAAGTTTTTACTTTTTTTATTATTATGTACATGGAAGCCCCCGAGCCCTAGGTGAGTATGAAAACAAACTTACCTAGGGGTCAATCTTGTATCCGATTCCGGACTAGATACACATTATGTGTCCGGAATGTTAGATTAGCCCCCTAAGAAGGTTGAAAATATGATCGGACTGACTATAGTTCGGAAATATAAACCCCATGTAACATGTCAACTGTATGTATAATGCAGGCTTCGTCATCGGCGGCGGCCATAAATGGTGCCGAGTTGGATGAACTGAACCGGAAGATTAAACGCTCCGAGGATGAAGTTGGTGCCCTCAGCAGAAGATTCGACGAGGCACAAGGTAGGTCAAAACAAAATCCGAATACCTGATGGAGCTGCGCTGGATGGCAGAGCCGACCATGAAGGACCTCTGCATCCGCTTATGGACCGGCAAGCCACTGCCAGGCAGCTACTTTGGCCTGGTGCAGAATTTATTTGCTGCTTGGCCCCGCCTCGACACCATGAAGCACTCCTCTTGCATCGAGGGAGTCCGGATGGCTCTTGCAAAGGCGAAGGTGCACTGGCCGGGGATGGATCCGATGAAGGTAGCCACTGCCCCGCCGCCTCCAGGGAAGGAGCATAGACGCCCTGAGCTATATTTCGCCGGAGTGATGGAAGGTGCTCGGGCGATAGCTTCTCAATGTTCGGTCGATAATGTGTTCGAATAAATTGTGATGCGTCTGAAGACTTTTCGACATTTTAATGTTATAAGTTATTATCCTTGTATGTCTTTGCATTCCTTTATAACTCCCGTGTGGCCGTTTGAAACTGAAAGATGCGAGTAATCGGCTTCAGCCCCCTTGTAGATACTACATGGGGTTTCACTACCAATGCACTATATTTGGTAGCCGAGTGATTGGAACCTGAAGGTGGTAGAGTGTGGAGGACTAGGCAATCATTCTATAGTGCCTTATTTCTTTCACTTAGCCATAGGGGCACAAAAAGGGCTACGAGGGGCTGAAGACTAGCTCTCGGAGTGTTGTGATGTTCGGATGAACCGCGGCTAAGGCGAGCATCATATGGTTTGCATGTATAGCAAACCCTTCGCACAACGCGGAATATCTTCTGACGAGGATGGAAGTATAACACTTCAAGCTCAGATTCATAGACCATCTCTCGCATACTATGACGGTCAGTTTTCGGCTTTCTCACCTGAGGTGCTTGACCAGATCGACTATCCGGAAACACAATCGTAGGGGTTCTCCCTTTGCCCCTTTTGCCGAACGAGCAAAACGTAAAGGGGTAAGCATAGGAGCCGGGCAACCCAACTATTGACCCAAGACATAGTTTGGAACTGATGCATATAAAGTGAACTCCAAGATGCTGAACACATAATAAACTGTACATAAGGCGATTTTGTTTGTAAGCTCGAGCACCCAGTGTATTATCCGGTTGCATCGCACTATACCAAACAGGTTCAGGAGAACAGGGAGAAAAGGGAAAATATGTGCCAAAAAGGACAGACGAGACAAACATGTGTAACATTGTTATATTTTTCTCAACGGCTCTTATAGCTTGGTTTGCCGAGACAAACATGTGTAACACTGTTATATTTCAAAAAAGAGAAAATATACAGGAGTCGTTGTACCGGGGGTCTTCGATTGGTGACCTTATGTCCTTGATGTGCCCTGTCTAATTGACTTCTTCTCTTTGACGCACCTCAATGGGAGGTACTGTTCGGCTGCCGGGCAAACAAGGTCTTGAGAAGCCGCCGAATTGTAGATGAGCTTAATGCCATTACCAAGCCTTTTAATGGTGCATGTATTTTATCCGAAGACGTGTTGATGGTAATAGTTCGGTCCAGCCGAACACCTACCTTTGTTTCCCCACCGCTACCCATGGAATTTTGAGTGCAAAGTTGTGCCTTCTTGGCACATACTTCGCTGGTACTAGGGGCGTGCGATAGGGAGCGAATCCCTATTTAGGGGGAGAGGAAGGTTATGAGAGTTCGGCTTGAAGCCGAGCTCGCTTCCCAACCTTGCATGCCTTTACGATGGATGTCGGAACCTACCGACCGTCTTTGTAATCGAATTCGGCTGCTAGTGCCAGCGCATGTTCCTCGGTTTGGAGAGAGCGCTCTATCTTGTCGTTAATAGTGATGAACCCTTTGGGGCTGGGCATCTTGAGCTTGAGGTATGCATAGTGAGGGACGGCATTGAAACGAGCGAATGTTGTCCGATCGAGCAGGGCATGATAGCCGTTGCGAAATGGCACAATGTCGAAGATCAAGTCTTCCCTGTGGAAGTTATGAGGAGAGCCAAACATAACTTCTAGGATTACGGAGCCCGTACATCAGGATTCAACGTCTGGAATCACTCCTTTCAAGGTAGGGTTGCTGGGTTTGATCCTTGACCGATCTATGCCCATCTTTTTCACCGTGTCTGAGTAAATCAGATTCAGGCTACTTCCTCTGTCCATCAAGACCTTTGTGAGGTGGTATCCATCTATAATGGGATCTAGGACGAGGGACGCAGAACCTCCGTGACGGATACTAGTCGGGTGATCACGCTGATCAAAGGTGATCGGATATGCCGACCACGGGTTATACTTTGGGGCTACAGGCTCTATGGCATAGACCTCCCCAAGGGCGCGCTTCCTTTCATTCTTAGGTATATGGGTGGCGTGTATCATGTTCACTGTTTTCACTTATGGAGGAATTTCTTTTGTTCGCCACCCATCGGACTCCAAGGTGCATGCTCATCCTCGCTACGTGAGTGTCGTGGGAACGAACACCTATGGGACCGCGGGGGCCCCTTTTGGTTCGGCGGGGGGTCAACTGGCACAAAGAGCCAATCTGGTGAGCTACGCACGGGGAGTTTTTACCCAGGTTCGGGCCACACGGATGCGTAAAACTCTACTCCTTCTTGGTATATTGATGTTGTTCTAAGGTTCAAGCTACAGGAGCGCCATGAACGGCTGCTACGTAAGCTTGGGAACCTCTCCTCTCTAACTATCGGGCTGTCCGGTTGTTTAACTGCCTAACTATTCGACAGTCCAAAAGCCAAAACTTCCAAAAGTCTCCCTCTATAACGCCTTGGGCCTCCTTTTATACTTAAGGGAATCCCAACAGTGGTGTAGAGTGTGCACACGGGATGCACAGTGCTGCTATAGTGCTATCATACCTAAGCCTGACAGACTAGGACAAGAGCCTTAAATGCACCGTTAGGGGCCTTAGTCCGTCAACGTCGGTGCCTCTTAGCTCCCTCCAACGTCGACGCCGCGGCACGCGTCCATGTGCTGGCGGTGCTTGCTGGGGCCTCGCCTTGCCGGGGGCCTGGAGGCTCTATAGCCCTCCCGGCAAGGTCTTGCCGGTAGTCCTGAGTCTTCTGTGCTGGTGCTTGGTAAGTCTTCACCGGGCCTTGCCGTCGGGGCGGCTACTACTGCTCGTGCATGAGTAAAGGGGCACTAGATGGCCCAAAAAACTCTAGTGCACCGACAGGAGCCCCTGGGCTTGGGCCATACACGTCACGGGGCATTGTTGGGCTAGACCCAACCAATCCACGGGTACGCGTGGCAGGGCCTTACAGTTGTAATCATTGTGCTTGCTACGGTTCCCCATGATGCCCATTCAATGCGGGTAGTGGGATACGTGCGCGTCCCGGCCGTTACAGCAGTGTGCCTTCGGAATGTTTTCGCGTCATCTTGTTTTTGGTAAAAACAGACCGCTCCGCGCCTTCCCCATAAAGAGGAGACTTCAGAGTCGATGCCCATTTACCTCTCGCCTTTCCCAATTTGAGAACTGCCGTCGTCTTCCTCCTCGAGCCCAAAGCAGAGCCTCTTGCATCCGTTAGTGCCCCCCCGCATACTCCTCGTCCTCGGTCTCCATCCTTGCCATCACCATGCCACCAAAAGCCAGCAAGGGCAAGGAAACGGAGGTCGTCTCGGAGAACAAGGTGGCGAAGATGCGAAGGGAGCATGTCGTTTTCCCACCGGGGCTCAGTCTGGGCGTCCTGAAGAGGCAGTACCAGTGGGCGTGGGCGACTGCGACGGCGGGGCACGTTGCCACCATCGTGAGCCCGGGTCCTTCCGGGGAAGGTCTGGGCAAATACCCTTTGTTCGCTGATTACTTTTACTATCGGCTCTTCCCCCCTTACTCGAACTTTTTCACCAACCTTATGCTTACTTACGGCTTCGAACTCTTGGATTTTGCGCTGAACGCCGTAACATCCATGGCGGTTTTCGCACACCTCTACGAAAACTTTGCCGGACTGACCCCCAGCACCGCTCTCTTCTACCATTATTTCACCCACCGCATCGACCAAGGCGAAGCGCTTTCTAGCGCCGTCACTTGGATTCCTCGGCCAGGAACCACAAGTGGCGGGGCAAGTGGTGTTGGCTCCAAGAGGAGAAGCCCCAACCCTTCTGTATGCCATGGCAGACCAAGATGGTGCACGGCAACAACTGGAGCACCCTCGATCCTTGGGATGGGAGTCTCACGGTCGCGAGCACCAAGATCCATCGCCTCAGAGCCGCCGGCCTCTCCATGGAGATGATAGGTGCTGACTTTCTTCGTTGGCGCATCGCCCTCTTGCAGAACAAGGGGAGGCAGGCCTAGGACTTCAGGAATGCAGCGGACATCTTGAGGTTGCACCTCGGGCTAAAGCACAATCTGATCACCATGCAGCATAGGGCCCTCTGCCAAAAGTTGTTCAGGAGCATCACGGCGATCGAGCTACTGGCGGGCGTAATCCCCTTGTGCAATAATTCGGCCTTGGGCAGAATCATTGCCATGAGGCCGGTGTTCGACGCCCACAGTCTTGACGCAACTTGGATGGAGCCGTCCACGGTGGTGGTGCAAGAGTTTTTTGACAACCTATCGGAGATGACCATCACGCAAGGAGGAGGGCCTCGTCCGTGATACCACCGAGGAGGAGCTAGCATACATCGCCAGTAGGGTGGAAGAAGCGGCGCTTGCCGAGGAGGCTGGTAGCGTTCGCTTTTTGGAAGACGAAGCCGGGAAAGGGGAAGTACCGCCGGGCGAAGATCTTGCCGGGCAGGGCAAGATCGCCGAGGAGCGAGGCGACACGTCTGCCCCGGGCTACCTTGCCGGAGACGCGTCCGAAGAGGAGCCACTCGAGGAGGTCCCGTCCCTCATCCAAAGGAAAAGGCGTGTCCTAAGGAACGCTGCTTCCAGGCTCCCAGCTCGGCAAGCTTCTTCGAGTAGCGCGGCCCCTGGCAAGGGGGCAACCGACAAGGCCACACGGAGGCGTGAAGTCCTCCAGCAGCCCGCACCTGCCACATTCAAGCGGTCTAGGGGCACCCCTCCACCCCCTTCTAGAGGCTCCACGGCAGAGTTGGCCTTCGACCTTTCCGCCCTTAGCTCAGGGGAGGAAGAAGAAGATTAAGGATCCCATCGTACTTTCCCAACCTTCGGGTCTCCTTCCCTACTTGCTAATCTGTCTTGGCTTTTATCCACAGGGACACGGAAACGCTGGCGCAGCGGGTCGTTAAGAGGGCGAAGATCTTGACGGTTGAGGGGTCACCGGCAAGTGCCTCAGGCGCACCGAGGGCGACCACCACCAATCTGAAGACTAGCCCGTGCCGCAGCCCCCGAATCAGCCCCCGACGGAGCCCCTAGTGTGAGTTCACTAGTCATTTCCCGCTGGCAGGCGCCGGGACGTGCATCTATACTGCTGACATCACTGGACGTGCAGGGGGAGGACGGTGACAAGGGGAGTCGTCGGCGACCGCTCCAGATTCCCTGCCCAGGGACTTTTCTCCATTCAGGACTTCCTCCAACGCACTTTATCGCGATGAGGGAGGTCCGGCGAGACCAGGTACTGGCGGGTCTCCGCCGGTAATCATCTTAGGTGAGGGTATTCCCCTTCTTCTTTCTTCTCTTTTTTGTCTTCTTGAAATTCCTCCTTAGCTTTTCTTGTTTCGTCTCACCGGCTTTCAGACGCCCCCACGGCAGAGGGAATGGACGTCGATTCTATCATCGAGGAGACAACAAGGGATGCTGCCGCCGAGGCTGGCAAGATTGCTGTTGAAGAAGCCCTCAAGAGCGCTGAGGCCGAGGCCGCCAAGAATGCCGCTGCCGAGGCTGCCAAGGAGGCTGCAGCCGAGGCCACGAGCGTCGAGGCAGCCAAAGCCATGAAAAAGGAGGAGGCCACCCAGAATGTTGCCGCTGAGGCCGCGAGCGCCGAGGCAGCCAAAGCCGCGCAAGAGGAGAAGGCCGCCAAGAAGTCCTCCGAGCGGGTCAGCGAGGAGGCCGGCGGGGGGACGGCCAGCATGGGCCAGCTGTCCGAAGCCCCTTCATCGAGCAGGTACTTCAAGGTTGGCGACAACCTGTTCGTTAGCATCCCTGGCGTGGCGAGCACCTGGGAGCCTCCTGAGGAAGGAGTCCTTGTTGAGGAGGCCGTCATTGCTGCCGGGATCGACATCGTCGACGAGCCAAACACCGGCAGTAGATCCCAAGAGGAGAGGCTCCTCTAGTCCATGAGCGATGGCTTTCGAAAGCTCCAGGCGCTTCACCGTGCCCGGAAGGAAAGACTCGACTCTAGGGCTGCTTTCATTGAAGCTACCGAGGCCAGTTTCCAGGAACACGTCGCGGAGACCCAGGCTTGGTACGCCCAAGCCACCAACGACCTGCAGACTAGTCAGCCGCAACTGAGCGAAGGCTGGAGCCAACTCTACATGCAATAGTCTGACGCCGAACATGCGTAGGAGGAGGCCAAGCAACGGGCCACCGCAGAGGACGCTCGTTTGATGGAGCGTCGCATCTTCCTTGATGCCCAAGAGGAAGACCTCATCGCTCGCGAGAAGGCGCTCGCCGACAAGCTCCGCGGCTAGGAATTGGAGCTCGAGGATCTTGTCGCGCGGCGGACCCAGGTGTTGGAGCGGGGGCACAAGGAGGCACTCGGAGCCCTAGCGGCAGACCATGCGGGCAAGCTGAAGGAGGCCGTCGACGCAGCTGAGGCTATGTAGACCACCAGAAGCTTACATGAGGAGAGGGTGAAGGACCTGGAGGCGAGCCTTGAAGATCAAGGCATGAAGGTCTCGTCACTCGAGGCCGAGTAGGACAAATCCGTTGCGAGCTTGATGGAGGCGCAAGTCGCTGCTTCCGACAAGGCTAAGCAGCTCTCTGTGGCCAACATATCCATCGACAACCTAACCTTGAAGCTAACCACGCTGACTGGGACTCTCGAGGCCGCCAATACTCAGGAGAAAACTCTGGCCCAGGAGCTCCACAACGAGAAGCAGCTTGTCAAGAGCGCCACCATCTCCCACAACGACTTTGTGCGTGGAGTGAAAGTCTGGACCAAGAAGCTCGTCGACGTCGTGGGGAAGCTCACCGAGCAACTGTCCGCCATGGGCCTGGAGGGCCCGTCGTATTATCCCGACGACAGGGTCCCTACGACCTACAAGGTGACCATGTTCTTTGACGGCCTACTCGGGGCCCTGGAGCAGCTCCATTCCGACTGGGCGGCCACCTGGATGATGAATTGCGTAGGCTCTGCCAGGCCATCCTTCGCAAGGTGCTCGTCAAGGTGGCATATAGGAATCCCAGCCTCAACCTCACCAATGTCCTTGACCACTTGCCGAAGGGTGTGTACATCCAGGCGCTCGAGGAGCTCATCGCGCCCATAGTCGAGCGGGTAAGCTAGGTCAAACGGGTCGAGGGCGACCGCCGAGATTAGTCATCCCACTCCTCGTCGCTACACATATTCAGAGCAATTTACTTTGTGTTAAAGTCTCGGCAAGGCCGATGTAATGCTATCTGCTTATGCCTTGGACGATTTCTATGTTATCTTCCTCGTTAAACTGATTCTATGTATGGAATTTTCCCTATGCTCTTTCTGGAAGAATCTTGCCGTCGTGCGTAGTCCTACCGCAAGTGCTTTGAGGAATGGGTCCTTAGCAGCCTGTTGGTGGTGCCACTGCCGGCAAGACACCTTAGCATCCTTGGCGCGTCCGTTCAAGGCGTCGGCCTTACTCGAAAACTGGATAAGGGCACGAGCACTATCACTTGGATCGTCAAGCGGGCACAAAACGAAACAAAGAGCGCGGGCGAAGCCACTTAAGCCATTGAGCGGTCTAAAATGCAGTTAAGGCGCATCCAACCACGGCAAGCTTCCTGTGCGTGTAGGTTTTCCATACAGAAGTTGAAATTGCTCAAGGAAAATAACTTTATGGCAAGGTTTCACATGGGGTTTTCGCAACTTATCTTTTTGTTGCCTTTCTCCTTTTGGCAATTTTTTTTGGAACGTCGCTCATAGGTATCCATACCATCACCCCCCGACAAAGCTGCACGCGAGGGATCCTTCTACCCTTTGGAAAAAGAAAGAAGAGAAAATATGGATATGGAACCTTGGTGGTTCGTTAGTTCTTGCCATACTTAAGAGTAATGCAACACTCCAGATAAACATGCACATAAGTAAACATGAGAACCGAACAGGATTGCAGAACACTTATCTTTATTTATCTACACACAGGGTCTGAGCCTGGCTATGTACCAAGGGTTACATGCTTCAGCAGCAAGACTTGTACAAAAGGTGGTTGCCGGGGCTGGCCCGGCAACCACGCCTCATGGGTAGAACTTTAGAAGATTTTTGATATTCCAGGAGTTGCTCACCGAAACGCCATCCTCGGTCTCTATGCGGACTGCACAGGGTCTAGTGACTCGTACTACCCGATAAGGGCCTTCCCACTTTGGCGTCAACTTGTTTGGATTCTTGGCGGACTAAACTCGCCGAAGAACAAGGTCGCCTTCCTCAAGACTTCTGGCATTGACATTGCAGCTATGGTAGCGGTGCAAGGCTTGCTGGTAGCGTGTAGCTCTCACAGCAGCTTGAAGACGGTCTTCCTCAAGGAGCGTCGCGTCGTCTTGCCGCAACTGCTCTTGCTCGATCTCATCATAAGTGAGCACTCGAGGTGACCCATATATGAGTTCCGTGGGGAGCCCTGCCTCCGCCCCATAGACAAGGGAGAAGGGTGTCTGGCCGGCAGCTCAATTTGGTGTCGTCCTGATTGACCAAAGAACCATCGGCAACTCATCAATCCAGTTCCTTCCGCACTTGTGCAGCCTATCAAAGTTCTTGTCTTGAGGCCCCGCAGCACTTCAGCATTAGCCCTCTCTGCTTGGCCGTTGCTCCTCGGGTGGGCAACGGAAGCAAAATAGATTTTGCTACCAAGGTCTTGGACATACTGCATGAAGGTGCGGCTTGTGAACTATGTGCCATTATCAGTGGTGATCCTGTTGGGATCACCAAAGTGGCCAACTAGTCCCTTAAAGAACTTGACGACAGACTGTGATGTCACCTTCGTCACTGCTTCCACTTTCGGCCACTTTGTGAACTTGTCGATCGCCAGGTACAACTACTCAAAAAACCCGGCGGCGCTGGGAAAGGGACCCAAGATGTTGAGACCCCATACCGAAAATGGCCAGGAGAGAGGTATTGTTTGAAGGGTTTGAGCTGGTTGATGTTGTTTCTTGGAATGAAACTGGCATGCTTCACACTTAGTTACTAACCCAGTTGAACCCTGGAGGGCAGTGGGCCAAAAGAAACCTTGCCAGAATGCCTTTCCGGCAAGTGCTCTTCATCCTATGTGGGAGCCACATATACCTCCGTGTATCTCTGCCAACAGCTCCAGTCCATCCTACCAGGAAATGCACTTGAGTTTCATGCCATTTGGTCTCTTTCTGTACAGGACGTTATCTATGAACTTGTACATAAGAGACCGGAGGGATACTTTCTCTGCTTCCTCTTGTTCCTCAAGGAGTTCTCCTGTCTAAAGGAATTGGACAAGTTGTTATGCCCATGTTGGAGCCTCGGGCTCGACAACAAGGACTAAAGGCGTGATACGTCCATTTTGAATCATGTTTTCTTGCTGTTATTTATAATGTTTTTATCCATAATAATGCTTTTTGGAGTAATTCTAATGCCTTTTCTCTCATGATTTGGAACGAACACACAAGGAGGTAGAATTCCGGCAGCTGGAAATCTGGACCTGGAAAAGCTACGTCAGGCTACCTATTCTGCACAACTCCAAACAAGCTAAAACTTTACGGAGATTTTTTATGGATTATTTAAGAATTATTGGAGCAAATAACTACTAGAGGGGCCCCACCAGGTGGGCACAACCAACCTGGGCGCGCCAAGGAGCCCAGGCGCGCCCTGGTGGGTTGTGCCCTCCTCGGCCCACCTCCGGTGCCCATCTTCTGGTATATAAGTCATGCTGACCAAGAAAAAAGGAGAGGGAGGCTTTCAAGATGAAGCGCCGCCGCCTCGAGGCGGAACTTGGGCAGGAGCACTTTTGCCCTCCGGCGGAACGATTCCACCGAGGGAACTTCCCTCCCTGAGGGGGAAATCATCGTCATCACCATCACCAACAACTCTCCCATCTTGGGGAGGGAAATCTTCATCAACATCTTCAACAACACCGACTGCTCTCAAACCCTAGTTCATCTCTTGAGTTCAATCTTGTTACCGGAACTATAGATTGGTGCTTGTGGTGACTACTAGTGTTGATTACGTCTTGTAGTTGATCACTATATGGTTTATTTGGTGGAATATTAAATGTTCAGATGCATTATGCTATTTAGTACCCCTCTGATATTGAGCATGATTATTATTTGCGAGTAGTTACTTTTGTTCTTGAGGTCACAGGAGAAATCATGTTGCAAGTAATCATGTGAATTTGATATGTGTTCGATATTTTGATAGTATGTATGTTGTGATTCCCTTAGTGGTGTCATGTGAATGTCGACTACATGACACTCCACCATATTTGGGCCTAAGGCATGCATTGTGGAGTAGCAATTATATGATGGTTTGCGAGAGTGACAGAAGCTTAAACCCCAAGTTATGTGCTATTCCGTAAGGGACCGATTGGATCCAAAAATTTAATGCTATGGTTAGAATTTATTCTTAATACTTTTCTCGTAGTTGTGGATGCTTGCAGGAGGGTTAATCATAAGTAGGAGGTTTTTCCATCCACCTATCAAATTATCAAAGTACCGAACACGAATTAAACCAACATGATGAAAGTTACTAGATGAAATTCCCGTGTACCCTCAAGAACGGTTTGCTTATCATAAGAGACCGTTTTCGCATGTCCTTTGCCTCAAAAGGATCAGGCTACCTTGCAACACTTTTGTTACCATATTTGTTACTTGCTCGTTAGAAATTATCTTGCTATCAAACTACTTTGCTACTTACAATTTCAGCACTTGCAGACATTACCTTACTGAAAACAACTTGTCATTTCCTTCTGCTCCTCGTTGGGTTCGACACTCTTACTTATCGAAAAGAGCTACAATTGATCCCCTATACTTGTTGGTCATCAAGGTGTATCCTCTACCGGGGGAGCATTCGCCTCGACGGCAAGGGTCCGAGAGCCTGCCGAAGTCTGCTGCGCCCCGGCAAGCCTGGTGGGAGCGTATGCTTCTACGGAAAGAGCCAATGGCCCTGTCGGAGCATAGTACTCACCGGCAAGCCTGTCGTTCTCTTGGGAAACTTTCTCGCCGGCAGCTTCAGGGAGCTCTACCGGGAAATAATCGTGGGAACTTAACTTCCTTCTCTTCTCTTGTCCAGTTGATGGTGTCACGGAGGGTTGAGTTAGTTGGAGCACAAAAGTTCTTGGTTCCACAGGTAACTTAAGGGCAGCACATTTTGACAGGCCATTGGCAACGCTATTCTCTGCACGTGGAACATGCTCCATTTGCAGGCCATCAATACATTCTTCCAACTTCCTCACTTCATCTACATAAGCCTCCATTAATGGACTCTGGTAATCTTTGTTCACTTGCCTGACGACAAGTTGAGAATCACCCCTAACAATAAGTTTCTTGATCCCAAGGTCCGCCGCGCTCCTGAGATCGGCAAGCAGCCCTTCGTACTCAGTAGTGTTGTTCGTTGATCTCTCCTGGGGAAAGTGCATCTGGATCACATATCTGAGGTGCTCTTAAGTGGGTGTGACAAGCAACACTCCGGCACCAGCGCCTTGTTGCAAGAAAGCTCCATCGAAATACATGATCCATTCTCGATTAGTCTCCTTGTCGGGGAGAGCCAACTCTGGAATCTCTTCATCAGGAATTGGGGTCCATTCTGCAATTAACTGCACCAAGGCCCTGCTCTGAATGGTCGAAGAGCTTTCAAACTTAAGACCAAAGCTTGATAGTTCCAGAGCCCACTCCACAATCCTGCCGGTAGCTTCTGGGTTCCGCAATATCCGCTGTAGCGGGAAGTGGGTGGCAACGGTGATCTCATGTGCTTGGAAGTAATGCCACAACTTCCTCGAGGCCATAAGAAGGCCGAAGAGCAATTTTTGCATGCCAGAATACCTTGATCTATCCCCCTGCAACAAGGAGCTGACAAAATAGACTCGTCGATGCACCACTTTGTTCTTCTGAACTATATCTTTCAACTGCGCAGATCCTTCCTTGTCGGCACCAGACCTTGCCGAGGACTGTCCTGGCTCATCACTTGGTGTCCTTGCCACTGCCACTGCTTCTTCGTCAACTTCTCTTTTGACCACTAGTGCAAAACTCACCACTTGATTCGTTGCTGCCAAGTACAGCAACAACGGCTCTTGTGGTTTTGGCGCGATTAGAACCGGTGGAGAGGAAAGGTACTTCTTCAAATCCTACAGAGCCGCCTTCGCTTTCGGAGTCCATTTCATTGGACCTGCCTTCTTCAAGATTTTGAAAAAGGGCAGGGCACGCTCGGCAGACTTTGAGATGAACCTACTCCTAGCAGCAACACAGCCGGCAAGGCATCGCATGTCCTTGACTCGTCTTGGTGCCTCAATCTGCTCAATTTCTTTGATCTTGTCGGGATTCGCTTTGATTCATTGTTGAGACACAAAGAACCCAACAAGCTTGCCGGATGGGACGCCGAACACACATTTCTTGCGCAGATTCGCGAACGTCTCTTCTAGGTCCGCTATGAGCGTGGCTTTGTCCTTAGTTTTGACCACCATGTCATCCATATAAGACTCCATATTTCTATGTAGCTGGGGCTCAAAACCAATCTTGACTGCTCTCGCAAAGGTAGAACCAGCACTTTTCAACCCGAAAGGCATACGCAAAAAGCAGTACGTACCACATGGGGTGATAAATGTGGTCTTCTCTTCATCTTCCTTGGCAATAAAAATCTGATGATAATCGGAATAGGCATCAAGGAAAGACAATAAGTCATACCCGGCAGTGGAGTCCACAATCTGGTCGATGCGTAGCAAGGGAAAAGGATCTTTGGGGCAAGCCTTGTTGATGTTTATGAAATCAATGCATTACGACTGGATTGGCCAACCACGTAGGGTGGAGTACTCCTCTGATCAGACCAGCTGCCTCTAACTTCTTGATTTCGTCGGCAATAAACTGTTGCCGCTCCAATGCTTGCTTCCGAACCTTCTGCTTGACGGGCCGTGCATGTCGATAGACGGCAAGGTGGTGCTCAATCACCTCCCTGGGAACAACGGGATATCAGATGGTTGCCATGCAAACAAATCGACATTCGCCCGCAGGAAGGCGACGAGCGCGCTTTCCTATTTGTCATCAAGGGTGGAACTTATGGTGAAAGTTCCCCCCATGCCATCCTCCTTAGCGGGCACCTTCTTGGTTTCTGGTGGAGCTGCCTTGGACTTCTTGCTCTTGCCGGTGGGGCTCTCTAGCACATCGTCAACAGTAGTGCAACACTCCAAAGAGGCACGCTTGTCGGAATGTGTGCCAGAGGCCTTGCCGGTCTTCTTCCCCCCGGGAGCTTCAGCGGCAAGAGAAAGTGCCTTGGCAGCAGGTGCTGCAGCTACGCCCCGGTAGAGTTGGTTGGCGTAAATAAGCACGCTCTTCTTGTCGGAGTTGATGGTAATGACGCTCATCGGTCCGGGCATCTTCAGCACGTTGTAAGCGAAGTGAGTGGCCACCATGAACTTGGCCAGTGTCGGACGCCCGAGAATGTTGTTGTATGGCAATGAGATCTCGGCAACATCAAAGACAATCTTCTCCGTCCTGAAGTTGATATCGCTGCCGAACGTCACCGGTAGGATGACCTTGCCTTTCGGCTGAGTCCTTCCCATATTAACCCCCTGGAAAGCGCCTGTCAGCTTGAGATCTTCTTTGGGAATCTGCAGCCTCTGAATGACATCGAGCGAGATCAGGTCCAGGCTGGCCCCACTATCGACCAACATCTTTGTCACCTTGAGGTTGCAGATTTTGGCGAGACCAAAAACGGCAGGAACCCGACCGCAGTTATGCAATCAGGGTGATCCTCCGCGTCGAAGATGATAGGAGTATTGGACCATTTCAGAGGTTTCTATGCGCCAATAGAGGGCTCTGCCACATTAACCTCGCAGGACCACTGTTTAAGTTGGCGGTGAGAGGAATGCGACGAGGCTCCTCCTTCTATGCACATCGCCTCCATAGCCTTCTAAAACTCATGCTCACTGGACTCGTCGTCCTCTTCGACGTCATCATCTTCTCCCTCTTGCTTGTCGCGACCGCGGGCAGGCCGATCCTTCTGTTGCTTGGGCTTGTCGCGGCGACCTCCTTGGCCAACATGCTTCTTGCTAGACCGCTCAGCACAATCCTGACCCTTCTCCTTGTCGTGCCTTTCATATTCGGCCCTCTGTTTCTCGGCAAGATGCTCAACTTGCCGGCAGTCTTGGAGGTCGTGGCTTTGGAGCTATGGATCTTGCAATATTGCTTGCTGGAGTCTTCTGGCTTGCCAACGGCCGCCAGGGTGTGGCAGGAGGTGCACCCGGCAACATCGTTGTCGGGGTCGCCGAACTTGCCTTTCTTGGCGGTGCCGGGGTTGCCGGAACCTTCGATGGCTAGCACGGTCTTTCCCTTGCGTTTCTTGTTCTGTTGCTGGCTCTTCTTTGCTGGGGTAATGGTGTCTTCGTCTTTGGAGTCGAGCTCTATGTCGGCATCCTTGCTGGGGAGTCTTCTCTCTTCTTCAGCCCGAGCACATTTGTCTACCAAAGCATAAAGCTCGGCGACGTCCCTGACTTGTTGGCCAATATCTTGTTGTCATAGCCCCCGACAGCCTACACCGCGATGGTGTAGACGCTCAGGAACTCTGACGGATGGGTCTTGCCGTCGTACTTCTCCGGAACTTGTGGTTTGAACGTGTGGTTGTTGGGCCACAGGACTTGTCGCAGCTCGGGGGTAAACGCTGGACATCCCACCTCGTAAGGTAGGCTGATAGGGTACCTCGGCACGGACTTGTCTATAGTGGGTTGCGCGCGCCTGTCCGACTAGAGGCGCACTTCCCGTCGTCGCCCGATCGCGGTTCGAGCAACCTCCTTGCCATGTTCCGGAAGAACATGACGCTGATCACGGCGCGTCCGTGGGTCAGACAACGCTGTTGAGTAACAGTCGTGGGCGTTGGCCCGTCGGGTCGACGACCGACAATGCTATCGCCGAGGAGAGTGCGCCGAGGTCGCGCCGACCCCGGGCACGTCATCTCTTGTCTGAGGTGTAACATCCCAAAATTTCATTTTGGAATGTTATGAAATATAGCTATACATCATCATCACATTGTTTGAATGAAATGAATTGTTGAAGTTCTTCTTTTGGATTTCTAAAAGGCCACTTTCATTTTCTCCATATACTTCTTTCTACTATTTGAAACTCTCTGGAATTATTCAAAAAAAAGAGAGGAGTAAAATGACACTCCACACCAGGGGCATCTAGGTGAATTATTTGAACAATAAAACCAGGGGTTTATTTGAAAGTTTATCTCAAAATAATTTAAAATTAATTAGGCATTTTTCTGAAAAATTATTCTTTTAAAATATTCATTTTGACAGAGGAAAAATGTTCACTAAATAGCATTTATTCCCCTGATCATTTTCATATATATTCCCTATGTTTGGAAATGATTTGAATGCATTAAAGGGTTTTAAACGCTCTAGAAAAATAGAAAAGGAAACGGATTTAAAGCGTTTAATTACAAACCGGCTGGCCCACCAGCCTTTACTCTCGAGACCCTTTCGGATTGGTCACCGCCGCGCAGATCCCGCCTCCTCTCTCACTGACACGCAGGACCCACCGTCCGATAGCGTCATCAGCGTGCTTGCCTTTCTCCTCGCGCCAGACCACCTCGCCGGAGATCCCTCCTCCCCAGATCTTGCTCTCCCTCTCCCGACCACGCACCTGGCCTATAAAAGCCCCTGCCTTCTCCGTTCTCTGTTCCACCCCCGAGCGCCCCTGCCCATGCCCACAAACACCACGCTCCACCTCGTCGGAATTCGGTCAACGACTGAAGCTCTCCGAGCACGAGGCCGTCTCCTCCGTTGTCCCCAGCCTCGTCTGACGCCACCATTCGACGCCGGATCTTTGCCGCCGTCGCCTGAGCTCTTCGGATGCTGCCCCCGACCACTGCACAACCATCTCCGACCACCACCAATGTCCGGCCGCCGTCGACCTCGTCGGAAACCCCGACCTCCCCTCTGTAAGCCCCGCGCCCCCTCCGTAGCCGTCGGATCTAAAGTCAACGATCTAGATTAGAACGTTTTTAAACAGCGAACCGATACCCACTTCGCTTCGGTCGTCCGTCCGCTAACACCCACGCGTACGCACTAGCAACCAATAGGGAGCCGCCACGTAGCCCTGTCCGTTAGCTAATATATTTTCCTTTTCTGTTTTGTTTTAGAAAACAGAATGTTTTCTGTTTTTTTTGGTTGTAACTTTTAAACTAATTAGTGTTTTTAATTGATTCTTTTTGCATTAGGTCACAAATTTCATGTCGTTTCACCCTGTGGTCTTAGATTTCAAATTAGAACTTTAAAATTTGAATCTAACCAAATTTGCTGAAATTACTAAAATCTTTATAAGTAGAGTTTAAAATATATTTTTGTATGAATCTTTTTGCCAATGGTTTGCATTAGTTAGACATATCATCCTACATAGTTTGAGAATTTTTAGGATGAATTTGGTTAGGGTTTTAACAAAAACATAATCTGTTTAGTTCTTAATAGAGTTTAGTTATTTTGATTTTAGTTTAGTTTGAATCTGAGTTAGTTTAACTTTTGTTTTTTTAGTTTTCATTAGGTTATGTTGTTTCAACATTAGGTGAAATAACTTGCTATTAATGAAAATAATTTTTTAGTTTTATACCTTATTGTTATAGGAAATCTTTATTCTTCTCCATTAGGTATAGTTTTATAAAGCAATTTAGTTTTACTTTTCACAAACATTTAAGGAGATTTAATTCTGTTTTCTAATAAAGAATCTTAGTAATTCTTTTCTGTTAAGTAATGTTCTGTTTATAAAAAAAATTGTTTCATACTGTAATGTTATAGGAAACTCTAGTTATCTTCATTAAGTGGTGTTTTATAAAAAAATTATAATTTTAGTAGCATTTATTGTCACAAAAGTTTTAGTGGATTTAATTCTGTTTACTAAATATAAACTTTATTATTTTATTCTCTGTTAACTATTGCTTTGTTATTAAAAATAAGTTGTTGGTTTTATTTTATATTAGTAGTAGTTTTGACACTAAAAATTTGTGAGTCAAAGATTGGTTTTGAATTTTTTTCTCTTGATTGTTACTATTGAATTGTTTTAGTTTGATCTTGCTGATTGTGTGAGTTGTATTATTAGTTGTATGCTTATTGTGTGCTTTGTTTGATTCGTTAGATCATCCGGAGTGCGAAGCTTGTTATCTAGAGTCACTTGAGTATGAGGATTGTCAGCAAGGCAAGTCACTTTGATCATGTTTACCCATGTTTTTATTGCATTAGTTCTACCATCTCCCTAATTGCATGCAAAGTAGGTAATTTGGAAATTGGTTACTTGATGTAGTATCATGTGGTAGGCACCCCTCAACCCTTTGACACATTGGCCCTAGGAAACGTTGATTTAATTTTGCTATGCTATTAGTAGACGTGGTTGGTTGTGTGATTCATGAGAGTTGTGAGATAATAATTTCAAGACCTATAAGATGATCAAGACTTCAAGGCTCCGAGTTTTCAACATACCTCTGGGTGGATAATGGTTGAACGGCGCCCTGGAGAAACCAGTGGTTAGCCTAGGTGTTGCTGGAGAAGTGCCAGTATGCATGCGGAAAGGTCCACTCAGGCACAAAGAGATGGATGGATGCTTCAAGACCCAAGGCTTACCTGCACAGCCACAAGCCATTATGGGCTCTGGCTTGGTTGGATATCGTGGTGACCCTGGACAGGCGGTGCTACGAGATGTAGAAGAATGGTAGGAAAGGATGGGCACCGACAGAGTCTCAGGGAAACCCTTTAGAAGACCATGTTTTGGTCATCCGTTTCTCAAACACCCTGAAGTGCGAGAAATCCAACGGAGGCGATCATATCTTGTGGGGAACGTGTGCAAAACTCTACAGAGTACCCAAACCTAATCGATTAGCCGTGTCCACGGTCATGGACAACTTGAGCCAAAGGAACTGAAACTATCTGGAATTCTCAACACAATTAATTATGTTGATGTGGGTATTAATGACAACTTGGGTATGAGAATTGGTTGGTGGAACCATCTCATTAATCAACCAAAATTGTAGTAATAGTATTTTTCCCCCTCTTGTAGTAGGAAAAATTGGCTTTATGCAAAAATTTCTACCCCACCTGCCATATATGCATATAGAATAGATGATTGCTTTACACCCCTCTTTTGTGACATTGCCGACATATTCAATATGCTGACCTACACGGCTGCAACGTATCATGTTGCAGAGTACTTTTCCGACCAGGAGTGAGGATACGCTCTACGCTCGGTGAGATGCCCTTGGCGTCAGATGGACTCAACTACCTTTGAAGCTTCCGCAAGATTAGTTATTCTCATGAGTTGGCCTTCAGCCACTTTATTGTAATTCATATTGTAATAAAGGACTCGATATGAGATTTCGATTTATAAAGCTGTGTGATTTCCCTTTGATATATACATTGATGTACCGTGTGTGTACCAGCATGATCTTGGGATGGTACGGAAACACCGGAGATTTGACCTTTCAGGTCGGGTCACTACATGAGGCGGCCCTATGGGCCAAAGCTTGTCTACGAGGCTAAGGAGGCTCTGAATGGTGGTTCTCCATTCGTCGAGTTTCTCCGCAGTAGGATGGAACTTCAGGAGTAGCTGCGCTCGTGCCATCGCTTCCTTCGCTGTGGATGGCATCGAGCGGCACGAGTAACGGGAGGTGCTCTGACTCCTAACCGTGTTAGAAGGAGCACCTCTAAGGTCCCGCATCGGTATGCCACTCCCGCTTGCATGTTGGTCCCACGCATATTGGGAATGATGCACAGGAGCTTTTCTGTGGGGACGCTGAGAACTGCTGGCACCGTGGCAAGGATCTCCACGCGCATCCTAAGAAGGTCGCAGCGTAGGCACCGGCGTGGGTGCCCTAGAAGACACTCTTCCTCCCCCGGAGTTTACCGTACCACCTGCAGGCAGTATTGTTCTGCCTGGAGACCCAGGGGCATGGGGATTCCCACCGCCGCCATCAGCGTCTCCACTGCTAGCGTCGCCACCTCCTTGACCTTGGTCACGGGAGCGCCGCGGAAGTTCGGAACCTCTGCCTCCTCCTCCTCCACCCGCGTCTATGCCGTCCCCTGTACACGGAGATATAGGAATGGCAAACATGGATGGGACAACTGCTGTCAGGCCCTTCTTCTTGGGGGGCATGGCGATGATGAAGCTGGGGCGCAGATCACCAGAATGGGTTCACAGAACCTCTCACCATCCCCTACCTGGCGCGCCAAAGACATCATGGGAACGAACACCTATGGGACCACGGGGCCCCTTTTGTTTCGGCGGGGGGCGAGTTGGCACAAAGAGCCGGTCTGGTGAGCTGCACATTGGGAGTTTTTACCCAGGTTCGGGTCGCACGGATGCGTAAAAACCCTACTCCTGCTTGGTATATTGATCCTGTTCTAGGGTTCGAGCTACAGGAGCGCCATGAACGGCCGCTACGTAAGCTTGGGAACCTCTCCTCTCTAAGTGTTGGGCTGTCCGGTTGTTTAACTGCCTAACTGTCCGAAAGCCCAAAAGCCAAAACATCCAAAAGTCTCCCTTTGTAACGCCCTGGGACTCCTTTTATACTTAAGGGAATCCCAACAGTGGTGTACAGTGCACACACGGGATGCATAGTGCTGCTACAATGCTATCATACCTAACCCTAACAGAGTAGGACAAGAGCGTTACATGCAACGTCACGGGCCTCAGTCCGTTAGTGGGACGGGACAGGGCCGTCCCATCGGCGCCGCTTAGCTCCCTCCAACGTCGACGCCACGACACGCATCCAGGTGGATCGACACCTGTCCTGTGTGATGGCGGTGCTTGCCAGGGCCTCACCTTGCCGGGGGCCTAGAGGCTCTACGGCCCTCACGGCAAGGTCTTGCCAATAGTCTTGAGTCTTCTGTGCTGGTGCTTGGTAAGTCTTTGCTGGGCCTTGCCGCCGGGGCGGCTACTCCTGCCCGTGCACGAGTAAAGGGGCGCTAGATGGCCCGAAAAACTCTAGTGCACCGATAGTGAGCTCTTGCCTTGGTCTTCGGGTGGATGCTTACCGACCTACTTAAACACCCAGTAGTTACAGTGTGTGTGATTGGCGGGCTTCTCCTGAGTCCCATGGATTTCGTAAGGCCTTTCCATGATTTTTTTCTAGCGGAGTGGGTCCATCGCGATTGCCTTTAGGAGGCTTCTTCCGCTGCCCAGAACGGGAATTGTGGAATCCAGCATTGACGGCCGTATCATCGGCATCACTCTTATTGTGACGATGCTTGTTCCTGTTGTGCTTGGGCTTCCCATTGCTATCCCGAACCTTAGAGGTTCCGGGCACTTCGGAGTTGTGGGTGCGTCTTGCTAGCCAATTGTCTTCACCCGTGCAAAAGAGAGTCATCCAGGAAGTAAGGGCGGACATGGTCCGAGGTTTATCCTGGCCGAGCTGGCGGGCCAGCCATTTGTCCTGAATATTCTGTTGGAAAGAGGCTATTACCTCGGCCTCCGGGCAGTCAACAATTTGGTACTTTTTGGTTAAGAACTGATTCCAGAATTGTTGTGCAGATTCTCCAGACTTCTGAACGACGTTACTTAGGTCGGAGGAGAACGGCAGCCGAACATAGGTTCCCTAGAAGTTACAGCGGAATGCATCCTCCAGGTCTTCCCACCATCCAATGGAGTTTTCAGGGAGGCTGTTGAGCCAGTGCTGAGCTGGCCCCTTGAAATTAAGCGGGAGGTATTTGATGGCATGGATATCATCTCCTCAAGCCATGTGGATGTCGAGGAGGAAGTCCTCAATCCATACGGTTGGGTCAGTTGTCCCGTCGTACTATCCAATGTTTACGGGTTTAAACCTATCTAGGAACTGATGCCACATCACCTCATCTGTGAAACATAGCGGGCGAGCGGCGCCTCAAATCCGAGCTATGTCGCTCCTATAATCGGCATCTATTCTAGGTTGGTTACATTCCCGGTCTCTATTATCTCTTCGGTCGAGCCATGGTCTGTACCCATCCCGTCTATCGGGTGAGTATCCTCTGGATCCGTAGATGGATCTTGTATGGCCTGCTCTGTGATCGAAGTCATCTTGCAGGTCAAACCTATCATTGGGCTCTAGAGGACCCTTTCCTCATCTTCGGGGTATTGCCGTCCTACAACCGGTGTCGTCAGCCGTCCGATCACACATGCGAGGAGGGCGGCCTGGCTTGTCGTATGGAGTATGTTTCGGAGATGAAGTATTGGTGAGCTCATCATCAAATTGCGGCAGCAGCCTTATTCGTGAATAGCTCTTGGTCTGATCCGGCAGACCGGTACCATGATTCGTGAATAGCCTTCCTCAGCTATGGCCGGATCCGGACCAGTAGTGGGTACACCGTCACGGTTGACCCCGCTAGTATGACTGGAGAGGGTACCCGAGGATAAAGCATCAGAATCTTTGGGCATGGCAAGAAAATTTGCAAGCCCGGTTAATGAAAAGTCACCTCGAGAATCCACGGAAAACTCTAGGTTCCCAAATCGGACCTGTTGATCAGGGGTGAAACTCTCGACATGGCCTAGATGGCCGGTCGGGTCGACGTGCAGCACAACGCTGCTGAAGACAAAGATCTGTCCGACGATGAAAGTGTCCATGTTGCGGACCTCTTCGTTGATAACAAGGTGATGCGTCGATCCCTTGAGTGCTCATAAAGGAACTCTCAATGAAAGGAGCAATGTCGGTGTCAAAACCGGCGGATCTCGGGTAGGGGATCCCAAACTGTGAGACTACAACCGATGGTAAAAGGAGACGAAGGGGACACAGATTTACCCAGGTTCGAGCCCTCCTATGAAGGTAATACCCTACGCCCTGCTTGGTTGTATTGATGGTATAGGGGGTTAGAGAGTTGATCTACCTCGAGATCGAATACCTAACCCTATATGAGTTGTCTTGTCTCTACAACCTAAAACCCTCCAGCTTATATAGACGCCGAGGGTACCTAGGGTTTACACATGGTAGGTTACACGCCGAAGAGATAAACATGCCTATTTGCTACATCAAACGAGGAGCGCAATCCATACATCCCGAAGCTTCCATCTTGGAGATAAGGTCTTCTCTGAACCCTGTGTTCGGTAAGTGACCCATACAATCTTGCCCATAGAGATAGGTCGGCCTCCCGAGGACCCCTTAATCTAGGACTCCCTCACACCCCAAGTCGTATTCAAGGATGCCAAAGATCCTAAGCTTGGGTATGCCCCGGAAGGCATCACCTCTTTCGTCTTCAATCCATCGGTAAATTTACTTGAGGCAATATTTTTATTCACCACATGATATGTGTTTTGATTGGAGCATCTTGTATGATATGCGTCTTTGCTTGTTAGTTTGTCACAACATCCTTGCTGCACACATCTTTTGAGAGAGAGACACTGAATCATGAATTTATTAGAATTCTCTATGTTCTTCACTTATATCTTTTGAGTTAGGCAATTTTGCTCTATGTGCTTCACTTATATTTTTCAGAGTACGGTGGTGTTTGCGTTTTATAGAAATAACTGAACTCTCATAGCTCACTTATATTATTTTGAAAGTTTATAAACAACATGGTAATTGGTCTAGGTTATGAATATAGTCCTAATATGATAGGCATCCAAGAGGGATATAATAAAAACTTCCATATTAAGTGCATTGAGTGTTTATGAGAAGTTTGATTCCTTGCATAAAGTTTTGAGATATAAAGATGGTAATGTTAAGAGTCATGTTAGGAAGTAATTGTGATTTGTTAAAAATACTTGTGTGAAGGTTTGTGATTCCCGTAGCATGCACGTATGGTGAACCGTTATGTAAGGAAGTCGGAGCATGACTTGTTTATAGATTGTCAACCTTTGTGTGAGAGTCGGAAGTGCGCGATGGTTAACTCCTACCAACCTCTCCCAAGGAGCATGCGTTTAATACTTTGTTTCAATGACTAATAGACTTTTGCAATAAGTATGTGAGTTCCTTATGACTAATGTTGAGTCCATGTATTATACGCACTCTCACCCTTCCACGTTTGCTAGCCTCTCTAGTATCGCGCAACTTTCGCCGGTACAACAAACACCTTCTCAAAACAGCCACCAAATACCTTCCTTAAAACAGCCACCATATATATTTCCTCCAAACAGCCACCATACCTACCTGTTATGGCATTTCCATATCCATTCCGAGATATATTGCCATGCAACTTCCACCATTTCCGTTTATGACATGCGCCATCACTTCCATATTGCATATAAAGTCATATTTTGTCTAGGTATCGAGTTGTAATTTTCTTTTGAGTTGTAAGTAAATAAAAGTGTGATGATTATCATTATTAGAGCATGTCCCATGTGAGGAAAGGATGATGGAAGCTATGATCCCTCACAAGTGGGTATGAGATTTCGGACTTCATGAAAAAAATAAAAGAGGCCAGCGAAGCCCAAATAAAAAAACTATAATAAAAGAGGCCTTAGATGCCCACACAAAAAGAAACAACTGGGAGAAAATATAGAAGGGACATTGCTACTACCTTTTCCACACTTGTGCTTCAAAGTAGCACCATGATCTTCATGATAGAGAGTCTCCTATTTTGTCACTTTCATATAACTAGTGGATTTTTTCTTCATGATGCATGTCCTCTTAGTTCCTCTTCGGGCTTCCATACACTTATGGCTCTAGTGCATCTGTTGCATGACAATCCCTACTCACTCACATTGATATCTATTAATGGGCATCTCCATAGCCCGTTGATACGCCTAGTTCATGTGAGACTATCTTCTCCCTTTCCTTGACAACCTTCACCATATTCTATTCCACCTATAGTGCTATATCCATGACTCGAGCTCATGTATTGCATGAGAGTTGAAAAAGTTTGAGAAAATAAATGTGTGAAAAAAATTGATAGAATTTTCATTAGGGTTGTGCATGATACAAATACTTTGTGTGGGGAAGATGGAGCATAGCCAAACCATATGATATTGTAGGGATAACTTTCTTTTGCCATTATATTTTGAAGAGATACAATTTCTTTGCTAGTATGCTTGAAATGTTATTGTTTTTATATCAATATTGATATTTTGTTTTGAGTCTTACGGATCTGAATATTCATGCCACAATAAACAATATTACATGGATAAATATGTTAGGCAGCATGCCATATCAAAAATTCTATTTTTATCATTTACCTACTCGAGGACGAGAAGGAATTAAGCTTGGGGATGCTGATACGTCTCCAACATATCTATAATTTTTGATGATGGCATGTTATTATATTATCTGTTTTGGATGTTTTATAAGCATTAGTATGCTATTTTATATTATTTTTGGGACTAACCTATTAATCTAGAGCCTAGTGCCAGTTTCTATTTTTTTCCTTGTTTTTGAGTTTTGCAGATATGGAATATTAAACGGAGTCCAAATGGAATAAAACCTTCGGAAATAATTTTTCTGGAAGGAAACAAATCAACCAGGCTTGGATTGCATGACAGGAAGCCTGCCAAGGAGCCACAAGCCTGCTAGGCGCGGGGCCCCCCGGTCGTCCCTAGCAGGCTTGTCGTCTCCCGGCAGGTCTCTTAACCCTAATCTTTGGCCTATAAATTCCCAAATATTCCCCAAAAATCAGAACGAGCCACACAAAAACTTTTCCGCTGCCAGAAGCCTCCGTTCCCGAGAGATCCAATCTTGGAGCCTTTTCTGGTATTCTGCCGGAGGGGGTTTCGATCACGGAGGGCATCTACATCAACTCCATTTCCCCTCCGATGATGCGTGAGTAGTCCACCATAGACCTACGGGTCCATAGCTAGTATCTAGATCGCTTCTTCTCTCTCTTTGATCTTCAATACCATGTTCTTCATGATCTTCATGGGGATCTTTCCGATGTAATCTTCTTTTGTGGTGTGTTCGTCAAGATCCGATGAATTGTGAGTTTATGTTCAGATTATCCATGGATCTTATTTGAATCTCCTCTGAATTCTTATTTGCATGATTTTATATCCTTGGAAGTCTCTTCGAGTTATTGGTTTGATTTGGCCAACTAGATTGGTAATTCTTGCAATGGGAGAAGTGCTTGGTTTTGGGTTCAATCTTGCGGTGTCCTCACCCAGTGACATAATAGGGGTAGTGAGGCACGCATTGTATTGTTGCCATCAAGGGTTTTCATCATATTGCTTGAGTTTATCCCGCTACATCATGTCATCTTTCTTAGTGCGTTACTCTGTTCTTCATGAACTTAATACTCTAGATGGAGGCAGGAGTCAGTTGATGTGTGGAGTAATAGTAGTGGATGCAGAATTGTTTCGGTCTACTTGACATGGACGTGATGCCTATATGCATGATCATTGCCTTGGATAACTACATGATTATTTTCTTTTCTATCAATTGCTTGATAGTAATTTTTTTACCCACCATGATATTTTCCTTCGAGAGTGAAACCTCTAGTGAAACCTATGGTCGTTGGGTCTACTTTCCATAATATACTTTTAGATCTATAAACCAAAAATACCAAAAAATACTTTCTTGCAATTTATTTACACTTTACTTTCTATTCTCGTTTACATCTATCTCTATCAGATCTAATCCTTGCAAATAATCGTGAAGGGATTGACAACCCCTTTATAGCGTTGGGTACAAGAGTTTGATTGTTTGTGTAGGTGCGTCCATTGGCGACTTGCTTGTTCCTCCTAATGGATTGATACCTTGGTTCTGAAAAACTGAGGGAAATACTTATCTACTTTGATGCATCACCCTTTCCTCTTCAAGGGAAAATCAACGCAAGCTCAAGAGGTAGCACGTACGTGTGAGATTGCTAAATGATGAAACATGCATGGATGGCGAATCTGTAGAGAGAGTTGCCAATGTTTTGGCAAAACATTGATTCATTTTCGTTTCATCAAATTTCTGGTGCTCAATATGTACCACTTTTAGCAAAGGTCATGTCGAAATTTTGTATGCCCCTGCTTTATATATATGTAATTCCTTTTGTATTTCCCTTTACACACTACTTTGATCTATCGAAACATTCAATATGGATTGAAGTGTGAAGGCCTTTCTCAATTTCGCAGTGACGAGTATGATACAAAAGTGTGAAATGCAGATATTATGTCCATGCAAGGTCTGCAAAAATGGAATTTTCCATAGGCCATTCGATGGTAGCGTCCTCACGCACTTGCTTCATCGTGGTTTCATTGAAGGTTATACACGATGGAGAAAGCATGGGGAGAATGACGACGACGACGGAGCGGCGGATATGGAAGCAAAGAACCGTTTCAATGATGAATTAGCAGGGCTGCCAGATGGAGGAAACAATAATGAACATGTGCCTGGAGGAGGAAATGATGAAACGCCACCCGAACATGAAGATGACCATGTCACCCAGGATATGTCGTTGGCTGAAATGCTGCAGGATCCCCATGTTAAGGAACTGCTTCAGAAGAAGACGACAAATGAGAGAGATGCTATTAAGGAGGCTCTCAAGTTGGCACAATTGGAGTTAGATGTGAGTGCTCCACTGTATGAAGGTTGTGATCCGGAGCACACCCGCTTGCACGTCACACTCAAACTTCTAGACATCAAGGCAAGATTCAAGAGCACAGACACAAGTGTGGACGCTACGTTGGAATATTTACATACAGGTTTGCCCAAAGGGAATTTGTTTCCTAAGAGTGTTGATGAGGCAAAAAAGATCATGTGCCCTCTTTATTTACCATATGTAAGATATCATGCATGCATAAATGATTGCAACCTATATCGTAATGAGCATGAGCACAAAACAGAGTGTCCAACTTGTAAGGAACCCCGATACAAGCCTGGAAAAAATGATCCTCGAAAGGTTGTATGGTACCTTCCATTGATTCCACACCTGCAACGTTACTTTGCTGGCGCGAATGAAGCAAAGAACATGATTTGGCACAAGACCAGGAAATCCAAAAATGATGGCATTCCGAGACATATTGCAGATGGTTGTCAGTGGAAAGCACTCGACTGCATTGAACTAGAATTCGCAGCAAAACCAAGAAACCCCAGGTTAGGTGTCAGTAGCGATGGACTAAATCCATTTAGCAAGCGGAGTAGCACACATAGTACATGGCCTGTGTTTGTTTGCATGTACAACCTCCTGCCTTGGCTCTGCATGAAACAAAAGTACATTCACATGGTAATGCTCATTCAAGGACCGCTCCAACCAGGCAACGATATCAACACATATCTTGAGCTATTGAAGGAGGAGTTAGACATATTATGGAAGGATGAACAGGTCAAGACGTGGGACGCCAGCACTGGAAACTATTCTGTGATGAGAGCAGCATTGCTCACGGTCGTTCATGACTATCTAGGTTACGGATATATTTCCAAACAAGCGTGTCATGGACATTTCAGATGTGTTAAATGTATGGATGACACATCTTTTCTTTAGCTATCAAAAAAGGGTGGTTGCAAGACAGTATTCATGGGCCATCATAGGTGGCTTGACAAAGATGATGAGTGGAGAAGTCGTGGCGACCTGTTCAACAACACGGATGAGGCCCGAGGGCCACCATGTAAGAGGAGTAAATAAGAAATCCATGAGATGTTAAAGAATTGGGCAGATTGCCCAAAGCGAGTAAAGAAGAAAAAGAAGGCTGAGAAAATGCTGCTAAAAGTTTGGAAAAGAAAGTCTGTTTTCTAGGGCTTGAAGTATTGGGAACTGCTCAGTTGGCAGCATTCTCTTGATATGAAAGTTTGCTTGGCACATTGTTTGACATGCCAGAAAAAAGTAAAGACGGTACGAGGGCAAGACAAGAATTGAAAGATATAGGTATTAGGGAAGAGCTCCAACCTGCATCCCTTAAAAGAACCAAGGATATGGCCAAGGGCAAAAACATCGCCATAGATGATGAAACAACGAAGGACAAAACCGTAAAAAAAACCAAAGAAGATTATTGACCCCCAGCTTGCTTCATGCTCGACGAGGATGAGCTTCATCAACTATTCAATTGCCTTTACGCAATCAAAGTTCCTTCTGGTTACTCAGGGCTCATACGGAGATATCTTGACACAAAAAAGCAAAGGGTTTAGTAACATGAAGTCTGATGTCTACTACGCAACCTTCTTCTTGTAGATTCGTGTTGGGCCTCCAAGCACAGAGTTTTGTAGGACAGTAGCAATTTTCTCTCAAGTGGATGACCTTAGGTTTATCAATCCATGGGAGGCGTAGGATGAAGGTGGTATCTCTCAAACAACCCTGCAACCAAGTAACAAAGAGTCTCTTGTGTGCCCAGCAAACCCAATACAATGGTAAATTGTATAGGTGCACTAGTTTGGTGAAGAGATGGTGATACAAGTGCAATATGGACAGTAGATATAGGTTTTTGTAATCTGAAAATATAAAAAACAACAAGGTAACTAATGATAAAAGTGAGAACAAACGGTATCGCAATGCTTAGAAACAAGGCCTATGGTTCATAATTTCACTAGTGCAATTTCTCTCAACAATACTAACATAGTTGAATCATATATACATACCTCACGTGCGACAAAGAGTTCACTCTAAAGTCACAAATAGCGGAGAACTAATGAAGAAATTATTGTAGGGTACGAAACCACCTCAAAGTTATCTTTTCCGTTCAATCTTATGAGCTATCCCTATAAGTGTCACGAACAACCCTGGAGTTCGTACTAAAATAACACCTTAAGACACACATCAACCAAAACCCTAATGTCACCTAGATACTCCAATGTCACCATGAGTACCCATGGGCTTGATTATACGATATGCATCACACAATTTCAGATTAATCATGTTAAATCCAACACAAAGAACTTCAAAGAGAGCCCCAAAGTTTCTACCGGAGATTCAAGAGGAAAACATGTGCCAACCCAATACATAGATTCCCAAGGCCACGGAACCCACAGGTTGATCACCAAAATATACATCAATTGGATCAATAGAAGATCCCATTGTCACCACGGATATCCCATCGCAGGACATACGTCAAGTGTCCTCAAATCCATAAAGACTCAATCCAATAAGAAAACTTCAAAGTGAAAACTCAATGCATCACACGAAGATAGAGAGGGGAAAGATCCATATGATTCATTTATATCAATAAAGCTCACGGTACATCAAGATCGTACCATCTGAAGAACACGAGAGAGAGAGAGAGAGAGATCAAACACATAGCTACTGGTACATACCCTCAGCCCCGAGGGTGAACTACTCCCTCCTCATCATGGAGACAGCTGGGATGATGAAGATGGTCTCTGGTGATGGTTTCCCCTTCGGTAGGATGCAGCGGCGGAACTCCCAATCTAGGTTTCTGTTCCGAGGTTCCTATATTAGAGGAATTTTTGGCGTCAGTCTCACGTCAAGGGGGCACTCGAGGAGTCCACAAGCCATAGGGGCACGACCTAGGGGGCGCCCAGCAGGCTTATGCCTCCTCGTCCACTTCTTGGCCCAACTCTTGTGCTTCAGGGGTCTCTTTTGGTCCATAAAAATTACCATAAATTTTCAGCCCATTCCGAGAACTTTTATTTTTGCACAGAAAAGACACCATAGTAGTTCTGCTAAAAACAACGTCAGTCCGGGTTAGTTCTACTAAAATCATACCCAAATCATATAGAATTATTGTAAACATGTCATGAATACTTCATAAATTATAGATACGTTGGAGACATATCAGCATCCGCAAGCTTAATTCCTGCTTGTACTCGAGTAGGTAAATGATAAAAGAAATAATTTATGAAGTGTGAATGCTAGCATAGTGCATAAATTTGATCAATGAAAGTTCCAAACACTTTTTCTAGCATCATTATATAACATAAATAGTAGTTAATCTCATAAAACTTCTCATGACGAAGTAACAAGCTATTCACATGTTAAAGTATGGACCATAAATTTTCTTGAAAACTAACAAACTGTGCTTTCAGTCACCGAACAATTGCAATTCATCTTATTTTGAGGAAGGGTCTATGTAAGAGCTTTGTTTTAGCAAATTCCACATACTCAACTATCATATAGTCTTCCATGATTGCTAACTCTCAAAGCATATTTTTAGAGCAAATGGCACCCGTCGAACACAGAGAAAGATAGGGGCTTAAAGTTTCGCCTCCCAACTTATTTATCATATAGATAATTTTCAACAATAATAATTCATGATCAAATATATTTGAATGGCCATATAAGCTTGGATCTTTCCCCACCACATGATGCTTGCCAAGAGAAAAAGGCGAAATATAGGAACTGATGAAGATCACCATGACTCTTGTATAAAGGTAAGTACTAGAAAGTAAAATATAGGCCCTTCGCAGAGGGAAGCATTGATTTGCAGAGGTGCCAGAGCTCGAGCTTTTAAAACATAGATGAATAATAATTTTGAGCGGTATGCTTTCATTTTCAACATAACAACCGAGAAATCTCGGTATCTTCCATGCTAGATACATTATGGGTGGTTCCCAAACAGAATGATAAAGTTTTTACTCCCCCTTCACCAATCAATCACACTCCACAGCAAGACGAATCCATGGGTACTGTCCATACAAACAACAATCCTAGGGGAGTTTTGTTTCATTATATTTTGATTTGATTTTTGAGCATGGAACTCGGCATCCCGAATACCGACCACTTTCTCGTGAATGATAGTGAATGAACACAATATCGTGAGAATAACCCACTTAGCATGGAAGATACTGACAGCCCCTATTCACTATATAAGCGATTCAGGCATACAAAACAAAATATTATTTGAAGGTTTAGAGTTTGGCACATGCAAATTTACTTGGAACGACAGGTAAATACCGCATATAGGTAGGCATGGTGGACTCATATGGAACAACTTTGGGTTTAATGGTGTTTGGATGCAAAAGTAGTATTTCTACTTGGTGTGAAAGTTTTGGCTAGTATGAGGTGGAAGCAAGCACACACGTTGGAGGATCCATAGCAATATAACTTCTATACAAATATACCCAAGCATAACTCATTATGTTGTCTTCCTTGTCCAACATCAACTAATTTTCTAAAGTTTGAAAATAATTAATGGGTATTCACAATCATAGAACATGTCCAAGATAGTATATTTATATGTGCAATCTCTCTTCCTTCAATATTCTTTCATGAATTGTTCAAGTGACCAATGTTGTGTTTGCTATCCTTTAATAATTTTTACCACCTATACTTCTTATATGTGAAGTCATTACTCCCAATATTATAATCATATAAAACATATATAATTTCAGATTTATGATATTAAATTCATTCAACCATATACTCATAGGATATAAGTGAAGCAGGAGAGTAAATGACAAAACTACTCCAAAACATATAAGTGACGATCAATGAGTAGTCAAACAATTAAGTAGCTATGTGAGGATTCTCTCTCTATCTCTCAATAAATAGTTTCATATCTGAGTATGTTATTTAAACATCAAGAAAAATAAAAATAGCACTCCAAGAATACGACACATCATGTGAACGAATAAAAATTTAGGCTCAACATAGGCTAACCGATAATTGACGAAGAGATGTGGGATGCGTAGCATCCCCAAGCTTATATGCTTGATAGTTCTTGAAATATTTACTTGGGGTGCCTTGGGTATCCCCAAGCTTGAGCTTTTGTATCTTGTTCGATCCTCTCATATCATGGTTTCACCTATTCTCGATAACTTCATCCACACAAAACTCAAAAAGAACTCGTGAGATAGGTTAGTACACATAAGAACAAATCAGCACTTCATGTACTTCCAAGACAAGTTTCAAAATAATTTTCAAACATTAGGTACTATATACTATCATTTCCACAATTTATATCTACCAATATAGGCTATGCAAACTATAGGATAAGTAGATAACAAAACTATGACAGCAATCTGTCTAAACAGAGCAGTCTGTAGCCATTTATTACACCAATATAGGCTATGCAAACTATAGGATAAGTAGATAAAAAGTTTAGGACATGGTCTATAATTTATATGAAAATACTTTGCAAAAATTTGAGAAACTTTCCACGTTCTAGTAAAATATGAATATTCAAACACTATAGCAGAAGTTTCTGTTTTTACACAGCACACATCAAACATGCAATTCAAGCATCCTAAAGGCAATTCTTGGAACTTTTTATTGAAAAACAAGATTATAAATAACACCTAGTGGAGAACAACAAAATAAAATGATGCTCGAAGCAAAACTCATATTATGTGACAAATAAAAATATAGCTCCAAGTCAGATATACCGATAGTGTTGAAGACTAAAGACGGGATGCCTTCTGGGGCATCCCCAAGCTTACGCGCTTTAATATTCCTTGGATATTACCTTGGGGGTGCCTTGGTCATACCCAATCTTAGGTTATTTTCACTCCTTATTATCCTCATATCGGTGTCTTTCCCAAAACGTGAAAACTTCAATCACGCAAAACTTAACGGAACTTTGTGAGAAGGGTTAGTGTCAAGACAAGATTCATAATTATTACCACATGACACCTACTGTATTACATCATTCCCACGATTTATATTACTCAATATAATCTATAGGAACACTTCAAACAAGCAAACTATGCATGCAAAGCAGAATCTGTCAAAAACAGAACAGTTTGTAAAGATCTGAATGATCACCAAACTTCCCTAACTCTACAAATTCTGAAAAATTATGAAATATCACATAATTTGCATATAAATGTTTTGTAAAAATTTCAGAATTGTTTGACTATCTAGTAAAACAATATAATTCATATACTAGATAAAAAACTTTCTGTTTTTGCATAGAATCAAACAAGCAAGTATCCACACTAACCCAAAGGCTTTACTTCGCACTTTATTGAAATAAAAGACACAAAACATGATTACAACAGTATCTTAATCATGTGAACACATAAAAACATAAGGTAAAAGTGTTGAGTTGTCTCCCAACAAGCGCTTTTCTTTAATGCCTTTTAGCTAGGCATGATGATTTCAATGATGCTTGTATAGGAATAATAATTGAAACATGCAAAAGAGCATCATGAATCTCTTGAGAAGCACATTTAAGTCTAAACCACTTCCTATGCATAGGGATATTGTGAGTGTCGTGGGAACGAGCCTGACAGTAGAAGGTAGGATACGAAAGGAGAGGGAAGAGTCCTAGCTATGGCGAGGGTGTACACACAGATGTATGAGTTCAGGCCCCTCTCATGGAGGTAACAACCCTACGTATGAGTGCTCGGGAGCTTATGTCGTGTGGAATGTTAAGATTACAGTGGTTGCGAACCCTTGTGCCAGAGGGGAGGGGCATCTTATATAGAGTTCGCTGCCCCTCATAAGTGTCCGGCATCTAAGGGTCCGATAATGGGTTTAAAGTCTAGCGTTACTGGTAACATACATAATAAATGCTTCTAATGACGAAGGACTAACGATTGCCTGTTGGCCTACTGATGGTGATTCCTGGTCTTCTAGTGTCGACTGAGAATGAGGTCTACCAAGTGACAGGCGACTGTCGAGTGAAGGAAGAAGACTCCGAGTGGGTTGAATGTCAAGTGACTTGAACGTCACATGGAATCCAGTCAGAAGGTTATGCTTGATCTTCAAGTCCTCCAATGTTGTGTCCTTAGGTAGGGTATGTAGGTCTTGCCTAGGACCATACCCTAGGTGCATATCCTCGTCATTAGCCCCCGAATGGATTGGGGTTCGAGTGGTGAAATGGGGGTATCAATGCCAATCCTGAATTAAGGCATCAAATCTTCCGAATGATATTCGGGGCTTCAACGAAGCTTGCGTCGATTGAACTCTGGGCATTGATGTCAGTTCAGGATCAACACGCTAAATCTTCCGAATGATATTCGGGGCTTCAACGAAACTTGCGTCGATTGAACCCTTCGCCATTCCACCAGATCCATTTAGCCTTGAAAGTGTCCGAGTGAATGTTCAATGCCTGTTTCACTCCGAGTGAACTGAAAGCATCTTTGGAGGTGACGGGTTGGTCTGACAGACCCGGATTTCACGGGATACGAAAATTTGGGAAGCGCGAGCACGTGCCATGATGACGCCACGATCAGGGCAAGTGGAGGCATGATGCCTCGATTCTCGTGTCGGTCATATCGCCACGTACTGGGCGCCGTCAGCGATTGGCGTGTGCGGTGGTCTCGCGGGCCCACTAATTAGTGAGTCACTCAGCGGAGTATAAAACTCGACGCGCCGCAATTTGCATAGTATCTCCGCCCAGACTTCCTCCCTTCCTCCGCTTCCTCTTCCCCCAGCGCCCACTCCATTCCTCTTCGACAAGAGTTGTCGCGTCGATGACGAAGAGCACCCCGGAGAAGCTGGAGCAAGCTAGGAAGGGGGCGACGAAGGTCAAGGGCAAGAAGCCCTCGACCGCTCGGTTCACCGTGCCGGCGGGATGGATGCAAGGAGACTTTCTCCCCTCCGTAGTCACTCGTGAGGACATGGAGGGCCTTGTCGCCGATGGGCTCATGGCGGACGACGCCTGGAGGCTATCGAAGGGAGAGCGCGAGACGGAGCCGCACGACGGGGAAAGGGTCCTCCTTCTCTCCCACGTTGAAAGAGGTTTCTCTATGCTACCCCACCCGTTCTTTAGAGGGTTCTTGAATTTCTTTGGCGCCCAACTACACCATATCCCACCGAATACTATTGCATACTTGTATTCCTTCGTTACTTTGTGCGAGTGTTTTCTGGGTTGTTCTACTCATTGGGGGATGTTCAAGCACATCTTTACGGTTAGATCCCAGACAGTGAAGAAAGCCCTCCTGCTGATGGGAAGACTCATGTGCTTCAGTTGTGTGGGGGTTTAGGACTTCAGAAAAGATCCCGTAGTTCTTTCCCTGCCATGACTTTTCCTGAGTCTGTTAGAGGTTGGCAGTCAACTTGGTTCTACTACATAGACGTAGCATCGCCCAACATGTCGACCGGCCTTCCACCCTATACACCTGACCGTCCAGGTGTCCCCAAGTCTCTAAGGGTGACTGAAGAGGAACATTTCCAAGTGGGAATCTTGGTTGAAGCAGTGGTGCAACTGATTTGGGGTGGAGTGACTGGCATGGATCTGTTGGAAACATTTCTCAGTCGACGTATCCAACCGCTCCAAGCCAGAGATCACACCATGTGGCACTATGTGGGCCCTAAGGAGTCGACCAGGGCGCACCCAGAAGAGGTTCCACAAAAAACTGTCGAGCAGTGTCTTCGTAGCATCACTGGAGCATGCAACAACCCTTTGGGAGCCAAGACGATCCGGCCTTACTCGGCCGAAAACCCGCCGAAGAATCTAGTGAGTTGTGCGGTGTCGACTGATGTACTTGTACCGTCGAGTGATATATTGACTTATGAACTGACTTCTTTACTTGAATCATGTAGGAGTGGATGCACATGCACTCGCCTGTTCCTAACGGGAACCACTTTGACGATGGAGTTGTGAGTGAAGGTGGCAGCATGGACGACGACAGTTCAGAAGACTCCGAGGACGAGTATGAAAACTCGGACAAAAACGAACCAGATGTTGAGCCACATCTTCGCAGCGAACGCCGCACGAAGGCTTGCCAAGATCCTGTGGCTGCTAAGGATGGGGCTCCGGGCCCAAGCGAGAAGAACCCAAAGCGGAGCCACACCTCGACTGTCGAGTCGAGTGAACGATCGGTGAAGCAACCCAAAGTGACCGTGGCCAAACCTCGCAAAGCCTTGCCTCGCATGAAGATGGTCGTGCCTGTCGTACCCACATGAGTGTTTACTTTCAAATTCTTTCTGTCGATTGTGACTTTGTGTTGTTGCCAACCTAGCATTGTTTGAGCCATCAGAGCTGCTACTTCTATAAAATCTCCTCCTCAAGACGGAGGGGAAGCGATGGACATTGACAGTTCTGACGCTGCAACTTCTCATAGAGGTTATCAAGTCTTCGATTCGTTCGAATGAGATTTGTCACTTGCAAAAATTAACACTAACGATTGACGTTGCAGAGGTCATCCAGCTGGAAGACGACGAGGAACACCCAGATGCCTCGCGTGCTCGCACTCGAAGAGCTTCATCAGTGTCGATGCTTTAGCGCTCGACTGCAGAGTCTTCCCAGGGGATGGATGACTCAACAGGAATCAGAGCTGATCCTGCAGTACCTATATCGAATGCCCCTCAAGCTGTCTCGACCATCGTGACATCAACTTCAACTGGACCTGCTCAGACTGCTTCAGCTGTCCCATCTACTATGCCGAACCCGCCCATGACGCCTTTCCCTCTACATCGCGTCCCGGAAGATCAGATCGGAGCTGCGAAGGAGGCTATGATTCAGGCAGAGCAGATGATGATGCAAACCAAAGAAGCGTACGAGGCCAGCAAGGTGGCTTACGATGCCAGCACGGCCCTCCGCACCAATGTCCGAGTAAGTTCGATTGTAAGTACATTTCCGATTGAATTCCTATCTTTTCTTGACCGTACACCCACTGGGTGTTTACTTTCCACCCCATAGAGTGTTTTGAAATTTCCCCACTCGAATAGATCGGGTCTTAATCGAGTAGGTTTTGGATCAATAGGGACACTCTGAGTGCACCCACTATGTGTAGTCCCCGAGACCGTTGTCGAGTGCTTGCCTCGGCAGGGGTCTTAGAGTCTGTCGTATGCTTGATACATTTGCTCTTGGTCGCACCACTCCGCAGCTATGTTATAGATTTCATGGATATCGTTGATAAACCATGATATGCCGCTACATAAGGATAGACTGCACTTCACAGAGTGGGGAGGGGCGTGTCACTCGACTGATCGAGTGATGGATATTCCAATGATGGATGTTTTCTGCCACTTGATTGATCGAGAATTGGCAGATCCAGTGGGGGCATGCTAAGTGCACCCACTGGGTGTTGTCCCCGAGACCATTGTCAAGTGCTTGCACTGGCAGGGTACTTAGAGTTTGTTGTATGCGGGATACATTTTGCCTTTGATCACACCACTCCGAATCTACCTTGTAGGTTTCATGGATATCATTGATAAACCATGAGTGACGCTACATAAGGATAGATTGAACTTCACAGAGCAAGGAGGCACGTCACTCGACGGGTCGAGTGACGGATGAATGTTCTGACAGGGCTGACCTTGTCGAACATTTCAGTAACCAATGGGGGCACGCTAAGTGCACCCATTGGGTGTAGTCCCCGAGGCTACTGCTAATCGCAGACGATAAGCAGAAGTCTTGAAAACTTGAAATCAGGATTTCCGTCATACGCATAGTACTGGAGGCACTCAACATGTCGAGTGCGTATTTTTTTCTGACAAGTTACTCGACAGGTCAAGTGTTAACCGTCTCAGTGGGGGCACTCTGAGTGCACCCACTGGGTGTAGTCCCCAAGACCGCCGTCGAGTGCTTGCACCGGTGGGGGTCTTAATAGAGACTGCTTTGAATTTGTTTACGGCACGCGGAGCGCTAGAGCCACTCGACATGTCAAGTGGGCTTCATGGACATCATAGGTCAACCATTATATGACGCTGTTCCAGGATAGTAAGGCAGGCATTCGACGGTATTCATAGCCCACTCGACCGTCCTTGGTATTACTTGTCGATTGAATTTCTTTCTTCTGTTGGTTTCAGAGGGCTTGCGAACTTGGAACATAGTATAAGGATCTTCAGGATGAAAGGAACCGATTGCGCGTGGATCTGGAAGCCTCCAACAATGCTCTGGAGCAAGCGCGGGCTGAGCTGAAGTCTCTGGGAGGTAACTACCGTCGACTCTCTGCATTCCCATCTTCACTTTTCATGCTTTGAACCGAGTGCTCTCACTCAAACAGACGTGCGCAATGAAAATCGTCGACTCGAAGCGGGACTCAACAATGTTGTTTCTTTAGATTCCATGAAGAAGGCGCTAGAGGACAAGGACAAAGCACTCGCCGACGCCCAATGGGTGGCCAAGGATAAAACCGAGACTGCAGATCGAAAGCTGGCGGCTGCCAAGAAGCTGGAGGAGGAGAACGCAAAACTGAAGCAAGAGCGCGTGGACCTCGTCAAAAGGGTTGAGCAGCTGAACAAAAGGAGAAACAGCCTGGAGAAGCATTTGGGCAAATTCTCGAGGAAGATGTACATCATGCTCGACGGTGAGTGTCTCTTGTTGACTGAACTTTGTAAAATCCATGAAGATCGTACCTCACCGATTCTCCTCCGATTCCTTCTCTTCAACAGAATTCGTCCAAGACTTCGAAAAGGAGAGAGAGGAGATTGAGCCCAACCTGGATCCCACCAAGTCTCCAGTCGCAGACGCGGTGGCCATGAACATGCTCATACTCAATTTCCGTCTCGAGCGCGTTCAACATATCTTGTCCGACTAAAATCTGCGATGAAGAGGAGTGATAAGGAGCTATGGACTGAGGACACTCTTCAGCTTGACCTCAACTCCATGATGGCCCATCTGAACGACCTTCCAAGTCGAGTGCAGGCTTGGAAGAAGTCTGCTGCTCTCTGCGGGGCCGATGTGGCGCTATTACTCGTCAGGGTCCATTGTAAATACGTGAAGGAGGAGAAGCTGAAGGAGCTCCGAGTGGTTAACACAAAGAAGCTTCAGTTCAAGGACTTCATGGAGACCTGCATCAACGCAGCTACCAGAATCGCTGATGGCATCGACTTGGACACTTTTGTCGAGCCAGCCAGCCCATCGGATGATTGAAAAACTTGACCTTAGGCAGAAACACTTTTATTTGCCCCGGTATGCCGGGTGAAACTGTATCCCTTAAAACTTCATTTAGGCCTTAGGCCGGACCACTTTTGCTTTCTGGCAAAACTTTTATCTGTGATTAACCCTTTGGATTTATCCGTATTTGGCTTTCAATCGTTTGTTCGACTGAGTTTGTTTTTAGGCTTAGGCGAAAACATGTTCGCAGCCAAGCCCTCGAGTGTGAGGATTGCTCAACACTCAGAATAGTTTTGACCCTAGGCGAAGATTTATTTGTGGCTAGGGAGTCAAGTGGATGTATTACAATCCACTCAGCGGGGTATTTAACATAGGCGAAAACATGTTCGTAGCTAAGCCCCTGAGTGTGAGGATTGCTCAACACTCGGACTATTTTTGACCTTAAGCGAAGACTGATTCGCGAGAAGGTCGTCGAGTGAATGGAATACAATCCACCCGACAGCTTTTTTAACTTAGGCGAAAGCATGTTCGCAGCTAAGCCCACGACTGTGAGGATTGCTCACCACTCGAAGTATTTTTTAACCTAAGCGAAGACTGATTCGCCAATAGGTCGTCAAGTGAATGGACTGCTATCCACCTAACATGGTTTTTAACTTAGGCGAAAGCATGTTCACAGCTAAGCCCCCGAGTGTGAGGATTGCTCACCACTCGGAGTACTTTTGAACCTAAGCAAATACGGATTCACAAATAGGTCGTCAAGTGCATGGACTGCTATCCACCCGACAAGGTTTTTAACTTAGGCGAAAGCATGTTCACAGTTAAGCCCCCGAGTGTGAAGATTGCTCACCACTCGGAGTATTTTTGAACCTAAGCAAAGACAGATTCGCAAATAGGTCATCGAGTGAATGGACTGCTATCCACCCAACAAGGTTTTTCACTTAGGCGAAAGCATGTTCACAGTTAAGGCCACGAGTGTGAGGAGTGCTCACCACTCGGAGTATTCCCAAGAGTGAAACTGTATGATCGAAATCGACAATATATATTGCAGAAATTTGAATTGCATAGATGAAGTATTCTCATTACATCGGAAGATTCTTCTATCTCTAAGTATAAAAATGCTAGAGCAGATCTACATTCCAGGCTCGTGGCTCATCTATCCGCTTCATAAGATTGTACAGATGATAAGCTCCATTGTTCAGCACTTTAGTTACGACGAAAGGACCTTCCCATGCAGGAGCAAGCTTGTGAGGTCGGTGTTGATTCACTCGGAGCACCAAGTATCCCTCATGAAACAATCGACTCTTGACGTTCTTCGCATGCAAGCGCCGCAAATCCTGCTGATAGGCAGTAGTCCGGATCAAAGCCATCTCTCGTTCTTCCTCCAGGAGATCATCACTATCCTGACTAGCCTGTTCGGCTTTAGCCTCAGAATAAAGTTCCACTCGAGGAGAATTATGAAACAAGTCACTCGGCAAGACAGCTTCAGCACCATAGCCGAAGAAAAAAGGAGTCCGTCCAGTCGACCGATTTGGTGTAGTTCTCAGGCCCCATAACACAGACGGCAGCTCAGTTACCCAAGCACCAGCGGCGTGATCCAGGTCGCGCATGAGACGAGGCTTCAGACCTTGCAAGATGAAGCCATTGGCTCACTCGACTTGCCCATTAGTTTGCGGGTGAGCGATAGATGCATAATCCACCTGAGTGCCCAGAGATGTGCAAAAGTTTCTGAACTCTTCTGAGTCAAAGTTGGTGCCGTTATCCGTGATAATGCTGTGAGGAACGTCGTACCGGAAAATTATCTCTCTCATGAATGTAACCACCATACGGGAGTTCAATTTCTTGATGGGCTTGGCCTCTAACCACTTGGTAAACTTGTCGACTGCAACTAGCAAATAAGTGAAACCACCTTTTCGGTCCGAAAGGGACCAACCATGTCGAGTCCCCAAACAGCAAATGGCCAGGCGAGGGGAATCGTCTTTAGAGCGGAGGCCTGCTTGTGTGACAAGTTTGCATAGAACTGGCATCCATCACAGTGATCGATGATGTCTTTAGCCATTTCATTAGCCCGTGGCCAAAAGAAACCATCTTTGTACACTTTGGGGGCAATCGTCCGTGAGGACGCATGATGGCCGCAAGTTCCCGTGTGGATCTCATCTAGAATCATTCGACCTACCTCGAGGCTAAGGCAGCACTGTGTAATGCCAGTCACACTCTCTCTGAACAGCTGATCTCCCATCATAGTAAAAGCCTTGGACCTATGCACAATCTGTTGAGCCTCTGTTTCATCTTCAGGGAGATATTGTCTAAGTATATAGGCAATGTAAGGCACAGTCCAATCGGGAATGACAACCAGAATCTCCATGACCAGATCAATCACTGTCAGGACATCGACTTCCGTCGTGTCAATGGAACTCAAAGCTTGTGGGGGCTCTTCGGTGAAAGGATCTTCTTGTACCGAAGGAGTGTGCAGGTGCTCTAAGAACACATCACTGCGGACAGGCCGTCGAGTGGACCCAATCTTTGCTAGTTCGTTAGCTGCCTGATTTTTCAGTCGGGGAACATGATGGAGTTCTAGGCCCTCGAATTTCTTCTCCAACTTTCTGACAACATTATAGTACCCAGTCATAGCGGGGTTTCGAACATCCCACTCTTTCATCACTTGATTCACCACCAAATTTGAGTCGCCATAACCCATCAGGCGCTTGACGCCGAGTGAGAAAGCCATGCGCAACCCATACAGAAGTGCTTCATACTCTGCCTCATTTTTGGGGGAATCGAAGTGAATTTGCAAGACATAACTGAGCTTGTTGCTCTTTGGGGATATCAAAACCACACCAGCACCGGACCCATTCAACATCTTAGAGCCGTCGAAGAACATGGTCCAGTGTGCTTAGTGAATCTGGATTGGTTGTTGCTGGTCAATCCACTCGGCCATAAAATCTGCCAATGCTTGGGACTTGATTGCTTTCTTGGCTTCAAATCTGATGTCAAAGTGTCTGAGCTCAATTGCCCACTTAGGCACTAGACCTGATGCGTCTCGATTGTTGAAAATCTCAGACAGAGGAGCATCACTGACGACTGAAATCGAGTGGTATTGGAAATAATGCGCCACCTTCTTTGCTAATAGGTAAATACCATAATCATCTTCTGATAGTGGGGATATCTTTGCTTTGAGGGGGACAAAACTTCCGAGACATAATAGACTAGCCACTGGACTTTATAAGCTTTACCCTCCTCTTCACGCTCGACGGTTAGAACTGTACCGATGGCCTGATTTGTGGTCATGATGTACAGGAGCAAAGGGCTATTTGCTGCAAGGAGCGGCCAGCACCGGCTGGGTGGAGAGCAGGGCTTTGAGCTCAACAAACGCTGCTTCGGTTTCAGAGTCCACTCGAACATGTTGGACTTCTTCATCAATTGATACAAATGCGCAGCCTTCTCACCAAGACGAGAAATGAATCGACTCAATGCTGCCAAGCAACCTGTGAGCTTCTAAACATCGTGCACTCGCACGGGAGTCTTCATTCGGGTAATGTCACTGATTTTCTTAGCATTGACATCGATCCCCCGTTCGAAAACGAGAAATCCGAGTAATTTGCCGCCAGGGACGCCAAAAGTACACCTGGCCGGATTTAGCTTTATGTCGAATCTCCTCAGATTGGCGAATGTTTCAGCCAAGTCGGCCAGCAGGTCGGAACCTTTGCGGGACTTGACCACTATAGCATCCATGTACACCTCGACATTCTGAGGGATCTGGTCGAGTAAACATTTCTGAATCATGCGCATAAAAGTTGCGCCGACATTTTTGAGACCGAATGGCATAGTGATGTAGCAGAAACACCCAAATGGGGTGATGAAAGTTGTCTTTATTTCGTTCGGGCCATACAAACGGATCTGATGGTACCCAGAGTAAGCATCCAGAAACGATAAACGCTCGCATCCCACAGTCGAGTCAACAATATGATCTATGCGGGGGACTGGAAAATGATCCTTCGGGCATACCTGATTGAGATGTTTGAAGTCAATGCACATACGCAACGACTTATCTTTCTTTGGCACCATCACAACATTCGAGAGCCACTCGGAGTGGTAAATCTCCCGAATGAACTTGGCCTCCAAAAGACGGGCCACTTCTTCGCCGATTGCCTTGTGCTTCTCCGCCGCTGAATGATGCAAATGCACCCTGACGGGTTTAGCTTTCGGATCTACTCTCAGACGGTGCTCAGTCAGCTCCCTGGGAACCCCCGACATGTCAGCAGGCTTCCATGCGAAGATATCCCTGTTCTCACGGAGGAACTAGATGAGCTCGGCATCCTATTTGCTGTCAAGTGTTGATGAGATATTCGTCGGGGCTTTAGTAGGATCTGTCGGGTGGATATGCACCTTCTTCACTTCCCCTACCAACAGAAATGCCAACTCAGAAGTCGGCTTCTTTGCACGGAGCAAATCAGCAGGGTCAACGGTTTTCTTGTACTCTTCCAGCTCGACCATGGCCATCTGGTGATCGGCGATCTTGGAGCCTTGCTGGAGGCATTCTTCGGCCTGCTGTCGATTGCTAGTGACCGTGATCACGCCCTTAGGGCTTGGCATCTTCAACTTGAGATACACGTAACATGGTCGGGCCATGAAACGTGCATATGTATGTCGACCCAGAATGGCATGGTAAGCACTCTGGAAATCCACGACGTCAAACGTCAGCTTTTCTTTTCAGAATTTTTTGTCTTTCCCGAGTGTCACATCCAATGCTATCTGGCCGAGTGACTTGGCCTTCTTCCCTGGGATGACCCCATGAAATTGCATGTTGCTTTCACTCAGTCGGGACATCAGAATGCCCATCCCCTTCAGGGTATCCGCATAGAGAATGTTCGGGCCGCTGCCACCATCCATGAGGACCTTTCTGAGTCGAGTGCCCCCTACCACCGGATCAACTACCAGAGCCTGTCGACCAGGAGTGGCCACATGAGCAGGATGGTCTGTTTGGTCGAATGTGATGGCATACTAGGACCACTTGAGGTAGGTGGGAGTAGCAGGTATAGCCATGTTGACTTCTCTGTTGATGAATTTCAGACGACTCTTGCTCTCGACATCAGCAAAAATCACAAGTGTAGCAGTGACATCTAGGAATGTTTCTTTATCTTCATCTTCATCACCCTTCTCGGGAGATTTATCACTCGGTGGGTCCCCTTTGAATTGCTGGATAAGGGTCCGACACTGCCGAGAGGTGTGCTTGGGCAAAATCACATTGCCTTCTGCATCTTTCCTCGTGTGAATTACACACGGCTGATCCATGAGATCAGTTCCTGACTAATTTTTTCCTTTCTTGGGGGCATACTATGCTTTAGCCTTGCCCTTGTCTTTTAATTGGGTCGCCAGTGATGCTGCTTCTGCTTGAACCGGACCTTCAGCTTTTCACTTCTGTTTACGATTGTTGTTGCCACCAGCCTCATTGGCGACTGCCTTTCCTTTGCCACTATGGAGGCAGTCTTCTTCCATGCCATTCGCGTACCGAGTGGCGATTTCCATCATCTTGCCAAATGAAATATCACTCGTGCACCCGAACTTCAGGTACAGCTCCCTGTATCTCACACCGGCCTTGAAAGCACACACAGCCTAGTGTTCTAACACATTCTCCACTGTATGATGCAAAGTGGACCACCGCTGAATGTAATCTCTCAAAGTTTCATCAGGCTTCTGGACACAATGTTGTAAGTCGACCAGACCTACAGGACGTTTGCACGTGCCCTCGAAGGTTTGGATAAACACTCGGGCAAGATCTTCCCAGCAATATATACTGGAAGGAGCCAAGAGATTCAACCAAGATCGAGCTGAACCATCTAGCATCAAGGACAGGTGCTTCATTGCGACATTGTTGTTGCCGCCACCAATCTGTACAGCCACTTGGTAATCATCTAACCTAGTCTCTGGCTTGAAATCGCCAAAAAATTCCCAATCACAGCCGCCAACCTGAAGTTGGGGGGAATCTCCGCAGAACGGATGGCGCTGCTGAAACACTCAAGACCAGAAATCACGGCTGAGCTACCACTCGGAAAATCTCTATATTGTCCTTCCCTGTGGGCTCTGCCCCTGTCGATTCGCTTCTGAGTGAGTAAGTTGCGGGCATCAAAACCTGCATTCCGCTCATCACCGAACGAGCACTGTCATGGTTTTCTCACGGTAGATGTCCGGGTGAACGGACTTGGATTCGAGGCCATCGCAATGCTGATGGACTCAAAGGGGTTGATTGGGACGAAGGACACGAGTTTACCTAGGTTCAGCCCCTCAAGTAGAGGTAATAGCCTACGTCATGCTTGTGTTTGTATTGCTTGGTGTATCGATTACAAGGGAGTGACTTGCTTGACCTAGTTCTCGATCTCTACTAGGAGAATGATGTGATGGACAAGACCCAAAATACAAACATAGCATATGATCGTGCCAGTTTATTGCTACTGTTTTCTGCATATCAAGTATATTTTCCTATGACCATGAGATCATGCAACTCATTGACACGGGAGGAGTACCTCGTGTGTATCAAATGTCGCAACGTAACTGGGTGACTATAAAGGTGCTCTACAGTTATCTCCAAGGGTGTCTGTTGGGTTGGCATGGATCAAAGACTGGGATTTGTTACTCCATGTGACGGAGAGGTATCTCAGGGTCCACTCGGTAATACAACATCACAATAAGCCTTGCAAGCAATGTGACTAAGTGTTAGTCACGGGATCTTGTGTGACGGAACGAGTTAAGAGACTTGCCGGTAACGAGGTTGAACTAGGTATGGAGATACCGACGATCGAATCTTAGGCAAGTAACATACCTAATAACAAAGGGAACATCATACGGGATTAACTGAATCCTTGACATAGAGGTTCGACAGATAAAGATCTTCGTAGAATATGTAGGAAGCAATATGGGCATCCAGGTCCAGCTATTGGTTATTGACCGTAGGGGTGTCTCGGTCATGTCTACATAGTTCTTGAACCCGCAGGGTCTGCACTCTTAAGGTTCCGTGATTTTTCGATAGTATAGAGTTATGTATGGTGGTGACGAAGTTTTTTCAGAGTCCCGGATGATATCCCAGACGTCACGAGGAGCTCCGGAATGGTCGGGAGGTAAACATTGATATATAGGAACTCCTATTTTGGTCGCCGGAAAAGTTTCGGGCTCATCGATAATGTATCGGGAGTGCCGGTAGTGTACCGGGAGACCATCGGGAGGGGTATATCGAACCAAGAGGCTACATGGGATGTGAGAGAGTGAATACCAGCCCTTAGTGGGCTTGTGGAAGTCCCACACCAGGCTCATGCGGCTGGGAAGAAAAGCCCAAAGAGAAAAAGGTGGAAAAAGGCAAAAAGGCAAAAATAAGGAGGAGTCCTAGTCCTACTAGGATTGGAGGAGGAATCCTCCTCTCCTCCTTGGTTCAGCCAACCCAAGGGCTGGCTCCTTGGGAGCCAAGCCTCCTCCTCCTCTCCTCCTATATATACTAGAGGATTTTAGGGTTTTGGCACAAGTTTTTCAGCGACGTGCTTCCTCTAGTGCATAGTTTCTCCTCTAGATCGGTATTCTGCAGTGCTTAGGCGAAGCCCTATCGGAATAGCTCCACCACCATCACCGCAGCGCTGTCGCGCCGCTGGAGAACTCTTCTACCTCTCCGCTCCCTCTTGCTGGATCAAGAAGGCAGAGATCGTCATCGAGCTGTACGTGTGCTGAACACGGAGGTGTCGTCCATTCGGCGTTAGATCGGAAGGACCGTGATCAAGATCACGAGACAGATCATGATGAGTTCGCGGGATTGATCATGATTGGATCGCGGGATGGATTGTGATGAGATTGCGGGACGCTCGGCGATTTGGATCGCAAAGACGTGTGACTACACTAACCGTGTTTCTTAACGCTTCCCGCTTAGCGATCTACAAGGGTATGTAGATCCACTCTCCCTCTCGTATATGCTCATCACCATGGATAGATCTTGCGTGTGCATCACAAAATTTTTGTTTCCCATGCGACATTCCCCAACAATGGTATCAGATCTAGGTCTATGTGTAGATGAGATCTCGAGTAGAACACAAAGAGTTTGTGGGCGTTGATTATTAGATTGCTTCCTCCCTTGGTAGTGTTTTGGTTCAGCGGTATTATGAGATGAAGCGGCCCGGACCAACATTACGTGTACGCTTACGAGAGACCGGTTCCCTCAAATGCAACTTGTTGCAAAAGATGGCTGGCGGGTGGCAGTTTCTCCTACTTTAGTTGGATAGGATTCGACAAAGGCGATCTTTGAGAAGATTGAAAAGCAACTTATGTATCACCGTTGTGGTTTATGCGTAGGTAAGAATTGTTCTTGCTAGATACCCATAGCAGCCACGTAAAACATGCAACAACAATTAGAGGACGTCTAACTTGTTTTTGCAGGGTATGTAATGATGTGATATGGCCAATTACATGATGTGATATATGTGATGTATGAGATGATCACGTGTTGTATAGAATATCACGACTTGCATGTCGATGAGTACGGCAACCGGTAGGAGCCATAGGGTTGTCTTTAATTATAGTATGACCTGCGTGTCAATCATTAAGCGCTATGTAATGCTTTACTTTATCGCTAAACGGTAGCAATAGTAGTCTAAGCATGATGGGCGCGACAACCCCGATGGCGACACGTTGATGGAGATCAAGATGATGGAGATCATGGTGTCGTGTCGGTGACTATGGAGATCATGCTGGTGCTTTCAAGATGGACATCAAAAGCACAAGTTCATGGCCATATCATGTCACTTATGATTTGCATGTGATGTTAATCCTTTTATGCACCTTGTTTTGCTTAGGACGACGGTAGCATTATAAGGAGATCCCTCACTTAATTTCAAGATAAATTGTGTTCTCCCCAAGTGTGCACCGTTGCGAAAGTTCGTCGTGTTGAGACACCACGTGATGATCGGGTGTGATAGAGTCTACATTCACATACAACGGGTGCAAGCCAGTATTGCACATGCAGAACACTCGGGTTAAAATTGACGAGCCTAGCATGTACAGACATGGCCTCGGAACACAAGAGACCGAAAGGTCGAACATCAGTCATATCGTAGATATGATCAAGATGATGATGTTCACCATTGAAACCACCTCAACTCACGTGATGATCAGACTTGAGTTGGTGAATTTGGATCATGTATCACTCGAATGACCGAAGGGATATCAATTTGAGTGGGAGTTTTTCAGTAATATGATTAATTGAACTCATTATCATGAACATAGTCAGTAGTGTCTTAGCAAATTATGTTGTAGATTACTTGCTCGCGCTATAGCTCCCTTGAAATTTTATATGTTCCAAGAGAAATAGAGTTGAAAGATGATGGTAGCAATATTGCGGACTGGGTCCATGATCTGAGGATTGTCCTCATTATTGCATAGAAGGCTTATGTCCTTAATGCGCCGCTCGGTGCGCCAACCCCTCTAGCGTCATTTGTAGATGTTGTGAACATCTGACAGGCACGTTCTGATGACTCCTTGATAGTTTAGTGCCTCATGCATTGGGGCTTAGAATTGAGGCTCTGAAACGTTTTGAACGTCACGGAACATATGAGATGTTCTAAGAGATGAAATTAGGATCTCAGGCTTGTGCCCGTGTTGCGAGATATGAGATCTCCAACAAGATTCTTTGCCTGCAAGATGAAAGAGAATAGCTCAATTGTTGAGCATGTGCTCAGATTGTCTGGGTGCAACAATCACTTGAATCGAGTGGGAGTTGATCTTCCAGATAAGATAGTGATTGATATAGTTCTCCAAGTCACTGTCACTAAGCTACTAGAAGTTGGTGACGAACTATAAAATGCCAGGGGTAGAAATAATGATCCCTGAGCTGTTCGCGATGTTTGACACCTACGAAGGTAGAAATCAATAAGGAGCGTCAAGTGTTGATGGTTAGTCAAACCACTAGTTTCGAGAAGGGCAGAAGCAAGGAGGGAAACTTCATGGATAGCAAGTCAGTTGTTGCTCCAGTGAAGCAACCCAAAGTTGAACCCAGACCCGAGACTAAGTGCTTCGATTATGATGAGAGTGGTCGTTGAAGCGGAACAACCGTAGATACTTGGTAGATAAGAAGGCTGGCAACATCGACAAAAGTATATTTGATTGTAACTCAAAATAAAAGCTACGGAATAAACGGAGCACTACCTGTTGGAAATAAACCCTAGAGGCAATAAATAAAGTGTTTATTATTGTATTTACTTGTTCATGATAATTGTTTATTATCCATGCTATAATTGTATTCATTGGAAACACATTACATGTGTGGGTAAATAGACAACACGATGTCCCTAGTATGCCTCTAGTGAACTAGCTCGTTGATCAAGATGGTCAAGGTTTCCTAGCCATTGACATGTGATGTCATTTGATAACGGGATCACATCATTAGTAGAATGATGTGATGGACAAGACCCAAACTACAAACGTAGCATATGATCGTGTCAGTTTATTGCTACTGTTCTCTGCATGTCAAGTATATGTTCCTATGACCATGAGATCATGCAACTCACGGACACCAGAGGAGTACCTTGTGTGTATCAAACATCGCAAAGTAACTGGGTGACTATAAAGGTGCTCTACAGGTATCTCCGAGGGTGTCCGTTGGGTTGGCATGGATCAAGACTGGGATTTGCTACTCCGTGTGACGGAGAGGTATCTCAGGGCCCACTCGGTAGTACAGCATCACAATAAGCCTTGCAAGCAATGTGACTAAGTGTTAGTCACGGGATCTTGTATTACGGAACGAGTAAAGAGACTTGCCGGTAACGAGGTTGAACTAGGTATGGAGATACCGACGATCGAATCTCGGGAAAGTAACATACCGAAGAACAAAGGGAACATCATACGGGATTAACTGAATCCTTGACACAGAGGTTTGACTAATAAAGATCTTCGTAGAATATGTAGGAACCAATATGGGCATCCAGGTCCCACTATTGGTTATTGACCGTAGAGGTGTCTCGGTCATGGCTACATAGTTCTCGAACCCGCAGGGTCTGCACACTTAAGGTTCGATGACGTTTCGATAGTATAGAGTTATGTATGGTGGTGACCGAAGGTTATTCGGAGTCCCGGATGAGATCCCGTACATCACGAGGAACTCCGGAATGGTCCGGAGGTAAAGATTGATATATAGGAAGTCCTATTTTGGTCGCTGGAAAAGTTTCGGGCTCATCGGTAATGTACCGGGAGTGCCGGTAGTGTATCGGGAGACCATCGGGAGGGGTATTTCGACCCAAGAGGCTTCATGGGATGTGGTATAATAAATACCAGCCTTTTGTGGGCTGGTGGTGGAAGTCCCACACAAAGCCCATGCGGTTAGGGAAGAAAATCCCAAAGAGAAAAGGTGGAAAATAGGCAAAAAGGCAAAAAAAAAAGAAGAATCCTAATCCTACCAGGATTGGAGGAGGAGGAGGACTCTCCTCCCTAGCTTCAACCGAAGCCTCCTAGTGGGCTTTGCCCTTGCTCCAAGCCTCCTCTCTTCCTCTTATATATACTAGAGGTTTTAGGGTTTTGGCACAGAATTTTAGCCACGTGCTGCCCGTTCCTCCAGTGCATAGTTTCTCCTCTAGATCGGATTTCTTTAGTGCTTAGGTGAAGCCCTACCTAAATAGCTCCTCCACCACCACCGGAGTGCCATCACGCTTCCAGAGAACTCTTCTTCCTCTCCGCTCCCTCTTGCTGGATCAAACCGGCGGAGATCGTCATCAAGCCGTACGTGTGCTGAACGCGGAGGTGTCGTCCATTCAGCGCTAGATCGGAAGGACCGTGATCAAGTTCGCGGGACGGATCGTGATCAAGTTCGCGGGACGGATCGTGATTGGATCGCGAGATGGATCTTTATTAGATCGCGGGACGCTCGGCGATTTGAATCGCAAAGACGTTTGACTACACTAACCACGTTTCTTAACGCTTCCCGCTTAGCGATCAACAAGGGTACTTAGATCCACTCTCCCTCTCGTAGATGCTCATCACCATGGATAGGTCTTGCGTGAACGTAGGAAATTTTTTGTTTCCCATGCAACGTTCCCCAATAGTGGTATCAGAGCTAGGTCTATGTGTAGATGAGATCTCGAGTAGAACACAAAGAGTTTGTGGGCGTTGATGCTTAGATTGCTTCCTCCCTTGATCGTGTTTTGGTTCAGCAGTATTGTGAGATGAAGCGGCCCGAACCAACATTACTCGTACGCTTACGAGCGACCGGTTCCCTCAATCGCAACTTGTTGCATAGATGGCTTGCGGGTGTCAGTTTCTCTCACTTTAGTTGGATCGGATCCGACAAAGGCGGTCCTTGAGAAGGTTGAAAAGCAACTAGTGTATCACCGTTGTCGTTTTTGCGTAGATGAGAATTGTTCTTACTAGATACCCATAGCAGCCACGTAAAACATGCAACAACAATTAGAGGACATCTAACTTGCTTTTGCAGGGTATGTTGTGATGTGATATGGCCAATTACATGATGTGATATATGTGATGTATGAGATGATCATGTGATGTATAGATTATCACGACTTGCATGTCGATGAGTACCGCAGCCGGTAGGAGCCATAGGGTTGTCTTTAATTATTGTATGACCTGCGTGTCAATCATTAAGCGCTATGTAATGCTTTACTTTATCACTAAACAGTAGCAATAGTAGTAGAAGCATCTTGGGCGCGACAACCCCGATGGCGACACGTTGATAGAGATCAAGATGATGGAGATCATGGTGTCGTGCCGGTGACGATGGAGATCATGTCGGTGCTTTCTAGATGGACATCAAAAGCACAAGTTCATGGCCATATCATGTCACTTATGATTTGCATGTGATGTTAATCCTTTTATGCACCTTGTTTTTCTTAGGACGACAATAGCATTATAAGGTGATCCCTCACTTAAATTTCAAGATGAATTGTGTTCTCCCCGAGTGTGCACCGTTGCGAAAGTTCGTCGTGTCGAGACACCACGTGATGATCGGGTGTGATAGACTCTATGTTCACATACAATGGGTGCAAGCCAGTGTTGCACGTGCAGAACACTCGGGTTAAACTTGACGAGCCTAGCATGTACACACATGGCCTCGGAACACAAGAGACCGAAAGGTCAAACATGAGTCATATAGTAGATATGATCAACATGATGATGTTCACCATTGAAGCCACCTCAACTCACGTGATGATTGGACTTGATTTGGTGAATTTGGATCATGTGACACTCAGATGACCTGAGGGATGTCAATTTGAGTGGGAGCTTTAGTAATTTGATTAACTAAACTCATTATCTTGAACAATAGTCTAAGTAAACCTTTGCATATTTATGTTGTAGATCAATGGCTCGCCCAGTAGCACCCCTGAATTTTAATGCGTTCCTAGAGAAAGCTAAGTTGAAAGATGATGGAAGTAACTTTGTTGACTGGGCCCGTAATCTGAGGATTATCCTCACGGCTTCCCAGAAATCATATGTCCTTGATGCACTGCTTGGTGACCAACCAGAACACATGACCTCCAAAGACGTTAAGAACGCTTGGGAGGAACGTACTGGAGATTACTCAATAGTTCAGTGCACAATATTGTATGGCTTAGAACCGGGACTTGAAAGACGTTTTGAACGTCATGGAGCATATGAGATGTTCCAGGAGTTGAAGTTTATCTTTCAGAAGAATGCCCGGATCGAGAGGTATGAGACCTCTGATAAGTTCTATGCTTGCAAGATGGAGGAGAACGGGTCTATTGGTGAACATATACTCAGAATGTCTAGGTATTCAACTTGTCTAGCGGAGTTGGGAATTGCCCTTTCGCCAGAGGCGATCACTGACAGAGTTCTTCAATCACTGCCACCTAGTTACAAGAGCTTTGTGATGAACTATAACATGCACGGGATGAACAATTCAGTCGTCGAGCTGTTCGCGATGCAAAAAGTCGCTGAGTCTGAAATCCAGAAAGAACTTCAAGTGTTGATGGTCAATAAAACCACTAGTTTCAAGAAGAATGGCAAGGGCAAGGGCAAGAAGGGTAAAACCAAGAAGGATGGCAATGCAATTGCTACTCCTGTAAATAAGCCCAAGCATGGACCTTAGCCAGAAACTGAGTGCTTTCATTGCAAGGGAACTGATCACTGGAAGCGGAACTGCCCTAAGTACCTGTCTGACAAGAAGGCGGCCAACGACAAACAAGGTATATATGATATACATGTTATTGATGTGTACCTTACTAGCTCTCATTATAGTGCCTGGGTATTTGATACTGGTTTGGTTGCTCACATTTGCAACTCAAAACAGGAACTATGGAATAGAAGAAGGCTGGCAAAGGATGAAGTGACGATGCGCGTGGGAAATGGTTCCAAGGTTGATGTGATCGTCGTCGTCACGCTCTCTCTTTGATTACCATCGGGATTAGTGATGAACCTGAATAAATTGTTATTTAGTGCCTGCATTAAGCACGAACATTATATCTGTATCTTGTTTATTGCCAGACGGTTACTCATTTAAATCAAAGAATAAAGGTTGTTCTATTTATATGACTAATATATTTTAGGGTCATGCACCCAATGTGAGGGGTTTATTCATATTGAATCTTGATAGTGATGACACACATGTTCATAACATTGATGCCAAAAGATGTAGAGTTAATAATGATAGTACCACTTTCTTGTGGCACTGGCGTTTAGGTCATATTGGTGTAAAACGCATGAGGAAGATCCATGCTGATGGACTTTTGGAGTCACTTAATTTTGAATCACTTGACACATGTGAACCATTCCTCATGGGCAAGATGACTAAAACGTCGTTCACTGGAACAATGGAACGGGCGAGTGACTTATTGGAAATCATACATACTGATGTGTGTGGTCCAATGAATGTTACATCGCATGGTGGATATGGTTATTTTTCACCTTCACTGATAACTTAAGTAGATATGGGTATATTTACTTAATGAAACACAAGTCTGAAATGTTTGAAAAGTTCAAGCAATTTTAGAGTGAAGTAGTGAATCATCATAACAAGAAGATTAAATTCCTGTGATTTGATCGAGGAGGTGAATATCTGAGATATGAGTTTGACAGTCACTTAAGACAGTGTGGAATCGTTTCACAGTTGACACCGCGTGGAACACCACAGCATAATGGTGTGTCCGAACATCGTAATCGAACCTTATTAGATATGGTGCGTTCTATGATGTCTCTTGCTGATTTGCCACTATCGTTTTGGGGCTACGCATTAGAGACAGCTGCATTCACTTTAAATAGGGCACCATCAAAATCCGTTGAGACGACGCCATATGAGCTATGGTTTGGCAAGAGGCCAAAATTGTTGTTTCTTAAACTTTGGGGATCTGATGCTTATGTCAAAAAGCTTCAGCCTGAAAAGCTAGAACCCAAAGCAGAGAAATGCGTCTTCATAGGATACCCGAAAGAGATAGTCGAGTATACCTTCTATCTCAGATCCGAAGGCAAAGTTTTTGTCGCTAAGAACGGAACATTTCTTGAGAAAGAGTTTCTCTCGAAAGAATTGAGTGGGAGGAAAATAGAGCGTGATGAGGTTATTGAACCTTTACTTCAACCAGAAAGTAGCGCAGCGCAGAAAGATGTTTCTGTGGAACCTACGACGGTAGAAGAGGAAGTTAATGATGATGATCATGAAGCTTCGGATCAAGCTACTATTCAACCCTCGTAGGTCAACAAGGGCATGCACTACTCGTGAGTGGTACGGCAACCCTGTCTTGGAGGTCATGTTGTTGGACAACAATGAACCTACGAGCTATGGAGGAGCAGTGATGGGCCCGGACTCCAAGAAATGGTTAGAGGCCATGAAATCCAAGATGGGATCCATGTATGAAAACAAAGTATGGACTTTGGAAGTATTACCTGAAGGGCGAAAGGCCATTCAGAACAAATGGATCTTTAAGAAGAAGACAGACGCAGACGGTAATGTCACCATCTATAAAGCTCGACTTGTGGCAAAGCGTTTTTCACAAGTTCAAGAAGTTGACTACGATGAGACATTCTCACCCGTAGCGATGCTTAAGTCTGTCAGAATCATGTTGGCAATAGCTGCTTATTTCGATTATGAAATTTGGCAGATGGATGTCAAAACGGCACTCCTCAACGGTTTCTCCTCAACGGTTTCCTTGAGGAAGAGTTGTATATGATGCAACCAGAAGTTTTTGTCGATCCAGAGAATGCTGACAAAGTTTGCAAACTCCAGCGATCCATTTATGTGTTGGTGCAAGCATCTCGGAGTTGGAATAAGCGCTTTGATGAGGTGATCAAAGCATTTGAGTTTATAGAAGTTTATGGAGAAGCTTGTATTTACAAGAAAGTGAGTGGGAGATCTATAGCGTTTCTAATATTATATGTGGATGACATATTGCTGATTGGAAACAATATAGAAATGCTGGAAAGCATGAAGGAATATTTGAACAAGAGTTTTAATGAAGGACCTAGGAGAAGCTGCTTTCATATTAGGCATTAAGATCTATAGAGATAGATCGAGACGCTTAATATCACTTTCATGGAGCACATACCTTGATAAAGTTATGAAGAAGTTCAAAATGGATCAGTCCAAGAAGGGGTTCTTGCCTATGTTACAAGGTGTGAAGTTGAGTAAGACTCAATTCCCAGTGACTGCAGAAGATAGAGAAAAGATGAGTGGCATCCCCTATGCTTCATCCATAGGCTCTATCATGTATGCAATGTTGTGCACAAGACCGGATGTTAGCCTTGCCATAAGTATGGCCAAAAGGTTTCAAAGTGATCCTGGAATGGAACACTGGGCAGCGGTCAAGAATATCCTTAAGTACCTGAAAAGGACTAAGGAACTGTTTCTCGTTTATGGAGGTGATGAAGAGCTCATCGTAAAGGGTTACGTCGATGCAAGCTTTGACACTGATCCGGATGACTCTAAGTCACAAACCGGATACGTATTTATTCTCAACGGGGGAGCGGTAAGCTGTTGCAGTTCCAAGCAAAGCGTGGTAGCCGATTCTACGTGCGAAGCGGAGTACATCGCAACCTCGGAGGCAGCGAAGGAAGGTGTCTCACTGAAGCAGTTCATGACAGATCTTGGAGTAGTGCCCAGTGCACTGAATCCAATGAACCTGTTCTATGACAACACTGGTGCCATTGCTCTGTCCTAGGAACCAAGGTTTCACAAGAGGACCAGACACATAAAGCGACGCTTCAACTCCATCCGCGATTACATCGAGGAGAAGGACATAAATATTTGCAAAGTGCACGCGGATCTGAATGTTGCAGACCCGTTGACTAAACCTCTTCCAAGGGCTAAACATGATCAACACCAGAACTACATGGGTGTTCGATTCATTACAATGTAAAATCACATAGTGATGTGAACTAGATTATTGACTCTAGTGCAAGTGGGAGACTGTTGGAAATATGCCCTAGAGGCAATAAATAAAGTGTTTATTATTATATTTCCTTGTTCATGATAATCGTTTATTATCCATGCTATAATTGTATTGATTGGAAACACATTACATTTGTGGGTAAATAGACAACACTATGTCCCTAGTATGCCTCTAGTGGACTAGCTCGTTGATCAAAGATGGTCAAGGTTTCCTAGCCATTGACATGTGATGTCATTTGATAATGGAATCACATCATTAGTAGAATGATGTGATGGACAAGGCCCAAACTACAAATGTAGCATATGATCGTGTCAGTTTATTGCTACTGTTTTCTGCATGTCAAGTATATGTTCCTATGACCATGAGATCATGCAACTCACGGACACTGGAGGAGTACCTTGTGTGTATCAAACATCGCAACATAACTTGGTGACTATAAAGGTGCTCTAAAGGTATCTTCGAGGGTGTCTGTTGGGTTGGCATGGATCAAGACTGGGATTTGTTACTCCGTGTGATGGAGAGGTATCTCAGGTCCCACTCGGTAATACAACATCACAATAAGCCTTGCAAGCAATGTGACTAAGTGTTAGTCACGGGATCTTGTATTACGGAACGAGTAAAGAGACTTGCCGGTAATGAGGTTGAACTAGGTATGGAGATACCGACGATCGAAACTCGGGCAAGTAACATACCGAAGAACAAAGGGAACATCATACGGGATTAACTGAATCCTTGACATAGAGGTTCAACCGATAAAGATCTTCATAGAATATGTAGGAACCAAAATGGGCATCCAGGTCCCACTATTGGTTATTGACCGTAGAGGTGTCCCGATCATGTCTACATAGTTCTCGAACCCGCAGGGTCTGCACACTTAAGGTTCGGTGACGTTTCGGGAGTATAGAGTTATGTATGGTGGTGACCGAAGGTTGTTTGGAGTCCGGGATGAGATCCCGGAAATCACGAGGAACTCCGGAATGGTTTGGAGGTAAAGATTGATATACAGGAAGTCCTATTTTGGTCGCCGGAAAAGTATCGGGCTCATCGGTAATGTACCGGGAGTGCCGGTAGTGTATCAGGAGACGATCGGGAGGGGTATTTCGACCCAAGAGGCTTCATGGGCTGTGGTAGAATAAATACCAGACTTTTGTGGGCTGGTGGAAGTCCCACACAAAGCCCATGCGGTTAGGGAAGAAAAGCCCAAAGAGAAAATGTGGAAAAAAGGCAAAAAGGAAAAAAAAGGAAGAGTCCTAATCCTACTAGGATTGGGGGAGGATGAGGACTCTCCTCCCTAGCTTCGGCCGAAGCCTCCTAGTAGGCTTTGCCCTTGCTCCAAGCCTCCTCTCTTCCTCTTATATATACTAGAGGTTTTAGGGTTTTGGCACAGAATTTTAGCCACGTGCTGCCCGTTCCTCCAGTGCATAGTTTCTCCTCTAGATCGGATTTCTGCATTGCTTAGGCAAAGCCCCGCCGGAATAGCTCCACCACCGCCGCCGGAGCGCTATCACGCTTCCAGAGAACTCTTCTTCCTCTCCTCTCCCTCTTGCTGGATCAAGACGGTGGAGATCGTCATCAAGTCGTATGTGTGCTGAATGCGGTGGTGCCGTCCGTTCGGCCCTAGATCAGATGGACCATGATCAAGTTCGCGGGATGGATCGTGATCAAGTTCGCGTGACAGATCGTGATTGGATCGCGGGACAGATCGTGATTGGATCACAGGACGCTCGGTGATTTGAATCGCAAAGACGTTCGACTACACCAACCGCGTTTCTTAACGCTTCCCGCTTAGCGATCTACAAGGGTACGTAGATCCACTCTCCCTCTCGTAGATGCTCATCACCATGGATAGGTCTTGCATGAACGTAGGAATTTTTTTGTTTCCCATGCAACGTTCCCCAACACTAGCTAAGGGTGAGGTGACTATGTGTGTTGGAAATATTTCCAAGGTTGATGTGATCAACATCGCACACTCTCTCTAAATAAATGTTATTTGGTGTTTTGCGTTGAGCATGAACGTGATTAGATCGTGTTTATTGCAACACGGTTATTCATTTAAGTTAGAGAATAATGGTTATTATGTTTACATGAATAATACCTTCAATGGTCATGCACCCAGTGAGAATGGTTTGTTGAATCTTGATCGTAGTAATACACATGTTCATAACATTGATGCCAAAAGATACAAAGTTAATAATGATAGTACCACATACTTGTGCCACTGCCGCTAAATGTCATATTCGTATAAAATGCATGAAGAAACTCCATGCTGATGGATCTTTGGACTTATTCGATTTCGAATCGGTTGAGACATGCGAACCATGCCTCTTGGTTAAGATGACTAAGGACCCTGTTTTCTGGTTTGATGGAGCGGGCAAGTGGTTTACTGGAAATGATACATGTTGATGTATGCAATCCAATGAGTCTTGTAGCATGCGGTGGATATCGTTATTTTCTTACCTTGACTGATGATTTGAGTAGATATAGTGTATATTTACTTAATGAAACACAATTCTGAATCGTTTGAAAAGTTCAAGCAAATTCAGAGTGAAGTTTAAGATTATCGTGACAAGAATATAAAATGTCTGTGATATGATCGTGGAGGTGAATATCTGAGTTACGAGTTTGGCATACAACTTTAGACAATGTGAAAGTTGTTTCACAACTGACGCCACCTGGAACACCATGGTGTGATGGTGTGTTCGAACGTCATAGTCGTGCTCTATTGGATATGGTGCATACTATGATGTCTCTTATCGTTTTGCCACTATCATTTTGGGGTTATGCATTAGATACAACTACATTCACTTTAAATAGGGCACCATCTAAATCCGTTGAAAGGACACCATGTGAATTATGGTTTGATAGAAACCTAAGCTGTCATTTCTTAATGTTTGGGGCTGCGACGCTTGTGTGGAAAAATGTTTTCATCTAATGAGCTCGAACCCAGAGCGGACAAATCCATCTTCATAGAATACCCTAAGAACAGTTGGGTCAACCTTTTATCTCAGATCCAAGCATAAAGTGTTTGTTGCTAAAACGGGACCTTTCCCGAGAAAAAGTTCCTCTCGAAAGAATAGAGTGGGAGGAATATAGAACTTGATGAGGTTGTTGAACCTTTGTTCAACCAGAGAGTAGCTCAGCGCAGGAAGATGTTTCTGTGAAGCCTACGTTAGTTGAACAGGAAGTTAATGATGATGATCGTGAAGCTTCGGATCAAGTTACTATCGAACCTCGTAGGTCGACAAGGATGTGTACTGCTCCTGAGCGGTACGACAACCCTGTCTTGAAGGTCATGTTGTTGGACAACGATGAACCTACGAGCTGTGAAGAAGCGATGATGGGCCTGGATTCCGACAAATGGTTAGAGGCCATGAAATCTGAGATAGGATCCGTGTATGAAAACCAAGTATAGACTTCGGTGGACTTGCTCGTTGGACAGCAGGTCGTTGAGAACAAATGGATCTTTAAGATGAAGACGGACACTAATGGTAAATGTCACCATTTATAAAGCTCGACTTGTCGCAAAGAATTTTCCGGCAAGTTCAAGGAGTTGACTGCAATGAAACTTTCTCACTCGTAGTGATGCTAAAGTCTATTGGAATTATGTTAGCAGTTGCTGCATTTTTCAATTATGAAATCTGGCAGATGGATGCCAAAACATCATTTCCTTCCTTAAGGAAAGGTTGTATGAGATACAATCAGAAGGTTTTGTCAGTCCTAAGGATGCTAAAAGGTGTGCAAGCTTCAGTGATCCTTCTATGAACTGGAGCAAGCATCTCGGAGTTGGAATATACACTTTGATGAGGTGATCAAAGTTTTTGAATCTATACAAAGTTTATGAGAAACTTGTATTTGCAATAAAGTGAGTGGGAGCACTATAGAGTTTCTGATAAGTATATATGGATGACATATTGCTATTCGGAAATAATGTGGAATTTCTGGCAAGCATAAATGGTTGTTTGAAAAGAGTTTTTCAAAGGCAGACCTGGATAAAGCTACCTAATTGTTGAGCATCAAGATTTATAAAGATAGATCAAGATGCTTGATGAGACTTTCAATGAGTACATACCTTGACAAGATTTTGAAAGAGTTTAAAATGGATCAGTCGGAGAAAGAGTTCTCGCCTGATTTGTAAGGTGTGAAGTTGAGTGAGACTCAAAGCTCGACAACGGCAGAAGAAAGAGAAAGGACGAACGTCGTCCCCTATGCCTTAGCCATAGGCTCTATATTATGCCATGTTGTGTACCGCACCTAGTGTGTGCCTTGCCATGAGTCTGTCAAGGGGTACAAAAGTGATCCAGGAGTGGATCACTAGACAGCGGTCAAGATTATCCTTAGTAACTAAAAGACTAAGGAGATGTTTCTCGATTATGGAGGTGATAAAGAGTTCGTCGTAAAGATTTACGTCGATGCAAGCTTTAACACCAATACGGATGACTCGTAGTAGCAATCTGTATACGTATAGTGAAGCAGCCATTTGGAATAGTACCAAGTGGAGTGTGGTACCAGTATTTATACTTTGACATAGAGATTTGCAAAGTACACACGAATCTGAATGTCATAGACTCGTTGACTATAAGACCTCTCTCACATGCAAAGCATGATTGAGCCCCAGAACTCATTGGGTGTTAGATTCATAACAATGTGAATCACATGGTGATGTGAACTAGATTATTGACTCTAGTGCAAGTGGGAGACTATTGGAAATATGCCTAGAGGCAATAATAAATTAGTTATTATCATATTTCCTTGTTCATGATAATCGTTTATTATCCATGCTATAATTGTATTGATCGGAGACTTAGATGCATATGTCGATACATAGACAAAACCATGTCCCTAGTATGCCTCTAATAGACTAGCTCGTTGATCAAAGATGGCTATGGTTTCCTAGTCATGGACATGAGATGTCACTTGGTAACGGGATCACATCATTAGGAGAATGATGTGATGGACAAGACCCAAAATACAAACATAGCATATGATCGTGTTAGTTTATTGCTACTGTTTTCTGTATGTCTAGTATATGTTCCTATGACCATGAGATCATGCAACTCACTAACACCGGAGGAGTACCTTGTGTGTATCAAACGTCGCAACGTAACTGGGTGACTATAAAGGTGCTCTACAGGTATCTTCGGGGGTGTCTGTTGGGTTGACATGGATCAAGACTGGGATTTGTTACTCCGTGTGACGGAGAGGCATCTCAGGGCCCACTCGGTAATACAACATCACAATAAGCCTTGCAAGCAATGTGACTAAGTGTTAGTCATGGGATCTTGCATTACAGAACGAGTAAAGAGACTTGCCGGTAATGAGGTTGAACTAGGTATGGAGATACCGATGATCGAATCTCGGGCAAGTAACATACCGAAGAACAAAGGGAGCATCATACGGGATAAACTGAATCCTTGACATAGAGGTTCGACCGATAAAGATCTTCGTAGAATATGTAGGAATCAATATGGGCATCCAGGTCCCGCTATTGGTTATTGACCATAGAGGTGTCTCGGTCATGCCTACATAGTTCTCGAACCCGCAGGGTCTGCACACTTAAGGTTCGTTGACGTTTCAGTAGTATAGAGTTATGTATGGTGGTTACCGAAGGTTGTTCGGAGTCCTGGATGATATCCCAGACATCACGAGGAGCTCCGGAATGGTCCGGAGGTAAAGGTTGATATATTGGAAGTCCTATTTTGGTCGCCGGAAAAGTTTCGGGCTCATTGGTAATGTACCGAGAGTGCCGGTAGTGTATCGGGAGACCATCGGGAGGGGTATTTCGACCCAAGAGGCTACATGGGCTGTGGGAGAGTGAATACCAGCCTTAGTGGGCTGGTGGAAGTCCCACACAAGGCCCATGCGGCTGGGAAGAAAAGCCCAAAGAGAAAAAGGTGGAAAAAGGCAAAAAAGGCAAAAATAAGGAGGAGTCCTAGTCCTACTAGGATTGGAGGAGGAATCTTCCTCTCCTCCTTGGTTCGGCCGACCCAAGGGCTGGCTCCTTGGGAGCCAAGCCTCCTCCTCCTCTCCTCCTATATATACTAGAGGATTTTAGGGTTTTGGCACAAGTTTTTCAGCCACGTGCTACCCGTTCCTCTATTGCATAGTTTCTCCTCTAGATCGGTATTCTGCAGTGCTTAGGTGAAGCCCTGCGGAATAGCTCCACCACCATCGCCGCAGCGCCATCGCACTACCGGAGAACTCTTCTACCTCTCCGCTCCCTCTTGCTGGATCAAGAAGGCGGAGATCGTCATCGAGTTGTACGTGTGCTGAACGCGGAGGTGCCGTCCGTTTTGCGCTAGATCGGAAGGACCGTGATCAAGATCACGAGATGGGTCGTGATGAGATCACGGGACGGATCGTGATGTGTTCACGGAACGGATCATGATTGGATCGCGGGACGGATCCTGATGAGATCGTGGGATGCTCGGTGACTTGGATCGCAAAGACGTTCGACTACACCAACCGCGTTTCTTAACGCTTCCCGCTTAGCGATCTACAAGGGTATGTAGATCTACTCTCCCTCTCGTAGATCCTCATCACCATGGATAGATCTTGCGTGTGCGTAGGAAAATTTTTGTTTCCCATGCGACGTTCCCCAACAGGCCCATCTTTGGACTGGTGTACGAGCCGCCTAGTGTGACCCAGAGCCTCAGGGGCGGGTCTCACCCTGGGGTTATGTCCCCAACATTAGGCCCCAGGTTGATTTGAGCTTGCTCACTTCAGCCTCCTTCTCAACCATCGGCGAGTCTCACTTATGTTATCCGAAAATAATGACCTGTCATGACGTCATGTCGAATTCTGTCAGAAAGATCCTCTAACGTTCGCAACGAATCTTTCCCTTTGTCAAATGATATCCGTCGCCTGGACTTTCGCGCCAGTTTCCATCCTTGCCTATTAAATAGGACCATGAGGGGCGGCATTTGCTTTCCTCCCCGTTCGCTCTTCATCTTCTTCCTTCCGACTCCGCCGCTCCAGCACACCTCATTCCGGTGCCATCTCCACACCGTTGTCGTCGAGGTCATTGCATCAACTTGTTCGTTTCAGAGTTCTACCCATGTCCGCCGTGCCATCTCTGCTGAGTCTTTCCTCCCCTAGATCCGTAGCCATTTCGGTAGGGTTTCACGGAGTTCTTCTGCCGCTTAGAACACGAGCTTCTCTCCAATGCCAGCCATGCCTTCCCCATAAAACTCGATGATATGCTTTCCCCATTGCGACATTCGGTAGGAAACCGATAGCAGCACCGCGCAGATCTGCAACTGCTCCGCCTGCCATTTTCAAACTTTCGCCGTGTCGACTGTTTTGTCGGTAGGTTTGGAAATAAGACCATTTTTCTTTGTTTTGTAGATCCGCAATCTCAAAGATATGTTGCGAAACCTGTTTTCCACACTTAGCCAAATTTTGCCTTGTCTCCTCATAAACTTGACCCGCCATGTAATTCCAGCTCTCACCAACCGGATCCTGGTGGCTTAATATTAAAATCTTAGGCTTTTAACCGCCCGTAGACGTCTGCCGCTCCCTGACTCACCGTACATTGTTACCTTGCACTATTTTGAACCGCTGCCATGTCTCGTGCATCCAACTCATGCAATTGGGTCAGCTCTTGCATCACTGAAGAGTTTCTGATGGACTTTGTACATGTGGGCACCATTCCTGCCAAAGATGTCATCCATTGGCAGGTTTCGGGTAACGAACTAAATCCCGTTCCTTAGGAGGGCGAAGTAGTTGTATTTTCAGATCATGTCAAACGTGGATTTGTACCCCCCGGCTCAAAATTCTTTTGGGATGTTCTTCACTTTTACAAGCTGCGCCCTTAAGACCTTGCCCCCATTTCTGTTTCCAACATATGCAACTTCCAAGTGCTCAGCGAGGTCTACTTGCAAACTGAGTCGTCCGGTTGTTTCTTTTGTGAGTTTTTTGACGCAAACCGCCAAACTGAGGTGAAAGTCGGCCCAAGCTTCGAACTCGGCGAAATTTCAATTCAGAGGCGCCGGGACATAACTTTTCCGGCTGTTCAGATGCCAAGCCATCCAAAAGACTGGAATAAGACTTGGTTCTATTGCAAAGATACGTCCCCAGAAGCAGAGCATCCCGTGTCGGGTTATCGCCCATCCCGGCTCAAGACGACCTCTGAGCTTCCTGGCCGGCTGTCAACTGCTGAACGGGCGAAGCACGAGCCGGCTCACACCAAGATTAAAGCCCTTATGGCCAATGGACTGACAGGACTGGATCTGATCCGCTGCTAGATTTCTTGGAGGATCATGCCCTTGAGCTGGCGCAGTCGCTTTATAAGATGATTCCCTGTGCTTCAGCCGGACAATGTTATCAGAGGATGATATTACAACTGTCATTCGGAGTCTTGTCCACGAAACTTCAGGAGCTTGCAGTGCCATTGGGCTGGCAGCTTTCTATGCCACTAACCCGGCCCTAGACGTAAGGCGACTCTTTATACTCTCTTCTCTTTATTAGCTATGTCTTGGCAATCTCCACACTACTTGCTGGCTTATCTTTTCAGGCTCACTCAGACTTCTGGAAGAATAAATATGTTCCTCCTCTGAAGAAATCCAGGAAGAAGATAGCGGCCAAGAAGACAAAGAAGAAGACCACTCCTCGGGAAGAATGGTTTGAACAGCCGGAATCAGACGGCTCAGAGGTATAACTTGACTATTTTTTGCCACCTCTTTATTCACCTTATTGGCAACAACCATTCACAGGACGAGACACAGACCAGCCACGCCAACGCCTCTGAGGTAACTTATGTTTCGTCCGACTTAGAATACTTTGTACCCCAAAAGATACGGCGGGTCGTTCGAAAAGTTCCCCTTTCTCATCCTCTTGCTTACTTAGACCACCATTTTCTTTTGAAAAAGCAACAGCAAGCCGCCCAACGCCAGACCCGGAGCGCCAGCTCTACCATTCTCATGTCCGGTTGCCTAATTCTCCGACTCAGAGGAAACGTCCAGCTGAGATAGACATTCCTTCTCTGCTTGATTTTACTAATCCTTCCTTTGTAACTCCAAAATGGCTTTACATTATCTGAACTGTTTTTTCAGGGATCATCTCCTTCGTCTGACGACTCTACGGCCACTGCTCTGCCGCCTCCAAAGATTAACCCGTTGTATGTGCTTTTCACGCCTTATTCCCGAGTCTTTGGTGGTTGTAAACCTTGGGCTTTAATCTTTATGCATTTCAGGGCTGAAGCCAAGCGAAGGAAGACCAACAAGTCCTCCCCTGGCCCTAATGTCCAAGAGACGGAGCCTGCCAAGCCGGATGCTCCCATGCCGGATGTCGATCCTTCGGCGGCTTCCAAGGAGGCACCTCAAGAAACTTGTCCTTCTACTGAGCCGGTGGCTAATGATGTAATTCCTGAGAGTCCTCCAAGGGACCATTCCAAGCCGCCCAGCCCCGCAAAAGTTGCCGAGGAAACAGCCGCTCTGGATGGTTTTACTACTGGCGCCGGCTTCCACTCTCCTCAGCCTCATGTGCTGACAAGGCATAGTGAGACGGCTGAAGCCTCCAAGAAGCTAGATTTTGTGCTCCCCGACCTAAGAAGATGACCACTGACGAACTTCATGCCGGTTATTTGAACCGCCTATCTACAAGCCGGGAATTGGAGCTCAGGCTTGTCAATTTAATGAAGAAGAAATATGAGGTATTCTTCACTCTCCTTATACCCTTACGTAGCCCCCAAGAGCCGGGTTAATATTGGCTGATGATAATCCGGGTCTTCAAAACTTGCTAAAAGTAGAAATGCTTAGCCTATAGGCATCAACTTATTTAGAAGTAATCACAAATCATCATTCGTAGCCCCCAAGGGCCGGCTCGAATTTGATAACATTGAGTCGGAGCTTCATTGAAGATAGCTATTAGAGCCAAGTATAGCCCCCAAGGGCCGGCTCAAATTTTGTTAAGTTTGAGTCGGATCTTTTCCTTGGAAACCAGTTGAAAAGCCAAAGTGTATTCCCCAAGTTTCGGGTTAACTTGATAAAGATGATCCAGAACTGCCTTTTAACCTAGGAGATCAAATAGACATTAGCCCCCAAGTGTCATACGTATTGCTTGCAATTTGTTTGAGACTTGCTTAGTCTTTTAAACTTCTCCTTCTGACGGCTCATTCCATACTTTGATACATCACAGGAAGCTTTAAATGAAGTCGGGTCAGAAAGTGGCCAACTTAAAAAACAATCTAGCCACGCAGCAGGCCGCCCGGAGTGAAGCTGATGAAAAATGTCGGCTCCTCTCTGAAGAACTGACCAAGATTAAGGCCGACTTTGCAACCTTCAAGGAATCTGCTAAGACTGAACAAGCCGCGCAAACTAAACGGGCGGATGATGCTGACCAGCGGCTTATGATCGTGTCTGATGAGCTATAGTCCTTGAAGCGCCACATCAACAAGATGACAGCCGCCATCTAAGGTAAGTATTTGATAACTTAACTCAATTTGTGTATTGTACTTGTGCTGGCGACTCATGACGAGGCATCCATCTTATGCAGGTCCTAGGAGCCGCCAACTTGCCTTCGACAGCTTGCTACACCTGAAGGCCATGTATACTCTGATAGAACAACTTTATTGTGGCGTTGTGTGTACAATCAAGGTTGTACTTTACAAGGATACTACCCCTTCAACTATAAAAAGGGGTCTTAGAGCTTCTGTCCACGCTGCCAAAGCAAATTGTAGAGCTGAAGAGATCAGCTGCCCGTCAGGGGGCGATCGCAGCCATAAGCCGGGCCTTGGCTTTTGCTCCAGAATTGACTCCGGCTGATATGATGGACGGGTTCCCCTCCAAAAAAGATGATGGCTCCAAGTTTACAGAGGCTGATTATGCACGGTGTGTGAAGTCTTACAAAGTCCTTGCCTCCATGTTAGCAGAAGAAGTCAACTTGGAGACATACCAAGTGGCTTACAGTGCTGACCAGAAAAGAATCGCTGGCCCTCTCTTTGAGTCCAACGATCTGACGCCTGCCCATAGTAAGAATCTTTTTGCGTCTGAACTTGACCCGCCCCCTTCTTTGAAGAAGGAACCTTTGCGGCTATAACCAACTACAACTATGACTTGGAAAATCTTCAGATCAAGGCAGTCGAAGACCCAGAGCAGGGTGACCCGCCGGCCAGCTAGTGGAGCTGTGACCGCTTGTTGATGAGTCGGCTATTGTGACCCGCCATGAGCGGTGTAAAACACTAAGATATTTTTTGGGCTCTACAGAGAGCGTATGTAACAGGCTTGTACTAACTTTGCCTTTGCTTGAACTGTGCCATCGTGCACATATTAAACAGCCCGGCTTAATATATATATCATCTTTCTTGCACTTCTCATTGGATGCTTTTATCGGCTCTTGGTAGCTTTACTGACCTACAAGAATAGATGTATCTTGACCTTGTTAGGAGGGCGGCTTAAAAGCATAACCCAAAGATGTTGTATCTTCCTAACGCGTTTGACGGAATCAACTGTATGGCTTAAGAGCCGGCTGATAGGGTCTGATAAGCTACACCCGGAGGGTGGGAAGCCCCCTGGACAACTATGTTGACTCGTCAACATTTTTGGCTTAAGAGCTGGCTGTTACAGTTTGATAAGCTACACCCGGAGGCTGGGAAGCCCCCTTAGACAACCAAGTTGACTTGTCAACTTTTTTGGCTTAAGAGTCGGCTGATATGGTCTGATAAGCTACACCTGGAGGGTGGGAAGCCCCTGTATGGCTATGTTGACTTGTCAACATTTTTGGCTTAAGAGCCGGCTGTTAGGGTTTGATAAGCTACACCCGGAGGGTGGGAATCCCCCTTAGACAACCAAGTTGACTTGTCAACTTTTTTGGCTTAAGAGCCGGTCGATAGGGTCTGATAAGCTACACTCGAAGGGTCGGAAGCCCCCTATATGGCTATGTGGACTTGTCAACATTTTTGGCTTAAGAGTCGGCTGTTAGGGTTTGATAAGCTACACCCGAAGGGTGGGAAGCCCCCTTAGATAACCAAGTTGACTTGTCAACTTTTTTGGCTTAAGAGCCGGTGGATAGGGTCTGATAAGCTACACCCGGAGGGTGAGAAGCCCCCTGTACAGCTATGTTGACTTGTCAACATTTTTGGCTTAAGAGCCGGCTGTTAGGGTTTGATAAGCTACACCCGGAGGGTGGGAAGCCCCCTTAGACAATCAAGTTGACTTGTCAACTTTTTTGGCTTAAGAGTCGGCCAATAGGGTCTGATAAGCTACACCCGGAGGGTGGGAAGCCCCCTGTATGGCTATGTTGACTTGTCAACATTTTTGTGTTAAGAGCTGGTTGTTAGGGTTTGATAAGGTACACTCGGAGGGTGGGAAGCCCCCTTAGACAACCAAGTTGACTTGCCAACTTTTTTGGCTAAAGAGCCGACCGATAGGGTCTGATAAGCTACACCCGGAGGGTGGGAAGCCCCCTGTACGGCTATGTTGACTTGTCAACATTTTTGGCTTAAGAGTCGGCTGTTAGGGTTTGATAAGGTACACCCGGAGGGTGGGAAGCCCCCTTAGACAACCAAGTTGACTTTCAACTTTTTTGGCTTAAGAGCCGGTCGATAGGGTCTAATAAGCTACACCCGAAGGGTGGGAAGCCCCCTGTATGGCTATGTTGACTTGTCAACATTTTTGGCTTAAGAGCCGGCTGTTAGGGTGTGATAAGCTACACACGAAGGGTGGGAAATCCCCTTAGACAACCAAGTTGACTTGTCAACTTTTTTGGCTTAAGAGCCGGCCGATAGGGTCTGATAAGCTACACCCAGAGGGTGGGAAGCCCCCTATACGGCTATGTTTACTTGTCAACATTTTTGGCTTAAGAGCCAGCTGGTAGGGTTTGATAAGCTACACTCGGAGGGTGGGAAGCCCCCTTAGACAACCAAGTTGACTTGTCAACTTTTTTGGCTTAAGAGCCGGCCGATAGGGTCTGATAAGCTACACTCGGAGGGTGGGAAGCCCCCTATACGGTTGTGTTGACTTGTCAACATTTTTCGCTTAAGAGCCGGCTGTTAGGGTCTAATAAGCTACACCCGAAGGGTGGGAAGCCCCCTGTATGGCTATGTTGACTTGTCAACATTTTTGGCTTAAGAGCCGGCTGTTAGGGTGTGATAAGCTACACACGAAGGGTGGGAAACCCCCTTAGACAACCAAGTTGACTTGTCAACTTTTTTGGCTTAAGAGCCGGCCGATAGGGTCTGATAAGCTACACCCAGAGGGTGGGAAGCCCCCTATATGGCTATGTTTACTTGTCAACATTTTTGGCTTAAGAGCCGGCTGGTAGGGTTTGATAAGCTACACTCGGAGGGTGGGAAGCCCCCTTAGACAACCAAGTTGACTTGTCAACTTTTTTGGCTTAAGAGCCGGCCGATAGGGTCTGATAAGCTACACTCGGAGGGTGGGAAGCCCCCTATACGGTTGTGTTGACTTGTCAACATTTTTCGCTTAAGAGCCGGCTGTTAGGGTTTGATAAGCTACACCCGGAGGGTGGGAAGCCCCCTTAGGCAACCAAGTTTTTTATCTTTCTTGCATGGATGGAGATATACAAAACGGCAGAGGCCCCGGCTTGTAGGATTATACTTTATTCATATAAATATGATATGTACAATGATAGTGTACAATGTCGAGTCTCAACAACTTCAGTGTAATAAGGCCGCAGATGCGCTATGTTCCACGGCCGGCGGGTCTCCTGCCTCGAGGTATCTAAGTCGTCTCGGATATCAATGAGGTAATATGACCCGTTGTTGAGATTTCTACTAACCACGAAAGGTCCTTCCCATGGAGGAGATAGCTTATGCATATTTGTCTGATCATGAATCAGCCGCAGCACCAAGTCTCCTTCTTGAAATGTCCGGGTCTTAACTCTGCGGCTATGATAGCGGCGCAGGTCTTGCTGATAGATCGTCGAACAAGTAGCCGCAGTTCTCGTTCCTCCTCCAAGGCATCCAACGGGTCTTGACACGCCGTCTCATTGTTCGTCTCAACATAAGCCGTCACTCGTGGCGAGTCATGTCGGATGTCACTTGGTAACACGGCCTCTGCACCGTAAACCATGAAGAAAGGTGTATAACATGTGGATCTGTTGGGGGTAGTTCTGATGCTCCATAAGACGGACGGTAATTCCTCCACCCAAAAACCCGGCGTTCATTGTAAAGGAACCATAAGCCTGGGCTTGATACCCCTCAGGATTTCTTGGTTAGCACGCTCCGCCTGACCGTTGGACTGCGGATGAGCAACCGCCGAAACATCCAGCCGGATGTGTTCAAGGTCGCAGAACATCTTCATAGCCCCCTTGGACAGATTCGTGCCATTGTCCGTGCTGATGCTGTGAGGGTAACCAAAATGGTAGATCAGCTTTTTGATAAACTGAACCGCCATAGCCGCGTCACACTTGCTGACCGGCTCAGCCTCTATCCACTTGGTAAACTTATCAACCGCCACCAAGAGGTGCGTCTTCTTGTCCTTGGATCTCTTGAAAGGCCCGACCATATCAAGCCCCCAGACTGCAAACGGCCAAGTAATTGGTATCATGCGCAATTATTGAGCCAGAACATGAGCACGCCAGCCAAATTTTTGACATCCATCGCACTTACGCACCAGATCCTCTGCATCCTTGTGAGCCGTCAACCAGAAGAAACCGTGCTGGAAAGCCTTGGCCACTACAGATTTTGAGCCGGCATGATGTCCGCAATCTCCAGCGTGAATTTCATTCAAGATTTCCTTACCCTCCTCTGGTGAGATACATCGTTGAAACACCCCGGTGACGCTGCACTTGTGCAACTCACCATTAACTCTTGTCATGGACTTAGACTGCCGGGTGATCTGTCTGGCCAGATTTTCATCATCACGTACCTCACCCCGAGTCAAATACGCCAAGTAAGGCACAGTCCAATACGGAATAGCATGTAGAGCCGCCACTAATTGTCCCTCTGGGTCAGGAACAGCCAAATCGTCCTCTAAGGGCAATTTGACAGTCGGGCGATGTAAGACGTCCAGAAAGATATTGGGTGGCACCGGCTTTCGCTGAGAGCCTAACCTTGACAGGGCATCAGCCGCCTCATTCCTGCGACAATCAATGTGATCCACCTGATAACCCTTGAAGTGACCAGCAATTTCATCCGCGGATCCGCCATCCGCGGATGACGATAAGTCGCCATCCGTGGATCCCTGGAGTCCCAAGTACCTAATACCTGCTGAGCCACAAGATCTGAGTCGCCAAAGCACCTTACCCGGCTTAAGTTCGTCTCCTTAGCTACCCTGAGGCCATGAAGCAGGGCTTCATATTCAGACGCATTATTTGTGCAAGGGAACATCAGTCGGAGCACATAACAGAACTTATCACCTTTGGGAGATGTTAAAACAACTCCTGCCCTTGATCCTTCCAGCTGCTTGGATCCATGAAAGTGTATAGTCCAGTATGTGTTATCTGGATTTTCCTCGGGCGCTTGACACTCTGTGCAGTCGTTTATGAAATCCACAAGGGCTTAAGACTTGACAGTCGTATGAGGTACGTATTTCAGATTGAGAGGCCCCAGCTCCAGCGCCCACTTAGCAATCCTACCGGTGGCTTCTCTGTTTTGAATTATGTCTCCCAACAGAGCAAAACTGACCACGGTGATCTAGTGCCCTAGGAAGTAATGCTTTAATTTGCGGTTAGCCATGAACACCCCATACACTAACTTTTGCCAATGTGGATATCTCTCCTTGGACTCTGTCAGGACCTCATTGATATAATAAACCGGCCTCTGAACCGGATATTCCTTCCCTGCTTCCTTGCGCTCGACCACAATTGCAGCGCTGACAGCTCTATTGTTAGCCGCCACGTATAGGAGCAAAGGCTCTTTTTCAGCCAGAGCGGCTAAAACTGGTGGCTCAGTGAGCTGCTTCTTGAGCACCTCAAACGCTTCACCCGCTGTCGTACTCCAGACAAAATTGTCTGTCTTTTTCATCATTCGATATAGAGGGATGGATTTCTCACCAAGGCGGCTTATAAACCAGCTCAACGCGGCGATCTGCCCTGCTAGGCGTTGGACATCATTGATACAAGCCAGCTCGGCTAGGGAGGTGATAGCTTTGATCTTGTCCAGGTTGGCTTCAATACCATGCTCAGAAACCAGAAATCCCAAGAGCTTGCCAGCCTGAACACCAAAGACACACTTTGCCGGCTTAAGCATCATCTTATAGATCCGCAGATTGTCAAAGGTTTATCAAGCAGGGTCTCCTTCTTCCTTGACTTGATCACAATATCATCCACATAATTATGAACATTGCGTCCAATCTGACTGTGAAGACAATTCTGTATGCAACGCTGATAAGTCGCCTGGGCACTTTTGAGCCCAAAAGGCATAGACACATAGTAGAAGGCTCCAAAAGGCGTAATGAAAGCCGTCTTCTCTTGGTCCTTAACCGCCATCTTGATCTGATGATATCCCGAATAAGCATCCAGGAAGCACAAACTTTCGCAAGCCGTCGTAGCATCAATGATTTGATCAATACGAGGGAGAGAAAAAGGATCAGCCGGACAGGCCTTGTTAAGATCCATATAGTCCACACACATACACCATATGTCGTTCTTCTTGAGCACAAGCACTGGGTTAGCAAGCCACTCCGGGTGAAAGACCTCAACGATGAAACCCGCCGCTAAGAGCCGGGCGACCTCTTCACCAATGGCCTTGCGTCTCTCCTCATTGAACCATTGTAGAAACTGCTTGACAAGTTTAAACTTAGGATCCACATTAAGGTTATGCTCAGCGAACTCTCTCGGTACACCCGGCATGTCAGAAGGTTTCCATGCAAAGATGTCCCGATTCTCACGGATGAATTTGATGAGCACGCTTTCCTATTTGGGATCCATGTTGGCCCCAATAATGAACTGTTTGGATGAGTCACCCGGAGTGAAATCCACCGCCTTGGTATCCTCTGCCGAAAATTTGAGGGGCGGCTCAACCTCTGTGGTAGGCTTCTTCAGCGGGGTCATATCCTCCGGGTCAACATTCTCCTTATAGAACTTGAGTTCTGCCTCAGCACAGCTGGATTCTGCGTAAGCCGCATCCCCTTCTTCACACTCAATAGACGTATTCTGATCACCATGAACAGTAATCGTCCCTTTTAACCCGGGCATCTTGATATGTAAGTAGACATAACAGGGCCTAGCCATGAACTTAGCATAAGCTGGCCGCCCGAACAACACGTGATAAGGGCTCTTGATCTTGACCACTTCAAACCACAAGGACTCCACCCTGTAGTTGTACTCGTCACCAAAGGCTACTTCCAAAGAAATCCTGCCCACCGGGTAAGCTGACTTACCCGATACTACACCATGAAAAACTATTGATGAGGGCTTAAGGTCTTTATCAAGCAGCTTCATCCGCCGGAAGGTATCATAATACAGGATGTTGATGCTATTGCCACCATCCATGCGTACCTTATTCACCATATATCCTCCCACTTGGTGGGCAACTACTAGGTCCACCCGCCTCGGGTCATCGACACGCGGCGGGTGATCCTCCCGGCTCCATGTTATGTCATACTCAGACCACTTTAAGTATTGCGGCAAAGCCGGCGCAACTGCGTTAACCGCCCGCTTGCGCAATTTTTGATCCCGCTTGTTAAGGCTAGTCGTAAAAACATGATACTGACCCGAACTGAGCTGCTTGGGATTACTCTGATACCCAGATTGATTATGTTGTTGCTAATTGTCATTACCAGAGTGTTGTGGATGTCCTCCTTGATTGCCCTGACCATGATGACCGGATCCTGAGCCACCTGGTCCTGAGCCGCTGAGCGGGCCACCACCATAGTTGTTGTGTTGCTGCATGATGTAGTTCTTGAACTTCTGCATGATGTGGCAATCCCCCCATGTGTGCCTCGCAGCTCTATCGGGCTGGCTGTGCTCCGGACAGGTTTTTTTGAGCATTTCCTCCAAATTGAAAGGAGTCCTATTTTTGTTAAAAGGTGGTCTGAACTTCCCATTGCCCTTAGGATGATTCTGGCCGGTGCTCGCATTGGCCACCAGCTCTGACCCGCCATCCGGGTTCTTCCGCTTGCTCTGGTTACCATTACTTGCCGCACCCTTGCCCTGGTTATTCTTTTTACCTTGGCCGGCCTTCTCCTCATCACAGCCTGGGTCCTTCGTGTTATCAGAGTTAGCATACTTTGTGAAAGCCACGATGAGTTCTCACATGTCCTGGCACGTACGCTTAAGCCGGCCGAGCTTCTGCTTCAGAGGGACGAAGTGTCAGTTCTTTTCTAGGATCAGCATCGTTTGAGCCGCCATAATCTGTTCAGATGAGTGGATGATGGTCGACACTCGTCGGACCCAGTGATGAGCCGACTCATTCTCCTGCTGGATACAATGATCGAGATCCATGATGGTCATAGGCTGCTTGCAAGTCCCTTGAAAGTTTTTGATGAACCTTGCGCTCAACTCAGAATTGATGGTATTGGGTGGCAAACCCTTTAACCATGTGCGAGCCGGACCTTCAAGCATCATGATGAAATACTTGGCACACACCGCCTCACTGACATCCAACATCTCCATAGCCAGCTCATAACTTTCGATCCAGGCCTCCAGAGGTAAGTCGGCAGTGTAATTCGGGACCTTGCGAGGTCCTTTGAAATCCTTCAGCAACCGCTCACTCCGCAAAGCCAGTGCTAAGCATGGCACTCCCACGGCCCTAGTGGTCACTCCCGCTCCTACTGAGACGGAGGGCACGGGTTCTTGGTGAGCCGTCGTGGCCAAGGCCGCCGACTCTTGCTGGTTTCTCACCCGGTTTATGAACGCCTGTGCATCCAGAGCTACCTGATCATCCCTTGGAGGCCCCCTGTGTCAATCGCTACTAGAAACCGCCGGCGACTCATACGCCGGCTAAAGCTGCGGCTAGGGAGGGGAGTTTAATGAACGCGGCTCCGGTTGTAAGCATATTTCTCCTGCTGGGCCATCACCATTTGAAGGTACCCAATGGCATTCCGTACCTCTTCTACAAAAGGCGCCTCATCTGGGATAGGGATTGTTTCAAGTCGGGTGGCCGCTGCCACCATGTTCTCTGTCGGGTTGGAATAATGACCCGTTGGTGTTGGAAAGACCACTGGTGAGGCCTACTTTCGTCGGGGCGGGTTACGCTATGGTCGAGCCACCGCCGACTTCTAGGTGCATCCGCTGCCTGTCCTGTTCCTAGCATATTGAAGAGATTCCTAGCCTCATAATGTTCTGGTAAGCGGGATTGATGCCTCATCCGATGCACCGCAGCCATCGATTGTTGTTCTAGCCCAAGGCGGAAGGCATCCGTCTTAATGCGTTTTGCTCTGCCTCCATCTAAACTTTTATCTCAGCTATCCTCTGTTGCTCCTCGGCCATCCAGTCCTTGAGTCTCATCATCTCCAAGTTCCGAGCGGCTTGATTACCCGGCGTGACTTCAGTGACCATCAGGGTCGCGAGCTCGTTCATCAGATCCAGAAGAACTTGAGTCGGCGGCGGTGGGTCAGCCCCCGAGGTTACTGCTCTGATGGCTGTGCTACTCGTGCCTGGGGCCGACCACGCCATGAACACGGCCGCATGAACCGGCGGCCCAAAATTGTCTGGCTCAGAATGCTCTGACTCAGGGTAAAGCTCGTCATAGCCCCCGAGCCCACCGTTGTGAAGCTGGTAGGTCGACTCTATTTCTCCGCTCGAAGACCTGTCCTCCGAACAGACAAGAGTCTCCTGCGATGCAGAAGCTTCAAGATCCATACCTAGAGTGAAGCCCACAAAGACGTGCTTCCGGCCCGGGTTGATACGGGCGGGTCGCACATCACGGGCGGGTTGCGCGTGCCGAGCCGGCTCGACGATGCTGGTGCAGATGTCCGGCCCGGGTGTAGATCCGTCGATCCTGCCGATGAAGACATGGATCCCGCCGAAGGGAACCCGGAATCCATATTCGACAGAGCCAGCATCAAGACCCTAGCCGGCGTCGTCGATGTAGAGCCGGCCGCGGCGACTCTTGTTCATCCTTCCGACCACGTATCCCTCGATCCCTGGGAGAGAGCCCTTTGAGAACTCAACACCACCGAGCGCATGCCCCACGGTGGGCGCCAACTGTCATGGTTTTCTCACGGCAGATGTCCGGGTGAACGGACTTGGATTCGAGGCCATCACAAAGGTGATGGACTCAAAGGGGTTGATTGGGAAGAAGGACACGAGTTTACCCAGGTTCATCCCCTCAAGTAGAGGTAATAGCCTAAGTCCTGCTTGTGTTTGTATTGCTTGGTGTATCGATTACAAGGGAGCGAATTGCTTGACCTAGTTCTCGATATCTCTGATCTCTCTCTAAGTCGCCCCGGGTCTCGCCTTTATATAGGAGGTCAAGACCACGGGTCATACAAGTTGTAACCGACTTTCACTATGTGTCTGAATCTGTCTCTACATTGTCTTGCCTTCATGAGCAAGTTGTCCCCGGGCGGCTCTCCGCCCGGGTCTTCATACTCTCTCTGTCTGGGCCATGCTCTGGCCCATTTTGTCAAGCCGACCAACATCCTGGGCTTAAGTCTTCATGGTCCATCTTTGGACTAGTGTATGAGCCGCCTAGTGTGACCCGGAGCCTCAGGGGCGGGTCTCACCGTGGGGTTATAGCCCCAACAAGTGCCTTTCGTCCTAGTGCCGGGGCACGTATGGACCACCTCTCGGAGGAGTGGGCACTCGACGATGGTCATCACGATGAAGCTGACCTCTGACCTGATCCTCGCAAAAGCCCCCACCCCTACGACGTAGGGCGATCCAGGGTTGTGTGCCAACTGAACGGTTTCAGCCTTGGGTGAGTTGTTGTGTTTCCTATTGCAGGACTGTGAAACTACAGAATTTTGACATTGTGTTGCATCTAACAGTGCTCTGATCTGCATCAACCCTCTTCTAGCTTCGGACCGTGATGGCTGAATGGAGTCTGCTATCCTAGCAGTAGCTGCTACATTTAACACAGGAGTTCGATATACCTCAACATCGTTGTGGTAGCTAATCGGGAACAGTTGTCGCTGTCGTCGACTAGCAACAGGTGGACGCTGGCGAGTGCGCTCATCGAGTTCTCGCTGGAGCTCTTCCAGCCGATTGCGGGGGGGCTCCAAGGCCTGGGCCTCACACGATGGGGGTATGAAGAACCTCCCCCTCGCGACGCGGCTGTTCACTCGACGCACCACCAGCATCACGCTTGCCGTGGCCAAAGCCCGGCGGCAGGCTTTGATGAGAGCCCGCCATAAGGACCTCCACTGCTGAATCGCAGCTCTCACACTCGGAAGGGATATCGGATGGATCGGAATCCGACTCGAACACGCCATGAAGAGACTCGACAGGCTCGAGCGCTACAATCTGCAGAGAAGAAATTTGACGCGCCACTGCGTGCTTGACCCAGCGCTGGAGTCGTGAGCGGCTAGACCGCTTGCGATTGCGGACCGCGAGGGGAGCCGACGTATAGGGAGTCGACGGCTGACGCAGCAACACACCATAGGAACTCGCACGGAAGTGCGCGGCCCCGCAGACTGGGAGCGCCTCAACATCGAGAGGCGCTTCCTGAAGCCATGCCGAATCGTCGGCGATGAAGGTGAGCGCACCGAAACGGATCTTGTGGCCCAGAGCGAAAACACCGCCGGAAGACATGTCGAAGGATGGAAAATGCAACCTCGTCAGAAGTCGCTTAGACGCCTGCCCCATGGTGGCGCCAACTGTCGTGGGAACGAGCCTGACAGTAGAAGGTAGGGTACGAAAGGAGAGGGCAGAGTCCTAGCTACGGCGAGGGTGTACACACAGATGTATGAGTTCAGGCCCCTCTCGTGGAGGTAACAGCCCTACGTCTCAGTGCTCGGGAGCTTATGTCATGTGGAATGTTAAGATTACAGTGGTTGCGAACCCTTGTGCCACAGGGGAGGGGCGGCTTATATAGAGTTTGCTGCCCCTCATAAGTGCCCGGCATCTAATGGTCCGATCGTAGGTTTAAAGTCTAGCGTTACTGGTAACGTACATAATAAATGCTACTAATGACGAAGTACTAACGACTGCTCGTTGGCCTCCTGATGCTGGCTCCTGGTCTTCTGGTGTCGACTGAGAATGAGGTCTACCGAGTGACAGGCGACTGTCGAGTGAAGGAAGAAGACTCCGAGTGGGTTGAATGTCGAGTGACTTGAACGTCACATGGAATCTAGTCGGAAGCTTATGCTTGATCTTCAAGTCCTCCATTGTAGTGTCCTTAGGTAGGGTATGTAGGTCTTTCCTAGGACCCTACCCTAGGTACATATCCTTGTCAGTGAGCAAACTATTTATGGTAACAAGAATGATCTAGCATACGAAGGTAAAACAAGCATAACTTCAAAACTTTCACACATAGAGAGGAAACTTGATATTATTGCAATGTGTAGAAGCATAAGATCCTCTGTCATAATAATTTTCAGTAGCATGATGAACAAATTCAACAATATAACCAGCACATAAAGCATTCTTTTCATGATCTACAAGCATAGAAATTTTACTACTCTCCACACAAGAAAGTATCTTCTCATGACTAATAGTGGGAGTGTCATAAAGGAGTTGAATACTACAAATTGGTTCCACATTAAAAGAGTAATATTCATTAAAAGGATATTCATAATTATGACAAGTACCATAATAGTAATCATCACTCTTTTTCATCGCATAAGTATCATCACAATAATCATCATAAGTAGGAGGCGTGCAATCATTATAACAAATTTGATCATTCAAAGTAGGGGGGATAAAAAAGATCATCTTCATTAAGCATAGCATCACCAAGCTTGGGACAAACATTAATTGCAACAAATAAATTCTCAAACATGTCATTTTCATCAAACATAGCATCCCCAAGCTTGTGGCTTTGTATATCATAAACATAATCACTCTAGTCATTAATAGTATGAATAGCACCAATAGTATAGCAATTATTATCATCCTCCTCCAAGTTGCTGCCATAAATATTTTCAAGATTATAGGAAGTATCATTATCTTCCCAATCATAATTATCACAACAAGCAATAGGCATAACAAAATCATCCTCAAGTGCATCATATTCCACAACTATTTTTGATTCATTCTCATGAGGCCTATCAATAATGGGAGCAACATTATTTGGGAGAGATACCTCTTTACCTTTACTTTTCCTTCTTTTCTTTTTCTTCACCACATTATGTGCGGGTTTATTTAATTCCTCCAAGCTTCTTTTTGAAGAGGTTGGTTGAATAAAAAGCTTCTCCTTGTTACCTGATTCATCATAAGAAAAAATAGGAGGATATTGGAAAAACTCTTCCCCTTCATTAGTATTCTCTTCATCTTCTATTTGTTTTATTATCTTTAAGTAATTGGGAATATAAGGATTCTCAATGCAATTTACCACGCAATACATATAGATTTCATTTAGATCAAAATCAATCATTTTCATGAGAACCCAAGCTAGAACATCCTTAGTTTTATGTTTCATTTCTTCATACCCCAAAAATAGACTAAGTTCGTTAAGATGCCCCATAAAAACTCTACGCTTGGACACAATTCGATCATGAAATAATTCACATTGGAAATTAAAATGACCAGTTTCATTGCAAAGTTCACAAGGATGGAGATGATTATTAAGTCTTTCAGCACAAACATATAGCCTCTCTTGCAACCATTTAGTTTGTAAATACTTATGCTTCTTACAAAATCTATCTTCCCTTTCAGGCATGTCTTCACAAAATCTATGCACTCCACAAAAATTCACATGCTTATAAGAAATCTTTTTATCATGACTAGTGCAATCATCATTAGTACTATGGATATTCGAAGAATTCATACTAACAACATTGCAATCATGCTCATCACTCAAAGATTTAGTGCCAAACATTTTAATAAATTCTTCTTCTAACACTTGAGCACAATTTTCCTTTCCATCATTTTCACAAAAGACATTAAAAAGATGAAGCATATGAGGCAACCTCAATTCCATTTTTTTAGTTTTCTTTTATAGACTAAAGTAGTGATAAAACAAGAAACTAACGGATTCAATTGCTAGATCTAAAGATATACCTTCAAGCACTCACCTCCACGGCAACGGCGCCATTAAAGAGCTTCATGTCTACTACGCAACCTTCTTCTTGTAGACTCGTGTTGGGCCTCCAAGCGTAGAGTTTTGGAGGACAGTAGCACTTTCCCCTCAAGTGGATGACCTAAGGTTTATCAATCCGTAGGAGGCGTAGGATGAAGATGGTCTCTCTCAAACAACCCTGCAACCAAATAACAAAGAGTCTCTTGTGTCCCCAACTCACCCAATACAATGGTAAATTGTATAGGTGCACTAGTTTGGTGAAGAGATGGTGATACAAGTTCAATATGGATGGTAGATATAGATTTTTGTAATCTGAAAATATAAAAACAGCAAGGTAACTAATGATAAAAGTGAGCACAAACGGTATCGCAATGCTTAGAAACAAGGCCTAGGGTTCATACTTTCAGTAGTGCAATTGCTCTCAACAATACTGACATAGTTGAATCATATGTAAATACCTCACGTGCGACAAAGAGTTCACTACAAAGTCACAAATAGCAGAGAACTAAAGAAGAAATTATTGTTGGGTAGGGTATGAAACCACCTCAAAGTTATCTTTTCTGATCAATCTTATGAGCTATCCCTATAAGTGGCGCGAACATCCCTAGAGTTCGTACTAAAATAACACCTTAAGACACACATCAACCAAAACCCTAATGTCACCTAGATACTCCAATCTCACCACGAGTACCCATGGGCTTGATTATACGATATGCCTCACACAATTTAGGATTCATCATGTTCAATACAACACAAAGAACTTCAAAGAGTGCCCCAAAGTTTCTAGGGAGATTCAAGACGAAAACATGTGCCAACCCCTATGCATAGATTCCTAAGGTCACGGAACCCGCAAGTTGATCACCAAAACATACATCAACTGGATCAATAGAAAATCCCATTGTCACCACGGATATCCCATCGCAAGACATACATCAAGTGTTCTCAAATCCTTAAGGACTCAATCCGATAAGAAAACCTCAAAGGGAAAATTCAATTCATCACAAGAAGATAGAGAGGGGAAAACTCCATATGATTCATCGATATCAATAAAGCTTGTGGTACATCAAGACCGTGCCATCTCGAGAACACGAGAGAGAGAGAGAGAAAGAGAGAGAGAGAGAGAGAGAGAGAGAGAGAGAGAGATCCAACACATAGCTACTGGTACATACCCTCGTCCCTGAGGGTGAACTACTCCCTCCTTGTCATGAAGACCGCCGGGATGATGAAGATGGCCATCGGTGATGGTTTCCCCCTCCGGCAGGGTGCCAAAACGGGATCCCGATTGGTTTGTCATGGCTACAGAGGCTTGCGGCGGTGGAACTCCCGATCTAGGTTTCTTTTCAGAGGTTTTTGTATTTATAGGAATTTTTGGTGTCGGTCTCACATCAAGGGGGTGCTTGAGGAGTCCACAAGCCAGAGGGGCTTGGCCTAGGGGGCTCTCAGTAGGCTTCTGGCCTCCTTGTCCACTTCCTGGCCTAGCTCTTGTGCTTTGGGGGTCTCTTTTGGTCCATAAAAAATCACCGTAAATTTTTAGCCCATTCCGAGAACTTTTATTTTTGCACAAAAAACGACACTGAAAACAGCGTTAGTCCGGGTTAGTTCTAATAAAATCATACCAAAATCATATAGAATCATTGTAAACAGGGCATGAATACTTCATAAATTATTGATACGTTGGAGATGTATCAAAGTCTCATGATTGTCATGTGATGATGACGCAATTATTTCCGGTAGCCCTCAGAGGGATAATGGATGATCACGTTCGCAACACACTTCTTGACTTCTACAACATTTTTGACGTTCTCTCTCGAAAGTCGATAAGCGTACGACATCTCACTGGACTACAAGAGGAGATCATAACAATATTATGTGAGCTTGAGATATATTCGCCCCCCCCCCCCCCGTCATTCTTTCATGTGATGGTGCATCTCCTAGTTCATGTTGTTTCTAAGGTTAAAGGCCTTGGACCGACATTCTTGCATACCATGTTCCCATTTGAAAGGATGAATGTAACTATGAAGGGTTACGTACGTAACAGGGCCCGTCCAGATGGAAGCATTGTCAAGGCCTATGTGACAGAAGAGTGCATATCATTTTGCAATAATTATATAGATGATCATCAATCTCTTGGTTTGCCCACGAGGACGCATGCCGATAGGCTTGATGGAGCAGGTCACTCATAGTTGAAGTGTGATTTAAATGTGGATACACATAACTGCCGAGACGACTTTGACAGAGCGCACGCAATGGTGTTACAACAAGCAGATATAATCACTCCATGGTAGCAGACTCACAAGGACACCTTAAAGAGAGAGCATGCAATGGTTCGGAGACAGAGGACCGAAGCCCAGATCATTAGAGAGAACAACTCCAAATTTGCAGCCTGGTTAAAAGAGCGAATTCGGGAGAAACCACTGCCAACGGGTATTGTCAATGCAAATCTCATACATGCATTAGCAGTAGGCCCCACATGCACTGTCGCCACCTACCAATCATATGATATAAAAGGATACACATTCTATACTGAGGCAAAAGACAAAAACTCTGATTACTAGAACTCAGGCATCACGTTAATTGCCTCCACCGAGAATGAAACTAACAGATACTACGAAAGGATCGAAGAGATATGGGAACTTGAGTACGCCGAAGATCACACGGTGCCACTGTTCCGGGTTAGATGGGTGAAGAATGTCGAGAAGGAAGAATGTGGTGTCGTTACCATGTCCCTGCCCAAAGCACAAGCTGCCGGTGCAAAGGGTGTCAAAGGAATTGCCGCCAAATACGAGCCGTAGGTATTCACTAAGGACGTGTCACAATGCTTCTATATAACTGACTCAGCAAAGCCAAGTCTTGTTGTCGTTAGGAGATCCAAGAGATCCATCGTCAGTGTGGACGGAGTGGACAACGAGGATGACTACGATAAGTTTGGCATCGACCCAAAAGAAGAGGAGAACTATGATGACGATGAAAATTACACCACCAAAAGGAGAAGAACTACGTTGCTTGAGACTGGACGTCCCTTCTTACGGAGGAGTCTTAACGCGGGATGGAAGTATTCAAGCAAGATTAAAAAGACCAAAACCTTCGTTGAGAGGATTGTCAAACGACGTCGTACTTGATTATTTTGTGTGCTTCATTATTCGTATACTACTTCTCATTGCGTAATACATAATTCGCACGATATTGTACTTCATATGTGTGTACCTCCTAATTTGCATTATTATAACTTTGATCCACATTCATGTATGCATTTTCACATGCCATTTGTCAAGTATTATTAGAATAGCCCGAAGTTAACACAACACCAATTACTGCTGGCGTCGGCCACATCATTGGCGCCAGCACTAATGACTAGCCGACACTTTTATCTACACTCTGTTGTGAGAACAACTCAGATTCCCTTCTTCGACCGCCGCCGAACACTGCTCTCCACCGTTGCCCCACCCAACCGCGCCCGCACCCTGTGCTAGATGTGCCGCCGTGCTGCCCAGCCCTTCCCCAAGCCCACCCGCTCATCCAAGAGCCTCTTCCTCCGTCATCCTGTCCGGCCACTTTGTCCCTCTGTGGTGGTCCTGTCCGGCCAACCTCTCCTTCTGTCGCCCTGTCCGGCCGTCCCGTCCACCACAAAACACCACCCCATCGCACAGTCTTCACGGGCGCCCCCATCATGCCCTGCTGACAGCCGACCCCTGCACTCGATCCAGATGGTAAAAATCTATCTCTAACCATTTGATGAAATGTGAATTGATGAAATATGTTATATGTTGCATCATCGTGTGTTCTTGTGAATTTTCTCGTGCTAGCTATGTTTCTTTTTGCAAGGAAAGGTCGAGAGAGTGGCCAATATTTTGGTGAAATGTGGATTCATTTCCGTTTCATCAAAATTTCTTGCTCTCAATATGTCCATTTTTTCCATTGACTTCTATTTTGTGAATGCAGCACAAAATGGAAGAATGCTCGTATTGTTATTAGAATGGAGGCAACCAACCGAGTGATCGCAACTTGGAAGAGTTAAAAGAATGGAGGCAGCTTCCCGAGTGATCGCAACTTGGAAGAGTTAAAAGAATGGAGGCACCTAGCCGAGTGATCGCAACTTGGAAGAGTTAAAAGAATGGAGGCAATGACCCGAGTGATCACAACTTGGAAGATTGGAGATTGGTGAATCTCTATGCTCCACCATGCATGGAGATGCAAGGATTAATTTCCCTCTTCTTCAAGATTGATCCAAATAAACGTGATGAGTACCGTACTCGTAGCTGTGACAGATGGTTAATGTATGCATATATAAAAATGATGTGTACCATAATATAAATTATGTTGTACCTGCGTTTTCATTTCTTATCGGAATCAATGTGGGACACAAACATCATTATGTATATACTAATAAAAAATTACGCTGCCGCAATTTACTACTGTGCGAAACATCCGGCACGTACGTATTGACCTCTCTAGTGTATGACGTTTGAAAAGTTAACACGCCGTAGATATATATGACATTGTCGTCATGGCGACAAATCCAATGCCATAGGTATATGATACTATTGTCATAGGCTCCAACGTCACCACTATTATTTAACTGTGACGCCATATTGCTGGCGTTGGGTGCCTACGCCAGCAAGGCCATTTTTATCACATCATAGCTTGGCTTTTCTGCACTAGTGTTCGTCGAGTTCGGCAATAATGTTGTAATGGTTGGATTTTTTTAGAGAAGCCTATATATATCCCTCCAGCTACCTCTCATTCGTAGAGGAAGTACTCAGAACAAACCAATACTTGCCCCATCCATTTTCGGAGAGAGAACCACCTACTCATGTGTTGAGATCAAGATCTTCCACTCCAACCGTATGAATCTTGATTTCTAGTCTCCCCAAGTTACTTTCCACCCAATCAATCTCTTCCAGCAAGTCAAATCTATGAGAGAATGATTGTGTGTTGAGGAGACTATCTTTTCAAGCACAAGAGTAAGGAGTTCATCATTTTTACCGTATCTATTACCTTTTGGAGAGTGATGTCTCCTAGATTGGTTAGGTGTCGCTTGGGAGCCTCCGTCTTCATGGGTGGAGTTGAACCAAGAAATTTATACTAGCAAGGAGACCGCCTACTTCGTGAAAATCTACCCCGAGTGAGGCTAGTCGTTCGTGGATGGCTGTCATTTTATTAATTATTCACAAAATATCTTACAAAGAAATACAGCAATAAGTCTGAAGCCACCGTCTAGGCGACAATTGTCGCTACTCCTATCCATATGATGAAGGGATGCTGATAGTCTGGGCCTAATACCACAGACCTCGCAGACAAGCCTAACATCTAAGACCTGAGGCCCCAACCAAGCCACTTGCCAGGTATGGGGCACCCACCGGTCCGGCGCGCTCTCAGAGGCCGCCACCGCCAACTGCCACTACTCCATCTTCAGAGTTGTACTGACGCATCATCCTTGTCTGGTCTAGCTGTCATCAACTCCACCACGGCGCCCAATGACACAACCACCCTACGCGCGAACTGTTTAGCACGTCGCAATCTCCGCTGGTACACCTCAGCCCCATGCCGCCAAGTACCACCAGTCGACACAACTTGAAGTCTCCGGAAGATCTGTCGTGCGTAGCACCTGCCGACCAGGCATGACAAAGCGTAGCACCTGTCGGCCAGGCATGACTTGACATCTCCACTGAAGCTCCATGCAAGACGAAGCCGCTCCACCTCCTGCCTCTGACCACCAGCACTGCTCCACAAACGATGCTCCCAAGAGAGAAACGCCACCGCAGTGTCGTCATCGTCCGATCTGGAAGACCAGATCCTAGGGTTTCCCCCAGAGCAGTACGAGTGGGTCGACATAAGTCACACAATGATGCCTTCATGAAGGTAACGACATAGAACGCCGCCATCGCTCGCCGTTGGCTCGGTTTTCACCGGCAACTATATCTCCCCGACTCGCAGCCAGTACTGGATCACGGATCCGGAGATCCGAACACCCAGCCTCAGGCCGGCCACATCTAACGAAAGAGATGACCACCACCGTCGGTCGCATCGGTCAGAACAAATCTGACCGGATGTGCTGCCGACGAGGCCACCAGGCCCTCCACGCCATCGCTGTCGATCTGAAGGCAGTTTGCACGTCACCGCAGCCTAGCCGACCGTCGCCGCCGACCGTAGCCGCTGCCACCGACGCCCGAAAAGGCCGTCCGCTGCACCCGCAGCCCACGCCGCCATTCGTGGCTGGGCTGCCCGCCGCGCCTAGCCACCGCCGTCCGAGGACGGGCTGGCCACCCGCCACCTGCCAGATCGGCCGCGCTATCACACGCCTAGGGGTCCTGCCCCAATCCGGAGACGCGTGAGGGAGGAGATCCCCCGCCACCGCCGTCGGCCCCCGGGCTTAGCCCGGCGGCGTCCCCCGGCGGCGGCGGAGGGAGAGGGGAAGGGAGTGCTTGGCGGCGGCGGCTAGGGTTTGGGGGCCCCTGGCGTCGCCCGAGGGGAGACGACGCGAGGGGGGATCGATGGTACCCTCTATATAGAGTTGTAAAAATATATAAAGTGATAATTTTGAGAAAAAGCTGGCGAGGTGGACGATTCTGGAAGAATCGGTAATCGGTCAAAAGAACTGGCACTGTATCTGGCGCATTAAGTCGGTATTGATGGCCGGCCTCACAAGTTTCGACCCGTAAGAGAGAGTCCGACCACGAGCAAGGAGTAACCCTGGAACACTCGTCGACGACTGCTAAAGAGCTGATAGACGTCGGTAGATTTGTGAGCAGAGCTGGCCGACCGGAGGGGACGAAGGCCTGTTAAGTCGACTCACATTGTGGCCGGAAGGCAATGAGTAAGTCTTCCAAGTTCCAACCGCCATAGATCGGCAAGGCCTACTTACCAGTGATCTGGCGCAGAGTCGCACACGCTAGTGCTATATTGTCGCTCGTGCAGAGCTCGTCTAATGCGGCTGGACATGATACTGGATCCATGGTTTTACTTGTGTTTTAGTCACTACCACACACACGGTCGCTGGCATCAAACCACAGACACACATGAATGATTTGATTAAAGTGCATCGAACATCACGGGAGAATAACAAAAATACTACACATACGTAAAGTCTACGTAATGCTACGTAACTTAACAAACTATACTAATCTCCCGCAAAAAAAAACTCACCGGCCCCTGATTTTAACTGGGTGGGGCCCCTTCCCTAATTTTCTCCAACTAAAAAGAGCCACCTAAGTCACTACGTTAGTTTACGTATGATAGCTACGTAGGTGTAGCATTGCTTGGAGAATAATCCTCAAGTGAAGACGAAGAATCAAATGTCTATTAAACCCGGCTTCAAACTATAGACCTGTACCACTTCCAAATACGTACAGGTGTCCAACGCGAAGAATCGGCCTCAGCTCCAAGAGAATGTTATTACTAGTACGTTCTCAAAGCTGAACCCGACTCTGCTTCCAATACACATGCACTGACAGAAACTACAAACTACCTACGGATCTGTGTTCATAGCTTAAATGCAGTGTATACATGTTTGCAGATCGCATGCACCTCTACTCTCTACTCCCTATCCCTAAAAAAAATGAGCAGTCCAGCAGCTAAACAAAACCAACAAAAAAATCTTCCTAGATCAATGTTGCAGAACTGTGCATTAATCTTAGAGTTCCGTTCCTCGTGTTCAACTTTCTTCATGATCGCCATCTTGATGTGCAGGCTAATAGCTCAGATGCGACTTCTTTCCATCGAATTGGAAGGAGTGTGACGTTTTTCGACGAAATAGTCCAGGCGCGACGATTTGAAGGGAGAAAATAGCTCACGGCGAACATGGTCCTTAAGCAGAATTGATCGTTAGCTGTTAGGGTTATGTGACGCTTGGACCCACAACTTATCCACCTCAGCAGCACGGGACCCACCTCATGAAATCTAAAACAGAGTTGCGCCCGTGCCCGAGCTGGTGCCCGTGCCATTTCTTCCCCTTTCCCTATTCTTCCTCTTCTCCGGTGACGGCGCATGGGATATTCAGCTCCTCCGCCACGCAGTCAAGATGGCCAGAGTATGGTGCAGTTCCGATGAGAAGGTGCCCGAACTGCCCACGGCCAGAGGCTCTTAAGCGGATGGTCACTAAAACTGACGAGAATGGCAACCTCGGGCGACATTTTGTGTCATGCTTGAGCATTCCCATGATGGGACGGGATGGCAAGGTAAGATCTCAGTTCCTTCCCCGCAATGTCGTAATCTTTTGTTCAGATTTATCCAAATTGCCTTTTTTCTCCTCGAATTTGAGATCTAGGGTCATGTTACTGTTTACAGATGCTGAAGAAATGTTCCCATTTTGAGTGGATAGATCAGTGCGTTGATAGGCTTGAATCTGAGGGCCACATTGATATGAGCGACGCCACAACCCGGGATCTAATTTTGCCGCCGTTTGCTGTGGAGAGACCCAATTTCAGCTCGGGCAGAGGAGCACGGGCGGAGAGACCCATGTCGACGGCAAGGATTACGCGCATTGCTGAACGGGCTGCCCTTGCTAAACTGTCCGTGAAGGCCGAAGTAAACGAGGAATTGAAGAAGGTAAAGAAGCTTTTAAGGCAGATGGTGGTTTTGCAGAAGCAAGCAAATCTCATGGCAGGAGCATTCTATTCTTCTATCATTGCTCTGTTCTTTCTTTACCTCTTGTTCATCCATCGTTAAAATGGACAAAAATGTAAGCAAGCAAATTTCAGTTAGCTAGGCAGAGGACGCGATCTGTGCGCCATGCTAGTTTCATGTACTGAGTATAAGCAGAAATTTCTTATGTTCTTCACTGAAGTGGCTAATTTGAAATTTGAATATGCATTTCGAGTTCTTCAGTTAGCAAGTGCGAGACCAAAGTTCAGTTTCAGTAGAAAAAAAATTATTCGTGGGCTGGCGAATAGATGTTGGGCCATGACGCTGAAGTTGAGGAATAACCAGGCCCAAAGAGTGCAGTTTCGCGAAAAAAATAAATCTGAACTGCCTAATAGATGTTGGGTCGTGAGAAAATAACCATGCCTAAATAGAGACCAGCCCATCCGCGTAGGGGCACCAGTCCTTTTTTATAGCATAGAGGCAGCCATGTTTAGAGAAAAATGCTTCGATTAAACCTCAAAATAAAATGTTGCTTCGGCAAATAAACCTCTAACTTCGGCAAATAAAATGTTACTTGTTTTTACTTTGGCCTCTTTCTTGCACCAAATTTTGTGATGGGTCATTTTTTGATTCACTAAACTTCATGCACTAAATTTAATGTATGTATCCACCTTAAAAAATGATTCAATTAATTTTTTGAATCAATTTTAAGGAGGATAGATAGATCCATTCGTGCATGGATGCATGAACACATGTATGTGTTGTAACTTTTTTTGCTTTACATATTTGTTGCTTGTCCACTATTGTTTTATGATTGTTTTTATGCATGTCTACGGTTTCATGAACTAAATGAGTTGCATGCTTGCATGAAGTAAATTAGTTGCATGTCCATGGTGGGTTTACATGTCCTAGTTGCATGTCCATGGTGGGTTTGCATGGGGCTCCTAGTTGCATGTCCATGGTTTGGGTCATGACCCATGATTTGGCCAATATTGTGAAGATGGTGTGTGTGATGATTGGGGTGTAGCAACCCGGGCCCGTAGCAATCCATAGCAATACACAAATAATAGCAAGAACCCATAGCAATCTACAAATAATATCACGAAACAACAATATATATAGTAGCATAACGATTATATAGTAGCATAACGATTACAACCCATAGTTTCACGATAGCCTTACAACTTAAAATACTAATACAACTTAATAATAGTAGCATAACGATTACAACTTAAAATACTAATACGATAGATATATAGCTAGATAGATAGATCAGGGGCACCAAACGCGGGTTCTTCTCCTTCTCCTCCTCCGGGTGAATGCCACCTCGCTCCTCCAGGCGCCCTTCACTCCTCCCCGTTGTCGATGGGGTACGGGAGCGTGTGCATAACGCCGTTGTTGGGGAAGATGCTGTTGAAGTCGGTGAAGATGTTATGGGTGGTGGAAGCTATAAACTCACACCCATACCAAAACACTCGCCCGAGGAGGTGGAAGGCGTCGAAGGGGTTGGTGAACATAGCGAGGAGCGCAACCATAATGCCATTGTGATTGACCTCCTCAACATGGAACATCATTGGAGAGCCAGGGGAGGTGGCGGAAGCCGGCCGCAAGGAAGAACTCCGTTAACTCCCTTGTGCCCCTCCACCTTGAGATCGCCCACACCCTAAGGGTTCTCTCTACGTAGACTCCGGTCGGGTAGAGCCTTTCCGAAACGGTTGGGGGGAAGTGGTAGGTGGGGGCCGTTGTACTGCATGGTGGCTCGATCGGGTTTGATTTGTGGAGAAGAAGGAAGAAGGAGGGCAGATGGGAGAGGATGGGGTAGGGGTATGGTTGAGGAGGGAGAGGAAGACGATAGGTGTGGCTTAAATAGCCCAAGTCGACGTAGTTTTTGATTTCTTTAAGTGGTTCACCGGGTGGAAGTAATGAGCGGTCGGCGTTTGGTGGCGCCCCATCGAAGTGTGTACACAAGCGTGGGAAACCAAGGCGGCCATCAAACGCTGGATCAATAGCCATGCTGCGACGCGTTTGTGCCATCGGTCATGGGTCAAGGGGTCACACCTGCCTATTTTTCTATCACGTGCATCAATTGCCATGCTGCGACGTCCCGCACGCGTTTGTGCCGTCATGGGTCAAGGGGACATGCCTGCCCCGTTTTCTCTGCGTGTGCCGCCCGTGCATGCATGCATGGCAATGTAGCCTGCTGGCTAGGGCCTGTCTAGAGGGGCAGAGGAGGCAATGTTCGGTCCAAAGGTCTAACGGGTGGGCTTCTTTTACTGGAGCCCAATGCCTAGCCCACTTCCCGCAGCGTAAAAACCAAACGGCTACTGCATGGCACTGCATCCTCTAAAAAAACCACTACAGCAAATCAGAGAGGGGGTTATCCAGCGTTGTCAAATGCAGCCAATCACAAAGCATTACGCGGATCAGTGACGTGGCCCTAGCGCCTGATCCATACCGTTCACTAATAGAGATCTAGCGGCTCGGAAGGATGCGGGGTTTCAGATGGAGTTATGAGGGGTTTTGAGGGGTTTTGAGAGGGTTTTGAGAGGGTTTTGAGGGCTAGGGTTGAGCATAACTAATTCAAAAAAATAAAAAAATGAAACTTGCACCCATCATCATATTATGTGTGTGAGTTGCTGGGAAAAATAAGAAACTTGGTCTATGGGTATTTTCATGAAAAAACCTTCACAAAACATAGTTATCATGAACGAGGTTTCATGGGATTCAAGCTAGGGTTGAGCATAACTAATTCAAAAAAATCAAAAAAATCTGAAACTTGCACCCATCATCATATTATGTGAGTGAGTTGCTGGGAACAATAAGAAACTTGGTCTATGGGTATTTTCATGAAAAAACCTTCACAAAACATAGCTATCATGAACCAGGTTGCATGTGATTCAAGCTAGGGTTTAGGGCTAAGCTTGTCATAGTTTATCCAAATGATGTCATATTGGGCATGGACCCTATATTTGCACATTAGATGTCAAGTTTTGATTTTTTACCCATTTAGAAATGGTCAAAAAATTGCTTAGGAATGGGGTGTTTAGCCTAGCTTTGGAGCACATTTGTCATGACTAGTTTTTCACATCAACAATAAGTGCTCGGATTGATCTCTTAACATGCATATGACTAATGTTAAAGCATTGTAACATCAATATCACATACTAAACAAATTTGAATTTGGATTTTGGGTCAAATTTGAAATTCGGCCAGAATTTAAATAGCAGTTACACAAATTGAGGCAAGTTTGTTATTCTACAACACACATCACCATTACACAAGTTTGAAAAATAAAGTTTTCACTTCTTCTTCTTAGCACTCGATTTCTTCTTCTTACTAGTTTTTGATCGTACGACACCTAGTTCACTCAAACTCTTGATTTTCATAACTGGACTAGCTAGGACAGCTGGAGTTGGCACCACAACATCTACATGAGGCTCAGTTTGCACAACAACTCCAGTAGCTTCAATTGGTAATACAACTTGCAATATAGGCTCGGTTTGCATCACAACTGCCGCAACAACATCAATTTGCAAAACATCTTTAGTTTCAGTTTCAGTTTGCAGAACACCTTCAGTTTCAGTTTGCAGAACATCTGCCGCAACAGCTTCAGTTTGCACCACATTCTGTACCACATCATCATCCGAATGTTGGTCATGATGCATCACAAGATCAAAGACTGCCTCATTTTGCACCACAACATCATCCAAATCTTGATCATTTTGCATCACAACATCATCCAACTCTTGCTCATTTTGCACCGCAGCATCATCCAACTCTGGTTCATCACCAAAACTATTCTTCTTTCTACAACCATTGCTCCTTGCCTTTTTGATTGCCCAGCAATCTTCAACAACAAGGGGTTGACCTCCACGCTTCCTCCTCGAAAGCAAAGCTTGTAATTTGGATAGTAATTAAATACAACACCCAAATTAAAAAAACACAAACGTAAACATACTTTGGCCTTTCAGGAGTGACACGACATTTTGGAGATCCTTTTCGGTGCCCAAGTTCCTGGCACAGCTTGCATCTATTTTTGTTACCTTTTTGGGACCTTTTTGGCTTTGCATCCTTCTTCCCCTTTCCCTTTTTACTACTCCCACCTTTCTCAAACCATGCCTTGAATCTACTCTCTTTAGGCCTGCCAGCTTTTCTTTTTGTTAGGGGAGGACACATGAAAAATTCAATTTCCACTTCAGGCCACTAAGACTGATCTGTAAGTGTTGGAATTGGAGTTGCATATGCAGCCTTGAATCTTGCCACTGAGTAATATTCATGCAAATATGGGTGCATGTTTATCTTGGGTTGGGAGGCCAAGAAAAGTATGGCATGGTCACATGGTTTCCCAGTGTGTTGCCACTCAAGGCAAGTGCAGTCATGCAACTCAGTGTTAACAACATGCCTCCTTCCAGTCTTGGTATCTCTAACTTAAGCACCCCACAATGAAGATTTTTCAACAGACAAATGTGTAAGATTGCTGCTCCTGTTCACCACTTGTTGTACCACTGCAGGAAGCTTATCCCCTTGCAGACAATCACCAATCCTTCTTCTCAATTCCCACATGCGCATGATCATGATCCTGATCTGGTCAACCATGTCATGCACAGGCAAGTTCTTTAACTGTTTTATCTTGTTGTTAAAACTTTCTGCCAAGTTATTGTTGATATGATCACACTTGATGGCACTGTTGAATCCTGACCTGTACCACAATAGAAAATGATAGGTGTTCAACCATGGACCAAACTCACTGCATGCTACTTTTATCTTATCAAGATGATATGAATGTGTTTGTTTGGTGTAAGATCTTACTGCTGGCCACATTCTCCCAAATTCTTCCCCTCTGAATTTTTTGATCAAATTCATCCACATATGGCCGAAGCACTCCCTCTGCTCACAATGAGGAAAAACAATCTTCACTTCATTTTCTAGCCCTTTACATGCATCTATGTGTACTGCCAAAGGTGACACTGGCCCTATGCATCTTTTCAACTGCATCATGAACCATGTCCATGAAACCTCTGTCTCTGACTGAAACAAGTCAATAGCAACAGGGAACATCCAGTTGTGTCCATCTAAAGCACTACATGCTGCCAATTGACCATTCCATTTGCCAGTCAAAAAAGATGAGTCTATAATAAAATATGGACGGCACCCTGCTTTGAAGCCATCTATGCAAGGCTTTAAAGCCATAAAGAACTTGGAGAAAAGAACTTTGCCATCCTTTGTTACCTCAGTATCTATCTCCACAACACTACCAGGTGACCTCTTTTCCACCTCTGCTTTGAAGTTATAAAGCATCCTAAAAGTATTTGCCCAATCACCATATAATGCTTTCATTACCCTCCGTTTTGCTTTCCACACTGTGGTATACTTCACCTTAATGGGGTATGTCTTTTCCCAGTACACTTTAAGTTTCTTTGCTGTAGTGTTTGGTTTCTTGGCTAAAATTGGAGTGATCTTTTTTGCAATCCAAAGCTGTGATGTCATGGTTGATACTCTGTGTGAACTTGTAATACAAGTATGTGCATTTGAGATTTGATTAACCCTGATGGTACTTCCATCAGGTGGAATTCTAGCAGATATGTACCACTTGCAAGGCCTGACGCTTCCATCAAAACCTCTGCACCTTGCATAAAATTTCTTTCTGTCAGTCCACATAGTCTTGGCATCAAACTCATGTTTGACTGCATAAGTCTTGAAACACATCCTAAACTCATGCATACTTGGGAACAACTTGCCTACTTCAATAACAGGATTTTCTTTGTCATACACACTTACAAGCTCATCATCATGTGCATCATCTACATCATCTGCAGCATCTTTCATCAGCTGTCCATCCACATCTTCACAAGCATCTCTGTTAGCATCATTAGGCAAACTAGATTCATCCCTCTCTTCCTCATCTTGATCATCTACTGGATCTACTGGAATGCCAAAAAAATTGGCCATCTCAGTGCCAGTCATTGGTGCAATGACCAAATCAGTAGTGTCTTCTAATTGTACTGAAATCCAATCAACACAAACAACCCTTTCAGCACCATCACAACCCTCTTCTACATCTTCATCAACCCCCCCCCCCCTATTACTATCACTTCACCCGTAAACATGGGTGTTATCTGTCTCTGTGAAGCCCAATCATCATCTACCATCTGTGAAGCCAACTTTGAGGGCACATATCCAACCTTAGAATCTGATTTCAGATCAACGAGCTCTGCATGAAAGGTAGTCTATTTGCTTGCCCAGCCGTCTTGCCGATCAATTTCATCAACCATCTCTTCACCATTCTCAATTCTCACATACTCACCCTTCCAATTATCAAACCGTAACAATGCTACCTCCTGCTCTGGACCCCAAAAAATGCTCTCCCCAATTTTCTCCACGACATTTCTCACGGCCCTCTCTTCCATGCTTTGTATTTCCTGAGGATCAATCTCTGCACATTCAACCTCCCATTTCACAATTGTATCTCTCTCTATGTCTCGCACGCTACCATCACCTAGCTTCGCCTTAGAAGGAAAGAATTCGACAGTGAATTAGAATGTCCTACCCCTGTTTGTTAATGGCGGGCAGTGTGAGCTAGCGGAAGCAGACGACGCACAAATCGCATAGGTTGGAAAGGATGCACATACCTAGTCGACGTTGATGTCTCTAGTGGCTCCATCGCGGTCAGCCCCCCTCCCCCGCACCCAAATCTAGATCAAATGGACCAAAAACAGAGGAAACAGAGGGGGCTCGATGCGGTGAGATCTAACTCGACAAGGAGGGGAACAGGACAAGGGTTCAGGATTTACTCACCACAGTCGCCGCCGTCGCCGAGAACGACAGCTCCGCCGCTGCTGTCACCGAGAAAAAAAACTCCGGTGCCGTCGCCGGCTCACCGCCGAGAATGAAGAGGAGGGAGCAACGAGCCACATCTCACCTGATGCACTGCCAAGTGGGGTCATAACTAGATGCTCTGTCAAGTGGGACCCACATGTCTTAAACATAATCTCACTCCCATTGACGACCAGTTTAATCGCCCGAGTGGGCCTTGGCTATTTGGGCTTCTGAAGCGTTGCACTACAGCTATTTTCATCAACGACGTCGCACTCCTTCCAATTCACTTGAAATGTGTCGCACGGGAGCTATAAGCCCCTTGATATGCAGGTGCACAAACATGCCAACGATGGGCATGCGTTGTATATGCACGCTTCTGTCTGTACGGACGCCTATCCTGAACTGGTCATGGTGGTCGGGCCTGTCAATGAAGGTGTCCACTACAACTTTAAACCACTCATGGGGGGAAAGTTCAAATACCTTCATCAAATGCATAGTTTTGCAGAGACGAGTCACAAATCTGGACAGCAAAATTTCATTGTTAAGACAGAACGTAGGGAAACACACGTGCAAACATATACCCATATCAGTCTTGAGCCCCAAATCCATATGCATTTTACTAGAAGCTTAATAATAAGCGAAAGGATGCATACCACATGTGAACACCTCTACGTCATCTGAAACATTTAATCTCAGACTTAAAGTGTGCCTTGGACCTTTGTGACCTTTCCGCATGTGCAAGATACCAACCTGTAAATTGATACAATACAAATGATAAAGATGGTGGTAAAAAGGAAAAAGAAACTCTGACAAGAGAGTGTTTGGAAATGCGGGGTTTTAGCCCAACTTGGCAAGAGAGGTTGGAACTCACATGTAATGGGGGCACTTGGTGTGAAATAACTAACCAGATAATCACACGTCAGGAGTTGTAAAGGTGTAAGGCAGTGTTTCTCGTATTACAACTAAGATGGTACAATAAGCTCAAAATTATGGGTTGATTAATGCCTTGATTACTCATTATTTGATTATGACATGGCTAAGGGCAATGCATCTTCAAGATGTCTTGGGGAGGGGAGTGGGCGAGGGGAGTACTGCATCTACAACACAAGTTATTGACTAGGAGAAAGTACTCCCTCCGTTCCTAAATATTTACCTTTCTAGAGATTCAACTATGGACTACATACCAAGCAAAATGAATGAATCTACACTTTAAATTATGTCTATACATATCCGTATGTAGTTCATAGTGAAATATCTAAAAAGACAAATATTTAGGAACGGAGGGAGTAGATGAGAAAAGCATGAGAAGCCTTGTCATGTCCATTAATCTCTTTTCTCATAAAAAAATTTAGCTGTCTCTTCTACGCTAGCCTTTTGTAGGTTAGTCCGAGTAAGTTAATTCTGCTTGCCTTATTTTCACGGTTTCTCTGGCTTCTGAACTATATTTCCATCTGCTACCTATATAATATCTCACTTTCCATTCATCTATAATGGAAAAATGGACTCATAGCTTAAATAAAAGAGTAAGTAAACACTAACCTGAAATATTAGAATAATCTGTTTTCAATTGATTTAGATGAGAACTACTGCATTTATATAGTATATATACGTCTTCATATGATCATAGTTTTAGATTGTAACTATGGATTACCATAAGGGCTTTAATAGCAGATATAAAAGTAAACCACAGTTAAACATCGCATAAGTAAACATACTAGAATGTCCATGCAGGAACCGATGGCTCTGCCTTGGTCAAGGTGATTCTCGCATATTCTCATAATTAAGTTCTCCAACTGATAGGAACAACAAGAATAATAAATGTGAGTTATTAAGAAGACCATAAACATGAGATGTGATTTTTTTTCTCTCCACTTTACTCACCAAACAACATAACACATTTATTGCTATTACTGTCACCAATAATAATTACCTCAACTGTGGTAGCAACGCACTCTCCATTCATGGAGTCAATGACATCACCAGGTCTAACTCCTAGTTCTTCAGCAATTGATCCATGGGACACCTAGAGTTCAATTTGTTATGCATTACTCAGTAGCATTTAGTAATCATTGTTCGGAACACAAGGAACAGTGGACAACATATACCTGTTTAACTATCAGACCCGAATCAACATTACGCTTACGGAAGATCCTCTCCACACGAATTGGATCAAGAAATTTAATGGGTGAAAGCTTCATCCCAATATGCAGGCGAGGGATACACCTTGCGACATTGTCTTTTATCAAATTCCAAAAACTAAAACTATGAACAATATCATATAAATTAAAAAACAATTTTGATGAATGAAGCTTTGTGTCTAAAATATCCAACATAAATTAGACTTAGCAATATAAGAAGAAATATATCAACACAAGTACACCACAAGATCTACCGTGTTTCCTCAAAATATTTTCCTATGACTGAAATCTTACAATGGTACCAACGAAAGAAAAACTTACTGAAATTTTTTCCACATATCCAAGCACTTCAATATAAAAGAGGAAGGAATAAATGCTGTCCCGGGAAAGTTAGCCATCCCCAAAATGTGTCCATCAAAGTCAATAACCATTCCTCCAATGGTAGGCTAAGATGTTCAAATTGCCAACATTACAACTAGGAGGAACATAAGTAAATAATTATTTATGAGATAATCACGATGAAGATTATTTATACCTCACAACCAGTGAACAAATAATGATGGCGCTCGTATGTAGTTGGACCCATGAAACGAACACATCCATGAGCAACTGTCAGATTTAAACCTTCATTTCTACCAAGCACAAGTATCTCCTGACCATAGTTCATGTCACTACTGAACCTAGGAATCTTGGCACACAAGTCTATGTTAACCTTTAACAAAGCCATGTTGATGTGCTTGTCATAGCGAAACAAGAGTGCAGGTATAGTAGTGTCATCTTCATCCAACGAATGAGCAGTAATCTAAAGACAGATACAAAAAAACATATATTAAGACAAGTGTTATTTAGCATACACATGTAAGCACAAACTTATTCATTTGTAAGCATACCTCAGCATCAGGTACATACTCGTCTGTACCTGACCACTGGGTTAGGGGTGTATATTTTGAGCAGATTATACGCGCAAATGTCAAAACAGTGCCCACTTTACTCCCCTCATCCCAATCAATTAAAAACCCAGATGATCGTGCCATGAGTTTACCATCTGTAGATGCAAGAAAGATAAGACGAAAATCAAAACTATACAAAGACACTAAATAAGGGCAATGTGTTACATACCAATAAAGGATGAAAAGCTAAGAATAACTTTAGCTGCTTGGAGGATTGTTTTTGATGCGGACTCACGAACAACCTGCAAGTTTGCATTCGCCGTACACGAAGCACGAATAGAGATATCAAGTGTTACAAGCTGTTGTTGGCGCTCTGCACGTTAGCATGCAAAGAATGGTGAATCAGTCTAGTGTGTTCAAATACATATCATCTTGAATAAAATAGACACGTTCCATTCATTATTGACCACTGTTTTTTGCTAGAGGTGCATAGCTATCCTGGTAATCACTAATCAGATAGAATGAAAGCGGAGAGTATGCGTCTCCCAAACTTACTTCTTTTTGCACGGTACTTGCATCTCAGTTCGTCGTAAGCTTCAAAGGCAGCGGCCATTGTAGGGTCATAGACATTTTCTGGGGCTTTAGGCCAACGCAGGGGAGAGCTGACCGCAGAGGAGGAGGAGGAGGCATGCGATGCGCTTGGTGAAGGCGGGACCGCCTGCTCGCCCTTGCTCGTAGCGGCTTTCTTCTTGCTGGTTCTGTTCCGCTTGTTGCCGGTTCTCTTCCGCCTCTTGGATCCCTCGGACGGCCCCAGGGGGCTTCGCTCTTACCTCGCCGCTGCGACGCTGCGGGCGACGGCTCCGGGGAGGCTTTCCTCGTGCCTCGCTGCGATGACGGCGCGGTTTCCGGTTGAGCCTCCCCCGAACAGTCGGCCACCGAGGTGCGCCGCGGCGGCCGCCGCCGCTCTGCCCTCGACCTAGATCCCGACACCTCTCCCACCTCGTCCTCCTTGGTCCGCATGACCGTGCTTCTTAGGGTTTGATTTGATTGTAGCGGTGATCGATTCGGGTAAGTAGATCCTCTGAGACTTGGATTGGCCATTTGGCCTACTGCAGAGGGAGGTAGCATGCCTTGCGCCGTCCATTTTGCCATCCGATGGCAGGAACGTAGAAGAGGCTCCATCGCTCAGATCGCCACCAAAATAACAGGCCCATGCAGCCCAACACCAAGCCAGGGAAAGAGAAGGGCACCGCAAGTACAGAAACGGCGCTAAAATTGATTGGAAGGAGATTGCCGGCGCCCATCGAGGACTGCTGCTCTGCTCGTCAATTTCAGGTAAGTCTCCACGGTCCTTATTCTTGATGTCTAACACATGAATAAAACACTGAAGTCGATCGAAGTGTGACCGCCAGATAACTTTAGAACTTGATCAAATTCCCCTTTCCCTCATTGATTGAAGAAGCAGCCTGCTGAACTTTGATCCGACATCCACTTCTCTGATGGAAGAAGAGAGACTTAGATGGAAGGCGAGGCAAACACAGCGGAGCATGATTCTAATTCCAATAGGTAATTTTTCTGATCGTCCTGAAGTTAGATACGGTGTTACTAGATTATACGGTGTGCTAGCATGGCCAAGTCTAGATGGAAGGTGAGGCGAGGACCTTCGTCTCCAGCCTAATGCCGTGAACAATGGTTGCCTTCGAAAAAACCATGTACTTAAAGCATCTTTAACAGGCGTCCAAAAAATGCTTTGTCCGTTAAAATATTCATTTTTGGAGCGCCACACAGCTCCAACAGAAGCTGTAAAATAATGTACGCATTAAAAAGTTTTGGGCACGCGTTAAAAAACGCTACCGCGCGCAGCATATTTTAAGCATCGGATTACCCATGCTTCATAATTTACACTGCGTTTTTTGGCATTGCGGTTGTTGAAGTTGCTCTTATGTGTTTGATAACAATTTATGTGTGGTAATCGAAGTATACCTATGTTACCTGTGTAAAAATGCTATTTGGGCAGAATTTTTTCAAAACTAGTACGGAAATTATATAAATTTGAAAAAAGTATGTCCAGTTGAAAAAATTTCAAAAATAGCACCCCGTCGGCCAGACAGGCCGAAGAGGGGCCCGTCGGCCAGCACCAGGCCGAAGAGCCCCCTGTCGGCCAATCAGAAGATGGGGACAGGCTTGTCGGCCAAAGGTGGGCCGAAGTGCCACCTGTCGGCCTGTGGTAGGCCGATGGGCCTCTGGATAAGGCCCAGGCCTTCTTTCTTCCTCCTCTGACCACTCGTTTCACCCTCCCCGTACAGTAGCTTGCCCCTCTCCACCTCTCACTCCCGTTGCTCTCCGGTGCTTCCACCGCCTCGCCAATCTCTTCGCTCGATCACCCATTTTGTTATCCTACCCGCGTAAACAATAGATCAGGGCGCTCTTCACCGGTCTACGTTATTTTTTTGGCTTCCAACTCAATCGAATGAGAACTCTCAAGTCGGTAGTGAATTTAGTTCTTATTGGTCACCATCCGTCTACAGGTATTTGGCTTGCCCATTTTGCCAAGCTCCAGGTGGCCCTTGTGCTGCCGTTGATTCCGGTGCGTCTGTATTTACTGTGGTGCTGGATCGTCGTTGTTCAAAACGTGTTGTAAGATTCTATGTCTTGTTTATCTGACTGTGGCATATTCGAATGCCTTTGTTTATATGATTATGATGTTTGCTTCCATTCTTGTTGTAGTATGTTTCGTGCAGTGTTAGATCACATCTTGCTCGGTACATTGAGGAGTGCAGAGCTTTAGCTATTCGGAGATGTGACACAGATATTGATCTTGCTCTGCACAACAGTGAGGGTAACTTATACCATGTTATATTTAGACATGGTAGGATGAGCAGTAAATTCTATGGTCCTTCGTGGGAGGAACTTGTGAATGATTATGGTCTCCGCCATAGTGACATGATGATTATTATGCTTGAGCACTATGGAACTTATATTAGCGTCGAATTTCATCGGGATGGTGTTATGTTGTTTCCTTTACCCCATGTTGGTAAGTTGTTTGTTTGACTGATTTTTAGTTTTGTTTCAGCTTATACGTTTTGCTGTTCATCTCAGTTAGTGAAATCATTTTTTTTAGCTCTTGAGGATCTGAGTTAAACTCGGAGGGAACTTGTTGACAGTTATTTTTATAGTCGTGGTGTCACTCTGAATTATCATCAAATGTATGTCATGTTGCGGCAGCTCTTTGATGACAACTACATACTGTGTACTCCTTTTGTTCATAGGATGGATCGCATGAATCTTATTTCTCAACATATGGTAAGCTTTGGTTTCTGGTTTTTATTATTTGTTTGTTCTTTGTTAGTTCATAGGAAGGATCATATAACTTGCTTGTTTTTGTCAGGTTATTCCTACCATGGTTATGAGGAGTTTGATAGAATTTGTGCCTATTTCTAGGACTGGCTCTTTAACTCTTCAAATTACTTTGGATTCAGAAGATGATGATATATTTTTCAGCATTTCTTGTTCCTACTTCAGTGGCTTGGGTGATCGAATGGTGTTGAATAAGGAAGGTTTCGGTAATTTTGTGCTGGCATCGTCTATTGAAGTCAACAATTTGGTGCCCATAACATTCAAACAACGTGAACAGGAGCTAGCTGTTGTTTTCAGCTATCTGCCACACTGAGCGTATTGTCTCGCCCTACTATTCTCATTTTTATTTTCCACCATACTCTGTCGCCACCTTTTTCCCACCATTCTCTCCTGCCACTTTCCATCCCGCCATTCTCTCTCGCCATTATCTTTCCTGCCTTTCTCTCCTGCCATTCCCTCCCGACACTTTCTCTCCCGTCATTGTCTTTCCCGCCTTTCTCTCCTGCCAATTTCTTTCCCGCCTATATAACCACATTCGCAGTAAGGAGGGTGAGCAGGCCCTTTCGCCATTCGCTCTGCCATCCTTCCGCTCTCGCCATCCTTTCGTGAAGATGTCTCATCCTCCTCATCCTCACTATCCTTTTGATCGTAGTTTTCACAAGGGTATGTCCGATCGTCTTCTTCGTCTAGCTACCAATTTCAAGATGAATGATAGAGTAGTTCCATGGGAGGAACTCATTAGTAGTGACCTCATAATGAATGAGTTGGCTCACCAATTAGCTAGGAGTGGGTGGCCTCCCAGGACTTTTGAGGAGATACGGAAAGAACTTCTGAGGTTGCATGCCAAATGGCAAAAGCAACTGCACAAGGGTGAAGCTTACCTCAGGATTGCTGTGAATAATTCAGGTTTATGGTCAGCAGAAAGTGAGGACGAGGATGAACTCTTCATGCCGAGCACCAAGGTGAAGAGTTCTGCATCGACGAAGGGCAAGAGTTCTGCATCGACGAAGAGGAAGAGTTCTGCATCGACGAAGGGGAAGAGTTCTGCATCGACGGAGGACGAAGACGACATCTTCATGCCGAGTACCAAGGTGAAGACGACCGCATCGTCGAAGGGAAAGAGTTCTGCATCGAGAAAGGGCAAGAGATCTGCATCGACGGAGGATGATGATGCATTCATGTAGTACGTTTTTCATGTAGTACTATTTTCTGTAGTGATGTTTTCTGTAGTGTTGTTTAATTAAATTGTAACGTTTAATTCAGTTGTAACGCTTAATTCAATCGTAACAGTTAATTCAATCGTAACGTTTAATTCAGTTGTACTGTCTGATTCATTTGGACGCATTTGGTTTGCGTTACTATTGTTTTCTCTCTAAACCAAATAAGTCTCAACCATGAATATGTCGCATACATGAATATATCCGATACATAGAGGCTACATATGTCTCATACATAAATTAGATAGTCATGTCTCATACGTAGATGACCATATCACTGCTGGGGACGGCGACGAATCTTGGGCTTTCTCGGACGTGGACCGGAAGGCGATAAGCGCCAAGGCGGTGGACGAGTGTCACGATGACCACGACCATAGAACACCTTGTCCGTCGGTGTTTGTGTCTCCTGTGTCGATGGTGGTGGTGGAGTGGCAAGAACTGTCTCAGAGATACCGTAGGTGCATGTGTTGGAAATATGCCCTAGAGGCAATAATAAATTAGTTATTATCATATTTCCTTGTTCATGATAATCGTTTATTATCCATGCTATAATTGTATTGATCGGAGACTTAAATGCATGTGTGGATACATAGACAAAACCATGTCCCTAGTATGCCTCTAATGGACTAGCTCGTTGATCAAAGGATGGTTAAGGTTTCCTAGCCATGGACATGAGATGTCATTTGATAACGGGATCACATCATTAGGAGAATGATGTGATGGATAAGACCCAAACTACAAACATAGCATATGATCGTGTCAGTTTATTGCTACTGTTTTCTGCATGTCAAGTATATGTTCCTATGACCATGAGATCATGCAACTCACGGATATCGGAGGAGTGCCTTGTGTGTATCAAATGTCGCAACGTAATTGGGTGACTATAAAGGTGCTCTATAGGTATCTCCGATGGTGTCTGTTGAGTTGGCATGGATCGAGACTGGGATTTGTTACTCCGTGTAACGGAGAGGTATCTCGGGGCCCACTCGGTAATGCAACATCACAATAAGCCTTGCAAGCAATGTGACTAATTGTTAGTTGCGGGATCTTGTATTACGGAACGAGTAAAGAGACTTGCCGGTAACGAGGTTGAACTAGGCATGGAGATACCGACGATCGAATCTCGGGCAAGTAACATACCGAAGAACAAAGGGAACGATATACGGGATTAACTGAATCCTTGACATAGAGGTTCGACCGATAAAGATCTTCGTAGAATATGTAGGAACCAATGTGGACGTCCAGGTCCCTCCATTGGTTATTGACCGTAGAGGTGTCTCAGTCATGTCTACATAGTTCTCGAACCCGCAGGGTCTGCAAACTTAAGGTTCGGTGACGTTTCGGTAGTGTAGAGTTATGTATGGTGGTGACCGAAGGTTGTTCGGAGTCCCGGACGAGATCCCGGACGTCACGAGGAGCTCCGGAATGGTCCGGAGGTAAAGATTCATATATAGGAAGTCCCAGTTTGGTTTCCGAAAAAGTTTCGGGCTCATCGGTAGTGTACCGGGAGTATCGGTATTGTACCGGGAGTGCCGGTAGTGTACCGGAGGACCTCCGGGAGGGGTATTTCGACCCCAAGAGGTCCATGGGCTGTGGGAGAATAATAACCAGCCCTTAGTGGGCTGGGAAAACAGCCACAAAGGCCCATGGCGCAGGAGAGAAAGTCCTAAAGCAAAAACTGGAAAATCAGCCAATAGGAGACAATCCTACTCCAACTAGGATTGGAGGTGAAGTAGGATTGCTCCCACCTCCTATTTCGGCCGACCCAAAGGCCTTGGCTGCCTCTCCTCTCCTCTTCTCCTATATATACTAGTGTATTGGGTGGTTTTTGGACAGAATTTCCGGCCACGTGCTACCCGTTTCACCGGTGCACAGTTTCTCCTCTAGATCGGTTTTCCGCAGCGCTTAGGCGAAGCCCTGCCGGAATCACTCCACCACCATCACCGGAGCGCCGTCACGCTGCCGGTGAACTCTCTCTCCTCTCCACCTCCTCTTGCTGGATCAAGACGGTGGAGATCGTCATCAAGCTGCACGTGTGCTGAACGCGGAGGTGCCGTCCGTTCGGCGCTAGATCGGAAGGACCGTGATCGAGATCGCGAGACGGTTCGTGATGAGATCGCGGAACGGATCGTGATGAGTTCGCGGGACAGATCGTGATCAAGATCGTGATGAGATCGCGGGACGGATCGTGATGAGTTCACGGGACGGATCGTGATTGGATCGCGGGACGGATCGTGATGAGATCGTGGGACGCTCGGCGATTTGGATCGCGAAGATGTTCGACTACACCAACCGCGTTTCTTAACGCTTCCCGCTTAGCGATCTACAAGGGTACGTAGATCCACTCTCCCTCTCGTAGATGCTCATCACCATGGATAGGTTTGCGTGTGCGTAGGAAAATTTTTGTTTCCCATGCGACGTTCCCCAACAGCATGCACCACGGTCATCGTCCTTGCCGTCGCCGGGTATGTATGAACCAGGACCAGTAAACACAGGTGACTGAACTAAAGTCATGAACAGTTGCGACTGGCTGCCGCCTGCTGGTAAAGTAAAACATGTAAAGAATGACTTATGAGGCTACAATTTTTAAAAGAATGTACAAAGTTAAGTTACCTAGGTCCATCTGTTGAAGCCAAGAAGAGTCCCCGGGTTGTGAAGGAGGTGGCTGCTGATAGAAATAGCCCCCGGATTGTGAAGGAGGTGGCTGTTGGTAGAAATAGCCCCGGGTTGTTAAGTATGTGCCTGCTGGTAGAAATAACCCCCGGGTTGTGAAGGAGGTGTCTGCTGCCAGGAGGAGCTCCCTGGCTATGAAGGAGGTGCCTGCTGCCAGGAGGAGCTCCCTGGCTGTGAAGGAGGTGCCTGCTACCAGGAGGAGCTCCCTGGCTATGAAGGAGGTTCCTGCTGCCAGGAGGAGCTCCCTGATTGTGAAGGTCGAGGTTCTGAACGCTGCGGAGAGGGGCGTGGCAGACGATGTGATGCACGAGTGTCAACAACATCGGAAGATCATCTACATGTAACAGCTGCGACGATCCTGTGTATCTTCGCTTGAAGACTCTTCAACCTTGTTGCTTTCTCTCGCAGTGGGATATTTTCTCCTCTGTCAACGCGGTCCACCAAAGCGGTAACCTCCTCTAGCGCCTGAGTTGACAATTCACCCTGTACACAGAAAGTTAACCAAGTGTACATGTTCATGTATAGGGAGAACGTAGCATGTGAGAAAAACTGAGGACATACCGCGTGGTGTCTGGTTCCCACAACTGAGGAAGTTGGGAACAGATCGCTGGCGAGAAGAACTGGGATATGATCCGGAGCAGCTGATGGAACCAAGTAGATCCTCGTGCTCTGTCTGTAACGCTTCAGATACAACCCGAACTTGTCCCGGTCGAAGACACAAACTTCATCCCATATATTTGTCGGGGCAGTAGTCCATTCCTCGAGGTAAGGTCTGATGTTGCGAAACCAAAAAGCCTAGGACTTTTCTCCTCCTACGCGACCGTACCTGAGATTGAAATGCATGTTACATGATTAGCTATAAGTAGACCGAACTGTCTCATCACCCTATTAATGCAGAGCTGAGAACCAAAGTAGTATTACTTACTTGTGCACGTGATCTGGTAATTGTGAAATAACCGGAATGTCAGGCTCTTGGCACAGACCGAACTATCTCATCACCCTATTAATAGCCATCTCCTCAACCGTCACGTCGAACACCAACTTGGCCTTGGTCATCCAATAATGCTGATCTCTAGTGCAGAATCCAGAAATCCCATCTGGGTACCTTTCTGAAATAGCCTTATGGGTGTATGGCTCCCATATAACTTGATCCTCGTGCAGACTATCAAACTGCGCCGTGAAGGAGGGGTAGCAGCCCCTCACCTGGCTAGGCACAAACTGTCTCTGTGCATGACAACAAACATTAGTACATAATATTGAATAGCGAGAAATAAACATTACTAATTCATATTGTTAATAATGAAAATACCTCTCTCCGTGCCCAAACAGATCCCATAGTAGGCAAGTCGCCGATAGAAGGCACATAATGTCCAGCCATGTCCTCATTACCAAAAGGTTTGTCAACGCTGACGTAGGGTCGACCAATAGGAAATCTCTCATATGACCAAAGCTGCAACAATAGTGGACATCTGAGAAGACCAGATTTTCTTGACTTCAACTGGCAAGCTTTGCACAGGCCTCTATGCATAGCTGCTAACACAGCAGAACCAAAACTCCTCTGCACAATGTTCTCCGGGGAACGTGCGTTAGCTATCTCTTGTACAACATCGATGAGTCGTGCATCTACAGTTGTCATGTGGTTTTCTGTGAACATTGTCTTGCCAAACAACCACATAATATATGCCTCTAGGGACCGGTCAATCTGTGCCTCTGACAACTGAATAGTGGGATATCCTAAGGCGACAATCTGAAATTGGCTCAACCACCTGAAAAGAGGCCCGTGTCGATCGTTGTCTAGCGTCGTGGTAGTTGGCACCGCAGCCAGAAAACGGGCATGCATAGATGCTAGCCAACCAATTTCTACCTCTAAAGGTCCTATGGCAGCACCGGTCAGAGGTAATCCCAACAAGTAAGACACATCCTGTAAAGTAGGAGCCATCTCTCCCCAGGGAAAGTGAGACGTATGTGTCTCTGGTCTCCATCTATCTACTAAGCAGGTAAGAAGTGACATGTCGTAAGAGAAGCGTGATACTTGCCTCTTGTGCAACTGTATTGGTTCACCTACGTCATCCAAGTCTGGGTGATCAACCCACTCATCCAATGTACCCTCAACTAGTCGTGCCAAGGGTAGAAGTCCATCCCAATTCAACCTACAAAATAAACAGAATGTAGCTTACAATTAGCTTCTATCAAAACGATGTCGAACATACTAAGTGATTATACCGACACATACCTATCAACCCATGAAGGGTGTATCATCCAGTTAGACTTCGAGGTGCGAGTGATCAACACGTCTAAGTTCGTGCCCGATTCCATAAGTGCGCCTCGGTGCCCTCTATCGATATTACCATTAAGCAACGGATACGAAGTCATATATGCAATTAGAACATAGTCCACACATATTACAAAATAAAACATAGATGTTTGCATATTAGAAATAAAAACATAGTCTCACATATAACAAATAAAAACTTAGTCTCACATATTACACATTAAAACATAGTCTCACATATTACACATTAAAACATAGTGCACACATATTACAAATAAAAACATAGTCTGACATATTACAAATTAAAACATAGTCCCACAGATTATGTAGCTTCTGAGTTATTCATTCCTCGTCCGCCCCTTCGGCCTCGACAGCCACGTCCACCACGACTGCCAGGACCTCCTCTTGCAACTATTGTTGCAGTCGTCGATGTGGAAGCACTCGTCGATGTGGAAGCGCCGTCTTTCTTCAGGTCGGGGCAATAATTCATCCTATGCCCATAAGCCGCGCAGAGCAAACATTGTCTGGTTGCTCCACCAGCTTCAGATTGGTCCATATCGTTTCGGATGCGCTTTACCTTACGCCTGCCCCTGCTAGTTCGCCATAGTCCAGGATCCGGGATGTATACTCTATCACCATCTTACCTTGTTGAAATTGCCGACGACTCTAAACCCTGTCATCTCACATGTCCAGACATTGAGTACTGCCTCTTTTGAATAGTACGGAGACACGAAGGAGATAGCGTCCAACTGAATCTGGCCATAGGCAGCCAACACATGTGAGCAAGGCAGGTGCAATGACTGCGGTTTGTTGCATGTACACTCACAAGTTAGATAAAATTTTGCTCCAATTTTAACCGCATGCGTCTTCACCTCATTTGCAGAACCAAAACCATCAGTAGGAAGCTGAATCTCATACCTCCTTTCCTGATTACCTATGAGTGTCACAGTGTGCTTTTTTGTTTTGTTTATCTTCTCAGCCATGTACTCCATGACACGGCTACAATAAGGAGTGTTTTGATTATCTGCAATATGCTTCTTTGCTAAGTCGTGCCTTTCTCTGAAATATCTCACAGTGCCATGGAATACACCCTCCACAATAGCTGTTAGTGACAATGCTCTATTTCCCTCTGAGTACAAAGTTATAGATATCTGCAAGATTGGTTGTCATGTGGCCATACCTAGCTCCATGGGTGTCATGCAGCAAAGACCAATTCACTGGAGGCTCTTTCTCTATCCACTTAGAAAAAATCTTTATTGCCCTACCCTTGTTTATCTTCGTATTAGGAGAGTCAATTGCTGGCAAGTCACAAAGACCAACTAGCTTCTCAAGCTCCGCAATGAGTGATGTTAATTTAACCTGGTCTTTTTCCATTTTCTTCCTAGCAAGGACCTGCTTCTTAGTGAACTCATCTAGTTTTGACCAAATAAAATCGTATTTGCGTCGCTGGTTATGCTTGCATAACTTTTTGAACAAGTTCATTAACCATTTGTTCTTGAACTGTGAGAAAAAATTTGCACCCAGATGGCGCATGCACCACCGGCTTTGCAAGTCCTTCCAAGGTGTTGGCTCGTCAGCAGTTGGATTACTCAGTGTCTTTACAACCTTCAATATACCGGGATGTTTGTCATGAATGAGACACACATTTGATCGGTCCTTCAGGATTGCAATTTTAACTTGCCGGAAGAACCATACCCAGCTCGGAAAGTTCTCACCCTCCACAAATGCCATGGCTAGTGGGATGATTTGGTTGTTCCCGTCCACACCAATAGCAGTTAGGATTTGTCCTTTGTACTGACCAGTCAGGAATGTACCATCCACAAACATCACAGGAGGACAATGCCTGAAAGCTTCGATGCACATACCGAAAGAGAAGAATACTTGTTTCAACACCTTGTAATCTGGTATACTATCCAACCTCGTGTGCTGAATGTTAACATAAGTGTCGGGATTCCTCTCCTTCAGTATGTCAAGGAAACGAACAACATTATCATAGGAGTCGAAGAACGTCCCAAACCTTTCCTCCATAGCCTTCTGCTTAGCCCTCCAAGCCTTCCCATACGGAATGTCATAATTCCATCTGACCTTCACTGCTGTCTGGATGTGTTTTGCTTCCATATCTTTCTTCGTCACTATCTCAGTATACATGAGTTGCGCTATGAGTTTTGAAGTAAGGTTTGGATGACGAACCAACATGTTTTTCCTAACACAATTATGCGGGACAACATTTGTCACAACCCAGTGGATGTTATACTTTGGCACGTGGCCGTGCACCTTCGTAGGACAACCTGATTCAACACACTTCACGGTATATTTCGTTGGACTAGATATGTGTGTTCGGAAAATCCTCTGCGTAGACATAGCCCACTTTATCACCGCATACTTCATTTCTTCTTTGTGTCGAACATAGCCCCGATCTGGACTTGGTTCAGATTATATTGCCATGGAGTCTCATGGCCATCATTGACAGTAAAGCCGGCGGATATGTCCTGCTCCCATGCAGCAGGAATTGGTACCTCCTCCTCATCCTCGGAATTTTCAGAATCAAGTTACTCTGCAATCTCATCCTCGTCCTCTTCCTCCATCACCCTCTGCATTTCATCGCCTTCCTCATCCCCATCAGCAACACCAGAGGCAGCTAATACTATCGACTGAATACTCTGACCAGCAACATGACCACTAACATTGTGTGGCACATAATCTGACTCTTTCTCGGCTTAGCTAGCATTCACATCTGGTAGCTATGACCCGAATACATAAATCTCGTTAGCCACTTGACTACTCTGGCCTGGTTCATACCCCACAGTGGGTGGTACTATATTCTCCTCCTTTGCCACTGTTTGCACTAGGGCATACAGATGGATTCTTCGGTCTCTGGAACGACTTAACAGAGACAACCAATGTTGGCTCCTATCTATCGGAATCAACTCCCACTTGACATTTTTACAGGATTTGGTCCATAATGCATGAATACTGACGGAACAAACTTCAGGATCCAGGCCAAAATTAGTAGTCAACCAGTGCTTCAACTGCCTAATGTCCAGTCTGTCTGGGTCTGAAAGTGTCATCTCGCCTTTTCTAAACTCGCTAAGATCAACCCCCAACTCATTATATCGAACATTACCAGGGCCGTAATACACAGTGAAATTTACGAATTCAGACATTTTTACCTGTCAGACATTGTCAGCTTCTCATTATTCGTAACGAATAAATCTATACTAAAATAAATGTACACTAAAATATACCTACGTATTCTAAATAAACCTACACTAAAATGAACTTCACAAAAGTAAACCTACACTAAAATATGCTCACGTACACTAAATAAACCTACACTAAAATATACTCACGTATACTAAATAAACCTACACTAAAATATACTCACGTACACTAAATAAACCGACACTAATATGACTACACTAACTAAACCTACACTCGGAAAACATACACTAAAATCACTACACTAATAAAAGTAACCTAAATTAATTTTACGTACATTAAAAAAACTAACAGAAAACTAACCTAAACTAACAGAAAAAATGTATACCTTCGACGCGTGAGTGTCCTTCTTTTTTCTCTCCACCTTCTTCTTCCTCTTCACCACTTCACCTTCTCACCATTCACACCTCCACCACCACACCATGTCTCCTCCAAACGAACAACACACTACCACATTGCAAAATATGAAACCGTAGGGTGGGGGAGATGAAGACGATCTATTGTTTCAGTGGATTAAAACGGAAAATGGGTGGATGTAGAAGGAGATCAAGGGGGGATTTTCGGCCAAGAACAACGAACATGTAGGAAGCAACGAGGCAGGAGGAGGAAGAAGAGGGAGCCGGCCGCGTCGGCCTTATCCAGGGGCTCTTCGGCCTCCTGGCGACCGACGGGTCCTCTTCGGCCTGGCATGGGCCGACGGACCGCTCTTCGGCCTGGCGTAGACTGACGGGCCCTCTTCGGCCTGAACTCAGCCGACCAGTCCCCGGTCGGCCCAGCTAAGGCCGACGGGGTGCTATTTTCGAAAAAAAAATAACTAGACATACTTTTTTCAAATTTGGTATAATTTTCATACTAGTTTTGAGAAGAAAATCATTTGGGCAGCTACAAGACAGTGCTTGATATAGTAGCAATCGCATCACACATTAGCTAACTACTAGCAAACATGCCCGTGTGCTGCATCGGTAGAAAAAAATGACCCCTCATGCCAACACCCGACGACATCAGTAAATTCTTTGAAATCTTTCATGCTGTTGCACGACAAATAACAAGATAGGTGGTGTTGTGCAAAAACATAAAAGTGGAATTATTTTCAATGTACTCAAGATGTTTTCAATTTATTAGACAACCAAAATATCTACCTGGTCGCTGCTATCTTTTTACGTCTTTATTGTCGTTCCTTCATAGTGATTCCCAACAAATATTGAATTAGGATAAAAATAGAGAAATACATTTTAGTATTCAACGATAACTTATGCAAACGAGCATTATTTCTTCTTGCTGATATATGTGTTTGCAAGTGTAATCTAAGTCAAGTTTTAATTTAGTTGCAAACATATTAGTAGTTTAGTGTTGCAAACGTATTAGTAGTTTAGTGTACCTCATTGAATATGGATTGACTATTGCGCATTGTGTGAAATAGATAGGATACTTACATACTTGTTGTAACCTTTAGCATATGGTAGTTGATTGGAATCAACATCCCTGATGGTGCTGATAATAGCTTTTCTGTCAATTTAAATGATATAGAAAGATATATAATAGTCATTTTCAAAATACATCATATAAAGAAGGTATTAACTAAAATCGTATCTTAAATCAAATTTTAAAAATGATTAACATGCAAGATGATAGTATATTTGAAATGTTTTTATATATAATATGTTAGATTTTGAGTTAGGATTAAAAAGATACGGATATTTTAAAAAATATTCAAATATGGTCAATAGAAAAAGTTTACACAAAGTTGCATTCATCTGGGATCGAATATTTAAAAAGTATTCAAATATAGTCAATAGAAAAGGTTTACACAAAGTTGCATTCATCTTACTCAGGTCTATCAAGTGGAACGGTCGCGCCCTAGCCATTGGGCAGATTGCATGTTGGTAGCAAATATGTGGGCCTCTGGCTAATTAACCATATTCTATGTAACGGCTTTAAAAAACGAAACGTTTTTTTTATTTATGAATGGTGCAGTGGGTAATTTGGGACAATTTAGGGGGCAATTTTTGTGACGTACGGACAGAAGCAATAGCCCCTTTAATAGTAGATATAGATATAGATAGAGTAGGGCGTTTTGGAGCCTGGATTTTTAAAAAAATTCAAAGTTCGTACTTTTCAGTCTATTCTACTATTAAACAACCCAACATTTTCTTTTCCACCGACACACGGTCAGGCTGTTTAGCACCATCCGATTTTGCGAATTAAAACATTCTAATAGTCCGGATTAACGTAAATGGTGCGCTCAACGTGTAGTTAGCAGTTTACATCTCGCGGACCTAGCTCTGCCGAACTTTCGTCCGCCAATGCGTGTTCCGCGAAAGCGTATTCCATGCCAATCTCTAACTCCCGCTGCCCGCGCCCTCCGCCATCGATCTGGGACCACGCCGGCTGTGCTTCCCATAACCACCTCTGCCACACCCGCGTGGCCATCTCCGCTCCTGCTATCGAATCCCTAACCCTGCTGCCCGCGCCCTCCGCCATCGATCCGGCGACCACGCCGGCCGCTCTTCCCATGACCACCTCTGCCACGCCCGCGCGGCCATCTCTGCTCCCGCTATCGCTCTGGCGACCACGCCGTCCGGGGGCTTTGACGCGGCTGCGGCGGAGACGTCGAGATCACGGCGCCTGGGTCTGCCATGTCCGGAGGACTCTGCTGCCGCATCGCCTTCCAGAACACACGGGCGCGCTGTGCTCCAACGGCTCAACCTGACAAGTACTGCAGGTTCGCGCTGGGCACTGACGGCGGAGCGGACGACCTCTGTTCGATCTGCAACTCCTCAGGGTGGCTCCTAGCCATCAACGGCTGACGGGCCCTTGATGTTCTGTGCTGAGGGATGGCCGCTACAGCCTACAGGTGCGTGACTTCTAGGCCCTCCTTTTTCCATTGCTCAGCGAATGTTAGAGACTTGCAAGAACTGCTTGACCATCTTTATATTCATCAGTAGCTCGGTTAAAAAAAGGTTGAACAATGGTTGTCACAAACCCCAAACGCACGGCAATGTACATAGCATGCACGTATTCTGCTGAACCTCTTACATAATCAAATGTGCTAAACAGGTATGGCAACAGTAGGGATTGTTTTATTTAAACATCTGGATTTTTTCACGTGTAATGGTCCAAATTTGATGGATCTAGATAAAACAAAGGTTGCGGTTAACAGTACCATTAATAGACTTATGTTCCTTCAATTTCAGATGAAGTATATTTTGCTTAGCTGCATATTCTAGAAGTGGCTGACTTGGTGTAGCAAAGTATTTCAGTGGAAGGAGGAATAGTGTAAGCCTCCAGGTATGATTCTCTTGCTTTGGTCTAATTTTCTTGTATGAGAAATTTGTGTTGTTGTCGAGATTATTATTTCTCAGAAATCTCTCTAAATACAGTGTCTACAGAGAACTCATTACACACGTGTTTCTGGCTTTATGAATCATTTAGATACTACCAAAAGCACTACTGAGCATATAGATTGCAACTTAATCTGATTTCTCCACTAATTATGTACATTTTCTACTGGATTCTGGCAGTTGGGGATCGAATGAGTCTTGGTTGTGGGAGGATTTTATCTGATAATTAGTCTATTTCCCTGAGGCGAGTTGTTGCTATGTACGATTGATTACACCTTAATACATTGCATAAGGGTATTTACATGTGGGACAATGGGAAAACATAATTTCAGCAATAGTGTTCCCAAATAAGAAACAATGATCACGCATCGGTTATCCAGGTCTGTCCAAACTTTCATATGCATTTATTTATATTTTTGCACGAACTCTAGATTGAGGTATGGCAAACAAACATGGAAAAAAAAAGAGGAAATACTTCAGTGTACCATTATGCATTTGTTTGTATGCTTTGTTTACAAATCATTCTATTTGTCACATTAAACCTATGCAAAGCTACTACTGCCTAACAGATTTGTTTCCTGTATTTACCATTCCTTCATGTTTTTGGGCTATCAGTTATTCGTTTTGTAAAGTCTATTTTAAATAACTGTGTTATTGCCCTCGCTTATTCCTTTGTAACTCATGCTTTAGTGTGAATTATTTTGTTGTAAGGAGAATAAAATGTTTTCTACACTCGATATTGTCAACAATGGTTTTCCTTTTGCAGCGTGGTATATCATCTGGAGATGTTTTGTCTTGCAATGCTGGGAGGGTCTTGCTATGGGGATGAGAAAATTTTGAGCTCAAGAGAATAGGTGCACGTGCAAATAGAAAGGCCATGCCAAAGGAGTAACCAACACATGCATTGATATAGAAGGTGGCAACCTCCAGTAAGTCGGTGCCTTTGGAGGTACCCATGGCAGATGATTAGTGTATGTTGTTACACTGATCTGAGATGTACATATCTGTTTTTTAATAGGTTCAAATATACTTCCAGTTCGAAATTGACATTCCCCGGGCATTGATATTAAGAGTTCTTTTTTGGAAAAATTAGAAATGTTGTCAGTTACATAAGAGCACATATTTTAAAGAACTTTATGCTATACTATTTCAACTGCAGATTTTTTTTGTGCAAATGAAATTATCAAGTTTTCATCATGGAACACACATATCTCCTTCTATTCACCAATTATAATTTTTCTATCCAATTTCAGGATTCCAGTCGTGTTCACATTTAAAAATAGTTGCTTGGGAGCATGCTTATAATCTTTGTGCAGACCAGCGAATCAACAATAATTGTTAGTTTCATGTAAAAAGATATGTAATAAAGAAGCTAGACTTTTTTCTGAAGGATTCTTAGTTTAAGGAAACAACAAAAATTATCCAATCTATTACCTATGGTGAGCATGAACACACTTTCATACTATGCCTTGGTAGTATGGAGCATGTATTTTTTTTCTTTTTGAATGTTTTCTTAAACTAATTAGTACCCCATTAAATTATTCTTAATTTTTTAAATTTACATGTTTTTATCTCTGTGGTTCTCGTGACATTTGGGATGCTTGAAACTTTATTATCTTTTGAGTGAAGAGCCACCTTTGTTTTCAAACACTGCCTGGGTGGGAAATCCTACTAAGCGTTCCTAGAGAGGCATATGGGAGCTATGTTTGACAAATGCCTGTTAGACTCCGTAAAAGAAGATTCAAAGATAATAATGTGGTGGATTCTATTATTTTAATGCATTATTATTATTATATTATTGGTTTTATTTTATAACTACCTACTTCCTCTGTAAACAAATATAAAACGTTTTACAACACTATTTTAGTGATCTAAAACGTCTTATATTTATTTATGGAAGGAGTACTAAATAGGATTGAATGAGTATGTTTCTTTCTATGGTTACACGTGCATTGCACGTGCATGATTACTAGTTTTAAAAAAATCTGAAAAAATCATACAAGTAAACAAGGATGTTATGTGTGTATGTAAAATTTGAGGATGAAATATCCTAAAATGCGATCTGTGTAAAAAAGATAAATTCATGGACTTTGAGGATGAATAATACATCTACTAAAAAGCCTTGGATTTGTTTTTTGTGTGTGTAGCACTCATTTTAAGGTGTTTCGTTTTGAAAATTTACACACATGTGATTTATATCTCTAAGTATGTGTGTATTTTTTTTTCAAAAAAATTTGAAACGTGAAAAATTTGAATTTTGCTCAAGTCAAACTCGGGCTCCATGGAGCCCGAGCTCTAAAGAGCATTTTTGGTATAGATATAGATATAGATTGTTAAATTGTATGTAAATTTTTCCTTTGGATGAGTTTAGTTGTTTGAATGCTTCATAAATTGGGTACAAAAGGCTATTTTGATTCCCTGAGTAGTGAGGTCTGGATATCTATGTTTTTGACTTGCGATTCCAAATATGGACGCCGTTCTTGGACGGGGCAGCGGCTGCTTCCGCCGCCTCCACGGCTAGGCGGTGTCACACATGTGGACGGAGTGGATCAATCCAAGTGAGTAACATAGCCGCGCAGGGCGTTCTATGTGCTGACTATATTAGCATACTTCGATTAATTTAATCCACGAATAAATCATGAGGATGGCATTGACAAAATTAATCACATACTGATTATGATTTAGATAAGCATGTACCATCGCATATCGTAAAAACATCTACGCACATGGTAAATACTGCTAAGACAGAAATAAGTAGGAGCAGGACAAACATGGTATACCCTCTAATAGGTTAGTTGGTCGTAGCAACGACGACAATAGCTTCATCGGCCGCCTTCTTTACTACAACAACCTTCACTAGCCAAGGTACTGACTAAGGCGATGCAGACGTAGAGGGTGCATACGAACGAAGGCGAGCCGTCACATGTGAGACGTTTCCTAAAAACCTAATCGCCCCTATCGTGTACAAGATCTAAAGTGACGGGTTTTTGGAGACCTGCTCTCCGGAATGAGATGGCATCGCCGGCGGCAGCGATAGCAAAAGGAACAAGAGTGGGCGGCGTGCGTGGAGGAGCAGATGTGATATGTTCTTCTGGTAGCGGCAAATGTGTCGACGCCTTCACTATATAGGCGTGGTCGGATAGGAGGACGTGGGCAGGAGCCACGCCTGAGTCGATGACAGCCCATGATACAACGTCTCAGATACATGACGCGTCTGTTATGGACTTTTTGTTTCTGACCGGGAAATATAAGCACATAATGTGAGCTCAGCTCGGCTCATTCCCGCAATCTGCGGCGCGTCGTGACGAGGAAAGGTGTGGTGTGACGTGGAGTGGTGAGGCAGGCAATGGAGGAGGAGCGTGCGGGAACCACTTCTCTTCTCAAGCTCCAATAGCATGTAGAAGAGAATCCATTATAAGAAGGTCCAACTCTTTCTTCAAATCTAGGGTGGGACTAAACTTTCACCACTTCTCTTTGTCATGACACTTACATGTGCCCTTAATTCCATTCACTTTTTTGATATACCAGTATTTTTTCAGTGGAGACCTATTAAGGTTGAACATCCACCTAGTGCAAATAGCTATGCTCGTTTAGAACTGAACAATGGACTCTGTCTTGAATTGCTAGTTTAGCGTAAAGGATTTTCACTAAATGTCTTACCCGTACTAGACTCCCAAAGACTGATCCCTCGGGTGAAGCATATTAGTCACACTCCTGGCCTATTCATGAACTTACTAGAGATCACCCCAGTCTCACAGACTGTGACCATTAGTCAGGCTCATATAGGTGTGTTCCTCCAAAGATCGCTCTATAGGATAGCATTTTGTTTATACAATCTTTGGAACACATTAAGACAAAACTTAACCTACTATATAGTTTCCGAGAGTATTGCATCTTCAACAGAGTGGGTTAGTAAAGTTACTCTCCTTAGTTAACCATTAGCTTGTTTTCCCGGGTCCTACTTCACCGGATCTTCGATCACATAGGTTGGGTTACCACCATGATAATTCATGTTGGTCTCATACCCATCTCCCTTGATGCATTTTCTATCACAACACGCATTAGCCCTTTTGTAAAGAGATCTGCCAGATTCTTAGCCGTTTGGATATAATAAAACGATATCACTCCGGAGTTTCTTAAACACCTCACAACTTTTAATCTCATTCTTATGTATTTGTAGGACTGCATGTTGTCCTTTGAACTCTTTACCTTGACAATAATTGTCTAATTATCACAATTCATAAGGGTACTCGGTACTGGTTGTTCAACCACTTGCAAGTCCATCAAAAGATCTCGAAGTCATTCTACTTCGACACGAGATGTGTCTAATGTTATTAGTTCTGCTTTCATTGTCGATCTTGTTAGGACCATTTGCTTCCCAGACTTCACGAAACTGCGCCACCTCCAAGAGTAAACACATACCCAATTGTAGCCTTCATCTCATCAGCATCAGAGATTCAATTCGCATCACCATACCCCTCTAGTACCGACGTTTATCAGGTATAGTGAGGTCCATAGTTCATTTTACCTTTTAGATGGCGCATGATTCTTTCTACAACATGTGAATGTACATCACGCGGATTGGAAACAAACCGGCTCAGTTTGCACACAACAAACATGATGTCGGACCTCGTAGAGCTCACTAGGTGCATGAGTGAACCAATGATTTAAGAGTATCTCGGTTGATCCTTAGTTGTGCCTTTGACCTTTTGAACCAAAACGATTCAAAATCTTCTTGACATAGTGTGATTGCAGAATAGTAATCCCACCCTCATTATCTCTCAATAGCTTAATGGTTCAAAATAACATTAGCCACATCAAGGTCCTTCACCTCAAAGTTCTGAGATAGAAACAACTTAACCTCCTCAATGACTTCGAGGTTGGTTCCAAATATCAGTATGTCATCAACATACAGGCAAAGTATATCCCCTTCGCCCCCACCATAGCTATGGTATACACATTTGTCAGCTTCATTAATAACAAAGCCAACAGATGTCAAAATTGTATTAAACTTATCATGCCATTGCTTAGGTGCTTGTTTCAGGCCATATAAAGGTTTTAGTAACTTACACACCTTTCCTTCCTGATCATCTATCACAAAGCCATCTGACTATTGCACGTAGGTTTCCTCGTCTAGCTCTTCGTTAAAGAAAGCCTTCTTAACATCCATCTGCTGGATAAGAAGACCATGCGAGGCTACCAACGATAGTAATACTTGAATGGTGGTTAGTCCACTAGTGCAGCGACGTGCTATACAAACGGTTTTTAACCCCTTTCGGTGACGTAGTTTGAAACCGTCGTCTTGCATGTGTGGGCGATAGGAGGGTCCATCCCACACGACATGGCAAACCCGTCGGCGATGTTGTCCAACGAACACAAACGTTTGGCAAAACTAAGTGTATGGGATATCCGCATTTATCACAAACAAGAGTCACTGGACAACCGTTTGAAATATGGTGGACTTTCCATACGACCCACCTTTCAACTCGTGTGAGATCACACTAACATCACATGCGTTATCTTGTGGCTCACCGTTTACGATGTGCACCAAATCACAAACAGTTCACGATTATGAAGCGTGTATGATAAGAGGTATATCACAAACACTTATATTGGACGAACCGTTGGCGATATTTAACTAAGACTATAATTTAACCGTCGTACAAGTATCGAATAGGTTTAACAAACGTCGTACTCGCGTCCGACAGGATAAGTATCGCACACACTATTATGTGGTCAAATGTTTGCGATGCATACATCACAAACAGTTCATCATTTTAAACTGTGTGCGACAGAGATTGTATCACCAACATTGCATTCGGTTGCACCATTTGTTATATTATCTGAAATCACACTCGATTCGCAAACGACAAATGTGTGCATGGTCGCACATGATTTCTATCTGTGAAACATGTCGGATCTTGAGGTATTTATAAACGTGTGCGGCGATCCGTAGAGCATATTTTTTTACTATTTTGATTACTACAATTTAAAATTGTACAGAATTTGAATTTGAAAGTAGGAAATAGCTTTTTACTTATACATAGATAGGTTGATCAACCAATGCATTATTCAAGTTACTGGTACATATGCTCAAGAATTACGTCAACGAAAGAATTACAGAAGCATCAAATAAAGAATGATGAACGACGGTTGAATACTTGTATTAAAGACGGCAAAGAAGGAGGCAAAATATATTCTGATTGTTGTAAGAGGTGAAGAGGAATGCCCGTAGTGTGCCCTCCATGTCGTCTGCACACATGACTCTAGCCCAATCGCTTGTGATGGTCGACCACCCATCCTTCAATATCTTCATGACTTCCAGATAGTCATTCTAGTCTGATAGAAATACATATACATTTGCATGTCCAACAATCATGTAGTTTGAGAGGTGATCTTGGATAAACTGTGTTGGAAACCACTACAAAAGAAAAATATACAGAGATTGTCATCTAACAACTCATTATGTGTAGTAAAAATGGTACATAGTTCTGAGTTAATATACTTCATATCATATTTGTCTTGGACAAGCTGTAAATAAATAGTCTAATTGCCATATTTTGACCAATTGTACTAGCAATCTTCATTAGTTACCTCACATGATGCTCTCTCCGTCCCACTATATAAGATCTAATTACATCCAATGCACAAACATATCAGATGTATTAGCGTCTTTTATTATGAGGCGGAGGAGTATAGCATAGGAAACAAATATAGCCATGTGAACCAAAAACCATTAAAATAGGCATATGTTCACTACATCAGGCTTAAGAACAACCAAATAAAGTCATTTATAATGGTATTGTTGAATTTACATAGAACAAAGCTTGTACTTAAAGATCGAATTCTATAATTGAACATCACATAGTGAAAAATAAATAGGCGGTGTATAACTAAATAAACAAGGCATACTACAGCTACCAAATAGTCATTCATATCGCTATCGTTGAAATTGCATAGAATGTAACCTATGCTTAAACATAAAATTCTATGATTAACATCATATTGTTACACTATAAGAAATATGCTAACTTGCGATCATCAATATTGGTCAACGAATGGCCATTGTTTTTCATTTACGACCTTTTTACGACCAAAAACAGTTGGTCAAAACCTACGACCAAAAAAAAGGTCGTAGGTTCTACGACCAATCATTTTGGTCGTTAGAAGTCTGGTCACACCACGTCGAATCCAACATGGCAAGCTGACCTGGCAAAATTACGACCAATTGGATTGATTGTTGATAAGAATCGACCCGGTCCAATTCAACACTTTAGTTGGACCATGCCCAACAATTCAGCCTTTTTACATTTTTTCCTGACATTTTTTTGTGAGCTTCATGGGCCAAGCCCAACGTTATAGCCTTTTTTATTGTTGGGTCATGGCCTCTTTGTCTAAACAATTTCATTTCTTTTTTGATTAAATTAAATGGATCCCAGTTGTCAAGTTCTGCTAACTGGGTCTCATTTGTCATGTTCTGATAAGTGGGTCCCATCTATCAGGCTCATATTCTTCATATTTCAACCAGCATTTAAATTGACAGAGACAAAAAAAACCACTATTAATGGCAACCAAATCAACCAGTACTTCAAATAAGAGCAACCAGATCATGTAATACAATGGCAATCACAGTAACGAGCTCAACTCTACAAGTGTAATACAATACTGCTTTACAAGCTCTACAAGCTCCTTCCATAGCGATCACAAACTAGGCACCTGCTACTGTCATGAACAACATGACAGACTCACTGCACGACCATAGTCAGGGCTGGGAACAAACAAAACAGCAACATGTTGCACGACCATAGTTCGAGGAACAACATGCCGGACTCACTTGACAACCATAGTCAGGGCTGGGAACAAACAAAACAGCAACATGGCTTCCTCTGTCACCCTGTTAAAATGAATCAGAGAAGAATCAGAAAAACTGGGGCAAATATATTATGAACAGACCATTCAAGAAAAGGAAATTTATTCTACCTTCACCTACAAGATGGACATCCAAGACAGTTATAAAAGTGCTAATAGGAGCTGTCTAGAAAGTTGTCTAACATAATATTACAGGAATAGAATTAGGAATACATCAAAACCACAACAAGGGATTCCAGCAGAACAAGTAAAACTAATATCGGAACAAGCACATCATATAGAGACTCCAGCATGGGACCATGGCATAGCTTTACAGTAGATAAAAGAGCCCTAGGAACAGAAACAAGCGTGCATTTGTGTTCAGGTGATCTTTTACCTGATTAGTAGTGCGAGAGATGGCATCCTCCCACTTTGCTTGTTGTATGGAACCCTGCTGTTTGGCATCGACTCACTATAAGCCATCCTGAAATTCAAGACATGATAGTGTGCTCATTTGCATGAGTAACTCGGAGGTTTCAAGACTGGATATCATGAAACTGAAGAGTTCAGTTGAGCACTGTTGCATAACGGGCGACAAAAAAATGATGTTTTTTTATTCATTATTACATCCACAAGCAGAAAACGAAGCCCATGACTCTATTGGAAATTGGGAACCACACATGCCAAACCGAGTTGAACAAAAATATTTAAGCCATGGAAAAAACTGAAGACGAGCATGTGGCCATGAAAAGCTCATATGAGTTGACTGAAGGGACATCGTGTCACACATATAAACGTGCATAACACATAGAGATGCAGCATATTTACGAACTTATTTATTCAAAGCATCAATTTGACTTGAAAAATATGGTATATTTACTACGAGTTGTGGGTGACATGTGATAAGAAACACAAACCAAATCATATAGTTTGCTCCAATAGTTGAGAAAGGCAACATTTGATTAGTCTGAAAACTTGTTTAGTGTTTACATTTTGAATACAACTAAGACACTTGCTGTCAAAAATCAGTGGCATTCGGAAAGAATGCATCCAGCCGGCTCGTAAGGACAAAAAAAGCATCTTTTTGAAGCCATCAACATCAAATCAGTGTCAGAAAAGAGATGATCAGCATGTTCAAAACTAATATCGAAAAAGGCTCAACAAGAGATTCCAGCAAAACAAGCAAAACTAATACCGGAACAAGCACATCATATAATAGGTACTCCAGCATTTGACCATGGCATAGCTTTTCAGGAGATGAAAGATCCCTAGGAAAAGAAACAAGCATGCATTTGTGTTCATGTGATTTTTTACCTGAGTAGTAGTGCGAGAGATGGCATCCTGACACTTTGCTTGTTGTATGGACCCCTGCTGTTTGGCATCGACTCGCTGTAATCCATCCTGAAATTCAAACATGATAGTGTGCTCATTTGCATGAGTACCTCGGTGGTTTAAAGACTGGATATCATGAAACTGAAGAGTTCAGTTGACCACTGCTGTGTAACGGACGACAAAAACTTCATGGTTTTTTTTTATTGATTATTACATCCACAAGGAGCAAACAAAGCCCATGACCCTATTGGCAATTTGGGAAGGCAAACGTTCTAAATCAACCGGTTAATTTCTCCACTGCATAAACCTCCTCGCGCTCCAACCACGTGTCTCTCTGTGGCCCACCTTATCTCTTCCTCGCTCGCTCCCTTTCTTCCCACCTTATCTCTTCCTCGCTCGCTCCTTCTCACCCCCGAAGCTGCCACCAGCGCCGCCGCAACCCGCTGTCGCACCGTACCAGCCATTGCCGTCGACGCTGCATAGCAGCACCCCACCATAGCCGATGGCGCTACACTGCAGCACCCCTGAGCTGCACCCCACCTTCCCGTCGTCCTCGCCGCAGCTTCCGCCGCGGCCGCCGTGCTGCGTTGCTGGCAACGTTGCATCGCATCATCTGTCATGGCCGCCGGTGCTGCATTGCAGCTTTCGCCGTCATCGTCGCATGCTGCGTCGCAACCTCCGCCATGGCCATCGCGCTGCGTTGAAGCACCCGTCGCCGGCAACGCTGCATCGCAGCATCCGCCATGGCCGCCAACGTTGCATCTCAGCTTCCGCCATGGTCGCCAAGCTGCGTCCCAGCACCCGTCGCCACGATGGAGCTTCATTGGGGGGCCACCGACGTTGTGATGAAGCTCTGTCGAGTCCGTCCAGTGCTACAATGGAGCTTCACCGGAGGGCCACCAGTGCCGCAATGGAGCTTCGCCGATGGTCGGGGTTGCGGGGAAGCAACATCGAAACGTCATGTGTTCCAATGGAGCATTGTCGGGAGCTATGATGGACCGCCGCCGCACGGATGTTGTCGCTGCAGTGTAGCAACGCTGACGGCTCCCCGGGCTCCGATGCAGCTCTCGCCGGCGACTCCGTGTGATGCAAGATCGAAGGAGAGAAGGTGGGCTGATGTGCGATGCAGGGAGGAGATCTTGCATGCCTTGACCATTCAAACTAGTTGTGGATCTGACGGTGTCGTGGGGCTGATCGAACGGTCAGCGAGGGGGCTTAAATCTTCCTGGCATCAGACGGTTGATTTGTAGCACTAGCCATTTGGGAAGCACACATGCCAAACCGAGTCGAACAAAATATTTAAGCCAAGGAAAAAACTGAAGACGAGCATGTAATCGTGCATAACACATAGAGATGCAGCATTTTTACGAACTTACTTATTCAAAGCATATTTACGAATTCGAAAAATATGGTATATTTACTACTTTCACGAAGACCTTGCAGGATTGCTAATGATATTCAGAGTAACAACCCAGGTCCAATAACTTTTGACAACCAGTTGTAGAATGTACATTTGATTATTTGTCCATTTACTGACATTTTAATTACATTGATCTTAGACATCCAGCAGGATGGTGTCAAGGTCCATTTAGTAACCCTGGTCCATTAACTTGTCACCACCAGCTGTAGACTGTACATTTGATTATTTGGTCATTTACAGGCATTTTAATAACATCGATCTTAGACATTCTGCAGGATGGTGTGAAGGAAATTATTACAAGATAGCTCACGAATCAGCCATGGGAAGTAACTTGATTCAACTCGGAGGTGAGACAACAAAAAAACCTTATCCAGAAACAAGCATATCTAAATCATGAGTACACTAAGCAGAAACAAGCATATCTGAATCGTGTCCACTTAAGTTGTTGTCCGGGACAGGAGTACAGTAACCTTGACACTCCCTGTGGCGCAAAATCCAGCGGAGACAAGGAGGATTCAGATGCCAATCCCATAATAAGATTAAGACAGATGACCATACAGTAGCACTAGGTGTGATCCCAGTCTAGATAAATCAATAAACCAACCCGTCCATATATATGAAGTACTTATGAACCATAGCACTGACTGTCGGTGACTGAAACTGAACCGCAACAAACGGATGAACAATCAGACGGACCTGCCGTTTTATTTGACCAACAAATAGAAACAATAGAGAGAGAGGCCTCATGGAGGGGAGGGAAGGGAACCAAGTCTGACTAGCAGCGTACTAAATCGAAACAAATCGAAACAAGGAGACCATCGATCCATGGCGTCAGAGCAGGGGGGCGCGGCGTCTCGGGCTCATGCCCCTTGTCGACGGCGTCGCCTGAGGTGCTCCCGGTGCGGTTGTGGGCGCCATGGAGATCCAGGTCCAAGCAATGTGGCGGATCTGGGCTGCTCGCTCGATCTCCCTCCCGTGGCTGCTGCGTACGGTCGCGGTGGATCTCCCTCCCTCGTGTCCTTCTCGCTTCTCTTCTCTGAAGAGGGGAGGGGAGGGGAGGGAGGAGGAGAAGGTGGGGGCAGACCATGGCCGGCGGTGAGGTCCGTCAGATCGGATCGGAGGGAGGCGGGGCGTTGGGTGGGTGGGTGAGTGGTCGCGGTGATGTGGGATCCTTGGGACGGGAGTGGGATATGTGTGATGGATCCGTGGTGGTGGGAAGGGGAAGGAAGGAGCCGTGGGAGGGGCGAAACGGAGCGGCCGGAGGTGGTGGCGCGGGGCGGAAGGGAGCGACCGGAGGTGGTGGTGGTGAGGAGGGAAGGAAGGAGCTCTCGATCTGCTACGGGAGAGGAGGGGGTGGCGTGGGGAGGTAGCAGGGGCTGGGGACAGGATGGCAGGGGCTAGGGGCGACGGTTGCGGCGAGGTGCGAGAGGTGGCGGCGTCGACCTAGATCGGGAAGAAGGAGAGAATGGGAGAGGGGAGGCGGCGGCGTTCTCGGAAAGGAAGGGGTGGAGGGAGGAGACAGAGTGTGCCACGCGCTGCGCTAGGTTTAGGTAGAAGAGCTGAGGAGACGTTGGATTAGTAGGGCATGGACGGCTCAGATCGTCATTTAATCTTAAGTGCTAAAAACAACAGGGGTTTATGAAGCAACTACCAATAATATGTTGCAAAATGCCACCACTAAAATTTTCACTCAAGTTATACCACATTTTATGGATGATAACCAACTTCTATGCATGTTCGATCTTTCTAGCTTTTCTTGTCCATTTAAACCAACTTGTACCAAATCAGGAGGAACCGGATCAAATTTGAATTACGGACGCTCTATAGTTTGCTCATGATTTTTTTCAAAAAATATTTTTAGATACATAAGTACCTATTCCATCAGAGATCCAACAAAACAATTGCAAAATTCTACCACTAACTAGGAACGGGCATGCCTGTCATTTTGACCCCATCTTGAAATGGGCATGAAAATTTCAAAAAAATCAAAAAAATGCAAAACCTTCGCGTTGTGTCATCATATGTGACCAAGTTACCAGAAAAATAAATAAACTTATAATACGGTCATTATTTAAAAAAATGTTCTCACAAATGAGCTATCATATGTGAAGATTCATGGCTTTCAAGCCAAATGATCAATCTTATGGCCACATTCATGGCATAGTTGGTTCAAATGATCTCATATTGTGCACAAGGGTGCATGTTGAAATGGCAAATAATGTTCCTAAAGGGAGTTTTCATTTTCTTTGCACAAAAAAAATTCATTTTCCTTTTTTCAAGTGCCCAAAATGAGTTTTTTTGTGAAGGACTTACCAAATATTTGTTGCAAACTTGGATAAAATATTTTTTATAAAATATTAGGCCATATTTAATGCACAATTGACAAAATATTTGGGTGCCAAAAGCTTTCAATCCACCTCTAGTGAAAAAGACAAAACTCTGTCGATTCAGTTGGAAGCGGGTTAAGTTTGAACTAGAGATGCCTCATAGTTTGCTCTTTATTTTTTCCAAAAATAATTTCTAGGTAAATAAGTATCTATTTAATCAGAGATACAACAAAATTATGGTAAGATTTAACCCCTAGCTATGAACGGTCATGCCCGTCGTCTCGACCGCATTTTGAAACGGGCATAAATAATTCAAAAAAAATCAAAACAATGCAAAACCTTCGTGTTGTGTCATAATATGTGAACAAGTTACCAGGAAAAATAAAAAACTTTTAATACGGTGATTATTTAAAAAAATGTTCTCAAAAATGAGCTATCATGTGTGAGGATTCATGGCTTTCAAGCCAAATGATCAATCTTATGGCCACATTCATGGCATAGTTTGTTCAAATGATCTCATATTGTGCACAAGGGTGCATGTTGAAATGGCAAATAATGTTCCTAAAGGGAGTTTTCATTTTCTTTGCACAAAAAATTCATTTTCCTTTTTTCAAGTGCCCAAACTGAGTTTTTTGTGAAGGACTTACCAAATATTTGTTGCAAACTTGGATAAAATCATTTTTATAAAATATTAGGCCATATTTAATGCACAATTGGCAAAATATTTGGGTGCCAAAAGCTTTCGATCCATCTCTAGTGAAAAAAGACAAAACTCTGTCAATTTAGTTGGAAGCGGGTTAAGTTTGAACTAGAGGTGCCTCATAGTTTGCTCCTTATTTTTTCCAAAAATCATTTCTAGGTAAATAAGTATCTATTTAATCAGAGATCCAACAAAATTATGGCAAGATTTAACCCCTAGCTATGAACGGTCATGCCCGTCGTTTCGGCCGCATTTTGAAACGGGCATAAATAATTCAAAAAAAATCAAAACAATGCAAAACCTTCGTGTTGTGTCATCATATGTGACCAAGTTACCAGGAAAAATAATAAACTTGTAATACAGTGATTATTTTAAAAAATCTTCGTAGAAATGATCTATCATGTGTGAGGATTCATGGCTTTCAAGCCAAATGATCAATCTTATGGCCACATTCATGGCATACTTTGTTCAAATGATCTCATATTGTGCACAAGGGTGCATGTTGAAATGGCAAACAATGTTCCCAAAGGGAGTTTTCATTTTCTTTGCACAAAAAATTCATTTTCCTTTTTCGAGTGCCCAAAATGAGTTTTTTTGTGAAGGACCTACAAATATTTGTTGCAAACTTGGATAAAATCATTTTTATAAAATATTAGGCCATATTTAATGCACATTTGATAAAAAATTTGGGTGCCAAAGATTTCGATCCACCTCTAGTGAAAAAAACAAAACTCTCTCGATTTAGTTGGAAGTGGGTCAAGCTTGAATTGCAGATGTCTTATAGTTAGTTATTTATTCTTTCCAAAAATCATTTCTAGTTACATAAGTATCTATTTAATCAGAGATCTAACAAAATTATGACAAGATTTAACCCCTAGCTATGAACGGTCATGGTCATGCCCGCCGTTTCGACCACATTTTGAAACGGGCATAAATAAAATCAAAAAATGCAACACCTTCGCGTTGTGTCATCATATGTGACCAAGTTACCAGGAAAAATAATAAACTTGTAATACGGTGATTATTAAAAAAATGTTCTCAGAAATGAGCTATCATGTGTGAAGATTCATGGCTTTCAAACCAAATGATAAATCTTATGGCCACATTCATGACATAGTTTGTTCAAATGATCTCATATTGTGCACAAGGGTGCATGTTGAAATGGCAAACAATGTTCCCAAAGGGAGTTTTCATTTTCTTTGCACAAAAAATTCATTTTCCTTTTTCGAGTGCCCAAAATGAGTTTTTTTTGTGAGGGACCTACCAAATATTTGTTGCAAAATTGGATAAAATAATTTTTATAAAATATTAGGACATGTTTAATTCACAATTGACAAAAATTTGGGTGCCAAAAGCTTTCGATCCACCTCTAGTGAAAAAGACAAAAACTCTATCAATTCAGTTGGAAGCGGGTCAAGTTTGAACTGCAGCTGTCTTATAGTTTGCTCTTTATTTTTCTAAAAATCATTTATAGTTACATAAGTATCTATTTAATCATAAATACATGGTTTGGTGACGATTCGAGGTTTGGATAGTGGCCGAGTGCCCCAACTCCAGAGCGCGTAAACTCGTATGCCCGCCGCGTGGTCACCGCGTGACCATAGCATTGCCATGCATTCTGGGCGGCCTAGGCATGTATAGTGGGTTGGTAACTCCCCATGTAGGTGCTAGGAAGAAAATGACAACAGAAGATTCTCACGGAGACCGAACTATGCTCAAACATGAATTAGCAGGCAAGTGTTTGATAAGCTGTATGGGAAATGCACATGGACAATGGGCGTGAGTTTTTGCTCGGGATGACCATCTACTAAGAAGAATATATTCACAAATTTTCATCTCAAATGGAGGAGCCTAGGTGGTACTTGCTTTGCAAGGTACCACACTGGACAGAAATATGAATGTTGAAGCTGGGCTCAAAATAATGAATGGATTGAGCTGAAATTTGGTGGAGGATGGTATTTGGGCATAGGAAAGTGCTGTAGAGAAATGATATCATTTGGACATGAAAAAGTGGTACTTCCTTCACAATGCTCTTCTCTGGACAAAAACTTGGGAAAATAAGTGAGACAAATTGGCTAAATGAAATGATCTCAAAATTGGTGTAGGTAAGTTACATAGATATGGTCATGCCCTGGTAAAGTTTTAGAAATAATTAAGCAATATATAATATAGTTGCTTCACAAAGCTTCTCTCTGGATAGAAACTTTGGAAACTTTCTGCGGAAGATTTACTAGGAAAATGAGTTGAATATTATCATGTGGCAATTATTTGGGTATGGAAGAGTGCCCCAAAAGTTTAAGGGTAATAGGAGGGGTCTAGATAGCACTTGCTTTGCAATGTACCAATCTGGCCATAAAATAGAAATTGAACCTAGGCTCACATAGTTGATTTGATTGAGCTGCAATTTGGAGAAGGGTGATAATGTGGGCATATGAAGTCACTGTATAAATTTCATGCCATTTGGATATATAAAAATGGCACTTCCTTCACAATGCTCTCTAGTGAACAAAAAAATGGGAAAAATATTGAGGAAAAGTGGTTAAATTAAATGAGCTAAAATTTGGTGGAGGGAGGTTCTATGGGCAGGGTCATGTCATGGTAAATTTGTAGCAATTATAAATCAATATAAAATATAGTTGCTTCACAAACTGAAAATATTACCAGAAGCAAAGATTGGATGGTGAGCTCTCATGGATTGTTAGATGGGGCTAATGTTTTTTAGAGAGCTATGATATGGGCACATAGAAGATGTGGAAAAAATTCAACTCATCAGGATATGCATAGCTAGTACTTCCTTCGCAAAGCTTCTAGCTGAACAAAAACTTTAGAAATTTGCCGAGGAAGATTTATTGGGCAAATGGAGCTTAATTTTGTCATGAGGCAATGATTTGGATAGGAAAGAGTTCCCAAATTTTTTTAGGGCAATCAAGAATATATAAATATCACTTCCTTTCCAAAGTGCTATTCTAAATAGAATAGGAAAATGAATATTGTTGAATTATTTTTGAACTAGGCAAGGAAGGTTTTTGACATATTTGACGAGTATATAATCCAAAGAATTTATGAGAATTTTTGGGGAATTTTGGGAATAACAAAAATATAGGTTGCTTCACAACCTAGGGCAAAAATTGATACATGGATATGACACATAGGCAAAACTGACGAGGTGGCGCCTAGTCATCGCAACCCACCACAATTTACAAGGTTATGACCATATGTATTGGTCGTGATCAGCTAGAAATAAGGCAGCGAATCAGTGATGTCTGCTTTATGACCATTTTGTGTAAGGAAATTACGACCTTTCTGACCAAAATGGTCGTTATAGTTGAGGGTTTGGAGACCTCCGAACAGCTTACGACCAATTTGTCTCAAATGGTCGTAGATTTATGACCATTTCTTCCAAGGTCACTGACAGAAGGTCAAAAGTTGACATATTTCTTGTAGTGTTAGAAAATTGAAATAAACAGGGGCATGTTAACTACACGATTAAAGCTGGACATATGTTCACTACAAACAACCTAAAACATCTAAACAAGGTATATGCTCACTACAGACAACCAAACATAGGCATTCCTGAAATTGAACTGAAAAATTCATACTCGAGCGTAGGGTGCACTTGTTGACGACAAGTTGTTGTCGTCAATGAGACCTGACTTGGTAGCTGACGATGCCAAAACATCGCCATAGAACGCGGCTTCCATTTGGATCACGGAGGGCATCTACATCAACTCGATTGCCCCTCCGATGATGCGTGAGTAGTTCACCAAAGACCTACGGGTCCATAGCTAGTATCTAGATGGCTTCTTCTCTCTCTTTGATCTTCAATACCATGTTCTTCATGATCTTCATGGAGATCTATCCGATGTAATCCTCTTTTGTGGTGTGTTTGTCAAGATCCAGTGAATTGTGAGTTTATGTTAAGATTATCCATAAATCTTATTTGAATCTCCTTTGATTTCTTGTATGCATGATTTCATATCCTTGCAAGTCTCTTCGAGTTATTGGTTTGGTTTTCCAACTAGATTGGTAATTCTTGCAATGCGAGAAGTGCTTGGTTTTGGGTTCAGTCTTGCAGTGTCCTCACCCAGTGACACAGTAGGGGTAGCGAGGCACGTATTGTATTATTGCCATAAAGGGTAATAAGATGGGGTTTTCATCATATTTCTTGAGTTTATCCCTCTACATCATGTCATCTTTCTTAATGTGTTACTCTGTTCTTCATGAACTTAATACTCTAGATGCAGGCATGAGTCGGTCAATGTGTGGAGTAATAGTAGTAGATGCAGAATCGTTTCGGTCTACTTGTCATAGACGTGATGCCTATATGCCGTTGGAAATATTCCCTATAGGAAATAATAAATTGGTTATTATCATATTTCCTTGTTCATGATAATCGTTTATTATCCATGCTATAATTGTATTGATCGAAGACTTAGATGCATGTGTGGATACATAGACAAAACCATGTCCCTAGTATGCCTCTAGTAGACTAGCTCGTTGATCAAAGATGGTTAAGGTTTCCTAGCCATAGACATGAGATGTCATTTGATAATGGGATCACATCATTAGGAGAATGATGTGATGGACAAGACCCAAACTACAAACGTAGCATAAGATCGTGTCAGTTTATTGCTACTGTTTTCTGCATGCCAAGTATCTGTTCCTATGACCATGAGATCATGCAACTCACTAACACCGGAGGAGTGCCTTGTGTGTATCAAACGTCGCAACGTCACTATCACTAAGCTGCTAGAACTTGGTGATGAACTATAAAGTGCCAGGGATAGAAATAATGATCCCTGAGCTGTTCGCGATGTTTAACACCACGAAGGTAGAAATCAAGAAGGCGCATCAAGTGTTGATGGTTAGTCAAACCACTAGTTTCGAGAAGGGCAAGAGCAAGGAGGGAAACTTCATGGATAGCAAGTCAGTTGCTGCTCCAATGAAGCGACCCAAAGTCTAACCCAAACACGAGACTAAGTGCTTCGATTATGAGGAGAACGGTCGCTGAAGAGGAACAACCCTAGATACTTGGTAAATAAGAAGGCTGGCAAAGTCAACAGAAGTATATTTGATATACGTGCTATTGATGTGGACCTTGCTAGTACTCCTAGTAGCACTTGGGTATTGAATACTGGTTCGCTTGCTCAATGTTAGTAACTCAAAATAAAAGCTACAGAATAAACGGAGAAATAGCTAAGGGTGAGGTGACGATGTGTGTTGGAAATGTTTCCAAGGTTGATATGATCAATGTCGCACGCTCTCTCTACCTTCGGGATTAGTGACGAACCTAAATAAATGTTATTTGGTGTTTTCTGTTGAGCATGAACATGATTAGATAGTGTTTATTGCAACACGTTTATTCATTTAAGTTATAGAATAATGGTTATTTGGTTTACATGAATGATACCTTCAATGGTCATGCACCCAGTGAGAATGGTTTGTTGAATCTTGATCGTAGTAATACACATGTTCATAACATTGATGCCAAAAGATACAAAGTTAATAATGATAGCACCACATACTTGTGGCACTGCCGCTAAATGTCATATTGGTATAAAGCACATGAAGAAACTCCATGCTTATGGCTCTTTGGACTCATTCGATTTCGAATCGGTTGAGACATGCGAACCATGCCTCTTTGGTAAGATGACTAAGGACCCCGTTTTCTAGGTGGATGGAGCAGGCAAGTGATTTATTGGAAATGAGACATGTTGATGTATGCAATCCAATGAGTCTTGTAGCGTGCGATGGATATCGTTATTTTCTTACCTTCATTGATGATTTGAGTAGATATAGTGTATATTTACTTAATGAAATACAAGTCTGAATCATTTGAAAGGTTCAAGCAAATTCAGAGTGAAGTTTAAGATCATCGTGACAAGAAGATAAAAATGTCTACGATATGATCGTCGAGATGAATATCTGAGTTGCGAGTTTGGCATACAACTTTAGACAATGTGAAAATTGTTTCACTACTCACGCCACCTGGAACACCGTAGTGTGATGGTGTGTCCAAATGTCATAGTTGTGCTTTATTGGATATGGTGCATGCTATGATGTCTCTTATCATTTTGCTACTATAATTTTGGGGTTATGCATTAGAGACAACTACATTCAGTTTAAATAGGGCACCATCTAAATCCGTTGAGATGACACCGTGTGAATTATGGTTTGATAGAAACCTAAGCTGTCATTTCTTAATGTTTGGGGCTGCGACGCTTGTGTGGAAAATGTTTTCACGTAATGAGCTCGAACCCAAAGCGGACAAATGCATCTTCATAGAATACCCTAAGAACAGCTGGGTAAACCTTCTATCTCAGATCCAAGCATAAAGTGTTTGTTGCTAAAATTGGATCCTTTCTCGAGAAAAAGTTTCTCTCGAAAGAATTGAGTGGGAGGAAGATAGAACTTGATGAGGTTGTTGAACCTTTGTTTCAACCAGAGAGTAGTGCAGCACAGAAAGATGTTTCTATGGAACCTACGTCAGTTGAAGAGGAAGTAAATGATAATGATCATGAAGCTTCGGATCAAGTTACTATCAAACCTCGTAGGTCGACAAGGATGTGTACTACTGCTGAGCGGTATGACAACCCTGTCTTGGAGGTCATGTTGTTGGACAATGATGAACCTACGAGCTGTGGAGAAGCGATGATGGGCCTGGATTATGAGAAATGGTTAGAGGCCATGAAATCCGAGAACGGATCCATATATGAAAACCAAGTATAGACTTTGGTAGACTTGCTTGTTGGACGGCAGGTCGTTGAGTACAAATGGACCTTTAAGATGAAGACACACGCTGATGGTGAATGTCACCATTTATAAAGCTCGACTTGTCGCAAAGAAGTTTCCGCCAAGTTCAAGGAGTTGACTATGATGAGACTTTCTCACTCGTAGCGATGCTATAGTCTGTTGGAATTATGTTAGCAGTTGCTGCATTTTTCAATTATAAAATCTGGCAGATAGATGCCAAAACATCGTTTCTTTCCTTAAGGAAAGGTTGTATGAGACACAACCACAAGGTTTTGTCAGTCCTAAGGATGCTAAAAGGTGTGCAAGCTTCAGTGATCCTTCTGTGGACTGAAGCAAGCATCTCGGAGTTGGAATATACACTTTGATGAGGTGATCAAAGTTTTTGAGTCTATACAAAGTTTATGAGAAACTTGTATTTATAATGAAGTGAGTGGGAGCACTATGGAGTTTCTTGTAAGCATATGTGGTTGACATATTGTTGATCGGAAATGATGTAGAATTTCTGGAAAGCATAAACGGTTGTTTGGAAAAGAGTTTTTTTTCAAAGGAAGACCTGGATAAATCTACCTAAATCTTGAGCATCAAGATCTATAGAGATAGATCAAGATGCTTGATGAGACTTTCAATGAGTACATACCTTGACAAGATTTTGAAAGAGTTCAAAATGGATCAGTCAGAGAAAGTGTTCTCGCCTGATTTGTAAGGTGTGAAGTTGAGTGAGACTCAAAGCTCGACAACGGCAGAAGAAAGAGAAAGGACGAACGTCATCCCCTATGCCTTAGCCATAGGCTCTAGATTATACCATGTTGTGTAACACACCTGGAGTGTGCCTTGCCATGAGTCTGTCAAGGGGTACAAAAGTGATCCAGGAGTGGATCACTGGGCAAAGGTCAGGATTATCCTTAGTAACTAAAAGACTAAGGAGATGTTTCTCGATTATGGAGGTGATAAAGAGCTCATCGTAAAGAGTTACGTCGATGCAAGCTGTAACACTAATCCGGATAACTTATAGTAGCAATCTGGATACGTATAGTGGAGCAGCCATTTGGAATAGTACCAAGTGGAAGTGTGGTAGCAGTGTTTATAGTTTGACATAGAGGTATCTAAAGTACACTCGGATCTAAATGTCGCAGACCCGTTGACTATAAGACCTCTCTCACATGCAAAGCATGATCTAGACCCAGAACTCATTGGGTGTTAGATTCATAACAACGCGAATCACATGGTGATGTGAACTAGATTATTCACTCTAGTGCAAGTAGTAGACTGTTGGAAATATGCCCTAGAGGCAATAATAAATTGGTTATTATCATATTTCCTTGTTCGTGATAATCATTTATTATCCATGCTATAATTGTATTGATCGGAGACTTAGATGCATGTGTGGATACATAGACAAAACCATGTCCCCAGTATGCCTCTAGTAGACTAGCTCGTTGATCAAAGATTGTTAAGGTTTCCTAGCCATAGACATGAGATGTCATTTGATAATGGTATCACATCATTAGGAGAATGATGTGATGGACAAGACCCAAACTACAAACGTAGCATAAGATCGTGTCAGTTTATTGCTATTGTTTTCTGCATGTCAAGTATCTGTTCCTATGACCATGAGATCATGCAACTCACTGACACCGGAGGAGTGCCTTGTGTGTATCAAACGTTGCAAGGTAACTGAGTGACTATAAAGGTACTCGACAGGTATCTCCGAGGGTGTCTATTGGGTTGGCATGGATCAAGACTGGGATTTGTTACTCCGTGTGACGGAGAGGTATCTCAGGGCCCACTCGGTAATACAACATCACAATAAGCCTTGCATGCAATGTGACTAAGTGTTAGTCACGGGATCTTGTATTAAGGAACGAGTAAAGAGACTTGCCAGTAACGAGGTTGAAGTAGGTATGGAGATACCGACGATCGAATCTCGGGCAAGTAACATACCGAAGAACAAAGGGAACATCATACGAGATTAAGTGAATCCATGACATAGAGGTTTGACTGATAAAGATCTTCGTAGAATATGTAGGAACCAACATGGGCATCCAGGTCCCGCTATTGGTTATTGACCGTAGAGGTGTCTCAGTCATGTCTACATAGTTCTCGAACCCGCAGGTTCTGCACACTTAAGGTTTGGTGACGTTTCGGTAGTATAGAGTTATGTATGGTGGTGACCAAAGATTGTTTGGTGTCCCGGATGAGTTCTAGGACATCACGAGGAGCTCCGGAATGGTCTGGAGGTAAAGTTTGATATATAGGAAGTGCTATTTTGGTCTCCGGAAAAGTTTTGGGCTCATCGGTAGTGTACCGGGAGTGCCGGTAGTGTACCGAGAGACCATCGGGAGGGGTATTTCGACCCAAGAGGCTACATGGGCTGTGGGAGAGTAAATACCAGCCCTTTTTGGTCTGGTGGAATTCCCACACAAGGCCCATGCGGCTTGGAAGAAAAGCCCACAGGGAAAAAGGTGGAAAAGGGCCAAAAAGGGTGGAATCCTAGTCCTACAAGGATTGGAGGAGGAGTCCTCCTCTCCTCCCCACTTCGGTCGACCCAAGGAGGCTTGGCCCTTGCGCTAAGTCCTCTCCTCCCTCCCTCTTATATATACTGGAGGTTTTAGGGTTTTTGCACATAATTTTTGCCATGCGCTACCCGTTCCTCCAGTGCATAGTTTCTCCTCTAGATCGGTTTTCTGCAGTGCTTAGGCAAAGCCCTGCCGGAATTGTTCCACCACCATTGCCACGGTGCTGTCACGCTTCCAGAGAACTCTTCTACCTCTCCGCTCCCTCTTGCTGGATCAAGAAGGCGGATATCGTCATCGATCTGTACGTGTGCTGAACACAGAGGTGCCGTCCGTTCGGCGCTAGATCGGAAGGACCGTGATCAAGATCACGAGACGGATCATGATGAGTTTGCGGGACGGATCGTGATGAGTTTGCGGGACGGATCATGATGTGTTCACGAGACAGATCGTGATGAGTTCGTGGGACGGATGGTGATGAGTTCGCGGGATGGATCATGATTGGATCGTGGGGCGGATCGTGACGAGTTCGCGGGACACTCGGCGATTTGGATCATGAAGACGTTCGACTACACCAACCGCGTTTCTTAACGCTTCCCGCTTAGCGATCTACAAGGATACGTAGATCCACTCTCCCTCTCATAGATGCTCATCACCATGGATAGATCTGCGTGTGCGTAGGATTTTTTTCTTTCCCATGCTTCGTTCCCCGACATATGCATGATCATTTCCTTGGATGACTACATGATTATTCACTTTTCTATCAATTGCTTGACAGTAATTTGTTTACCCACCATGATATTTGCCTTCAAGAGAGAAGCTTCTAGTGAAACCTATAGCCCCGGGTCTAGTTTCCATCATATATTTTAAGATCTATACCTTGCTGCAATTTACCTATCTTTTACTTTCCGCAATCGTTTGCATCTATCTCTTTCAGATCTAATCCTTGCTAATAACCGTGAAGGGATTGACAACCCCTTTACATCGTTTGGTGCAAGAGTTTGATTGTTTGTGTAGGTGCATCCATTGGTGACTTGCTCGTTTCTCCTACTGGATTGATACCTTGGTTCTCAACAACCGAGGGAAATACTTATCTACTTCGCTGCATCACCCTTTCCTCTTCAAGGGAAAACTAGCACATGCTCAAGAGGTAGCAAGAAGGATTTCTGGCGCCGTTGCCGGGGAGAATACACATCAAGCCTACCAAGTACCCATCACGAACTCATTTCTTGCATTTACTTTATTTGCCATTTACCTCTCATTTTCCTCTCCCCCACTTCTACAACGATTTTTAGAAAATACCAAAAAGATTTGCCTTTTTGTTCGCCCTTCTTTCGTTTGCCTTTTGTTTGCTTGTGTGCTTGATTGCTTGCTTTGCCACCATTTCTGAAGTAAGGGAGGTTATCGATGAAAATCTAGAGGGTATTGCTAGTACTAATCCTGAAGAAAAATTTGAATCATTCTCTTTAGAACATGAAACTGAATCTCCACCTAATTATAAAACTAAAACTTTTCAAGTAGGAGATGGGAATATTATTGGGAAGAGTGTTATTCAAGCGTTCTTTGATTGTACGAGGGTTATGCCTATGAGTAAGAGGTCTATTCTTCTTTGCACAAATAGTTATGCGGACGCTATTTTCATGCTCATTGAAAAATTGGAAATAAAATTTGTGCACCTTCATCCCGCTTTGCAAGAAGTATTTTATGAACTTCCCAATATTAATCACCCTAAGGCTAAGAAGATTGCTACCATCATCCTTATGCAAGAATTCGATTTCATCGTACAAGAAGCTAGGGAGATTTTTTCTTTCTATGATAAATATGTTGAACGTCCTCCAATTAAGGAAATTCTCCATGATAAAGAAACTTTGCATAGTCTAGAAGCTGAAGACTATCAATCTTATAGTAAAAATCTGATGAGAAGAGCTGCCCACATGGAAGTCTCTCAAACCTTGTATCTAGAGACCTATGAGGAATTTGATTGGATTACTAGGGGAATTTACGTGGGGTATAAGGATGATTTTCTTTAAAAAACGATTAAGGAACCCATTAGAAATAGGGTACATGTTTTATACAATGATATCTACGACGATGATCTAGATTACGGTTTCATGAATGTTAAAATTACTAGCCAAGGTACTTTTCATGATTTAAGTTCATCTACTAGGAAGGAAATAAAATAAAGGATATATCTAGTAAGAAAAGCTTTTGATGGTTTGATCAAGTTTGTATTGCATAGAAAAGATGACAACACCTAGATCTATTGTGTTTTGCCTAGCTAGGGGCATTAAACAATAGCGCTTGTTAGGAGGCAACCCAATTTTATTTTGGTGCTCTGTTTTTTGCTTATTTTTTTGAGTGTTTACCACATTATTACCTCTTTATTAATTTTATTTTGGTGTTTTAATTAGTGTTTGAGCCAAGTAAAACCTTTGGGATGATCTATGGTAGTTGTTGATTTGACCTTGCTAAAAAACAGAAACTTTTAAGCTCAGTCCAGGAATTTTATAACTTTTTCAGAGCATCGAATTGATCTGAAATATTTAAAAAAGATTTATATATGAATTTAAAAGGTTACCCTAATTTTTCAGAATTGTTTGAGTTACATAAGTACACGACGTTTCCAGATTACTACAGACTGTTCTGTTTTTGACAGATTCTGTTTTCTTTGTGTTGTTTGCCTATTTTGATGAATCCATGGGTTGTATCATGTGGTATGAGCCATGGAGAAGTTAGATTACCATAGGTATAACACCAATATAAATAAATAATTAGTTCACAATAGTACCTAAAGTGGTGATTTATTTTCTTATACTAACGGATCTCACCAGTTTTCATTTAAGTTTTGTGTTGTGAAGTTTTCAAGTTTTGGGTAAAGATTTGATGGACTATGGAATAAGGAGTGGCAAGATTCTAATCGTGGGGATTCCCAAGGCACCCCAAGTCATATTCAAGGATTCCAAAGAGCCTAAGGTTGGGGATTTCCCAGAAGGCATCCCCTCTTTCATCTTCAATCCATCGGTAAATTTACTTGAGGCTATATTTTTATTCACCGCATGATATGTGTTTTGCTTGGAGCATCTTGTGTGATATGAGTCTTTGCTTGTTAGTTTTAAACAATCATACTTGCTTCACACATATTTTGAGAGAGACATGCTGATTCGTGAATTTATTAGAATACTCTTTGTGCTTCACTTATATCTTTTGGGTTGGGCAATTTTGCTCTATGTGCTTCACTTGTATCTTTTAGAGAACGGTGGTGTTTGCGTTTTTATAGAAATAGTTGAACTCTCATACCTCACTTATATTATTTTTAGAATTTCTAAAACAGCATGGTAATTGGTCTTGGTTATGCATTTAGTCCTAATATGATAGGCATCCAAAAGTGTATAATAAAAAAAGTCCATATTAAGTGCATTGAGTATTTATGAGATGTTTAATTCCTTGCATAAAGTTTTGAGATATAAAGATGGTAATGTTAAGAGACATGTTAGGAAGCAAACTGTGATTTGGTAAAAATACTTGTGTAAAGGTTTGTGATTCCCGTAGCATGCATGTATGGTGAACTGTTATGTATGGAATTCGGAGCATGACTTGTTTATAGATTGTCGACCTTTGTGTGAGGGTCGGGGGCGCGCGATGGTTAAATTATACCAACCTCCACCCTAGGATCATGTGTTTAATGCTTTGATCCAATGACTAATAGACTTTTGCAATAAGTATGTGATTTCTTTATGACTAATGTTGAGTCCAGGTATTATACGCACTCTCACCCTTCCACTTTTGCTAGCCTTTCTAGTACCGCGCAACTTTCGTTGGCGCAACAAACATCTTCCTCAAAACATCCACCAAATACGTTCCTCAAAACATCCACCATATATCTTTCCTCAAAAGAGCCACCATATCTACCTATTATGGCATTTCCATAGCCATTCCGAGATATATTGCCATGCAACTCCCACCGTTTCCTTTTATGACATGCACCATCACTTCCATATTGCATATAGAGTCATATTTTGTCATAGGTATCGAGTTGTAATTTTCTTTTGAGTTGTAAGTAAATAAAAGTGTGATGATTATCATTATTAGAGCAGGTCGCATGTGAATAAAGGATGATGGAAGCTATGATTCCCTCACAAGTGGGGATGAGATTCCAAACTTTGTGAAAAATAAAAGAGGCCAGCGAAGCCCAAATAAAAAATGAATAAAATAGGCCTTAGATGCCCACATAAAAAAAGAAAAAAATATATGAGAGAAAATAGAGAAGGGACATTGCTACTACCTTTTTCCACACTTGTGCTTCAAAGTAGCACCATTATCTTCATGATAGAGAGTCTCCTATTTTGTCACTTTCATATAGCTAGTGGCATTGTTTTTCTTCATGATGAACGTCCACTTAGTTTCCTTTTGAGCTTTCATGCACTTATAGCTCTAGTGCATCTGTTGCATGGCAATGCCTATTCATTCACATTGATATTTATTGATGGGCATCTCCATAGCCCGTTGATATGCCTAGTTTATGTGAAACTATCTTCTCCCCTTCCTTGACAACCTCCATCATATTCTATTCCACCTATAGTGCTATATCCATGGCTTGCGCTCATGTATTGTGTGAGAGTTGAATTTTTTTTGAGAAAATAAAGGTGTGAAAACAATTGCTTGACTTTTTATTGGGGTTGTGCATGATATAAATACTTTGTGTGGGGAAGATGGAGCATAGCCACTGTTGGAAATATGCCCTAGAGGCAATAATAAATTAATTATTATCATATTTCCTTGTTCATGATAATCATTTATTATCCATGCTATAATTGTGTTGATCGGAAACTCAGATACATGTGTGGATACATAGACAACACCATGTCCCTAGTACGCCTCTAATAGACTAGCTCGTTGATCAAAGATGGCTATGGTTTCCTAGTCATGGACATGAGATGTCATTTGGTAACGGGATCACGTCATTAGGAGAATGATGTGATGGACAAGACCCAAACTACAAACGTAGCATATGATCGTGTCAGTTTATTGCTACTGTTTTCTGCATGTCAAGTATATGTTCCTATGACCATGAGATCATGCAACTCACTAACACCGAAGGAGTACCTTGTGTGTATCAAACGTCGCAACGTAACTGGGTGACTGTAAAGGTGCTCTACAGGTATCTCCGAGGGTGTCTGTTGGGTTGGGATGGATCAAGACTGGGATTTGTTACTCTGTGTGACGGAGAGGTATCTCAGGGCCCACTCGGTAATACAACATCACAATAAGCCTTGCAAGCAATGTGACTAAGTGTTAGTCACGGGATCTTGTATTACGGAACAAGTAAATAGACTTGCCAGTAACGAGGTTGAACTAGGTATGGAGATACCGACGATCGAATCTCGGGCAAGTAACATACCGAAGAAGAAAGGGAACATCATACGGGATTAACTGAATCCTTGACATAGAGGTTCGACCGATAAAGATCTTCGTAGAATATGTAGGAACCAATATGGGCATCCAGGTCCCACTATTGGTTATTGACCGTAGAGGTGTCTCGGTCATGTCTACATAGTTCTCAAACCCGCAGGGTCTGCACACTTAAGGTTCGGTGACGTTTTGGTAGTATAGAGTTATGTATGGTGGTGACCGAAGGTTGTTCAGAGTCCCGGATGAGATCCTGGACATCACGAGGATCTCCGGAATGGTCCGAAGGTAAAGATTGATATATAGGAAGTCCTGTTTTGGTCGCCGAAAAAGTTTTGGGCTCATCTGTAGTGTACCGGGAGTGCCGGTAGTGTACCGGGAGACCATCGGGAGGGGTATTTCGACCCAAGAGGCTACATGTGCTGTGGGAGAGTAAATACCAGACCTTTGTGGGATGGTGGAAGTCCTCACACAAGGCCCATGCGGCTAGGAAGAAAATGCCAAAGAGAAAAAGGTGGAAAAGGGCAAAAAAGGTAAAAATAAGGAGGAGTCCTAGTCCTACTAGGATTGGAGGGTTCGGCCGACCCAAGGGCTGCCTCCTTGGGAGCCAAGCCTACTCCTCTCTTCCTCCTATATATACTAGAGGTTTTAGGATTTTTGGCACGAGATTTTCAGCCACGTGCTACCCGTTCCTCTAGTGCATAGTTTCTCCTCTAGATCGTATTTCCGCAGTGCTTAGGCGAAGCCCTGCCGGAATAACTCCATCACCATCGCCGGAGCGCTGTCACGCTACCGGAGAACTCTTCTACCTCTCCGCTCCCTCTTGCTGGATGAAGAAGGCGGAGATCGTCATCGAGCTGTACGTGTGCTGAACGCAGAGGTGTCGTCCCTTCGGCGCTAGATCGGAAGGACCGTGATCAAGATTGCGAGACGGATCGTGATGAGATCACGAGACGGATCGTGATGAGTTTGCGGGACGGATCGTGATTGGATCGCGGGACGGATCATGATGAGATCGCGGGACGCTCGGCGATTTGGATCGCAAAGACGTTCGACTACACTAACCGTGTTTCTTAACGTTTTCCGCTTAACGATTTCAAGGGTATGTAGATCCACTCTCTCTCTCGTAGATGTTCATCACCATAGATAGATCTTGCGTGTGCGTAGGAAATTTTTTGTTTCCCATGCAACGTTTCCCAACATGCAGACCATATAATATTGTAGGGATAACTTTTTTTTTACCATGTATTATATTATTTTATATTATTAAAACGATAGGAAACGGACAGCTTAGATATATAACAATAGAAAAGACCTCAAAAGAACGGTTGTGATTTTCTGGAAGTAAATCTTCACGTACTCATGTCTCCATATTCAGTACGTTTGTACCTGCCAAGCAACGTGACGGGTTGATTTAAAAACAAAAAACAAAGCGATGGGTGAGAGTCCAGTTACCATACGGCCATGTACCTGTTCAAATAATAAAATATGGCTATGTATGTCACGTGGGTGGCAGTAAAAAGAGAATAAAGAGCATGCTGTGTTACAAAAAACATGTACATGACCATCGTTGGCACCTCTAACATGGATACACATATTAAGAAGACCTTCCCAAGAAACTATGGGACGGTCTATTCTCTTTTTTCAAAAAACTTTGGGAAGATCTATTCAGAATAAATAGACATGCGGAGATGACACGTAGAGTCCAATTTAAACACGTTACAACACTAGACAATGTACGCATTTTGGAAATTAAATTTGCAAGAAGGTTTCTAAAAGAAAAAGAAACATGCGCGTGTAACTCTTCTAACCTACAAGGAAATATACTACAAAGCCGACCCCCCATACACATAGCACACGTACATGCACCATCAGAATTTGCCCACTATGTTCGCATGCAAACATCCATCCAACAAAGAAAAATAGTTCTGCTAAACAATCCAAATAAACTGACAAGCCACCAAATACAATTGACCATGGTTGATAATTTGACTTTTTCACAATAAAAGTACTAGATGTGTCTCTTCTTTGATAGAAAACGAGTACACCTTGATTTATATGTGAATTGCAAACTAATAAATAACAACCGGAGTATTAAATATAATTTTGATAAGTAGAAAATTCCGCTATAGAGCTTAAATATAAAATTTATCTAACAAAGTTGATCATGAAATTAAAATAAATTATAATATGATTATTAAGTGTCGTTACGTTAAATAGAACTCAACTATAGGACTTAAATTAAACCGTAAAGTTGAACATGAAATTAAAACTCAAATAAATTATAGTCCAAATAAAATTTACAAATATAAGTTTGTGCAGAACAAGGGCAAAGAAAAGAGTCTATACACCAAAAGTTTCTTGGTCTACAACATAAATAGGAAGGGCAGGAAAACATTGTCACCAACATCTAGAAGCATGCGTGGAAGATGGACGGACATGATATTGTTCTATCTAGAATCGCCATTGCAAGAAAGATAGCGGTGAGGCATATTGGGGGAGAGGACAGCGATTTAGACATTTAATTACTAATGAAATAGTTTCATGTTATAGGACACAAACTTTAGTGACATGGGTCATCTGCTAATACACACCAGTGACTTTAAGAGCAAAAAATACCGGTGGAGAAAACAATACAGAATATATCTATTATTGATTGAATCATATAGAATGATATATAAAGAACACTCATGCATGTCAAATATTAAATAAGTCATTTTAATTTCCTTAAAAATACATTTACATTCAAAATAAATTGGCATCATCCTAGGTGACAAGCTCCGGAGAATGTTTGAAACTAAGAAGGGGTATAGATATTCACACTATGATGAGAAGACATGGAAGAACATATATTTATATTTGAATATATGACAATGTACTAACAAAACATACAAATACTATATGGCTGGTGTCGAGGCACGTGATGGAACAAATAAAAAGGTACGGGTACAAGTCATGAATATTAGATTTTTTGGGTGAAAATTCCCAAAATATATTAGGTGGAAATATAAATAAAAATGAATGAAAAAGGCTGGAACACTGAAAACTATAGATTAGACATAGGCCGAGGCTGTTATAAACTTTCATTGTAGACAACCAAATCTTGAGGAGCAAATTCATACCACTTATGGAAATCTATATTACATAGCTTATAGTATTCTATGAAGATATGTATTTTAGATAATTGTTTTATATGAATACTCATGCAGCGGAAAGACGAAGGTGGAGAAAAACATCAAGATAGGAAGTCTAGCCGCGCAAATGCGCAGGTCAACCCGCTAGTTATATTTTGAAGAGATACAATTGCTTTGCTAGTATGCTTGAAATGTTATTGTTTCTATATCAATATTAAGTTTTTGTTTTGAGTCTTACGGATCTTAATATTCATGCGACAATAAAGAATATTACTTGAATAAATATGTTAGGTAGCACTCCACATCAAAAATTATGTTTTTATCATTTACCAACTCGAGGACGAGCATGAATTAAGCTTCGGGATGTTGATACATCTCCAACGTATTTTTTTCATGATGGTATGCTATTATATTATCTATTTTAGATGTTTTATAAGCATTAATATGTTATTTTATATTATTTTTGGGACTAACCTATTAATCTTGAGCCAAGTGTCAGTTTCTGTTTTTTTCTTGTTTTTGAGTTTTGTAGATATAGAATATTAAACGGAGTCCAAACGGAATAAAACCTTTGGAAGGAATTTTTCTGGAAGGAAACAAATCATCCAAGCTTGGAGTGCACGTCAGGGGAGGTGTCAAGGCACCACAAGCCTGCTAGGCACGGGTCCCCCTGGCCGCGCCTAGCAGGCTTGTCGCCTCCTGACAGGTCTCCTAACCCTAATTCTTGGCCTATAAATACCCAAATATTCCCCCAACATCAAAAAGAGCCACGCAAATACTTTTCCGTCGCCGGAAGCCTCCGTTCCCAAGAGATCTAATCTTGGAGCATTTTCCGGTAATCTGCCAGAGGGGGTTTCGATCACGAAAGGCATCTACATCAACTCCATTGCCCCTCCGATGATGCGTGAGTAGGCCACCACAAGCCTACGGGTCCATAGCTAGTAGCTAGATGGCTTCTTCTCTCTCTTTGATCTTCAATACCATGTTCTTCATGATCTTCATGGAGATCTATCCGATGTAATCCTCTTTTGTGGTGTATTTATCAAGATCCGATGAATTGTGAGTTTATGTTAAGATTATCCATGAATCTTATTTGAATCTCCTATGATTTATTATATGCATGATTTCATATCCTTGCAAGTCTCTTCAAGTAATTGTTTTGGTTTGGCCAACTAGATTGGTAATTCTTGCAATGGGAGAAGTGCTTGGTTTTGGGTTCAATCTTGCGGTGTCCTCACCCGGTGACATAGTAGGGGTAGCGAGGCACGTATTGTATTGTTGCCATCAAGGGTAACAAGATGGGGTTTTCATCATATTGCTTGAGTTTATCCCTCTACATCATGTCATCTTTGTTAATGTGTTACTCTGTTCTTCGTGAATTTAATACTCTAGATGCAGGTAGGAGTCGACCGATGTGTGGAGTAATAGTAGTAGATGTAGAATCGTTTTGGTCTACTTATCACGGACATGATGGCTATATGCATGATCATTGCCTTGGATAACTATATGATTGTTCGCTTTTCTATCAATTGCTTGACAGGAATTTGTTTACCCACCATGATATTTGCCTTCAAGAGAGAAGCCTCTAGTGAAACCTATGGCCCCCGGGTCTATTTTCCATCATATATTTTTAGATCCATACCTTGCTGCAATTTACTTATCTTTTTCTTTCTGCACTCGTTTACATCTATCTCTTTCAGATCTAATCCTTGAAAATAACCGTGAAGGGATTGACAACCCCTTTATAGCGTTGGGTGCAAGAGTTTGATTGTTTGTGTAGGTGCATCCATTGGTGACTTGCTTGTTCCTCCTACTGGATTGATACCTTGGTTCTCAACAACTGAGGGAAATACTTATCTACTTCGCTGCATCACCCTTTCCTCTTCAAGGGAAAACCAACGCATGTTCAAGAGGTAGCACATGACACCATGATCTCCATCATCTTGATCTCCATCAACGTGTCTCCATGAGGTTATCGCACCAATTGTTGCTTCTACAACTATTACTAACTTATAACGATAAAGTAAAGCTAAAATGGCAAACATAAATTAAAGACAACCCTATGGCTCCTGCCGGTTGCCTTAGTCATCGACATGCAAGTCATGATATTATATACAAAACTTGATCATCTCATACATCGCATATATCTCATCATGTAATTGGCCATATCACATCACAACATACCCTGCAAAAACAAGTTAGATGTCCTCTAATTATTGTTTCATGTTTTACGTGGATGCTACAGGTATCTAGCAAGAACGATTCTTACCTACGCAAATCCGCAACGGTGATACACAAATTGCTATTCAACCTTCTAAAGGACCGCCTTTGTCGAATCCGATCCAACTAGAGTAGGAGAGACAGACACCCACTAGCCATCTTTATGCAACAAAATCACATGTAAGTCGATGGAACCGGTCTCTCGTAAGCTTACGAGTAAGGTTAGTCTGGGACGCTTCATACCACAATACCGACGATTCTAGAAAAGACCAAGGGAGGAAGCAATCTGAGAATCAATGCCCATAAACTCCTTTGTGTTCTACTCTGATCTCATCAACACATAGACCTGGCTTAATGTGCCACTGTTGGGGAACATTACATGGGAAACAAAAATTTTCCTATGCACATGCAAGATCTACCCATGGTTATGAGCATCCACGAGAGGGATGGTGGATCTACATACCCTTGTAGATTGCTAAGAGGGAAGCGTTAAGAAACACGGTTCATGTAGTCGAACGTGTTCGTGATACAAATAGCCGAGCATCCCGCGATCCAATCACGATCCGTCCCGCGAACCAATCATGATCTATCCCGTGATCCAGTCATGGTCCTTCCGATCTAGCGCCCAACGGACGACACCTCCGCGTTCAGCACATGTATAGCTCGATGGCGTCTCCGCCTACTTAATCCAGCAAGTTGGGGGCAGAGAGATAGCTGCGTTCTCCGACAACACGATGATGTGGTGGCGATGGCGGTGGTGCTATCCCGGCAGGGCTACGCCTAGCTCTGCCGATACCACAAACAGAGGAGAAAACGATCTAGGGAGAGAGGGGGGGCCAAGGGCTTCGTGTGTCCTCTTGGGGCACCCCTCCCCTCTATATATAGGTGGAGGGGTGTGGAGGTCATCCCCTCTAAGCCCTAGGGCGCAGCCAAGGGGGAGGAGTTGGACTCCTAGTCCAATTTCCTCCCTTTCCAAAACCAGGTGGACTTTCCACCTCTCCCAAGGCACATGGACCTTGAGGGACTTGTGCGCCTAGCCCAATAAGGCCAGGGTGCCTCCCCTAAGCCCATGCAAACCCTTGGGACATGGAGGAACCTTTGGTGGACTTCCAGACTCCTTCGGAAGTTTTGGGAACCTTCTAGAAGCTTGCTGGTACTATACCGGAAAAAACCTGAAACTTGTCCAGTAGCCAAAATATGTCTTCCCATATATAAATCTTTACCTCCGGACCATTCCGGAGCTCCTCATGATGTCTGGGATCTCATACGGGACACCAAACAACCTTAGGCCACCAACATACATAACTGAACAATACAAAATATTCACTGAGCATTAAGTGTGCAGACCCTGTGGGTTCGAGAACTATGTAGACATGACCGAGACAACTCTACGGTCAATAACCAATAGCAGGACCTGGATTCCCATATTGGTTCCTACATATTCTACGAAGATCTTTATCGGTCTAACCACAATGTCAAGGATTCAGACAATCCTATATGCAGTTCCCTTTGTCCATCGGTATGTTACTTGCCCGAGATTCGATCGTCGGCATCTCCATACCTATTTCAATCTCGTTACCGACAAGCCTCTTTACTTGTTCCATAATACAAGATCCCGTGGCTAACTCTTTAGTCACATTGCTTGCAAGGCTCATTGTGTTGTTGTATTACCGAGTGGGCCCTGAGATACCTCTGTGTCACATGGAGTAATAAATCTCAGTCTTGATCCATGCCCACTCAACTGACACCCTCGGAGATACCTATAGAGCATATTTATAGTCACCCAATTACATTGCAACGTTTGATACACACAAGGTACTTCTCCGGTGTCAGTGAGTTGTATGATCTCATGATCATAGGAATAGATACTTGACATGCAGAAAACTATAGCAATAAACTGACATGATCATATGCTACATTCATAGTTTAGGTCTTTTCCATCACATCATTCTCCTAATGATGTGATCCCATCATCAAATAACATCTCATGTCTATGGTTAGGAATCCTTGACCATCTTTGATCAACGAGCTAGTCTACTAGAGGCATACTAGGGACACGATGTTGTCTATATACCCACACATGTACGTGAGTTTCCAATCAATACAATTATAGCATGGATAATAAACGATTACCATGAACAAGGAAATATGATAATAACAAATTTATTATTGCCTCTAGGGCATATTTCCAATAGTAAGAACATCATTTTTTGCCTGTAACCTGGTTGTTCGTGCCAAATTCTTAACTCCGCTTCCGGCTCCTCCAAATCCTTCGCCGCACTTCATCATCCTACCATAGTAGGCTTACCCAATCTTTGTCACATTGGGATCTATGTCCGACATCTTGGTGATGATAGATATGAATGCAACACCACTTAAATCATATACAACAAACGAGGTGGGAAAGACACTTTTTCCATTATGGACTTTAAATCCCTGAGCTCAGATGGGTTACATGCAATATTTTATAAGAGGTTTTGGCCTATGCGACGAGATGGTTTGGTCATGGGGGTTTTGCAAGCGGTAAATTATCATGGTATACCACAGGTTTGGAACAATACCACCATTGTCATGATCCCAAAGGTACAACCTCCTGAATAGGTCACACAATTAAGACCTATAAGCCCATGTAATGCGGTCTATAAGGTCATTTCCAAAATGATATTGTTATACTTAAAGGTTTGCTCCGAGAGATCAAGGTTTTGCTGCTGAATTGAGACCGACCCCATGCTTACGGTGACATACTTTAAACATTGGCAGAACAAAACTGCCTTATTGCTCATGATGATGAACATGCATGCTCTGGGTTGTCGGTGCTACTCCCATAGGAACGATCAATCCTTAATAGGAGAAAGCTATCAGGGAGGCCACCGTCGTCTTTGTAGGAACAGTTCTGACCGTGATCGAACATAAGTTTGTTGACGCATATTGGCATACGCGGGTTGCCAACGACTTGTGGGAGGTAGTCGAATAAATTCGGCGCCACTTACACTGGAGCGAGATGTAAGTCATTGAGCAGCTCCATGATTAAAAATGGTCGAGAAATGTTCTGTACTAGAATAGACTCATGATATAGAGTGCATCACTAAGGAGCTTGAGCTTATTAAATGTGATTTACCGGGCAATTTTTTCATGGGATGCATAGTCGTTAAGCTCCCTAATTCCTGGAGGAACTTTGCTACCACTCTAAAACATATGAGGCATGAATTCTCATTGGAGGATGTCATTGGCCATCTAAGTGTTGAGAAGAATTCGAGAGCGAAGGAATCGAATGGAAAAGGGACGAAGGAACTTCTGTCGCCAATATTGTACAGAGGAACTTCAATTCTCACAAGCCCAACAAAAATAATTTTGTCCAACAGAATACCAACTTTAAGAAGAAGGGTAGCAAAAACTCAAGAAGAATTACGAGGGGGTGGTTGTTTTACTTGTGGTTGAGTGGAACATTGGGCCAACAAGTGTCCTAACAAGTTCAAGAAGCCAGGTACGGATTCCAAGTATGCCAATATGTTTGCGATCAACAATGAGACGGGTCCATCTAGGTACGGTAATTTATTTACTATATTTTCAGTTTGTGAGTCTATCAATTAGTGGGTTGACTCAAATGCAAATATTCATGTGTGTGTTGACATTTGATTGTTTTCTTCTCATCAGGTCACCTGCCATAGGTCTATATTGATAGGGAATGGTGCGAGTGCTTCACTCTTAGTGTTGGCACGGTCGACCTAAAGTTTACTTCAAGAAGGATCGTGCAGCTGAAGAACATACAACATGTCCCCGCCATCAAGAAGAACCTCGATAGTGTCTTGATTTTGTGTAGAGAAGGGTTTAAGTTTTTCTTAGAGTCAAATAAAGTAGTTGTTACGAAATATGGACTTTTTTTTGGAAAAGGTATCGAATGCATAAGTTTGTTCTGCCTTTCCCTCGCAGCTTTTTGTAAGAAAGTCGTGAACAATATTCATTCGAGTGTTAATGAATCTAAAGTTTGGCATTCATGCCTTTGTTACATTAGTTTCGGTGTTATGATGCAGATTGCAAAATTGAATTTAATACCGGGTTTCACCTTAGCCAAAGGTTCTAAGTGTCATTCATGTGTGCAAGCAAAGTAACCTCGCAAGCCTCACAAGGCTGCGGAGGAGAGACACTTGGTGCCATTAGAACTCAAACATTCTGATCTCTATAAGATGAATGGTGTGTTGAATAAAGGTGGAAAGAAATACTTCACGACGTTGATAGATGATTCTATTGGATATTATTACGTGTAGCCACTAGTAGAAAACCGACCTTTCGTCCGCATCATTAGTCCCAGTTGGCTTTTGAGACGACACTAATGTGATCATTAGTGCCGGTTCATTATAGACCTTTAGTCCCGGTTGGTAGCTCCAACCGACACTAAAGGTGTGGTGGCAGGCTGGCGTCAGCCTGTGGCCCCACGGGAACCTTTAGTCTCGGTTGGTGGCTCCAACCGCGACTACAAGCTAACCTTTAGTCGCGGTTGGAGCCACCAACCGGGACTAAAGGTTGGTCATTGATGTGGTGGGAGTTTAGTCCCGCCTCACCAAGTGAGGGGCGCTCGAACCGCTTTATAAGCCCACCCCTCTCTGACTTGTTGTGTTCCTCCCAAATTGAAAATAGATGCCCTTATATGGGGAAATTCGACCTCAGATCAAACTGAATTCCAGTCTGATTCCAGGTCGAATTTTCCTACATAAGCGCATCTATGTTCATTTTTGCTATTTATAATGTTATTTCATTTTTTAATCTATTTGAACTCCATACTTTTTGTGTGTTCAAAATGCAGCATTCAAAGCCACATCATCAATTTTCAACCCTTTCTGACTTCATTTGCTATTTTTCATGCACTTACTGATTTTCCTTCAGCAAAATAACCCTAAAATTGGAAGGCACTTCAAATGAACTCTGAAAAGGTTGAAAGTTGGCATGGTATCATCATTTCACCCACATAGCATGTTATAAAAAGTGGAGAGGGTTACGGCAAATACTGGATACACTTCGTGTACAAAACGGACAATCTCTTTAGAAGTATCAGGGTTTCGGACCAAAACTCGCCTGTTACAAAGGCATTTCATTTTTTTAAAAAATTCTTTGAAGTCCATAGTTTTTGTGTGTTCAAAATGCAGAATTCAAAGCCACATCATCAATTTTCAACCCTTTGTGACTTCATTTGCTATTTTTCATGCACTTAATGATTTTATTTCAGCAAAATAACCCTGAAATTGAAAAGCACTTCAAATGAACTCGAAAAAAGGTTGAAAGTTGGCATGGTATCATCATTTCACCCACATAGCATGTTATAAAAAGTTGAGAGGGTTACGGCAAAAACTGGATGCACTTTGTGTACAAAATGGAGAATCTCCTTCGAAGTATCAGGGTTTCGGACGAAAACTCGCCTGTTACAAAGGCATTTCATTTTTAACTTCTTTGAACAGCATCCTTTTTGTGTGTTCAAAATGCAGCATTCAAAGCCACATCATCACTTTTCAACCCTTTCTGACTTCATTCGCTATTTCTCATGCACTTACTGATTTTATTTCAGCAAATAACCCTAAAATTGAAAAGCATTTCTAATGAACTCTAAAATGGTTGAAAGTTGGCATGGTATCATCATTTCACCCACATAGAATGTTATAAAAAGTTGCGAGGGTTACGGCAAAAAACTGGATGCACTTCGTGTACAAAATGGACAACCTCTTTCGAAGTATCAGGGTTTCGCACGAAAACTCGCCTGTTACAAAGGCATTTCATTTTTTAAACTTCTTTGAACTCCATACTTTTTGTGTGTTCAAAACGCAGAATTGAAATCCACATCATCAATTTTCAACCCTTTGTGACTTCATTTGCTATTTTGCATGCACGTACTGATTTTATTTCAGCCAAATAACCCTGAAATTGAAAAACACTTCAAATGAACTCTCAAAAGGTTGAAAGTTGGCATGGTATCATCATTTCACCCACATAGCATGTTATAAAAAGTTGAGAGGGTTACGACAAAAACTGGATGCACTTCGTGTACAAAATGTACAATATCTTTCGAAGTATCAGGGCTTCGATCACAAACTCGCCTGTTACAAAGGCGTTTCATTTTTTTAACTTCTTTGAACTCCATACGTTTTGTGTGTTCAACATGCATCATTCAAAGCCACATCATTAATTTTCAACCCTTACTGACTTCATTTGCTATTTTTCGTGCACTTACTGATTTTATTTCACTAAAATAACCCTGAAATTGAAAAGCACTTCAAATGGACTATGGAAAAGGTTGAAAGTTGGCATGGTATCATCATTTCACCCACATAGAATGTTATAAAAAGTTGAGAGGGTTACGGCAAAAATTGGATGCACTTCGTGTACAAAATGAACAATCTCTTTCGAAGTATCAGGGTTTTGGCCGAAAACTCGCCTGCTACAAAGGCATTTCATTTTTTTAACTTCTTTGAACTCTATAGCATGTTATAAAAAGTTGAGAGGGTTACGGAAAAAACTGGATGCACTTTGTGTACAAAATGGACAATCTCTTTCGATGTATCAGGGTTTCGGACAGAAACTCGCCTGTTACAAAGGCATTTCATTTTTTTAACTTCTTTGAACTCCATAATTTTTGTGTGTTAAAAATACAAAATTCAAAGCCACATCATCAATTTTCAACCCTTACTGACTTCCTTTGCTATTTTTCATGCACTTACTGATTTTATTTTAGCAAAATAACCCTGAAATTGAGAATCACTTCAAATGAACTCTGAAAAGGTTCAAATTTGGCATGGTAACATCATTTCACCCACATAGCATGTTATAAAAAGTTGAGAGGGTCACGGCAAAAACTGGATGCACTTCGTGTATAAAATGGACAATCTCTTTCGAAGTATGAGGGTTTCAGACGAAAACTCGCCTGTTACAAAGTTATTTCATTTTTTTAACTTCTTTGAACTCCATACATTTTGTGTGTTCAAAATGCAGCATTCAGCCACATCATCAATTTTCAACCCTTTGTGACTTCATTTGCTATTTTTCATGCACTTACTAATTTATTTCAGCAAAATAAGCCTGAAATTGAAAAGCACTTCAAATGAACTCTGAAAAGGTTGAAAGTTGGCATGGTATCATCATTTCACCCACATAGCATGTTATAAAAAGTTGAGAGGGTTTCGGTAGAAACTGGATGCACTTCGGGTACAAAATGGACAATCTCTGTCGAAGTATCAGGGTTTCGGACGAGAACTCGCCTATTACAAAGGCATTTCATTTTTGTAACTTATTTGAACTCCATAATTTTTGTGTGTTCAAAATGAAGCATTCAAAGCCACATCATCAAATTTTGAACCCTTTCTGACTTCATTGTCTATTTTTCATGCACTTACTGATTTTATTTCAGCAAGTAACCCTGAAATTGAAAAGCACTTCAAATGAACTCTAGAAAGGTTGAAAGTTGTCATGGTATCATCATTTCACCCACATAGCATGTTATAAAAAGTTGAGAGGGTTACGGCAAAAACTAGATGCACTTCGTGTACAAAACGGACAATCTGCTTCGAAGTATCGGGGTTTCGAACGAAAACTCACCTGTTACAAGGGCATTTGATTTTTTAACTTCTTTGAACTCCATACTTTTTGTCTGTTCAAAATGCAGCATTCAAAGCCACATCATCAATTTTCAACCCTTACTGACTTCATTTGCTATTTTTCATGCACTTACTGGTTGTATTTTAGCAAAATAACCCTGAAATTGAAAAGCACTTCAAATGAACTCTGAAAAGGTTGAAATTTGGCATGGAATCATCATTTCACCCATATAACATGTTATAAAAATTTGAGAGGGTTATGGCAAAAATTGGATGCACTTCGTTTACAAAATGGACAATCTCTTTCGAAGTATGAGGGTTTCAAACGAAAACTCGCCTGTTACAAAGTTATTTCATTTTTTTAACTTCTATAAACTCCATACTTTTTGTGTGTTCAAAATGCAGCATTCAAAGCCACATCATCATTTTTCAACCCTTATTGACTTCATTTGCTATTTTTCAAGCACTTACTGATTTATTTTAGCAAAATAACCCTGAAATTGAAAAGCACTTCAAATGAACTCTGAAAAGGTTGAAAGTTGGCATGGTATCATCATTTCACCCACATAGCATGTTATAAAAAGTTGAGAGGTTTACGGCAAAAACTGGATGCACTTTGTGTACAAAATGGACAATCACTTTCGAAGTATGAGGGTTTCAGACGAAAACTCGCATGTTACAAAGTTATTTCATTTTTTAACTTCTTTGAACTCCATACTCTTTGTGTGTTCAAAATGCAGCATTCAAAGCCACATCATCAATTTTGAGCCCTTTCTGACTTCATTGTCTATTTTTCATGCACTTACTGATTTTATTTCAGCAAAATAACCCTGAAATTGAAAAGCACTTCAAATGAACTCTGAAAAGGTTCAAATTTGGCATGGTATCATCATTTCACCCATGTAGCATGTTATAAAAAGTTGAGAGGGTCATGACAAAAACTGGATGCACTTCGTGTACAAAATGGACAATCTCTTTCGAAGTATGAGGGTTTCAGACGAAAACTCGCCTGTTACAAAGTTATTTCATTTTTTAACTTCTTTGAACTCCATACATTTTGTGTGTTCAAAATGCAGCGTTCAGCCACATCATCAGTTTTCAACCCTTTGTGACTTCATTTGCTATTTTTCATGCACTTACTAATTTATTTCAGCAAAATAACCCTGAAATTGAAAAGCACTTCAAACGAACTCTGAAAAGGTTGAAAGTTGGCATGGTATCATCATTTCAGCCACATAGCATGTTATAAAAAGTTGAGAGGGTTTCGGTAGAAACTGGATGCCCTTCGGGTACAAAATGGACAATCTGTGTCGAAGTATCACGGTTTCGGACGAGAACTCGCCGGTTACAAAGGCATTTCATTTTTGTAACTTGTTTGAACTCCATAATGTTTGTGTGTTCAAAATGAAGCATTCAAAGCCACATCATCAAATTTTGAACCCTTTCTGACTTCATTGTCTATTTTTCATGAACTTACTGATTTTATTTCAGCAAGTAACCCTGAAATTGAAAAGCTCTTCAAATGAACTCTAGAAAGGTTGAAAGTTGTCATGGTATCATCATTTCACCCACATAGCATGTTATAAAAAGTTGAGAGGGTTACGGCAAAAACTAGATGCACTTCGTGTACAAAACGGACAATCTCCTTCGAAGTATCAGGGTTTCGAACGAAAACTCACCTGTTACAAGGGCATTTGATTTTTTAACTTCTTTGAACTCCATACTTTTTGTGTGTTCAAAATGCAGCATTCAAAGCCACATCATCAATTTTCAACCCTTACTGACTTCATTTGCTATTTTTCATGCACTTACTGGTTGTATTTTAGCAAAATAACCCTAAAATTGAAAAGCACTTCAAATGAACTCTGAAAAGGTTGAAATTTGGCATGGTATCATCATTTCACCAACATAACATGTTATAAAAAGTTGAGAGGGTTATGGCAAAAACTGGATGCACTTCGTTTACAAAATGGACAATCTCTTTCGAAGTATGAGGGTTTAGACGAATACTCGCCTGTTACAAAGTTATTTCATTTTTTTAACTTCTTTAAACTCCATACTTTCTGTGTGTTCAAAATGCAGCATTCAAAGCCACATCATCTATTTTCAACCCTTATTGACTTCATTTGCTATTTTTCAAGCACTTACTGATTTATTTCAGCAAAATAACCCTGAAATTCAAAAGCACTTCAAATGAACTCTGAAAAGGTTGAAAGTTGGCATGGTATCATCATTTCACCCACATAGCACGTTATAAAAAGTTGAGAGGGTTACGGCAAAAACTGGATGCACTTTATGTACAAAATGGACAATCACTTTCGACGTATGAGGGTTTCAGACGAAAACTCGCATGTTACAAAGTTATTTCATTTTTTAACTTCTTTGAACTCCATACTCTTTGTGTGTTCAAAATGCAGCATTCAAAGCCACATCATCAATTTTGAGCCCTTTCTGACTTCATTGTCTATTTTTCATGCACTTACTGAGTTTATTTCAGGAAAATAACCCTGAAATTGAAAAGCACTTCAAATGAACTCTGAAAAGGTTCAAATTTGGCATGGTATCATCATTTCACCCATGTAGCATGTTATAAAAAGTTGAGAGGGTCACGATAAAAACTGGATGCACTTCGTGTACAAAATGGACAATCTCTTTCGAAGTATGAGGGTTTCAGACGAAAACTCGCCTGTTACAAAGTTATTTCAGTTTTTAACTTCTTTGAACTCCATACATTTTGTGTGTTCAAAATGCAGCGTTCAGCCACATCATCAGTTTTCAACCCTTGGTGACTTCATTTGCTATTTTTCATGCACTTACTAATTTATTTCAGCAAAATAACCCTGAAATTGAAAAGCACTTCAAATGAACTCTGAAAAAGTTGAAAGTTGGTATGGTATCATCATTTCAGCCACATAGCATGTTATAAAAAGTTGAGAGGGTTTCGGTAGAAACTGGATGCCCTTCGGGTACAAAATGGACAATCTCTGTCGAAGTATCACGGTTTCGGACGAGAACTCACCTGTTACAAAGGCATTTCATTTTTGTTACTTATTTGAACTCCATAATTTTTGTGTGTTCAAAATGAAGCATTTAAAGCCACATCATCAAATTTTGAACCCTTTCTGACTTCATTGTCTATTTTTCATGCACTTACTGATTTTATTTCAGCAAGTAACCCTGAAATTGAAAAGCACTTCAAATGAACTCTAGAAAGGTTGAAAGTTGTCATGGTATCATCATTTCACCCACATAGCATGTTATAAAAAGTTGAGAGGGTTACGGCAAAAACTAGATGCACTTCGTGTACAAAACGGACAATCTCCTTCGAAGTATCAGGGTTTCGAACGAAAACTCACCTGTTACAAGGGCATTTGATTTTTTAACTTCTTTGAACTCCATACTTTTTGTGTGTTCAAAAAGCAGCATTCAAAGCCACATCTTCAATTTTCAACCCTTACTGACTTCATTTGCTATTTTTCATGCACTTACTGGTTGTATTTTAGCAAAATAACCCTAAAATTGAAAAGCACTTCAAATGAACTCTGAAAAGGTTGAAATTTGGCATGGTATCATCATTTCACCCACATAACATGTTATAAAAAGTTGAGAGGGTTATGGCAAAAACTGGATGCACTTCGTTTACAAAATGGACAATCTCTTTCGAAGTATGAGGGTTTAGACGAAAACTCGCCTGTTACAAAGTTATTTCGTTTTATTAACTTCTTTAAACTCCATACTTTCTGTGTGTTCAAAATGCAGCATTCAAAGCCACATCATCAATTTTCAACCCTTATTGACTTCATTTGCTATTTTTCAAGCACTTACTGATTTATTTCAGCAAAATAACCCTGAAATTGAAAAGCACTTCAAATGAACTCTGAAAAGGTTGAAAGTTGGCATGGTATCATCATTTCACCCACATAGCACGTTATAAAAAGTTGAGAGGGTTACGGCAAAAACTGGATGCACTTTGTGTACAAAATGGACAATCACTTTCGAAGTATGAGGGTTTCAGACGAAAACTCGCATGTTACAAAGTTATTTCATTTTTTAACTTCTTTGAACTCCATACTCTTTGTGTGTTCAAAATGCAGCATTCAAAGCCACATCATCAATTTTGAGCCCTTTCTGACTTCATTGTCTATTTTTCATGCACTTACTGATTTTATTTCAGCAAAATAACCCTGAAATTGAAAAGCACTTCAAATGAACTGTGAAAAGGTTGAAAGTTGGCATGGTATCATCATTTCACCCACGTAGCATTTTATAAAAAGTTGAGAGGGTTACGGCAAAACTGGATGCACTTCGTGTACAAAATAGACAATATCTTTCGAAGTATCAGGGTTTCGGACGAAAACTCGCCTGTTACAAAGGCATTTCATTTTTGTAACTTATTTGAACTCCATAATTTCTGTGTGTTCAAAATGAAGCATTCAAAGCCACATCATCAATTTTCAACCCTTTCTGACTTCATTGTCTATTTTTGATGCACTTACTGATTTTATTTCAACAAAATAACCCTGAAATTGAAAAGCACTTCAAATGAACTCTAGAAAAGGTTGAAAGTTGGCATGGTATCATCATTTCACCTACATAGCATGTTATAAAAAGTTGAGAGGGTGACGGCAAAAACTAGATGCACTTCGTGTACAAAATGGACAATCTCCACTACTACCAAATAGGCTGTTAGTGGCGCACCCATTTTTGCTATTAATGGCGCACTATGGGTGCGCCACTATTAACACGCCACTAGTAACAAATAGTAATGGCGCACCTCTGGTGTGCCATTCGTAACCCAGATAATAGTGGCGCACCACAGAGTGCGCCATTACTATGTCCAACAGTTCGCCATTACTATGCCTCCTTTGGGGCCATATTTGCCTCCACCTATGCCCCCAGGTGCGCCATTACTATGCCCCATAATGCGCCACTAGTATTTGGCCCTGGTGCGCCACTAATGCTCAATATGGTGCGCCACTACTATGAATATTAGGAATTATTATTTTTTGCTTTTTTGGTATTTGCACAGGTTACAAAATACATTACAACACAGAATATAAACATCACACAATAGAACTCATCATATTAGTCTCCAAATTCGAAATAGCGAACAAAGTTTAAACATTAGCCAGTTTAGCTCTTGAGACATTAGCAAAGTTCATCGTATTAGCCGAGTTTATCATCGCATTACAAAGTCGATATCGATCATCTAAACTACCATCAAATAGAAGAGAGCTGCGGTCACGATGGGCATCATCGCGATGAAACTGGTCTTCATCCGGTTCCTCCTCCGCTCCCTCCTCTCTCCCGCTAGATAGCGCGCGTATCTAGCTTCCGACTCCGCCCTAGTGGTGTACCCTTTGTAACTGTTATCGTTGAAACGGTGAACCTGTCTCCGACACTCCTCCCAGTCGTCGTAGACTCCGGGAACCTTACCCGTATAGAGGACATACGACGACATCTCTATGCACTAGACAAACAACACGTTAGTAGCAATTCACAGATAATATATAAGAAATATATAAGTATGCAACAAAAGGATCAGAAGAGAAAAGCAACACATTAATAGCACGATTCATGGTCCTACTAATAAATAGCATCGATTACATATAAGTTGAACGACTGTCCAAACTAAAGAGACATACAAGTTCATTAAAGTTTAATTACAACATGAGCTAAACTCTTCTTCCAGAACTACATAGCATCAATACTTTTGACTCGGCTCAGGGACCAGAGCATAGATGAAGCCGCTGTCTTTCGTGATGGTCATGAATGTGCGGTCGTTGTCAGCCTGCATTTGTAGCGTTGTTTCTATTTCACGGTTGGACGGTTCATATTTGAGGTAGAACTGCCCCGAGGTACGAAGGACATCTTGATAGATGATTTCCGCAATATCTGACTGGATGGCTAAGAATTCTTGTCTGATGTCTACGTCCTGGATTTCTGACAAGCATGCGGCCCAATTTTTGAGATTACTTGGTAGCATAAGGTGATGAAGGTCCCGTACGATCGCCCGCATGTGATGGAGGGCATAGTAGGCATCCTTCTGACTGCCAAGCGGCTGCTTGATGCAGGGGAACGTCGTTATGTGGGTGAACACGTGCTTGCCGTACCTACAAATTGTCCTCCTGAAGGTGCCTCCAGATTTGGCGTAGCCGGGGAGAGCATCATGAAGAACTTTCTTGATATTTGTGTAGTCTTTCTTCGACTGACGGTCCGAGTCGAAATACGTGGCCGTGGAATATTTCGGGCTTAAGAGGATGAGTGTGAAATGTGTGTCACTACACAAAACACGGAATGTTAGAAAAAAAAGAACGATCGAAATCGAAGAAATCATATGTTACGGGGCGGTGAGGGGATGACTTACTCGGGAAAGTAAGGCACGAGGAAATTATCCTTATCTGGGTTCGCCAGAATGACGCCTTCGAGGTATGAACTCGTGACTTGCTGGTCCCCAGCATTGCCCAAGATCTTGGCACGCATGTAGAAGGGGTCGACTATCACGATGTCCGGGGTCTTGTCTCTAATAATCCGCATCTCCATACTGAGCGAAAATAGCCGAACGAAGGTGTAGTGCAGCGGATAAAGGTTAAACATAGTGAAGATGTCCTCAAACCGCAGGAGGATCATACGCCCGACAGTGCTCTTGACAAAGCCCTTGCCCTTTGGCACCTTGGCCACGAAAACCGGGTATGCCACATCATTCTCGGTGAGACGCCGCTTCTCCATAGTAAGAACACCGTCATGCAGACTCCGCATAACACCGGTTGCAGCATTGAGCAGATTAGTCGGTAGCATCGGCCTACCCGCCACATGCACCCTCCTCGAGATATCCTTAGGTATTGGTGGCCCGTCCTGAGCATGGATCATACTTGGTGCCGGATGGCTCGCACCCTTGTTACTTTTTCTTTTTCATGCCTTCTGCTTCTTCTCCTGTAATGGGATCGAGTTCTGCTCAGAGACCACCTTCTTGAGTGTGTTGGGGTTGATAATATTTCGCACCTCGGCTGTTTGAGTCTCGGTGATGGCGGCAGCTGGAGGCATCTCCTGAGAACTGAACAGACGACGCCTGTTGCAATTGGGTTTCTCCGCGGTACCAGCTAGATCCCGATTGTCTTTTGCAGGGTTGGGTTCTTGAGAAAGAGCCCCCAAGAATTCATCACCATACCCATCTTCGTTGATGTTCTTATCGACGTTGGAAAATGTACCGTCATCGTCGTCCGGATCCTGTGCCATATGCATGTCCGGATCAGCTGACGGCGGTAGCGTTGCGGCGGTCTTGCCATGGCTTGGCGCCGGCACGATTGGCGGTGTTGTCTGTGGGGTGGTGTCCCCCACCCCCAAACGAATCTGGCTCTTCGACCAAAGAATGGACTAATTTAAGCAGGTGCCGAGGGTCATCACATCATCTTCGTCGGCCCCAGGGGGTCGATACGGAGGCAACAAGTCGTCGCAGCCCTGCAGCACCTGAATCAGTTGAGCCCTATACACGCTGGGTGGCATCGGATTACCGTGGAACACGCGGTTGCCCGGTTCAACGATTTTGGCCTTGGCGACACCGATCAACTCGCCGTCCATGAAGTGCAGGAGAGTGCATGGAACATTGGCGGCGCCCTGCGAAAACATGTAGGGCGTCAGGGATGCCCAGTCAAAGGCAAGGAGATGAAGTAGTCATCGGCCGAGGCTTAGTTACCGTGATGGCGTCGAGCTCGGCTAATGTCGAGGCACCGCCAACGGCGGGCGTGCAAGTGATGGAGGGGCCGCTTGCTGCCGAGGTGCCGGCCGGCGTATTCTTCCCACACCCGGGTGCATTAAGGTTCAATATTGGCACCGACACCGGAGACACCAATGCCGCCTCCGCCGGAGACACCAATGCCGCCTCCGCCGGAGACAACATTGCCGGCGCGTTGTGCGAGTTGCTGCCCGTGAAGCTAGGAACCGGGAGCGACCCCTGTTGGCCGCCCACAATCCACCCCCGCAGCCCATCAAGCAAGGAAGGCATAATGGCGGTGATCGTCGCTCCCAATTGGTCTCGCACTTGCTCTTGGACTATCTCCGGAATCTGCGCCACTTGTGCCTTGAGTTCTTTAACCTCGCGCTCCTGGATTTCCGAGCTGGTCTTTCTCTCCTTTCGCCCAGCCTTATAGTATTCTGACCATTTCATGGACAAGCCTTCGCCGGCCACACGACCAGCTGACGACGGCTTACTGAACTTATCCTTTTGTTTCAGAACGTTCAACGCCCTATTTAAAGAGGTGTCCCAAGGGGCAGCAGGCGGGGAGCTTTGAGACCCCGCGCTACTACTTTCAGTTTCCTATGGAAGGAACGTGAACCATTTAGAAATTTGGCTTCATTAATTAGAATGCAACCATATGGAGCTAATTATGCGGGGGTGTATTCCTTACCAGAACACGCTCAAGCTCCTTAACCTTCGGATCCATGGTAAGCTCCCCTGTTACCGGGTCCACCTTGTATCGGGCCCTGACATAGTTCCTGGTCTGCTTTTCATGGTATTTATCGAAGAGGGGCGGTAGGCCTTGCGCGGCACACTCCGCGTCCTCCTTGTCCCATTTAGATTCTGCCACTCTGTAACCGCCGGGACCGAGTTTGTGGACCCCTAAGTTCAAGTCCCGCATATCTTTCCCCCACTGACTTGATTCCGCGGATGTGTTGCTCTCGCACTTGATCTTGAACTCTAGGTAGTCCTCTTCGCTGATCGAAGGATTTGTCGCCTTGATCTTCTCATAACTATCACCACTTAGAATCGTTCTCTTCACCGCGGCTCTCCAAGTAGCCAGGGCCGTGCTCATCTTCGTGAGGGCGGCACTGTTCACTTTATTCCCTGAGAGGTGTGTGTTTGTGAAGTCACCGGGGAACTAGTATCATTCGTGCAGCTTCGTGAAGAGGAGGTTGCGCAAATTCTCTCGGTCAGGATGCCTTAGGTTCTCGGTGTTGATCGAGACGGTGCTTCGGAGAATGCACCCGAGTTGTCCCGTGTACCCACGGACTAATTCTTTGGGCGCCGTTGGATGCCCACTGTAGGACACTTCAGTAAATTCCTCCTTGACGGTGCCGAGCACGTTCGGGCGCCGGTCCTTCCGTTGCCTCTTCGGTTGGCTACCATCTGTGCGTTCGCTGCCATCATCAGTGGTGGCATCCCCGACGGCACCATTAGTGGTGTCATCCCCGACGCCACTAGGGGTTGTGTAGTCGGGATCAGTGTCTTCCGCGGCGTCCTCACAGCAGTGAGGTTCTTCCTCCATCTCCTAGGACAGCTCCCAGAATGGCTTGCCGAACTGCTGGCCTCATTGTTGTCGGCCATGTTTGCTCTAAATAGGAAAAAGGCTACTAGAGTTATTGGATGAGATCAGGGTAGTATCTATTCTTCTCAGATTTAGAGGAAAACTGAGAGTAAAACATGCAAAATGTTGATTAATTTTTGTTTCGTTTGAGAATCAGGCACCTTCTAGGTCAAGAAAATTGGGCATGACCTTTGCTAATTTTCTTGACCTAGGACTGCCCCATTTTAGGAGATTAATCAACATTTCAGGACAAAGGGGTAACTATTTGTCCCTGCACAAAAAAGACCTACATATAGGCACAACCAACATATAGGCCCAAACTGGAGCATTCTAGAAATTTTCTTCAAATAGAGGCCCTTGAGGTTTGGTAGCTTCCCAAAAGGTGGGAGGTCATGTAGCAAGATTATTGATATTATGTCTATTTTTCTTCCTATTACAATAGTTTGCAAATAAAATTACAAATAACAATTAAATTTGGACAAAAATGACCATAATGCTTAAATTTGGACAAAAATGACCACAATGCAATTATATTTCTAGTCTTCTACTACAGACTCACGACCATTTATGTGCTAGATAGACTGTTTTGTCTTCTGTGTTGAAGTAATTTATAAATCGCGGGACGAGACCGATCATATGAAGGGGCCCCGCGACATATCCGTAATCGAGAAAGTCGTGCACCATCGTGAGCAGTGCGGCTCTCATAGGGAAATATTGTTTCGCTGCGGCATCCCACGTATTGGCTGGCGTTTTCCACAGCGTGTCTAGCTCCTCTTTCAGCAGCCCTAGATATAGATTGATGTCGTTCCTTGGTTGTTTCGGCCCTTCAATTAGCATACTCATGTGAATGTACTTCCTCTTCATGCACATCCACGGGGGAAGGTTGTACATCCACACAAACACAGGCCAGGTGCTATATGTGCTTCTCTGGATGCCAAACGGATTGACTCCATCGGTGCTCCCGCCCAGCACGATGTTCCTTGGATCGTCCCCAAATTCTGGGTGTTCGAAGTTCAACGCTTGCCACTGGCTCGCATCCTTAGGGTGACTCAGCATCTTGTCTTTTTTATTTATCTCCGGACCATTCCCGTCATCTTCTCGCTTCTTCTCCTCCCTATCCGCGTGCACACGCAGGAGCTTTGCTAGCTTAGGGTCCGCGAAATACCGCTGCAGATGAGGAGTGATCGGAAAGTACCACACCACTTTTCGAGGAGCTTTCTTTCTCTTCTTGTATCGAGTGACGTCGCACACCGGACATTTGGTAGACTCCACGTGCTCGTCCCGATAAATGATGCAATCGTTCATGCACACATGGTATCTCACGTGTGGTAAATCCAGAGGACACACGATTTTCTTCGCCTCCTCGAAACTGGTCGGGCACTTGTTCCTCTTGGGAAGACGTTTGTGCCAGAATGACATGTTCTCGTCGGAGCATGCGTCGATCATTTTGTGTTTTACCTTCATCTCCAGAGCCATGAGCGTTACTTTCAGGCGGGTATCCTCGGGCCTGCATCCTTCATACAATGGAGTAACTGCGTCTATCTCCAGTTGATCCAGCTTGGATTTCTCTCGGGCCGCAGCTCTTGCGTTACCCATCTGCTTGAGAAGGAGCTCTTGAATATGAGGGTCCTGCACCCAGCCCATCGATGGTCCATGGTCGTCTGCTTCGGCATCTTCATCTTCATGATCATGCCCTTCGTCCTGATCTTCCTCATCATCATGTCCGACATCTTCTACATGATGACTGTGTCCTACATCTACTTCGTGATCATGTCCTGGAGATTCTTCTTCTTCTCGCCCGCCCTTCCTTATTTCTTGCCCGGCCCCCATGGACGACTTCATAATCATCTTCATCACCTTGCCACCGATAGCCATCCATGAAACCACGCACGAGCAGGTGGTTCCGCACCTGTCTGGAATCCGGGTCCATAAGGCTCTTTAGCTTGCATCTTCGACACGAACATCTTATCTCCGTCTCGTTCTTTTGAAGCATCTCGGCCTTCGCGGAGCTCACAAACCCATTCACGATGCCTTCGGTCATCGTGCGGACCATGGTCGCCTGCAGGGTAGAGCAAAACGATATTTTAGAACAAAAAAAATTGGCATGACTTTTCCTAAAAATAGGACCAAAAAGAATGCATAGTGCGAAATTCTTGCCGAAACAGAAATGAGTCAACATTCCGGCAAAATATTGGCAACATTTAGGGGAGGGTCATCACCACAAACAATGGTGCACCACAAACAGACGTAGATCTAGGCCATAAAAAGTGTGTATGTTGGAGGGAGAAAAAAATAGATCTAGAACATAAAGAAAGCTTTCCCCTTGCTTACCTATCAAAAAAAGGAAATTTAGCCACTTAATTTGGGTAAATCTATGGTGCAAATGAGGTGAGGAGGAGGAGGCAGCCAAGACCAAGCTTGGTAGCTAGAGGTGGAGAGAATGAAGTGGGGAAAGTGAGTGTGGTAGGTGGTTGTAAAAAATTACATATCTAGCTGTTCTCAGGTTACTAATGGCGCACCTCCTAAGAATGCGCCATTGGTAACCAGGGTTACTAATGGCGCACCTGGTGCATGGTGCGCCATTACTAGTTTTGAAAAAAAAATGAAAACAAATTGTTAGTAGTGGCGCACCGTATGTGTGGTGCGCCATTAATAGTTAAAACTAGTAATGGCGCACTTCCACCTGGTGCGCAACTGCTAAGTCTGGGGAGGGGTGTGGGGCCAGGACACAACTAGTAATGGCGCACCACACACCAGGTGCGCCATTAGTAATATGGCCATTAATGGCGCCCAGTATCTCGTGCGCCACTACTATATAGCAGTGGCGCACCACATACATAGTCCGCCACTAAAATAACCCTAAAATTGAAAAGCACTTCAAATGAACTCTAGAAAAGGTTGAAAGTTGGCATGGTATCATCATTTCACCCACATAGCATGTTAGAAAAAGTTGAGAGGGTTACGACAAAAACTGGATGCACTTCGTGTACAAAATGGACAATCTCCTTCGAAGTATCAGGGTTTCGGACGAAAACTCGCCTCTTACAAAGGCATTTCATTTTTTAACTTCTTTGAACTCCATACTTTTTGTGTGTTCAAAATGCTGCATTCAAAGCCACATCATCAATTTTCAACCCTTTCTGACTTCATTTGCTATTTTTCATGCACTTACTGATTTTATTTCAGCAAATAACCCTGAAATTGAAAAGCACTTCAAATGAACTCTGAAAAGGTTGAAAGTTGGCATGGTATCATCATTTCACCCACATAGCATGTTATAAAAAGTTTAGAGGGTTACGGCAAAAAATGGATGCACTTCGTGTACAAAATGGACAATCTCTTTCGAAGTATCAGGTTTTCGGACGAAAACTCGCGTGTTACAAAGGCATTTCATTTTTTATTCTTTGAAGTCCTTAGTTTTTGTGTTTTCAAAATGTAGAATTCAAAGCCACATCATCACTTTTCAACCCTTTGTGACTTCATTTGCTATTTTTCATGCACTTAATGATTTTATTTCAGCAAAATAACCCTGAAATTGAAAAGCACTTCAAATGAACCCTAGAAAAGGTTGAAAGTTGGCATGGTATCATCATTTCTCCCACATAGCATGTTATAAAAAGTAGAGAGGGTTATGGCAAAAACTGGATGCACTTCGTGTAAAAAGTGGACAATCTCTTTCGAAGTATGAGGGTTTCAGACGAAAACTCGCCTGTTACAAAGTTATTTCATTTTTTTAACTTCTTTGAACTCCATACTTTTTGTGTGTTCAAAATGCAACATTGAAATCCACATCATCAATTTTCAACCCTTTGTGACTTCATTTGGTATTTTTCATGCACTTACTGATTTTATTTTTGTTGGAAATATGCCCTGGAGGCAATAAATAAAGTGTTTATTATTGTATTTGATTGTTCATGATCATCGTTTATTATCCATTCTATAATTCTATTAATTGGAAACATGGATACATGTGTGGATACATAGACAAACACAATGTCCCTAGTATACCACTAGTGAACTAGCTCGTTGATCGAAAGATGGTTAAGATTTCCTAGCCATGGACATGAGATGTCATTTGATAACGGGATCAGATCATTTAGAGAATGATCTGATGGACAAGACCCAAACTACAAACGTAGCTTATGATCGTGTCAGTTTATTGCTACTGTTTTCTGCATGTCAAGTATATGTTCCTATGACCATGAGATCATGCAACTCACAGATATCGGAGGAGTACCTTGTGTGTATCAAATGTCGCAACGTAACTGGGTGACTATAAAGGTGCTCTACAGGTGTCTCCGAGGGTGTCTGTTGAGTTGGCATGGATCAAGACTGGGATTTGTTACTCCGTGTGACGGAGAGGTATCTAAGGCCCACTTAGTAATACATCACAATAAGCCTTGCAAGCAATGTGACTAAGTGTTAGTTACGGGATCTTGTATTACGGAACGAGTAAAGCGACTTGCTAGTAACAAGGTTGAATTAGGTATGGAGATACCGATGATCGAATCTCGGGCAAGTAACATACCGAAGAACAAAGGGAACATCATACGGGATTAACTGAATCCTTGACATAGAGGTTCGACCGATAAAGATCTTCGTAGAATATGTAGGAACCAATGTGGACATCTAGGTCCCACCATTGGTTATTGACCGTAGAGGTGTCTCGGTCATGTCTACATAGTTCTCGAACCCGCAGGGTCTGCACACTTAAGGTTTGGTGATGTTTCAGTAGTATAGAGTTATGTATGATGGTGACCGAAGTTTGTTCGGAGTCCCGGATGAGATCCCAGACATCACGAGGAGCATCGGAATGGTCCGGAGGTAAAGATTCATATGTAGGATGTCCCGTTTTGGTCGTCGGAAAAGTTTCGGGCTCATTGGTAGTGTACCGGGAGGCCTCCGGGAGGGGTATTTCGGCCCAAGAGGCTTCATGGGCTTTGGGAGAGTTAATATCAGCCCTTAGTGGGCTGGTGGAAACTCCCACACAAGGACCATGTGGCTGGAGGAAAAAACCCAATAGGAAAAGGTGGAAAAAAAGGCAAAAGGGACAATCCTAGTCCTACTAGGATTGGAGGAGGAGAGTCCTCCTCCACCTCCCACTTCGGCCGAAGCCTCCAAGGCTTGGAGGCCAAGTCTGCCTCTCCTCCTCCTTCCCTCCTATATATACTGGTGGATTTCTAGGGTTTTGCACCCGTTTTTCAGCCACGTGCTACCCGTTCCTTCAGTGCATAGTTTCTCCTCTAGATCGGTTTTCTGCAGTGCTTAGGCGAAGCCCTGCCGGAATTGCTCCACCACCATCGCCGGAGTGCCGTCAGGATGCCGGAGAACTCTTGTTCCTCTCCACTCCTTCTTGCTGGATCAAGACGGTGGAGATCGTCATCAAGCTGTACGTGCGCTAAACGCGGAGGTGCCGTCCGTTCGGTGCTAGATCAGAAGGATCGTCATCAAGTTCGTGGGACGGATCATGATCAAGTTCGTGGGACGGATCTTGATCGGATCGTGGGACGGATATCGATTGTATCGCGGGGTGGATCGTGATTGGATCGCGGGACGCACGGCGATTTGGATATTGAAGACATTCGACTACACCAATTGTGTTTCTTAATGCTTCCCGCTTAGCGATCTACAAGGGTATGTGGATCCACTCTCCCTGTCGTAGATGCTCATCACCATGGATAGATCTGCGTGTGCATAGGAAATTTTTTGTTTCCCATGCAACGTTCCCCAATAGTGGCATCATGAGCTAGGTCTACGTGTTGATGAAATCTCGAGTAGAACACAAAAGGTTTGTGGGCGTTGATGCTTAGATTGCTTCCTCTCTTGGTCGGATTTTGGTTCAGCGGTATTGTGAGATGAAGCGGTCCGGACCAACATTACTCGTACGCTTACGAGAGACCGGTTCCCTTGATGCAACTTGTTGCCTAGATGGCTTGCGGGTGGCAGTTTCTCTCACTTTAGTTGGATCGGATTCGACAAAGGCGGTCCTTGAGAAGGTTGAAAAGAAAATTATGTGTCACCATTGTGGTTTATGCGTAGGTGAGAATCGTTCTTGCTAGAAACCCGTAGCAGCCACGTAAAACATGCAACAACAATTAGAGGACGTCTAACTTGTTTTTTCGGGGTATGTTGTGATGTGATATGGCCAATTACATGATGTGATATATGTGATGTATGAGATGATCATGTGATGTATAGAATTTCACGACTTGCATGTCGATGAGTACGGCAACCGGCAGGAGCCATAGGGTTGTCTTTAATTATTGTATGACCTGCGTGTCAATCATTAAGCGCTATGTGATGCTTTACTTTATCGCTAAAAGGTAGCAATAGTAGTAGAAGAATGCAGGGCATGACAACCTCGATGGCGACACGTTGATGGAGATCAATATGATGGAGATCATGGTGTCGTGTAGGTGACGATGAAGATCATGCCGGTGCTTTCAAGATGGAGATCTAAAGCACAAGGTCATGGCCATATCATGTCACCTATGAATTGCATGTGATGTTAATCCTTTTATGCACCTTGTTTTGCTTAGTACGACGGTAGCATTATAAGTTGATCCCTCACTTAAAATTTCAAGATAAAATTGTGTTCTCCCCGAGTGTGCACCGTTGCGAAAGTTCGTCGTGTTGAGACACCATATGATGATTGGGTGTGATAGACTCTACGTTCACATACAACGGGTGCAAGCCAGTGTTGCACGTGCAGAACACTCGGGTTAAACTTGACGAGCCTAGCATGTACAGACATGGCCTCAAAACACAAGAGACCGAAAGGTCGAACATGAGTCATATAGTAGATATGATCAACATAATGATGTTCACCATTGAAGCCACCTCAACTCACGTGATGATCGGGTATGAGTTGGTGGATTTGGATCATGTGACACTCAGATGACCTGAGGGATGTCAATTTGAGTGGGAGCTTTAGTAATTTGATTAACTAAACTCATTATCTTGAACAATAGTCTAAGTGAACTTTGCATATTTATGTTGTAGATCAATGGCTCGCGCAGTAGCAGCCCTGAATTTTAATGCGTTCTTAGAGAAAGCTAAATTGAAAGATGATGGAAGTAACTTTGTTGACTGGGCCCGTAATCTGAGGATTATCCTCACGGCTTCCCAGAAATCATATGTCCTTGATGCATCGCTTGGTGACCAACCAGAACACATGACCTCCGAAGACGTTCAGAACGCTTGGGAGGCACTTACTTGAGATTACTCAATAGTTCAGTGTGCAATATTGTATGGCTTAGAACCGGGACTTCAAAGACGTTTTGAACATCATGGAGCATATGAGATGTTCGAGGAGTTGAAGGTTATCTTTCAGAAGAACGCCCAGATCGAGAGGTATGAAACCTCTGATAAGTTCTGTTGTTGCAAGATGGAGGAGAACGGGTCTATCAGTGAACATATACTCAGAATGTCTGGGTATTCAACTCATCTAGCGGAGTTGGGAATTGCCCTTCCGCCAAAGGCGATCACTAACAGAGTTCTTCAATCACTGCCACCTAGTTAAAAGAGCTTTGTGATGAACTATAACATGCACGGGATGAACAAGTCAGTCGCCACATTTCAAATAAACTCTGAAAATTTTGAAAGTTGGCATGGTATCATCATTTCACCCACATAGCATGTTATAAAAAGATGAGAGGGTTACGACAAAAACTGGATGCACTTCGTGTACAAAATGGACAACCTCTTTCGAAGTATCTGGGTTTCGCACGAAAACTCGACTGTTACAAAGGCATTTCATTTTTTTAACTTATTTGAACTCCATAAATTTTGTGTGCTCAAAATGAAGAATTAAAAGCCACATCATCAATTTTCAACCCTTTCTGACTTCATTTGCTATTTTTCATGCACTTACTAATTATATTTTAGCAAAATAACCCTGAAATTGAAAAGCACTTCAAATGAACTCTCAAAAGGTTGAAAGTAGGCATGGTATCATCATTTCACCCACATAGCATGCTATAAAAAGTTGAGAGGGTTACAGCAAAAACTGGATGCACTTCGTGTACAAAATGGACAATCTCTTTCGAAGTATCAGGGTTTCGAACAAAAACTCACCTGTTACAAAGGCATTTCATTTTTGAACTTCTTTTATCTCCATATTTTTGTGTGTTCAACATGCAGCATTCAAAGCCACATCATTAATTTTCAACCCTTAGTGACTTCATTTGCTATTTTTCATGCACTTACTGATTTTATTTCACTAAAATAACCCTTAAATGGAAAAGCACTTCAAATAAACTCTGGAAAAGGTTGAAAGTTGGCATGGAATCATCATTTCACCAACATAGAATGTGATAAAAAGTTGAGGGGGTTATGGCAAAAATTGGATGCACTTCGTGTATAAAATGGACAATCTCTTTCGAAGTATCAGGGTTTCGGACGAAAACTTGTATGCTACAAAGGCATTTCATTTTTTTAACTTCTTTGAACTCCCTACTTTCCGTGTGTTCAATATGAAGCATTCAAAGCCACATCATCAATTTTATACCCTTTCTGACTTCATTGTCTATTTTTCATGCACTTACTCATTTTATTTCAGCAAAATAACCCTGAAATTGAAAAGCACTTCAAATGGACTCTTAAAAGGTTGAAAGTTGGCATGGTATCATTATTTCACCCACATAGCATGCTATAAAAAGTTGAGAGGGTTACGGCAAAAACTGGATGCACTTAGTGTACAAAATGGACAATCTCTTTCGAAGTATCAGGGTTTCGGACGAAAACTTGCCTATTACAAAGGCATTTCATTTTTTTAACTTCTTTGAACTCCATACTTTTTGTGTGTTCAAAATGCAGCATTCAAAGCCACCTCACCAATTTTCAACCCTTTCTGACTTCATTCGCTATTTTTCATGCACTTACAGATTTTATTTTAGCAAAACAACCCTGAAATTGTAAAGCACTTCAAATGAACTCTAGAAAAGGTTGAAATTTCGCATGGTATCATTATTTCACGCACATAGCATGCTATAAAAAGTTGAGAGGGTTACGGCAAAACCTGGATGCAATTCATGTACGAAATGGACAATCTCTTTCGAAGTATCAGGGTTTCGCACGAAAACTCGCCTGTTACAAAGGCATTTCATTTTTTTAACTTCTTTGAACTCCATACTTTTTGTGTGTTCGAAATGCAGCATTCAAAGCCACATCATCAGTTTTCAACCCTTTGTGACTTCATTTGCTATTTTTCATGCACTTACTGATTTTATTTCAACAAATAACCCTGAAATTGAAAAGCACTTCAAATAAACGCTAGAAAAGGTTGAAAGTTGGCATGGTATCATCATTTCACCCACATAGCATGTTATAACATTTTAAGAGGGTTACAGCCAAAACTGGATGCACTTCGTGTACAAAATGTACAATCTCTTTCGAATTATCAGGGTTTCGGACGAAAACTCGCCTATTACAAAGGCATTTCATTTTTTTAACTTCTTTGAACTCCATACTTTTTGCGTGTTCAAAATACAGCATTCAAAGCCACCTCACCAATTTTCAACCCTTTCTGACTTCATTCGCTATTTTTCATGCACTTACAGATTTTATTTTAGCAAAATAACCCTGAAATTGAAAAGCACTTCAAATGAACTCTAGAAAAGGTTTAAATTTGGCATGGTATCATCATTTTACCCACATAGCATGTTATAAAAAGTTTAGAGAGTTACGACAAAAACTGGATGCACTTCGTGTACAAAATGGACAATCTCTTTGGAAGTATCAGGGTTTCGGACGAAAACTCGCCTGTTACAAAGGCATTTCATTTTTGTAACTTATTTGAACTCCATAATTTTTGTGTGTTCAAAATGAAGCATTCAAATCCACATCATCAATTTTCAACCCTTTCTGACTTCATTGTCTATTTTTCATGCACTTACGGATTTTATTTTAGCAAAATAACCCTGAAATTAGAAACCACTTCAAATGAACTCTGAAAAGGTTGAAAGTTGGCATGGTATCATCATTTCACCCACATATCATGCTATAAAAAGTTGAGTGGGTTACTTCAAAACTTGGATGCACTTCGTGTACAAAATGGACAATCTCTTTCGAAGTATCAGGGTTTCGCACAAACACTTGCCTGTTACAAAGGCATTTCATTTTTGTAACTTACTTGAACTTCATAAATTTTGTGTGTTCAAAATGAAACTTTCAAAGCCACATCATCAATTTTCAACCATTACTGACTTCATCGTCTATTTTCATGCACTTACTGATTTTAGTTCAGCAAAATAACTCCGAAATTGAAAAGCACTTCAAATGAACTCTAGACGAACTTGAAAGTTGGCACGGTATCATCATTTCACCAGCATAGCATGTTATAAAATGTTGAGAGGGTTACGGCAAAAACTGGATGCACTTCGTGTACAAAATGGACAATCTCTTTCGAAGTATCACAGTGTCGGACAAAAACTCGCTTGTTACAAAGGCATTTAATTTTTTAACTTCTTTTATCTCCATATTTTTGTGTGTTCAACATGCAGCGTTCAAAGCCACATCATTAATTTTCAACCCTTAGTGACTTCATTTGCTATTTTTCATGCACTTACTGATTTTATTTCACTAAAATAACCCTTAAATGGAAAAGCACTTCAAATAAACTCTGGAAAAGGTTGAAAGTTGGCATGGAATCATCATTTCAGCAACATAGAATGTGATAAAAATTGAGGGCGTTATGGCAAAAATTGGATGCACTTCGTGTATAAAATGGACAATCTATTTCGAAGTATCAGGGTTTCGGATGAAAACTCGCATGCTACAAAGGCATTTCATTTTTTTAACTTCTTTGAACTCCATACTTTCCGTGTGTTCAATATGAAGCATTCAAAGCCACATCATCAATTTCATACCCTTTCTGACTTCATTGTCTATTTTTCATGCACTTACTGAGTTTATTTCAGCAAAATAACCCTGAAATTGAAAAGCACTTCAAATGAACTCTAAAAAGGTTGAAAGTTGGCATGGTATCATTATTTCACCCACATAGCATTCTATAAAAAGTTGAGAGGGTTACGGCAAAACCTGGATGCAATTCATGTACAAAATGGACAATCTCTTTCGAAGTATCAGGGTTTCGCACGAAAACTCGCATGTTACAAAGGCATTTCATTTTTTAACTTCTTTGAACTCCATACTTTTTGTGTGTTCAAAATGCAGCATTCAAAGCCACATCATCACTTTTCAACCCTTTGTGACTTCATTTGCTATTTTTCATGCACTTACTGATTTTATTTCAACAAATAACCCTGAAATTGAAAAGCACTTCAAATAAACGCTAGAAAAGGTTGAAAGTTGGCATGGTATGATCATTTCACCCACATAGCATGTTATAACATTTTAAGAGGGTTACAGCCAAAACTGGATGCACTTCGTGTACAAAATGTACAATCTCTTTCGAAGTATCAGGGTTTCGGACGAAAACTCGCCTATTACAAAGGCATTTCATTTTTTTAACTTCTTTGAACTCCATACTTTTTGTGTGTTCAAAATGCAGCATTCAAAGCCATCTCACCAATTTTCAACCCTTTCTGACTTCATTCGCTTTTTTTCATGCACTTACACATTTTATTTTAGCAAAATAACCCTGAAATGGAAAAACACTTCAAATGAACTCTAGAAAAGGTTGAAATTTGGCATGGTATCATCATTTTACCCACATAGCATGTTATAAAAAGTTGAGAGGGTTACGACAAAAACTGGATGCACTTCGTGTACAAAATGGACAATCTCTTTGGAAGTATCAGGGTTTCGGACGAAAACTCGCCTGTTACAAAGGCATTTCATTTTTGTAACTTATTTGAACTCCCTAATTTTTGTGTGTTCAAAATGAAGCATTCAAATCCACATCATCAATTTTCAACCCTTTCTGACTTGATTGTCTATTTTTCATGCACTTACGGATTTTATTTTAGCAAAATAACCCTGAAATTAGAAAGCACTTCAAATAAACTCTGAAAAGGTTGAAACTTGGCATGGTATCATCATTTCACCCACATAGCAAGCTATAAAAAGTTGAGAGGGTTACTGCAAAACTTGGATGCACTTCGTGTACAAAATGGAAAATCTCTTTCGAAGTATCAGGGTTTCGCACAAAAACTTGCCTGTTACAAAGGCATTTCATTTTTGTAACTTACTTGAACTTCATAAATTTTGTGTGTTCAAAATGAAACTTTCAAAGCCACATCATCAATTTTCAACCATTACTGACTTCATCGTCTATTTTTCATGCACTTACTGATTTTAGTTCAGCAAAATAACTCCGAAATTGAAAAGCACTTCAAATGAACTCTAGACGAACTTGAAAGTTGGCACGGTATCATCATTTCACCAGCATAGCATGTTATAAAATGTTGAGAGGGTTACGGCAAAAACTGGATGCACTTCGTGTACAAAATGGACAATCTCTTTCGAAGTATCACAGTGTCGGACAAAAACTCGCCTGTTACAAAGGCATTTAATTTTTTTAACTTCTTTTATCTCCATATTTTTGTGTGTTCAACATGCAGCGTTCAAAGCCACATCATTAATTTTCAACCCTTAGTGACTTCATTTGCTATTTTTCATGCACTTACTGATTTTATTTCACTAAAATAACCCTTAAATGGAAAAGCACTTCAAATAAACTCTGGAAAAGGTTGAAAGTTGGCATGGAATCATCATTTCAGCAACATAGAATGTGATAAAAATTGAGGGCGTTATGGCAAAAATTGGATGCACTTCGTGTATAAAATGGACAATCTATTTCGAAGTATCAGGGTTTCGCACAAAAACTTGCCTATTACAAAGGCATTTCATTTTTGTAACTTATTTGAACTTCATAAATTTTGTGTGTTCAAAATGAAGCATTCAAAGCCACATCATCAATTTTCAACCATTTCTGACTTCATCGTCTATTTTTCATGCACTTACTCATTTTATTTCAGCAAAAGAACCCCGAAATTGAAAAGCACTTCAAATGAACTCCAGACGAAGTTGAAAGTTGGCATGGTATCATCATTTCACCCACATAGCAAGCTATAAAAGTTGAGAGGGTTACGGCCAAAACTGGATGCACTTCATGTACAAAATGGACAATCTCTTTGGAAGTATCAGGGTTCCGGACGAAAACTCGCCTGTTACAAAGGCATTCCATTTTTGTAACTTAGTTGAACTCCATAATTTTTGTGTGTTCAAAATGAAGCATTCAAAGCCACATCATCAATTTTCAACCATTTCCGACTTCATTGTCTATTTTTCATGCACTTACTGATTTTATTTCAGCAAAATAACTCCGAAATTGAAAAGCACTTCAAATGAACTCTAGACGAAGTTGAAAGTTGGCATGGTATCATCATTTCACCAACATAGCATGTTATAAAATGTTGAGAGGGTTACGGCAAAAACTGGATGCACTTCGTGTACAAAATGGACAATCTCTTTCGAAGTATCATAGTGTCGGACGAAAACTCGCGTGTTACAAAGGCATTTAATTTTTTAACTTCTTTTATCTCCATATTTTTGTGTGTTCAACATGCAGCGTTCAAAGCCACATCATTAATTTTCAACCCTTAGTGACTTCATTTGCTATTTTTCATGCACTTACTGATTTTATTTCACTAAAATAACCCTTAAATGGAAAAGTACTTCAAATAAACTCTGGAAAAGGCTGAAAGTTGGCATGGAATCATCATTTCACCAACATAGAATGTGATAAAAAGTTGAGGGGGTTATGGCAAAAATTGGATGCACTTCGTCTATAAAATGGACAATCTCTTTCGAAGCATCAGGGTTTCGGACGAAAACTCGCATGCTACAAAGGCATTATATTTTTTTAACTTCTTTGAACTCCATACTTTCCGTGTGTTCAATATGAGGCATTCAAAGCCACATCATCAATTTCATACCCTTTTTGACTTCATTGTCTATTTTTCATGCACTTACTCAGTTTATTTCAGCAAAATAACCCTGAAATTGAAAAGCACTTCAAATGAACTCTAAAAAGGTTGAAAGTTGGCATGGTATCATTATTTCACCCACATAGCATGCTATAAAAAGTTGAGAGGGTTACGGCAAAACCTGGATGCAATTCATGTACGAAATGGACAATCTCTTTCGAAGTCTCAGGGTTTCGCACGAAAACTCGCATTTTACAAAGGCATTTCATTTTTTAACTTCTTTAAACTCCATACTTTTTGTGTGTTCAAAATGCAGCATTCAAAGCCACATCATCACTTTTCAACCCTTTGTGACTTCATTTGCTATTTTTCATGCACTTACTGATTTTATTTCAACAAATAACCCTGAAATTGAAAAGCACTTCAAATAAACGCTAGAAAAGGTTGAAAGTTGGCATGGTACGATCATTTCACCCACATAGCATGTTATAACATTTTAAGAGGATTACAGACAAAACTGGATGCACTTCGTGTACAAAATGTACAATCTCTTTCGAAGTATCAGGGTTTCGGACGAAAACTCGCCTATTACAAAGGCATTTCATTTTTTAACTTCTTTGAAGTCCATACTTTTTGTGTGTTCAAAATGCAGCATTCAAAGCCACCTCACCAATTTTCAACCCTTTCTGACTTCATTCGCTATTTTTCATGCACTTACAGATTTTATTTTAGCAAAATAACCCTGAAATGGAAAAACACTTCAAATGAACTCTAGAAAATGTTGAAATTTGGCATGGTATCATCATTTTACCCACATATCATGTTATAAAAAGTTGAGAGGGTTACGACAAAAACTGGATGCACTTCGTGTACAAAATGGACAATCTCTTTGGAAGTATCAGGGTTTCGGACGAAAACTCGCCTGTTACAAAGGCATTTCATTTTTGTAAATTATTTGAACTCCCTAATTTTTGTGTGTTCAAAATGAAGCATTCAAATCCACATCATCAGTTTTCAACCCTTTCTGACTTCATTGTCTATTTTTCATGCACTTACGGATTTTATTTTAGCAAAATAACCCTGAAATTAGAAAGCACTTCAAATGAACTCTGAAAAGGTTCAAAGTTGGCATGGTATCATCATTTCACCCAGATAGCAAGCTATAAAAAGTTGAGAGGTTTACTGCAAAACTTGGATGCACTTCGTGTACAAAATGGAAAATCTCTTTCGAACTATCAGGGTTTCGCACAAAAACTTGCCTATTACAAAGGCATTTCATTTTTGTAACTTATTTGAACTCCCTAATTTTTGTGTGTTCAAAATGAAGCATTCAAATCCACATCATCAATTTACAACCCTTTCTGACTTCATTGTCTATTTTTCATGCACTTACGGATTTTATTTTAGCAAAATAACCCTGAAATTAGAAAGCACTTAAAATGAACTCTGAAAAGGTTGAAAGTTGGCATGGTATCATCATTTCACCCACATAGCAAGCTATAAAAAGTTGAGAGGTTTACTGCAAAACTTGGATGCACTTCGTGTACAAAATGGAAAATCTCTTTCGAAGTATCAGGGTTTCGCACAAAAACTTGCCTATTACAAAGGCATTTCATTTTTGTAACTTATTTGAACTTCATAAATTTTGTGTGTTCAAAATGAAGCATTCAAAGCCACATCATCAATTTTCAACCATTTCTGACTTCATCGTCTATTTTCAATGCACTTACTGATTTTATTTCAGCAAAAGAACCCCGAAATTGAAAAGCACTTCAAATGAACTCTAGACGAAGTTGAAAGTTGGCATGGTATCATCATTTCATCCACATAGCATGTTATAAAATGTTGAGAGGGTTACGGCCAAAACTGGATGCACTTCGTGTACAAAATGGACAATCTCTTTCGAAGTATCATAGTGTCGGACGAAAACTCGCCTGTTACAAAGGCATTTTTTTTTTAACTTCTTTGAACTCCATACTTTTTGTGTGTTCAAAATGCAGCATTCAAAGCTACATCATCACTTTTCAACCCTTTGTGACTTTATTTGCTATTTTTCATGCACTTACTGATTTTATTTCAACAAATAACCCTGAAATTGAAAAGAACTTCAAATAAACTCTATAAAACGTTGAAAGTTGGCATGGTATCATCATTTCACCCACATAGCATGTTATAAAAATTTGAGATGGTTATGGCAGAAATAGGATGCACATCATGTACAAAATGGACAATCTCTTTGGAAGTATAAGGGTTCCGGACGAAAACTCGCCTATTACAAAGGCATTCCATTTTTGTAACTTAGTTGAACTCCATAATTTTTGTGTGTTCAAAATGAAGCATTCAAAGCCACATCATCAATTTTCAACCATTTCCGACTTCATTGTCTATTTTTCATGCACTTACTGATTTTATTTCAGCAAAATAACCCTGAAATTGAAAAGCACTTCAAATGAACTCCAGACAAGGTTGATAGTTGGCATGGTATCACCATTTCACCCACACAGCATGTTATAAAAAGTTGAGAGGGTTACGGCAAAAACTCGATGCACTTCGTGTACAAAATGGATAACCTCTTTCGAAGTATCACAGTGTCGGACGAAAACTTGCCTGTTACAAAGGCATTTCATTTTTTTAACTTCTTTGAACTCCATACTCTTTGTGTGTTCAAAATGCAGCATTCAAAGCCACATCATTAATTTTCAACCCTTACTGACTTGATTGTCTATTTTTCATGCACTTACTGATTTTATTTCAGCAAAATAACCCTGAAATTGAAAAGCACTTCAAATGAACTCTAGACAAGGTTGAAAGTTGGCATGGTATCATCATTTAACCCACATAGCTTGTTATAAAAAGTTGAGAGGGTTACGTCAAAAACTGGATGCACTTCCTATACAAAATGGACAATCTCTTTCGAAGTATCGTAGTGTCGGACGAAAACTCGCCTGTTACAAAGGCATTTCATTTTTTTAACTTCTTTGAACTCCATACTTTTTGTGTGTTCAAAATGCAGCATTCAAAGCCACATCATTAATTTTCAACCCTTACTGACTTCATTTGCTATTTTTCATGCACTTACGGATTTTATTTCACTAAAATAAGCCTGAAATTGAAAAGCACTTCAAATGAACTCTGGAAAAGGTTGAAAGTTGGCATGGTATCATCATTTCACCCACATAGCATGTTATAAAAAGTTGAGAGGGTTACGGCAAAAACTGGATGCACTTCGTGTACGAAATGGACAATCTCTTTCGAAGTATCAGGGTTTCAGACGAAAACTCGCCTGCTACAAAGGTTTTCATTTTTTTTACTTCTTTGAACTCCATACTTTTTGTGTGTTCAAAATGCAGCATTCAGAGCCACATCATTAATTTTGAACCCTTACTGACTTCATTTGCTATTTTTCATGCACTTACTCATTTTATTTGAGCAAAATAACCCTGAAATTGAAAAGTACTTAAGATGAACTCTGAAAAGGTTGAAAGTTGGCATGGTATCATCATTTCACCCACATAGCATGTTATAAAAAGTTTAGAGGGTTACGGCAAAAACTGGATGCACTTCGTGTACAAAATGGACAATCTCTTTCGAAGTATCAGGCTTTTACACGAAAACTCGCCTATTACAAAGGCATTTCATTTTTACTAAATTCTTTGAACTCCATACATTTTCTGTGTTCAAAATGCAGCATTCAAAGCCACATCATCAATTTTCAACCGTTTGTGACTTCATTTGCTATTTTTCATGCACTTACTGATTTTATTTTAGTAAAACAACCCTAAAATAGAAAAGCACTTCAAATGAACTCTGAAAAGCTTGAAAGTCGGCATGGTATCATCATTTCACCCACATACTATGTTATAAAAAAGATGAGAGGGTTACGGCAGAAACAGGATGCACTTCGTGTACAAAATGGACAATCCATTTTGAAGTATCAGGGTTTCGGACAAAACTCGCCTGTTACAAAGGCATTTCAATTTTGTAACTTATTTGAACTCCATACTTTTGTGTGTTCAAAATGATGCATTCAAAGCCACATCATCAATTTTCAACCCTTTATGACTTTATTGTCGATTTTTCATGCACTTACTGATTTTATTTTAGCAAAATAACCTTCAAATTGAAAAGCACTTCAAATGAACTCTGAAAAGGTTGAAAGTTGGCATGGTATCATCATTTCACCCACATAGCATGTTATAAAAAGTTGAGAGGGTTATAGAAAAAACTAGATGCACTTCGTATACAAAATGGACACTCTCATTCGAAGTATGAGGGTTTCGCAAGAAAACTCGCCTGTTACAAAGGCATTTCATTTTTGTAACTTATTTGAACTCCATAATTTTTGTGTGTTCAAAATGAAGCATTCAAAGCCACATCATCAATTATCAACCCTTTGTGACTTCATTGGCTATTTTTCATGCACTTACTTATTTTATTTCAGCAAAATAACCCTGAAACTGAAAAGCACTTCAAATGAACTATAGAAAAGGTTGAAAGTTGGCATGGTATCATCATTTCACCCACATTGCGTGTTATAAAAAGTTGAGAGGGTTACGGCAAAAATTGGATGCACTTCGTGTACAAAATGGACAATCTCTTTCGAAGTATCAGGGTTTCGGACGAAAACTCGCCTGTTACAGAGGCATTTCATTTTTGTAACTTGTTTGAACTCCATAATTTTCGTGTGTTCAAAATGAAGCATTCAAAGCCACATCATCAATTTCCTACCTTTCTTACTTCATTGTCTATTTTTCATGCACTTACCGATTTTATTTCCGCAAAATAACCCTGAAATTGAAAAGCACTACAAATGAACTCTAGAAATGGTTGAAAGCTGGCATGGTATCATTATTTCACCCACATAGCATTCTATAAAACTTTGAGAGGGTTACGACCAAACCGGGATGCACTTCGTGAACAAAATGGACAATCTCTTTCGAAGTATAAGGGTTTCGCACGAAAACTCGCCTGTTACAAAGGCATTTCATTTTTTAACTTCTTTGAACTCCATACTTTTTGTTTTTCAAAATGCAGCATTCAAAGCCACATCATCACTTTTAAACCCTTTGTGACTTCATTTGGTATTTTTCATGCACTTACTGATTTTATTTCAACAAATAACCCTGAAATTGAAAAGCACTTCAAATGAACTCTGAAAAGGTTGAAAGTTGGCATGGTATCTTCATTTCACCCACATAGCATGTTATAAAAAGATGAGAGCGTTATGACAAAAACTAGATGCACTTCGTGTACAAAATGGACAATCTCTTTCGAAGTATGAGGGTTTCACACGAAAACTCCCTTTTACAAAGTTATTTCATTTTTTAACTTCTTTGAACTCCATACTTTTTGTGTGTTCAAAATACAGCATTCAAAGCCACATCATCAATTTTCAACCTTTGTGACTTCATTTGCTATTTTTCATGCACTTACTGATTTTATTTCAACAAATAACCCTGAAATTGAAAAGAACTTCAAATAAACTCTATAAAACGTTGAAAGTTGGCATGGTATCATCATTTCACCCACATAGCATGTTATAAAAATTTGAGAGGGTTATGGCAGAAACAGGATGCACTTCATGTACAAAATGGACAATCTCTTTGGAAGTATCAGGGTTCCGGACGAAAACTCGCCTGTTACAAAGGCATTCCATTTTTGTAACTTAGTTGAACTCCATAATTTTTGTGTGTTCAAAATGAAGCATTCAAAGCCACATCATCAATTTTCAACCATTTCCGACTTCATTGTCTATTTTTCATGCACTTACTGATTTTATTTCAGCAAAATAACTCCGAAATTGAAAAGCACTTCAAATGAACTCTAGACGAAGTTGAAAGTTGGCATGGTATCATCATTTCACCAACATAGCATGTTATAAAATGTTGAGAGGGTTACGGCAAAAACTGGATGCACTTCGTGTACAAAATAGACAATCTCTTTCGAAGTATCACAGTGTCGGACGAAAACTCGCGTGTTACAAAGGCATTTAATTTTTTAACTTCTTTTATCTCCATATTTTTGTGTGTTCAACATGCAGCGTTCAAAGCCACATCATTAATTTTCAACCCTTAGTGACTTCATTTGCTATTTTTCATGCACTTACTGATTTTATTTCACTAAAATAACCCTTAAATGGAAAAGCACTTCAAATAAACTCTGGAAAAGGCTGAAAGTTGGCATGGAATCATCATTTCACCAACATAGAATGTGATAAAAAGTTGAGGGGGTTATGGCAAAAATTGGATGCACTTCGTCTATAAAATGGACAATCTCTTTCGAAGTATCAGGGTTTCGGACGAAAACTCGCATGCTACAAAGGCATTATATTTTTTTAACTTCTTTGAACTCCATACTTTCCGTGTGTTCAATATGAGGCATTCAAAGCCACATCATCAATTTCATACCCTTTTTGACTTCATTGTCTATTTTTCATGCACTTACTCAGTTTATTTCAGCAAAATAACCCTGAAATTGAAAAGCACTTCAAATGAACTCTAAAAAGGTTGAAAGTTGGCATGGTATCATTATTTCACCCACATAGCATGCTATAAAAAGTTGAGAGGGTTACGGCAAAACCTGGATGCAATTCATGTACGAAATGGACAATCTCTTTCGAAGTATCAGGGTTTCGCACGAAAACTCGCATGTTACAAAGGCATTTCATTTTTTAACTTCTTTGAACTCCATACTTTTTGTGTGTTCAAAATGCAGCATTCAAAGCCACATCATCACTTTTCAACCCTTTGTGACTTCATTTGCTATTTTTCATGCACTTACTGATTTTATTTCAACAAATAACCCTGAAATTGAAAAGCACTTCAAATAAACGCTAGAAAAGGTTGAAAGTTGGCATGGTATGATCATTTCACCCACATAGCATGTTATAACATTTTAAGAGGATTACAGACAAAACTGGATGCACTTCGTGTACAAAATGTACAATCTCTTTCGAAGTATCAGGGTTTCGGACGAAAACTCGCCTATTACAAAGGCATTTCATTTTTTAACTTCTTTGAAGTCCATACTTTTTGTGTGTTCAAAATGCAGCATTCAAAGCAACCTCACCAATTTTCAACCCTTTCTGACTTCATTCGCTATTTTTCATGCACTTACAGATTTTATTTTAGCAAAATAACCCTGAAATGGAAAAACACTTCAAATGAACTCTAGAAAATGTTGAAATTTGGCATGGTATCATCATTTTACCCACATATCATGTTATAAAAAGTTGAGAGGGTTACGACAAAAACTGGATGCACTTCGTGTACAAAATGGACAATCTCTTTGGAAGTATCAGGGTTTCGGACGAAAACTCGCCTGTTACAAAGGCATTTCATTTTTGTAAATTATTTGAACTCCCTAATTTTTGTGTGTTCAAAATGAAGCATTCAAATCCACATCATCAATTTTCAACCCTTTCTGACTTCATTGTCTATTTTTCATGCACTTACGGATTTTATTTTAGCAAAATAACCCTGAAATTAGAAAGCACTTCAAATGAACTCTGAAAAGGTTCAAAGTTTGCATGGTATCATCATTTCACCCAGATAGCAAGCTATAAAAAGTTGAGAGGTTTACTGCAAAACTTGGATGCACTTCGTGTACAAAATGGAAAATCTCTTTCGAAGTATCAGGGTTTCGCACAAAAACTTGCCTATTACAAAGGCATTTCATTTTTGTAACTTATTTGAACTTCATAAATTTTTTGTGTTCAAAATGAAGCATTCAAAGCCACATCATCAATTTTCAACCATTTCTGACTTCATCGTCTATTTTTCATGCACTTACTGATTTTATTTCAGCAAAAGAACCCCGAAATTGAAAAGCACTTCAAATGAACTCTAGACGAAGTTGAAAGTTGGCATGGTATCATCATTTCACCCACATAGCATGTTATAAAATGTTGAGAGGGTTACGGCCAAAACTGGATGCACTTCGTGTACAAAATGGACAATCTCTTTCGAAGTATCATAGTGTCGGACGAAAACTCGCCTGTTACAAAGGCATTTATTTTTTTTAACTTCTTTGAACTCCATACTTTTTGTGTGTTCAAAATGCAGCATTCAAAGCTACATCATCACTTTTCAACCCTTTGTGACTTTATTTGCTATTTTTCATGCACTTACTGATTTTATTTCAACAAATAACCCTGAAATTGAAAAGAACTTCAAATAAACTCTATAAAACGTTGAAAGTTGGCATGGTATCATCATTTCACCCACATAGCATGTTATAAAAACTTGAGATGGTTATGGCAGAAACAGGATGCACATCATGTACAAAATGGACAATCTCTTTGGAAGTATAAGGGTTCCGGACGAAAACTCGCCTGTTACAAAGGCATTCCATTTTTGTAACTTAGTTGAACTCCATAATTTTTGTGTGTTCAAAATGAAGCATTCAAAGCCACATCATCAATTTTCAACCATTTCCGACTTCATTGTCTATTTTTCATGCACTTACTGATTTTATTTCAGCAAAATAACCCTGAAATTGAAAAGCATTTCAAATGAACTCCAGACAAGGTTGATAGTTGGGATGGTATCACCATTTCACCCACACAGCATGTTATAAAAAGTTGAGAGGGTTACGGCAAAAACTCGATGCACTTCGTGTACAAAATGGACAACCTCTTTCGAAGTATCACAGTGTCGGACGAAAACTTGCCTGTTACAAAGGCATTTCATTTTTTTAACTTCTTTGAACTCCATACTCTTTGTGTGTTCAAAATGCAGCATTCAAAGCCACATCATTACTTTTCAACCCTTACTGACTTGATTGTCTATTTTTCATGCACTTACTGATTTTATTTCAGCAAAATAACCCTGAAATTGAAAAGCACTTCAAATGAACTCTAGACAAGGTTGAAAGTTGGCATGGTATCATCATTTAACTCACATAGCTTGTTATAAAAAGTTGAGAGGGTTACGTCAAAAACTGGATGCACTTCCTGTACGAAATGGACAATCTCTTTCGAAGTATCGTAGTGTCGGACGAAAACTCGCCTGTTACAAAGGTATTTCATTTTTTTAACTTCTTTGAACTCCATTCTTTTTGTGTGTTCAAAATGCAGCATTCAAAGCCACATCATTAATTTTCAACCCTTACTGACTTCATTTGCTATTTTTCATGCACTTACGGATTTTATTTCACTAAAATAAGCCTGAAATTGAAAAGCACTTCAAATGAACTCTGGAAAAGGTTGAAAGTTGGCATGGTATCATCATTTCACCCACATAGCATGTTATAAAAAGTTGAGAGGGTTACGGCAAAAACTGGATGCACTTCGTGTACGAAATGGACAATCTCTTTCGAAGTATCAGGGTTTCAGACGAAAACTCGCCTGCTACAAAGGTTTTCATTTTTTTTACTTCTTTGAACTCCATACTTTTTGTGTGTTCAAAATGCAGCATTCAGAGCCACATCATTAATTGTGAACCCTTACTGACTTCATTTGCTATTTTTCATGCACTTACTCATTTTATTTGAGCAAAATAACCCTGAAATTGAAAACTACTTAAGATGAACTCTGAAAAGGTTGAAAGTTGGCATGGTATCATCATTTCACCCACATAGCATGTTATAAAAAGTTTAGAGGGTTACGGCAAAAACTGGATGCACTTCGTGTACAAAATGGACAATCTCTTTCGAAGTATCAGGCTTTTACACGAAAACTCGCCTATTACAAAGGCATTTCATTTTTACTAAATTCTTTGAACTCCATACATTTTCTGTGTTCAAAATGCAGCATTCAAAGCCACATCATCAATTTTCAACCGTTTGTGACTTCATTTGCTATTTTTCATGCACTTACTGATTTTATTTTAGTAAAACAACCCTAAAATAGAAAAGCACTTCAAATGAACTCTGAAAAGCTTGAAAGTCGGCATGGTATCATCATTTCACCCACATACTATGTTATAAAAAAGATGAGAGGGTTACGGCAGAAACAGGATGCACTTCGTGTACAAAATGGACAATCCATTTTGAAGTATCAGGGTTTCGGACAAAACTCGCCTGTTACAAAGGCATTTCAATTTTGTAACTTATTTGAACTCCATACTTTTCTGTGTTCAAAATGATGCATTCAAAGCCACATCATCAATTTTCAACCCTTTATGACTTTATTGTCGATTTTTCATGCACTTACTGATTTTATTTTAGCAAAATAACCTTCAAATTGAAAAGCACTTCAAATGAACTCTAAAAAGGTTGAAAGTTGGCATGGTATCATCATTTCACCCACATAGCATGTTATAAAAAGTTGAGAGGGTTATAGAAAAAACTAGATGCACTTCGTATACAAAATGGACACTCTCTTTCGAAGTATGAGGGTTTCGCAAGAAAACTCGCCTGTTACAAAGGCATTTCATTTTTGTAACTTATTTGAACTCCATAATTTTTGTGTGTTCAAAATGAAGCATTCAAAGCCACATCATCAATTATCAACCCTTTCTGACTTCATTGGCTATTTTTCATGCACTTACTTATTTTATTTCAGCAAAATAACCCTGAAACTGAAAAGCACTTCAAATGAACTATAGAAAAGGTTGAAAGTTGGCATGGTATCATCATTTCACCCACATTGCGTGTTATAAAAAGTTGAGAGGGTTACGGCAAAAATTGGATGCACTTCGTGTACAAAATGGACAATCTCTTTCGAAGTATCAGGGTTTCGGACGAAAACTCGCCTGTTACAGAGGCATTTCATTTTTGTAACTTGTTTGAACTCCATAATTTTCGTGTGTTCAAAATGAAGCATTCAAAGCCACATCATCAATTTCCTACCCTTTCTTACTTCATTGTCTATTTTTCATGCACTTACCGATTTTATTTCCGCAAAATAACCCTGAAATTGAAAAGCACTACAAATGAACTCTAGAAATGGTTGAAAGCTGGCATGGTATCATTATTTCACCCACATAGCATTCTATAAAACTTTGAGAGGGTTACGACCAAACCGGGATGCACATCGTGAACAAAATGGACAATCTCTTTCGAAGTATAAGGGTTTCGCACGAAAACTCGCCTGTTACAAAGGCATTTCATTTTTTAACTTCTTTGAACTCCATACTTTTTGTTTTTCAAAATGCAGCATTCAAAGCCACATCATCACTTTTAAACCCTTTGTGACTTCATTTGGTATTTTTCATGCACTTACTGATTTTATTTCAACAAATAACCCTGAAATTGAAAAGCACTTCAAATGAACTCTGAAAAGGTTGAAAGTTGGCATGGTATCATCATTTCACCCACATAGCATGTTATAAAAAGATGAGAGCGTTATGACAAAAACTAGATGCACTTCGTGGACAAAATGGACAATCTCTTTCGAAGTATGAGGGTTTCACACGAAAACTCCCTTTTACAAAGTTATTTCATTTTTTAACTTCTTTGAACTCCATACTTTTTGTGTGTTCAAAATACAGCATTCAAAGCCACATCATCAATTTTCAACCTTTGTGACTTCATTTGCTATTTTTCATGCACTTACTGATTTTATTTCAGCAAAATAACCCTCAAATTGAAAAGCACTTCAAATGAACTCTAGACAAGGTTGAAAGTTGGCATGGTATAATCATTTAACCCACATAGCTTGTTATAAAATGTTGAGAGGGTTACCTCAAAAACTGGATGCACTTCGTGTACAAAATGGACAATCTCTTTCGAAGTATCATAGTGTCGGACGAAAACTCGCCTGTTACAAAGGCATTTCATTTTTTTAACTTCTTTGAACTCCATACTTTTTGTGTGTTCAAAATGCAGCATTCAAAGCCACATCATTAATTTTCAACCCTTACTGACTTAATTTGCTATTTTTCATGCACTTACGGATTTTATTTCACTAAAATAAGCCTGAAATTGAAAAGAACTTCAAATGAACTCTGGAAAAGGTTGAAAGTTGGCATGGTATCATCATTTCACCCACATAGCATGTTATAAAAAGTTGAGAGGGTTACGGCAAAAACTGGATGCACTTCGTGTACGAAATGGACAATCTCTTTCGAAGTATCAGGGTTTCACACGAAAACTCGCCTGCTACAAAGGTTTTCATTTTTTTACTTCTTTGAACTCCATACTTTTTGTGTGTTCAAAATGCAGCATTCAGAGCCACATCATTAATTTTGAACCCTTATTGACTTCATTTGCTATTTTTCATGCACTTACTCATTTTATTTGAGCAAAATAACCCTGAAATTGAAAAGCACTTAAGATGAACTCTGAAAAGGTTGAAAGTTGGCATGGTATCATCATTTCACCCACATAGCATGTTATAAAAAGTTTAGAGGGTTACGGCAAAAACTGGATGCACTTCGTGTTCAAAATGGACAATCTCTTTCCAAGTATCAGGCTTTTACACGAAAACTCGCCTGTTACAAAGGCATTTCATTTTTTCTAAATTCTTTGAACTCCATACTTTTTGTGTGTTCAAAATGCAGCATGCAAAGCCACATCATCAATTTTCAACCGTTTGTGACTTCATTTGCTATTTTTCATGCACTTACTGATTTTATTTTAGTAAAACAACCCTGAAATAGAAAAGCACTTCTAATGAACTTTGAAAAGCTTGAAAGTTGGCATGGTATCATCATTTCACCCACATACTATGTTATAAAAAAGTTGAGAGGGTTATGGCAGAAACAGGATGCACTTCGTGTACAAAATGGACAATCAATTTTGAAGTATCAGGGTTTCGGACAAAACTCGCCTGTTACAAAGGCATTTCAATATTGTAACTTATTTGAACTCCATACTTTTGTGTGTTCAAAATGAAGCATTCAAAGCCACATCATCAATTTTCAACCCTTTGTGACTTTATTGTCGATTTTTCATGCACTTACTGATTTTATTTTAGCGAAATAACCTTGAAATTGAAAAGCACTTCAAATGAACTCTGAAAAGGTTGAAATTTGGCATGGTATCATCATTTCACGCACATAGCATGTTATAAAAAGTTGAGAGGGTTACAGAAAAAACTAGATGCACTTCGTATACAAAATGGACAATCTCTTTCGAAGTATCAGGGTTTCGCAAGAAAACTCGCCTGTCACAAAGGCATTTCATTTTTCTAACTTATTTGAACTCCATAATTTTTGTGTGTTCAAAATGAAGGATTCAAAGCCACATCATCAATTATCAACCCTTTCTGACTTCATTGGCTATTTTTCATGCACTTACTTATTTTATTTCAGCAAAATAACCCTAAAACTGAAAAGCACTTCAAATGAACTCTAGAAAAGGTTGAAAGTTGGCATGGTATCATCATTTCACCCACATAGCATGTTATAAAAAGTTGAGAGGGTTACGGCAAAAACTGGATGCACTTCCTGTACAAAATGGACAATCTCTTTCGAAGTATCAGAGTTTCGGATGAAAACTCGCCTGTTACAAAGGCATTTCATTTTTGTAACTTGTTTGAACTCCATAATTTTCGTGTGTTCAAAATGAAGCATTCAAAGCCACATCATCAATTTCCTACCCATTCTTACTTCATTGTCTATTTTTCATGCACTTACCGATTTTATTTCCGCAAAATAACCCTGAAATTGAAAAGCACTTCAAATGAACTCTAGAAATGGTTGAAAGCTAGCATGGTATCATTATTTCACCCACAAAGCATTCTATAAAACTTTGAGAGGGTTACGACCAAACGGGGATGCACTTCGTGTACAAAATGGACAATCTCTTTCGAAGTATAAGGGTTTGGCACGAAAACTTGCCTGTTACAAAGGCATTTCATTTTTTAACTTCTATGAACTCCATACTTTTTGTGTGTTCAAAATGCAGCATTCAAAGCCACATCATCACTTTTCAACCCTTTGTGACTTCATTTGGTATTTTTCATGCACTTACTGATTTTGTTTCAACAAATAACCCTGAAATTGAAAAGAACTTCAAATGAACTCTGAAAAGGTTGAAAGTTGGCATGGTATCATCATTTCACCCACATAGCATGTTATAAAAAGATGAGAGGGTTATGACAAAAACTAGATGCACTTCGTGTACAAAATGGACAAGCTCTTTCGAAGTATGAGGGTTTCACACGAAAACTCGCCTGTTACAAAGTTATTTCATTTTTTAACTTCTTTGAACTCCTTACTTTTTGTGTGTTCAAAATACAGCATTCAAAGCCACATCATCAATTATCATCCTTTCTGACTTCATTTGCTATTTTTCATGCACTTACTGATTTTATTTTAGCAAAATAACACTGAAATTGAAAAGCACTTCAAATGAACTCTCAACAGGTTGAAAGTTGGCATGGTATCATCATTTCACCCACATAGCATGCTATAAAAGTTGAGAGGGTTACGACAAAAACTGGATGCACTTCGTGTACAAAATGGACAATATCTTTCGAAGTATCTGGGTTTCGAACAAAAACTCGCCTGTTACAAAGACAATCTCTTTCGAAGTATGAGGGTTTCACACGAAAACTCGCCTGTTACAAAGTTATTTCATTTTTTAACTTCTTTAAACTCCATACTTTTGTGTGTGTTCAAAATGCAACATACAAAGCCACATCACTAATTTTCAACCCTTAGTGACTTCATTTGCTATTTTTCATGCACTTACTGATTTTATTTCACTAAAAGAACCCTGAAATTGAAAAGCACTTCAAATGAACTCTGAAAAAGGTTGAAAGTTGGGATGGAATCATCATTTCACCCACATAGAATGTTATAAAAAGTTGAGGGGGTTACGACAAAAACTGGATGCACTTCGTGTACAAAAGGGACAATCTCTTTCGAAGTATTAGGGTTTCGGACGAAAACTCGCGTGCTACAAAGGCATTTCATTTTTTTAACTTCTTTGAACTCCATACTTTTCATGTGTTCAAAATGAAGCATTCAAAGCCACATCATCAATTTTATACCCTTTCTGACTTAATTGTCTATTTTTCATGCACTTACTGATTTTATTTCAGCAAAATAACCCTGAAATTGAAAAGCACTTCAAATGAACTCTGAAAAGGATGAAAGTTTGCATGGTATCATCATTTCACCCACATAGCATGCTATAAAAAGTTGAGAGGGTTACGGAAAAACCTGGATGCAGTTCGTGTACAAAATAGACAATCTCTTTCGAAGTATCAGTGTTTCGCACGAAAACTCGCCTGTTACAAAGGCATTTCATTTTTTTAACTTGTTTGAACTGCATATTTTTCGTGTGTTCAAAATGCAGCATTAAAAGCCACTTCATCACTTTTTAACCCTTTGTGACTTCATTTGCTATTTTTCATGCACTTACTGATTTTATTTCAACAAATAACCCTTAAATTGAAAAGCACTTCAAATGTACTCTAGAAAAGGTTGTGTTGGCATGGTATCAACATTTCACCCACATAGCATGTTATAAAAAGTTGAGAGGGTAACGGCTAAAATATGATGCACTTCGTGTACAAAATGGACAATCTCTTTCGAAGTATTAGGGTTTCGAACGAAAACTCGCCTGTTACAAAGGCATTTCATTTTTGTTACTTATTCGAACTCCATAATTTTTCTGTGTTCAAAATTAAGCATTCAAAGCCACATAATCAATTTTCAACCATTTCTCACTTCATTGTCTATTTTTCATGCACTTACGGATTTTATTTCAGCAAAATAACCCTAAAATTGAAAAGCACTTCAAATGAACTCTAGAAAAGGTTGAAAGTTGGCATGGTATCATAATTTCACCCGCATAGCATGTTATAAGAAGTTGAGAGGTTTACGGCAAAAACTGGATGCACTTTGTGTACAAAATGGACAATCTCTTTCGAAGTATCACAGTTTCGGACGAAAACTCACCTGCTACAAAGGCATTTCATTTTTTTAACTTCTGTGAACTCCATACTTTTTGTGTGTTCAAAATGCAGCATTCAAAGCCACATCATTAATTTTCAACCCTTACTGACTTCATTTGCTATGTTTCATGCACTTACTGATTTTATTTCACTAAAATAACCCTGAAATTGAAAAGCACTTCAAATGAACTCTGGAAAAGGTTGAAAGTTGGCATGGTATCATCATTTCACCCACATAGAATGTTATAAAAATTTGAGAGGGTTACGGCAAAAACTGGATCCACTTCGTGTGTAAAATGGACAATCTCTTTCGAAGTATCAAGGTTTCAGAGGAAAACTCGCCTGCTACAAAGGCATTTCATTTTTTTTAACTTCTTTGAACTCCATACTTTTTGTGTGTTCAAAATGCAGCATTCAAAGCCACATCATTTATTTTCAACCCTTACTAACTTCATTTGCTATTTTTCATGCACTTACTCGTTTTATTTCACTAAAATAACCCTGAAATTGAAAAGCACTTCAAATGAACTCTAGAAAAGGTTGAAAGTTGGCATGGTGTCATCATTTCACCCACATAGCATGTTATAAAAAGTTGCGAGGGTCACGGCAAAAACTCGATGCACTTCGTGGACAAAATGGACAATCTCTTTTGAAGTATCAGGGTTTCGAACGAAAACTCGCCTGTTACAAAGGCATTTCATTTTTATAACTTATTTGAACTCCATACTATTGGTGTGTTCAAAATGAAGCATTCAAAGCCACATCATCAATTTTCTACCCTTTCTGAATTCATTGTCTATTTTTCATGCACTTACTGATTTTATTTCAGCAAAATAAACCTGAAATGGAAAAGCACTTCAAATGAACTCTGAAAAGGTTGAAAGTTGGCATGGTATCATCATTTCACCCACATAGCATGCTATAAACAGTTTAGAGGGTTACGACAAAACCTGGATGCACTTCGTGTATAAAATAGACAATATCTTTCGAAGTATCAGGGTTTCAAGCACAAACTCGCGTGTTACAAAGGCATTTCATTTTTTTAAATTCTTTGAACTCCATACTTTTTGTGTGTTCAAAATGCAGCATTCAACCCTTTGTGACTTCATTTGCTATTTTTTATGCACTTACTGATTTTATTTCAACAAATAACCCTAAAATTGAAAAGCACTTCAAATGAGCTCTAAAAAGGTTGAAAGTTGGCATGGTATCACCATTTCACACACATAGCATGCTATAAAAAGTTGAGAGGGTTACGGCAAAAACTGGATGCACTTCGTGTACAAAATGGACAATCTCTTTCGAAGTATCAGGGTTTCGAACAAAAACTCGCATGTTACAAAGGCATTTCATTTTTTTTAACTTATTTTAACTCCATACTTTTTGTGTGTTCAAAATGAAAAATTCAAAGCCACATCATTAATTTTCAACCCTTAGTGTTTTCATTTGCTCTTTTTCATGCACTTACTGATTTTATTTCACTAAAATAACCCTGAAATTGAAAAGCACTTCAAATGAACTCTAGAAAAGGTTGAAAGTTGGCATGGAATCATCATTTCTCCCACATAGAATGTTATAAAAAGTTGAGGGGGTTACGACAAAAACTTGATGCACTTCGTGTACAAAACGGACAATCTCTTTCGAAGTATGAGGGTTTCGGACGAAAACACGCCTGCTACAAAGGCATTTCATTTTTTTAACTTCTTTGAACTCCATAATTTTTGTGTGTTCAAAATGCAGCATTCAAAGCCACATCATTAATTTTCAACCCTTACTGACTTCATTTGCTATTTTTCATGCACTTACTGATTTTATTTCACTAAAGTAACCCGGAAATTGAAAAGCACTTCAAATGAACTCTGGAAAAGGTTGAAATTTCGCATGGTATCATCATTTCACCCACATAGCATGTTATAAAATGTTGAGAGGGTTACGGAAAAAACTGGATGGACTTCGTGTACAAAATGGACAATCTCTTTCGAAGTATCAGGGTCTCGGACAAAAACTCACATGTTACAAAGGCATTTCATTTTTTTAACTCCTTTGAACTCCATACTTTTTGTGTGTTCAAAATGCAGAATTCAAAGCCACATCATCAATTTTCAACCCTTACTGACTTCATTTGCTATTTTTCATGCACTTACTAATTTTATTTCACTAAAATAACCCTGTAAATGAAAAGCACTTCAAACGAACTCTAGAAAAGGTTGAAAGTTGGTATGGTCTCATCATTTCACCCACATAGCATGTTATAAAAAGTTGGGAGGGTTACGGAAAAAACTGGATGCACTTCGTGTACAAAATGCACAATCTCTTTCGAAGTATTAGGGTTTCGGATGAAAACTCGCCTATTACAAAGGCATTTCATTTTTTTAACTTCTTTGAACTCCATACTTTTTGTGTGTTCAAAATGCAGAATTCAAAGCCATATAATCAATTTTCAACCCTTACTGACTTCAATTGCTATTTTTCATGCACTTACTAATTTTATTTCACCAAAATAACACTGAAATTGAAAAGCACTTCAAATGGACTCTGAAAAGGTTGAAAGTTGTCATGGTATCATCATTTCACCCACATAGCATGTTATAAAAAGTTGAGAGGGTTACGGCAAAAACTGGATGCACTTCGTGTACAAAATGGACAATCACTTTCGAAGTATGAGGGTTTCGCACGAAAACTCGCCTGTTACAAAGGCATTTCATTTTTGTAACTTATTTGAACTCCATACTTTTTGTGACTTCAAAATGCAGCATTCAAAGCAACGTCATCAATTTTCAACCCTTTCTGACTTCATTGGCTATTTTTCATGCACTTACTGATTTTATTTCACTAAAATAACCCTGAAATTGAAAAGCACTACAAATGAAGTCTGACAAAGGTTGAAAGTTGGCATGGTACCACCATTTCACCGACATAGCATGTTATAAAAAGTTGACAGGGTTACGGCAAAAACTGGATGCACTTCGTGTAGAAAATGGACAATCTCTTTCGAAGTATCAGGGTTTTGGAGGAAAACTCGCCCTTTTACAATGGCATTTTATTTAATAAATTCTTTGAACTCCTTAATTTTTGTGTGATCAAAATGCAGAATTCAAAGCCACATCATCAATTTTCAACCCTTTGCGACTTCATTTGCTATTTTTCATGCACTTACTGATTTTATTTCAGCAAAATAACCCTGAAATTGAAAAGCACTTCAAACGAACTCTAGAAAAGGTTGAAAGTTGGTATGGTATCATCATTTCACCCACATAGCATGTTATAAAAAGTTGGGAGGGTTACGGAAAAAACTGGATGCACTTCGTGTACAAAATGCACAATCTCTTTCGAAGTATGAGGGTTTCGGACGAAAACTCGCATGTTACAAAGGCATTTCATTTTTTTAACTTCTTTGAACTCCATACTTTTTGTGTGTTCAAAATGCAGAATTCAAAGCCATATAATCAATTTTCAACCCTTACTGACTTCAATTGCTATTTTTCATGCACTTACTAATTTTATTTCACCAAAATAACACTGAAATTGAAAAGCACTTCAAATGGACTCTGAAAAGGTTGAAAGTTGTCATGGTATCATCATTTCACCCACATAGCATGTTATAAAAAGTTGAGAGGGTTACGGCAAAAACTGGATGCACTTCGTGTACAAAATGGACAATCACTTTCGAAGTATCAGGGTTTCAGACAAAAACTCGCCTGTTACAAAGGCCTTTCATTTTTGCTAAATTCTTTGAACTCCACACTTTTTGTGTGTTCAAAATGCATCATTCAAATCCACATCATCAATTTTCAACCCTTTGTGACTTCATTTCTTATTTTTCATGCACTTACTGATTTTATTTCAGTAAAATAAACCTGAAATTGAAAAGCACATCAAATGAACTCTGAAAAGGTTAAAAGTTGGCATGGTATCATCATTTCACCCACATAGTATGTTATAAAAAAGTTGAGAGGGTTATGGCAGAAACTGGATGCACTTCATTTACAAAATGGACAATCGCTTTCGAAGAACTAGGGTTTCGGACGAAAACTCACATGTTACAAAGGCATTTCATTTTTGTAACTTATTTGAACTCCATACTTTTTGTGTGTTCAAAATGAAGCATTAAAAGCCACATCATCAATTTTCAACCCTTTCTGACTTCATTATCTATTTTGCATGCACTTACTGATTTTAATTTAGCAAAATAACCCTGAAATTGGAAAGCACTTCAAATGAACTCTGAAAAGGTTGAAAGTTGGCTTGGTATCATAATTTCACCCACATAGCATGCTATAAAAAGTTGAGAGGGTTATGGCAAAACCTGGATGCACTTCGTGTACAAAATGGACAATCTCTTTCGAAGTATCAGTGTTTCACACGAAGACTCGCCTGTTACAAAGGCATTTCATTTTCGTAACTTATTTGAACTCCATACTTTTTGTGTGTTCAAAATGAAGCATTCAAAGCCACATCATCAATTTTCAACCCTTTCTGACTTCATTGTCTATTTTTCATGCACATAGTGATTTTATTTTAGCAAAATAACCCTGAAATTGAAAAGCACTTCAAATGAACTCTGAAAAGGTTGAAAGTTGGCATGGTATCATCATTTCACCCACATAGCATGCTATAAAAAGTTTAGAGGGTTACGACAAAACCTGGATACACTTCGTGTACAAAATGGACATTCTCTTTCGAAGTATCACGGTTTCGCACGAAAACTCGCCTGTTACAAAGGCATTTCATTTTTTTATATTCTTTGAACTCCATACTTTTTGTGTGTTCAAAATGCAGCATTCAACCCTTTGTGACTTCATTTGCTATTTTTTATGCACTTACTGATTTTATTTCAACAAATAACCTTGAAATTGAAACGCACTTCAAATGAGCTCTGAAAAGGTTGAAAGTTGGCATGGTATTATCATTTCACCCACATAGCATGTTATAATAAGATGAGGGGGTTACGACAAAAATTGGGTGCACTTCGTGTACAAAATGGAAAATCTCTTTCGAAGTATCAAGGTTTCGCACGAAAATTCGTCTGTTACAAAGGCATTTCATTTTTTAACTTATTTGAACTCCATACATTTCGTCTGTTCAAAATACAGAATTAAAATCTACATCATCAATTTTCAACCCTTTGTGACTTCATTTGCTATTTTTCATGCACTTACTGATTTTATTTCAGCAAAATAAGCATGAAATGGAAAAGCACTTCAAATGAACTCTCAAAAGGTTGAAAGTTGGCATGGTATCACCATTTCACACACATAGCATGCTATAAAAAGTTGAGAGGGTTACGACAAAAACTGGATGCACTTCGTGTACAAAATGGACAATCTCTTTCGAAGTATCAGGGTTTCGAACAAAAACTCGCATGTTACAAAGGCATTTCATTTTTTTAACTTATTTTAACTCCATACTTTTTGTGTGTTCAAAATGACAAATTCAAAGCCACATCATTAATTTTCAACCCTTAGTGTTTTCATTTGCTCTTTTTCATGCACTTACTGATTTTATTTCACTAAAATAACCCTGAAATTGAAAAGCACTTCAAATGACCTCCAGACAAAGGTTGAAAGTTGGTACGGAATCATCGTTTCACCCACATAGAATGTTATAAAAAGTTGAGGGGGTTACGACAAAAACTTGATGCACTTCGTGTACAAAATGGACAATCTCTTTCGAAGTATGAGGGTTTCGGACGAAAACACGCCTGCTACAAAGGCATTTCATTTTTTTAACTTCTTTGAACTCCATAATTTTTGTGTGTTCAAAATGCAGCATTCAAAGCCACATCATTAATTTTCAACCCTTACTGACTTCATTTGCTATTTTTCATGCACTTACTGATTTTATTTCACTAAAGTAACCCGAAAATTGAAAAGCACTTCAAATGAACTCTGGAAAAGGTTGAAAGTTCGCATGGTATCATCATTTCACTGACATAGCATGTTATAAAATGTTGAGAGGGTTACGGAAAAAACTGGATGGACTTTGTGTACAAAATGGACAATCTCTTTCGAAGTATCAGGGTTTCAGACAAAAACTCACATGTTACAAAGGCATTTCATTTTTTTAACTCCTTTGACCTCCAAACTTTTTGTGTGTTCAAAATGCAGAATTCAAATCCACATCATCAATTTTCAACCCTTACTGACTTCATTTGCTATTTTTCAAGCACTTGCTGATTTTATTTCAGCAAAATAACCCTGAAATTGAAAAGCACTTCAAATGAAATCTGAAAAGGTTGAAAGTTGGCATGGTATCATCATTTCACCCACATAGCATGTTTATAAAAACTTGAGAGGGTTACGGCATAAACTGGATGCACTTCGTGTAGAAAATGGACAATCTCTTTTGAAGTATCAGGGTTTTAAACGAAAACTCGCCTGTTACAAAGGCATTTCATTTTTTCCAAATTCCTTGAACTCCATACTTTTTGTGTGTTCAAAATGCAGCATTCAAAGCCACATCATTAATTTTCAAGCCTTTGTGACTTCATTTGCTATTTTTCATGCACTTACTGATTTTATTTCAGTAAAATAACCCTAAATTGAAAAGCACTTGAAATGAACTCTAGAAAAGGTTGAAAGTTGTTATGGTATCATCATTTCACCCACATAGAATGTTATAAAAAGTTGAGAGGGTTATGGCAAAAACTGGATGCACTTCGTGTACAAAATGGACAATCTCTTTCGAAGTATGAGGGTTTCGGACGAAAACTCGATTGCTTCAAGGGCATTTCATTTTTTAACTTCTTTGAACTCCATACTTTTTGTGTGTATAAAATGTAGCATTTAAAGCCACATCATTAATTTTCAACCCTTACTTACTTCATTTGCTATTTTTCATGCACTTACTAATTTTATTTCACTAAAATAACCCTGTAATTGAAAAGCACTTCAAATGAACTCTAGAAAATGTTGAAAGTTGGTATGGTATCATCATTTCACCCACATAGCATGTTATAAAAAGTTGGGAGGGTTACAGAAAAAAATTGATGCACTGCGTGTACAAAATGCACAATCTCTTTCGAAGTATTAGGGTTTCGGACGAAAACTCGCCTATTACAAAGGCATTTCATTTTTTTAACTTCTTTGAACTCCATACTTTTTGTGTGTTCAAAATGCAGAATTCAAAGCCATATAATCAATTTTCAACCCTTACTCACTTCAATTGCTATTTTTCATGCACTTACTAAGTTTATTTCACCAAAAAAACACTGAAATTGAAAAGCACTTCAAATGGACTCTGAAAAGGTTGAAAGTTGTCATGGTATCATCATTTCACCCACATAGCATGTTATAAAAAGTTGAGAGGGTTACGGGAAAAACTGGATGCACTTCGTGTACAAACTGGACAATCTCTTTCGTAGTATCAGGGTTTAAGACAAAAACTCGCCTGTTACAAAGGCCTCTCATTTTTTCTAAATTCTTCGAACTCCACACTTTTTGTGTGTTCAAAATGCATCATTCAAATCCACATCATCAATTTTCAACCCTTTGTGACTTCATGTGCTATTTTTCATGCACTTACTGATTTTATTTCAGTAAAATAAACCTGAAATTGAAAAGCACACCAAATGAACTCTAAAAAGGTTAAAAGTTGGCATGGTATCATCATTTCACCCAAAGAGTATGTTATAAAAAAGTTGAGAGGGTTATGGCAGAAACTGGATGCACTTCATGTACAAAATGGACAATCGCTTTCGAAGAACTAGGGTTTCGGACGAAAACTCGCCTGTTACAAAGGCATTTCATTTTTGTAACTTATTTGAACTCCATACTTTTTGTGTGTTCAAAATGAAGCATTCAAAGCTACATCATCAATTTTCAACCCTTTCTGACTTCATTATCTATTTTGCATGCACTTACTGATTTTAATTTAGCAAAATAACCCTGAAATTGGAAAGCACTTCAAATGAACTCTGAAAAGGTTGAATGTTGGCATGGTATCATAATTTCACCCACATAGCATGGTATACAAAGTTGAGAGGGTTATGGCAAAACCTGGATGCACTTCGTGTACAAAATGGAATATCTCTTTCGAAGTATCAATGTTTCACACGAAGACTCGCCTGTTACAAAGGCATTTAATTTTTGTAACTTATTTGAACTCCATACTTTTTGTGTGTTCGAAAGGAAGGATTCAAAGCCACATCAACAATTTTCAGCCCTTTCTGAGATCATTGGCAATTTTTCATGCACTTACTGATTTTATTTCACCAACATAACCCTGAAATTGAAAAGTACTTCAAATGAAATCTAGAAAAGGACGAAAATTGGTGTGGTATCACCATTTCACCCACATAGCATGTTATAAAAAGTTGAGTGGGTTACGACAAAAACTGGATGCAGTTCATGTACAAAATGGACAACCTCTTTCGAAGTATGAGGGTTTCGCACGAAAACTCGCCTGTTACAAAGGCATTACATTTTTGTAACTTATTTGAACTCCATACTTTTTGTGACTTCAAAATGCAGCATTCAAAGCAATGTCATCAATTGTCAACCCTTTCTGACTTCATTGGCTATTTTTCATGCACTTACTGATTTTATTTCACTAAAATAACCCTGAAATTGAAAAGCACTACAAATGAACTCTGACAAAGGTTGAAACTTGGCATGGTATCATCATTTCACCCACATAGCATGTTATAAAAGTTGAGAGGGTTACGACATAAACTGGATGCACGTCGTGTACAAAATGGACAATCTGTTTTGAAGTATCCGGGTTTTGGACGAAAACTCGCCTGTTACAAAGGCATTTCATTTTTTAAAATTCTTTGAACTCCATAATTTTGTGTGCTGAAAATGGAGAATTCAAAGCCACATCATCAATTTTCAACCCTTTGTGACTTCATTTGCTATTTTTCATGCACTTACTAACTTTATTTCAGCAAAATAACCCTAAAATTGAAAAGCACTTCGAATGAACTATAGAAAAGGTTCCAAGTTGGCATGGTATCCTCATTTCACCAACATAGCATGTTATAAACAGTTGAGAGGGTTACGGCAAAAACTGGATGAACTTCGTGTACAAAATGGACAATCTCTTTCGAAGTATCAGGGTTTTGAACGAAAACTCGCCTGTTACAAAGGCATTTCATTTTTTAACTTCTTTGAACTCCATACTTTTTGTGTTTACAAAATGCAGCATTCAAAGCCACATTATTAATTTTCAACCCTTACTGACTTCATTTGCTATTTTTCATGCACTTACTGATTTCATTTCACTAAAATAACCCTAAAATTTAAAAGCACTTCAAATGAACTCTGGAAAAAGTTGAAAGTTGGCATGGTATCATTATTTCACCCACATACCATGTTATAAAAAGTTGAGAGGGTTACGGCAAAAAATGGATGCACTTCGTGTAAAAAATGGAGAATCTCTTTCGAAGTATCAAGGTTTCGGACGAAAACTTGCCTGTTACACAGGCATTTCATTTTTTAAAATTCTTTGAACTCCATAATTTTTGTGTGTCCAAAATGCAGCATTCAAAGCCACATCATCAATTTTCAACCCTTACTGACTTCATTTGCTATTTTTCATGCACTTACTAATTTTATTTCACCAAAATAACTCTGAAATTGAAAAGCATTTCAAATGAACTGTGAAAACGTTAAAATTTGGCATGGTATCATCATTTCACCCACATAGGATGTTATGAAAAGTTGAGAGGGTTACAACAAAAACTAGATACACTTCGTGTACAAAATGGACAATGTCTTTCGAAGTATGAGGGTTTCAGACGAAAACTCGCCTGTTACAAAGTTATTTCATTTTTTTAACTTCTTCGAACTCCATACTTTTTGTGTGTTCAAAATATAGCATTCAAAGCCACATTATCAATTTTCAACCCTTTGTGACTTCATTTGCTATTTTTCATGCACTTACTGATTTTATTTCAGCAAAATAACCCTGAAATTGAAAAGCACTTCAAATGAACTCTAAAAAGGTTGAAAGTTGGCATGGTATCATCATTTCACCAACATATCATGTTACAAAAAGTTGAGATGATTACGGCAAAAACTGGATGCACTTCGTGTACAAAATGGACAATCTCTTTCGAAGTATCAAGGTTTTGGTCGAAAATTAGCCTGTTAACAAGGCATTTCATTTTTTGAAAGTTCTTTGAACGCCATAATTTTTGTTTGATCAAAATGCAGAATTCAAAGCCACATCATCAATTTTCAAACCTTTGTGACTTCATTTGCTATTTTTCATGCACTTACTGATTTTATGTTAGCAAAATAACCCTGAAATTGAAAAGCACTTCAAATGAACTCTGAAAAGGTTGAAAGTTGGCATGGTATCATCATTTCACACACATAGCATACTATAAAAAGTTGAGTGGGTTATGGCAAAACCTGGATGCTCTTTTTGTACAAAATGGGCTATCTCTTTCGAAGTATCACTGTTTTGCACGAAAACTCGCCTGTTACAAAGGCATTTCATTTTTGTCACTTATTTGAACTCCATAAATTTTGTGTGTTCGAAATGAAGCATTCAAAGCCACATCATCAATTTTCAACCCTTTCTGACTTCATTGGCAATTTTTCATGCACTTACTAATTTAATTTCAGCAAAATAACCCTGAAATTAACAAGCACTTCAAATGAACTCTGAAAAGGATGAAAGTTGGGGTGGTATCATCATTTCACCCACATAGCATGTTATAAAAAGTTGAGAGGGTTACGGCAAAAACTGGATGCACTTCGTGTAGAAAATTGACAATCTCTTTCGAAGTATCAGGGTTTCGAACGAAAACTCGCCTGTTACAAAGGCATTTCATTTTTTAAAATTCTTTGAACGCCATAATTTTGGTGTATTCAACATGCAGCATTCAAAGCCACATCATCAATTTTGAACCCTTGCTGACTTCATTTGCTATTTTTCATGCACTTATAGATTTTATTTCAACAAAATAACCCTGAAATTGAAAAGCACTTCAAATGAACTCTGAAAAGGTTAAAATTTGGCATGGTATCATCATTTCACCCACATAGCATGTTATAAAAAGTTGAGAGGGTTACGGCAAAAACTGGATGCACTTCGTGTACAAAATGGACAATCTCTTTCGAAGTATGAGGGTTTCAGACGAAAAATCGGCTGTTACAAAGTTATTTAATTTTTTAAATTCTTTGAACTCCATACTTTTTGTGTGTTCAAAATACAACATTCAAAGCCACATCATCAATTTTCAACCCTTTCTGACTTCATTGGCTATTTTTCATGCACTTACTAATTTAATTTCAGCAAAATAACCCTGAAATTAACAAGCACTTCAAATGAACTCTGAAAAGGATGAAAGTTTGCATGGTATCATCATTTCACCAACATAGCATGCTATAAAAAGTTGAGAGGGTTACGGCAAAACCTGGATGCACTTCGTGTACAAAATGGATAATCTCTTTCGAACTATCAGGATTTTGGTCGAAAACTCGCCTGTTAAAAAGGCATTTCATTTTTTGAAAATTCTTTGAGCTCCATAATTTTTGTGTGCTCAAAATGCAGAATTCAAAGCCACATCATCAATTTTCAACCCTTTGTGACTTCATTTGCTACTTTTCATGCACGTACTGATTTTATGTTAGCAAAATAACCTTGAAATTGAGAAGCACCTCAAATGAACTCTGAAAAGGTTGAAAGTTGGCATGGTATCATCATTTCACCCACATAGCATGCTATAAAAAGTTGAGAGGGTTATGGCAAAACCTGGATGCACTTCGTGTACAAAATGGACAATCTCTTTCGAAGTATCTGTGTTTCGCACGAAAAATCGCCTATTACAAAGGCATTTCATTTTTGTAACTAATTTGAACTCCATACTTTTTGTGTTTTCGAAATGAAGCATTCAAAGCCACATCATCAATTTTCCGCCCTTTCTGACTTCATTGACTATTTTTATGCACTTACTAATTTTATTTAAGCAAAATAACCCTAAAATTGAAAAGCACTTCAAATGAACTCTGAAAAGGTTGAAAGTTGGCAGGGTATCATCATTTCACCCACATAGCAAGTTATAAAAAGTTGAGAGGGTTACAGCAAAAACTAGATGCACTTTGTGTACAAAATGGACAATCTCTTTTGAAGTATCATGGTTTTGGATGAAAACTCGCATGTTACAAAGGCATTTCATCTTTGTAACTTATTTGAACGCCATACTTTTTGTGTTTTCAAAATGCAGAATTCAAAGCCACATCGTCAATTTTCAACCCTTTGTAACTTCATTGGCTATTTTTCATGCACTTACTCATTTTATTTCACTAAAATAACCCTGAAATTTAAAAGCACTTCAAATGAACTCAAGAAGAGGTTGAAACTTGGCATGGTATCATCATTTCACCCACATAGCATGTCATAAAAGTTGAGAGGGTTACGGCATAAACTGGATGCATTTCGTGTACAAAATGGACAAGCTCTTTCGAAGTATGAGGGTTTTAGACGAAAACTCGCCTATTACAAAGGCATTTCATTTTTTAACTTCTTTGAACTCCATAATTTTTGTGTGCTCAAAATGCAGCATTCAAAGCCACATCATCAATTTTCAACCCTTAGTGACTTCATTTGCTATTTTTCATGCACTTACTGACTTTATTTCAGCAAAATAACTCTAAAATTGAAAAGCGCTTCTAATGATCTCTAGAAAAGGTTGAATGTTGGCATGGTATCCACATTTCACCAACATAGCATGTTATAAAAAGTTGAGAGGGTTATGGCAAAAACTGGATGAACTTCGTGTACAAAATGGACAATCTCTTTCGAAGTGTCAAGGTTTCGGACGAAAACTTGCCTGTTACAAAGGCATTTCATTTTTTAAAATTCTTTGAACTCCATAATTTTTGTGTATTCAAAATGCAGCATTCAAAGCCACATCATAAATTTTCAACCCTTACTGACTTCATGTGCTATTTTTCATGCACTTACTGATTTTATTTTAGCAAAATAACCTTGAAATTGAAAAGCACTTCAAATGAACTCTGAAAAGGTTAAAATTTGGCATGGTATCATCATTTCACCCACATAGCATGTTATAAAAAGTTGAGAGGGTTACGGCAAAAACTGGATGCACTTCGTGTACAAAATGGACAATCTCTTTCGAAGTATGAGGGTTTCAGACGAAAAATCGCCTGTTACAAAGTTATTTAATTTTTTAACTTCTTTGAACTCCATACTTTTTGTGTGTTCAAAATACAACATTCAAAGCCACATCATCAATTTTCAACCCTTTCTGACTTCATTGGCTATTTTTCATGCACTTACTAATTTAATTTCAGCAGAATAACCCTGAAATTAACAAGCACTTCAAATGAACTCTGAAAAGGATGAAAGTTTGCATGGTATCATCATTTCACCCACATAGCATGCTATAAAAAGTTGAGAGGGTTACGGCAAAACCTGGATGCACTTCGTGTACAAAATGGATAATCTCTTTCGAAGTATCAGGGTTTTGGTCGAAAACTCGCCTGTTAAAAAGGCATTTCATTTTTTGAAAATTCTTTGACCTCCATAATTTTTGTGTGCTCAAAATGCAGAATTCAAAGCCACATCATCAATTTTCAACCCTTTGTGACTTCATTTGCTACTTTTCATGCACGTACTGAATTTATGTTAGCAAAATAACCTTGAAATTGAGAAGCACCTCAAATGAACTCTGAACAGGTTGAAAGTTGGCATGGTATCATCATTTCACCCACATAGCATGCTATAAAAAGTTGAGAGGGTTATGGCAAATCCTGGATGCACTTCGTGTACAAAATGGACAATCTCTTTCAAAGTATCTGTGTTTCGCACGAAAAATCGCCTATTACAAAGGCATTTCATTTTTGTAACTTATTTGAACTCCATACTTTTTGTGTTTTCGAAATGAAGCATTCAAAGCCACATCATCAATTTTCAGCCCTTTCTGACTTCATTGACTATTTTTCATGCACTTACTAATTTTATTTAAGCAAAATAACCCTAAAATTGAAAAGCACTTCAACTGAACTCTGAAAAGGTTGAAAGTTGGCAGGGTATCATCATTTCACCCACATAGCAAGTTATAAAAAGTTGAGAGGGTTACAGCAAAAACTGGATGCACTTTGTGTACAAAATGGACAATCTCTTTCGAAGTATCGTGGTTTTGGACGAAAACTCGCAAGTTACAAAGGCATTTTATCTTTGTAACTTATTTGAACGCCATACTTTTTGTGTTTTCAAAATGCAGAATTCAAAGCCACATCGTCAATTTTCAACCCTTTGTAACTTCATTGGCTATTTTTCATGCACTTACTCATTTTATTTCACTAAAATAACCCTGAAATTTAAAAGCACTTCAAATGAACTCAAGAAGAGGTTGAAACTTGGCATGGTATCATCATTTCACCCACATAGCATTTTATAAAAGTTGAGAGGGTTACGGCATAAACTGGATGCATTTCGTGTACAAAATGGACAAGCTCTTTCGAAGTATGAGGGTTTCAGACGAAAACTCGCCTATTACAAAGGCATTTCATTTTTTAACTTCTTTGAACTCCATAATTTTTGTGTGCTCAAAATGCAGCATTCAAAGCCACATCATCAATTTTCAACCCTTTGTGACTTCATTTGCTATTTTTCATGCACTTACTGACTTTATTTCAGCAAAATAACTCTAAAATTGAAAAGCGCTTCTAATGAACTCTAGAAAAGGTTGAATGTTGGCATGGTATCCACATTTCACCAACATAGCATGTTATAAAAAGTTGAGAGGGTTACGGCAAAAACTGGATGAACTTCGTGTACAAAATGGACAATCTCTTTCGAAGTATCAAGGTTTCGGATGAAAACTTGCCTGTTACAAAGGCATTTCATTTTTTAAAATTCTTTGAACTCCATAATTTTTGTGTATTCAAAATGCAGCATTCAAAGCCACATCATAAATTTTCAACCCTTACTGACTTCATTTGCTATTTTTCATGCACTTACTGATTTTATTTTAGCAAAATAACCTTGAAATTGAAAAGCATTTCAAATGAAATCTGAAAAGGTTAAAATTTGGCATGGTATCATCATTTCACCCACATAGCATGTTATGAAAAGTTGAGAGGGTTACAACAAAAACTAGATACACTTCGTGTACAAAATGGACAATCTCTTTCGAAGTATGAGGGTTTCAAACGAAAACTCGCCTGTTACAAAGTTATTTCATTTTTTTTAACTTCTTCGAACTCCATACTTTTTCTGTGTTCAAAATATAGCATTCAAAGCCACATCATAATTTTTCAACCCTTTGTGACTTCATTTGCTATTTTTCATGCACTTACTGATTTTATTTCAGCAAAATAACCCTGAAATTAAAAAGCACTTCAAATGAACTCTAAAAAGGTTGAAAGTTGGCATGGTATCATCATTTCACCAACATATCATGTTACAAAAATTTGAGAGGATTACGGTAAAAACTGGATGCACTTCGTGTACAAAATAGACAATCTGTTTCGAAGTATCAAGGTTTTGGTCGAAAACTCGCCTGTTAAAAAGGCATTTCATTTTTTGAAAATTCTTTGAACTCCATAATTTTTGTTTGATCAAAATGCAGAATTCAAAGCCACATCATCAATTTTCAACACTTTGTGACTTCAGTTGCTATTTTTGATGCACTTACTGATTTTATTTTAGCAAAATAACCTTGAAATTGAAAAGCACTTCAAATGAACTCTGAAAAGGTTAAAATTTGGCATGGTATCATCATTTCACCCACATAGCATGTTATGAAAAGTTGAGAGGGTTACAACAAAAACTGGATACAGTTCGTGTACAAAATGGACAATCTCTTTCGAAGTATGAGGGTTTCACACGAAAACTTGCCTGTTACAAAGTTATTTCATTTTTTTAACTTCTTCGAACTCCATACTTTTTGTGTGTTCAAAATATAGCATTCAAAGCCACATCATCAATTTTCAACCCTTTGTGACTTCATTTGCTATTTTCATGCACTTACTCATTTTATTTCAACAAAATAACCCTGAAATTGAAAAGCACTTCAAACGACCTCTAGAAAATGTTGAAATTTGGCATGGTATCATCATTTTACCAACATAGCATGTTATAAAAAGTTGAGAGGGTTACGGCAAAAACTTGATGCACTTCGTTTACAAAATGGACAATCTCTTTCGGTGTATCGGGGTTTCGAACGAGAACTCACCTGTTACAAAGGCATTTCATTTTTTTAAATTCTTTGAACGCCATAATTTTGGTGTGTTCAAAATGCAGCATTCAAAGCAACATCATCAATTTTCAACCCTTGCTGACTTCATTTGCTATTTTCATGCACTTATAGATTTTATTTCCACAAAATAACCCTGAAATTGAAAAGCACTTCAAATGAACTCTGAAAAGGTTAAAATTTGGCATGGTATCATCATTTCACCGACATAGCATGTTATAAAAAGTTGAGAGGGTTACGGCAAAAACTTGATGCACTTCGTGTACAAAATGGACAATCTCTTTCGAAGTATGAGGGTTTCACACGAAAACTCGCCTGTTACAAAGTTATTTCATTTTTTAACTTCTTTGAACTCCATACTTTTTGTGTGTTCAAAATACAGCATTCAAAGCCACATCATCAATTTTCAACCCTTTCTGACTTCATTGGCTATTTTTCATGCACTTACTAATTTTATTTCAGCAAAATAACCCTGAAATTAAAAAGCACTTCAAATGAACTCTAGAAAAGGTTGAAAGTTGGCATGGTATCATCATTTCACCCACATAGCATGTTATAACATGTTGAGAGGGTTACGGCCAAAACTGGATGCACTTCATGTACAAAATGAACAATCTCTTTCGAAGTATCAGGGTTTTGGACGAAAACTCACCTCTAACAAAGGCATTTCATTTTTTTAACTTCTTTGAACTCCATACTTTTTGTGTGTTCAAAGTGCAGCATTCAAAGCCATCTCACCAATTTTCAACCCTTTTTGACTTCATTCACTTTTTTTCATGCACTTATAGATTTTATTTTATCAAAAAAACGCTGGAATTGAAAAGCACTTAAAATGAACTCTAGAAAAGGTTGAAATTTGGCATGGTATCATCATTTTACCCACATAGCATGTTATAAAAAGTTGAGAGGGTTACGGTAGAAACTGGAAGCACTTCGTGTACAAAATGGACAATCTCTTTCGAACTATCAGGGTTTCGAACGAGAACTCACCTGTTACAAAGGAATTTCATTTTTTTAACTTCTTTGAACTCCATACTTTTTGTGTGTTCAAAATGCAACATTAAAAGCCACATTATTAATTTTCAACCCTAACTAATTTCATTTGCTATTTTTCATGCACTTACTGATTTTATTTCACTAAAATAACCCTTAATTTGAAAAGAACTTCAAATGAACTCTGGAAAGGTTGAAAGTTGGCATGGTATCATCATTTCACCCACATAGCATGTTATAGAAAGGTCTGAGGGTTACGGCAAAAACTGGTTGCACTTCATGCACAAAACGGACAATCTCTTTCGAAGTATCAGGGTTTCGAATGAAAACTTGCCTGTTACAAAGGCATTTCATTTTTTTAAATTCTTTGAACGCCATAATTTTGGTGTGTTCAAAATGCAGCATTCAAAGCCACATCATCAATTTTCAACCCTTGGTGACTTCATTTGCTATTTTCATGCACTTATAGATTTTATTTCAACAAAATAACCCTGAAATTGAAAATAACTTCAAATGAACTCTGAAAAGGTTAAAATTTGGCATGGTATCATCATTTCACCCACATAGCATGTTATAAAAAGTTGAGAGGGTTACGAGAAAAACTGGATGCACTTCGTGTACAAAATGTACAATCTCTTTTGAAGTATCAGGGTTTTGGACGAAAACTCGCCTCTAACAAAGGCATTTCATTTTTTTAACTTCTTTGAACTCCATACTTTTTGTGTATTCAAATGCAGCATTCAAAGCCACCTCACCAATTTTCAACCCTTTCTGACTTCATTCACTTTTTTTCATGCACTTATAGATTTTATTTTATCAAAAAAACGCTGAAATTGAAAAGCACTTAAAATGAACTCTAGAAAAGGTTGAAATTTGGCATGGTATCATCATTTTACCCACATAGCATGTTATAAAAAGTTGAGAGGGTTACGGCAGAAACTGGACGCACTTCGTGTACAAAATGGACAATCTCTTTCGAAGTATCAGGGTTTCGAACGAGAACTCACCTGTTACAAAGGAATTTCATTTTTTTAAATTCTTTGAACTCCATACTTTTTGTGTGTTCAAAATGCAGCATTCAAAGCCACATTGTTAATTTTCAACCCTTACTAATTTCATTTGCTATTTTTCATGCACTTACTAATTTTATTTCACTAAAATAACCCTTAATTTGAAAAGAACTTCAAATGAACTCTGGAAAGGTTGAAAGTTGGCATGGTATCATCATTTCACCCACATAGCATGTTATAGAAAGTTCTGAGGGTTACGGCAAAAACTGGTTGCACTTCGTGCACAAAACGGACAATCTCTTTCGAAGTATCAGGGTTTCGAACGAAAACTTGCCTGTTACAAAGGCATTTCATTATTTTAAATTCTTTGAACGTCATAATTTTGGTGTGTTCAAAATGCAGCATTCAAAGCCACATCATCAATTTTCAACCCTTGCTGACTTCATTTGCTATTTTCATGCACTTATAGATTTTATTTCAACAAAATAACCCTGAAATTGAAAAGCACTGCAAATGAACTCTGAAAAGGTTAAAATTTGGCATGGTATCATCATTTCACCCACATAGCATGTTATAAAAAGCTGAGAGGGTTACGACAAAAACTGGATGCAGTTCGTGTACAAAATGGACAATCTCTTTCGAAGTATGAGGGTTTCCGACGAAAACGCGCCTGTTACAAAGTTATTTCATTTTTTAACTTCTTTGAACTCCATACTTTTTGTGTGTTCAAAATACAGCATTCAAAGCCACATCATCAATTTTCAACCCTTTTTGACTTCATTGGCTTTTTTTCATGCACTTACTAATTTTATTTCAGCAAAATAACCCTGAAAATAAATAGCACTTCAAATGAACTCTGAAAAGGATGAAAGTTTGCATGGTATCATCATTTCACCCACATAGCGTGCAATAAAAAGTTGAGAGGGTTACGGCAATACCTGGATGCACTTCGTGTACAAAATGGACAATCTCTTTCGAAGTATCAGGGTTTTGGTCGAAAACTCGCCTGTTAAAAAGGCATTTCATTTTTTGAAAATTCTTTGAGCTCCATAATTTTTGTGTGCTCAAAATGCAGAATTCAAAGCCACATCATCAAGTTTCAACCCTTTGTGACTTCATTTGCTATTTTTCATGCACGTACTGATTTTATGTAAGCAAAATAACCCTAAAATTGAAAAGCACTTCAAAATGAACTCTGAAAAGGTTGAAAGTTGGCATGGTATCATCATTTCACCCACATAGCAAGTTATAAAAAGTTGAGAGGGGTTACAGCAAAAACTGGATGCACTTTGTGTACAAAATGGACAATCTCTTTCGAAGTATCAGGGTTTTGGATGAAAACTCGCATGTTACAAAGGCATTTCATCTTTGTAACTTATTTGAACGCCATACTTTTTGTGTGTTCAAAATGCAGAATTCAAAGCGACATCATCAATTTTCAACACTTTGTAACTTCATTGGCTATTTTTCATGCACTTACTCATTTTATTTCACTAAAATAAGCCTGAAATTTAAAAGCACTTCAAATGAACTCAAGAAAAGGTTGAAACTTGGCATGGTATCATTATTTCACCCACATAGCATGTTATAAAAGTTTAGAGAGTTACGGCATAAACTGGATGCACTTCGTGTACAAAATGGACAAGCTATTTTGAAGTATAAGGGTTTTGGACGAAAACTCACCTATTACAAAGGCATTTCATTTTTTTAAATTCTTTGAACTCCATAATTTTTGTGTGCTAAAAATGCAGAATTCAAAGCCACATCATCAATTTTCAACCCTTTGTGACTTCATTTGCTATTTTTCATGCACATACTGACTTTATTTCAGCAAAATAACCCCAAAATTGAAAAGCACTTCTAATGAACTCTAGAAAAGGTTGAAATTTGGCATGGTATCCACATTTCACGAACATAGCATGTTATAAAAAGTTGAGAGGGTTACGGCAAAAACTGGATGCACTTCGTGTACAAAATGGACAATCTCTTTCGAAGTATCAGGGTTTTGAACGAAAACTCGCCTGTTAGAAAGGCATTTCATTTTTTAACTTCTTTGAACTCCATAGTTTTTGCGTTTTCAAAATGCAGCATTCAAAGCCACATTATTAATTTTCAACCCTTACTGACTTCATTTGCTATTTTTCATGCACTTACTGATTTCATTTCACTAAAATAACCCTTAATTTGAAAAGAACTTCAAATGAACTCTGGAAAAGGTTGAAAGTTGGCATGGTATCATTATTTCACCCACATAGCATGTTATAAAAAGTTGAGAGGGTTACGGCAAAAACTGGATGAACTTCGTGTACAAAATGGACAATCTCTTTCGAAGTGTCAGGGTTTCAAACGAAAACTCGCTTGTTACAGAGTTATTTCATTTTTTTAACTTCTTCGAACTCCATATTTTTTCTGTGTTCAAAATATAGTATTCAAAGCCACATCATCAATTTTCAACCCTTTGTGACTTCATTTGCTATTTTTCATGCACTTACTGATTTTATTTCAGCAAAATAACCCTGAAATTGAAAAGCACTTCAAATGAACTCTAAAAAGGTTGAAAGTTGGCATGGTATCATCATTTCACCAACATATCATGTTACAAAAAGTTGAGAGGATTACGGCAAAAACTGGATGCACTTCGTGTACAAAATGGACAATCTCTTTCGAAGTATTAGTGTTTTGGTCGAAAACTCGCCTGTTAAAAAGGCATTTCATTTTTTGAAAATTCTTTGAACTCCATAATTTTTTGTTGATCAAAATGCAGAATTCAAAGCCACATCATGAATTTTCAACCCTTTGTGACTTCATTTGCTATTTTTGATGCACTTAATGATTTCATTTTAGCAAAATAACCATGAAATTGAAAAGCACTTCAAATGAACTCTGAAAAGGTTCAAATTTGGTATGGTATCATCATTTGACCCACATAGCATGTTATGAAAAGTTGAGAGGGTTACAACAAAAACTGGATACACTTCGTGTACAAAATGGACAATCTCTTTCGAAGTATGAGGGTTTTAGACGAAAACTCGCCTGTTACAAAGTTATTTCATTTTTTAACTTCTTTGAACTCCATACTTTTTGTGTGTTCAAAATACAACATTCAAAGCCACATCATCAATTTTCAACCCTTTCTGACTTCATTGGCTATTTTTCATGCACTTACTAATTTTATTTCAGCAAAATAACCCTGAAATTAAAAAGCACTTCAAATGAACTCTGAAAAGGATGAAAGTTTGCATGGTATCATCATTTCACCCACATAGCATGCTATAAAAAGTTGAGAGGGTTACGGCAAAACCTGGATGCACTTCATGTACAAAATGGACAATCTCTTTCGAAGTATCAGGGTTTTGGTCGAAAACTCGCCTGTTAAAAAGGCATTTTATTTTTTGAAAATTCTTTGAGCTCCATAATTTTTGTGTGCTCAAAATGCAGAATTCAAATCCACATCATCAATTTTCAACCCTTTGTGACTTCATTTGCTATTTTTCATGCATGTACTAATTTTATGTTAGCAAAATAACCTTGAAATTGAAAAGCACCTCAAATCAACTCTGAAAAGGTTGAAAGTTGGCATGGTATCATCATTTCACCCTCATAGCATGCTATAAAAAGTTGAGAGGGTTATGGCAAAACCTGGATGCACTTCGTGTACAAAATGGACAATCTCTTTCGAAGTATCTGTGTTTCGCACGAAAAATCGCCTGTCACAAAGGCATTTCATTTTTGTAACTTATTTGAACTCCATACTTTTTTTGTGTTCGAAATGAAGCATTCAAAGCCACATCACCAATTTTCAGCCCTTTCTGACTTCATTGACTATTTTTCATGCACTTACTAATTTTATTTAAGCAAAATAACCCTAAAATTGAAAAGCACTTCAAAATGAACTCTGAAAAGGTTGAAAGTTGGCATGGTATCATCATTTCACCCACATAGCATGTTATAAAAGTTTAGAGGGTTACGACATAAACTGGATGCACTTCGTGTACAAGATGGGCAAGCTGTTTTGAAGTATCAGGGTTTTGGACGAAAACTCACCTATTACACAGGCATTTCGTTTTTTAAATTCTTTGAACTCCATAATTTTTGTGTGCTCAAAATGCAGAATTCAAAGCCACATCATCAATTTTCAACCCTTCGTGACTTCATTTGCTATTTTTCATGCACTTATTGACTTTATTTCAGCAAAATAACCCTAAAATTGAAAAGCACTTCTAATGAACTCTAGAAAAGGTTGAAAGTTGGCATGGTATCCACATTTCACCAACATAGCATGTTATAAAAAGTTGAGAGGGTTACGGCAAAAACTGGATGCACTTCGTGTACAAAATGGACAATCTCTTTCGAAGTATCAGGGTTTTGAATGAAAACTCGCCTGTTACAAAGGCATTTCATTTTTTAACTTCTTTGAACTCCATACTTTTTGTGTTTTCAAAATGCAGCATTCAAAGCCACATTATTAATATTCAACCCTTACTGACTTCATTTGCTATTTTTAATGCACTTACTGATTTCATTTCACTAAAATAACCCTGAAATTTAAAAGCACTTCAAATGAACTCTGGAAAAGGTTGAAAGTTGGCACGGTATCATTATTTCACCCACATAGCATGTTATAAAAAGTTGAGAGGGTTACGGCAAAAACTGGATGAACTTCGTGTACAAAATGGACAATCTCTTTCGAAGTATCAAGGTTTCGGACGAAAACTTGCCTGTTACAAAGGCATTTCATTTTTTAAAATTCTTTGAACTCCCTAATTTTTGTGTGTTCAAAATGCAGCATTCAAAGCCACATCATCAATTTTCAACCCTTAGTGACTTCATTTGCTATTTTTCATGCACTTACTGATTTTATTTTAGCAAAATAACCTTGAAATTGAAAAGCACTTCAAATGAACTCTGAAAAGGTTAAAATTTGGCATGGTGTCATCATTTCACCCACATAGCATGTTATGAAAAGTTGAGAGGGTTACAACAAAAACTGGATACACTTCGTGTACAAAATGGACAATCTCTTTCGAAGTATGAGGGTTTCAAACGAAAACTCGCCTGTTACAAAGTTATTTCATTTTTTTAACTTCTTCGAACTCCATACTTTTTCTGTGTTCAAAATATAGCATTCAAAGCCACATCATCAATTTTCAACACTTTGTGACTTCATTTGCTATTTTTCATGCACTTACTGATTTTATTTCAGCAAAATAACCCTGAAATTGAAAAGCACTTCAACTGAACTCTAAAAAGGTTGAAAGTTGGCATGGTATCATCATTTGACCAACATATCATGTTACAAAAAGTTGAGAGGATTACGGCAAAAACTGGATGCACTTCGTGTACAAAATGGACAATCTCTTTCGAAGTATCAATGTTTTGGTCGAAAACTCGCCTGTTAAAAAGGCATTTCATTTTTTGAAAATTCTTTGAACTCCATAATTTTTGTGTGATCAAAATGCAGAATTCAAAGCCACATCATCAATTTTCAACCCTTTGTGACTTCATTTGCTATTTTTGATGCACTTATTGATTTTATTTTAGCAAAATAACGATGAAATTGAAAAGCACTTCAAATGAACTCTGAAAAGGTTAAAATTTGGCATGGTATCATCATTTCACCCACATAGCATGTTATGAAAAGTTGAGAGGGTTACAACAAAAACTGGATACAGTTCGTGTACAAAATGGACAATCTCTTTCGAAGTATGAGGGTTTCAGACGAAAACTCGCCTGTTACAAAGTTATTTCATTTTTTTAACTTCTTCGAACTCCATACTTTTTGTGTGTTCAAAATATAGCATTCAAAGCCACATCATCAATTTTCAACCCTTTGTGACTTCATTTGCTATTTTTCATGCACTTACTGATTTTATTTCTACAAAATAACCCTGAAATTGAAAAGCAATTCAAATGAACTCTAAAAAGGTTGAAAGTTGGCATGGTATCATAATTTCACCAACATATCATGTTACAAAAGTTGAGAGGATTACGGCAAAAACTGGATGCACTTCTTGTACAAAATGGACAATCTCTTTCGAAGTATCAAGGTTTTGGTCGAAAACTCGCCTGTTAAAAAGGCATTTCATTTTTTGAAAATTCTTTGAACACCGTAATTTTTGTGTGATCAAAATGCAGAATTCAAAGCCACATCATCAATTTTCAACCCTTTGTGACTTCATTTGCTATTTTTCATGCACTTACTTATTTTATGTCAACAAAATAACCCTAAAATTGAAAGGCATTTCAAATGAACTCTAGAAAAGGTTGAAAGTTGGCATGGTATCATCATTTCTCCCACATAGCATGTTGTAAAAAGTTGAGAGGGTTACGGGAAAAACTGGATGAACTTCCTGTACAAAATGGACAATCTCTTTCGAAGTATCAAGGTTTCAGACGAAAACTTGCCTCTAATAAGGGCATTTCAGTTTTTTAACTTCTTTGAACTCCATACTTTTTGTGTGTTCAAAATGCACCATTCAAAGCCACATCATTAATTTTCAACCCTTACTTACTTCATTTGCTATTTTTCATGCACTTAGTGATTTTATTTTAGCAAAATAACCCTGAAATTGAAAATCACTTCAAAAAAACTCTGAAAAGGTTAAAATTTGGCATGGTATCATCATTTCACCCACATAGCACGTTATAAAGAGTTGAGAGGGTTACGACAAAAACTGGATGCACTTCGTGCACGAAATGGACAATATCTTTCGAAGTATGAGGGTTTCAGACGAAAACTCGCATGTTACAAAGTTATTTCATTTTTTTAACTTCTTTGAACTGCATACTTTTTGTGTGTTGAAAATGAAGCATTCATAGTCACATCATCAATTTTCAACCCTTTGTGACTTCATTTGCTATTTTAAATGCACTTACTGATTTTATTTCAGCAAAATAACCCTGAAATTGAAAAGCACTTCAAATGAACTCTGAAAAGGTGAAAATTTGGCATGGTATCATCATTTCACCCACATCGCATGTTATGAAAAGTTGAGAGGGTTACGGCAAAAACTAGATGCACTTCGTGTACAAAATGGACAATCTCTTTCGAAGTATGAGGGTTTCACTCGAAAACTCGCCTGTTAAAAAGGCATTTCATTTTTTGAAAATTCTTTGAACACCGTAATTTTTGTGTGATCAAAATGCATAATTCAAAGCCACATCATCAATTTTCAACCCTTTGTGACTTCATTTGCTATTTTTCATGCACTTACTTATTTTATGTCAACAAAATAACCCTAAAATTGAAAAGCATTTCAAATGAACTCTAGAAAAGGTTGAAAGTTGGCATGGTATCATCATTTCTCCCACATAGCATGTTGTAAAAAGTTGAGAGGGTTACGGCAAAAACTGGATGAACTTCGTGTACAAAATGGACAATCTCTTTCGAAATATCAGGGTTTCGGACGAAAACTTGCCTCTAATAAAGGCATTTCAGTTTTTTAACTTCTTTGAACTCCATACTTTTTGTGTGTTCAAAATGCAGCATTCAAAGCCACATCATTAATTTTCAACCCTTACTTACTTCATTTGCTATTTTTCATGCAATTACTGATTTTATTTTAGCAAAATAACCCTGAGATTAGAAGCACTTCAAATGAACTCTGAAAAGGTTAAAATTTGGCATGGTATCATCATTTCACCCACATAGCACGTTATAAAGAGTTGAGAGGGTTACGGCGAAAACTGGATGCACTTTGTGCACGAAATGGACAATATCTTTCGAAGTATGAGGGTTTCAGACGAAAACTCGCCTCTTACAAAGTTATTTCATTTTTTTAACTTCTTTGAACTCCATACTTTTTGTGTGTTCAAAATGAAGCATTCATAGTCACATCATCAATTTTCAACCCTTTGTGACTTCATTTGCTATTTTTCATGCACTTACTCATTTTATTTCAGCAAAATAACCCTGAAATTGAAAAGCACTTCAAACGAACTCTGAAAAGGTTAAAATTTGGCATGGTATCTACATTTCACCCACATAGCATGTTATAAAAAGTTGAGAGGGTTACGGCAAAAACTGGATGCACTTCGTGTACAAAATGGACAATCTCTTTGGAAGTATGAGGGTTTCAGACGAAAACTCGCCTCTTATAAAGTTACTTCATTTTTTAACTTCTTTGAACTCCATAGTTTTTGTGTGTTCAAAATGCAGCATTCAAAGCATCATCATCAATTTTCAAACCTTTGTGACTTCATTTGCTATTTTTCATGCACTTACTGGTTTTATTTCAGCAAAATACCCCTGAAATTGAAAAGCAGTTCAAATGAACTCTGAAAAGGTTGAAAGTTGGCATGGTATCATCATTTCACCCACATAGCATGTTATAAAAAGTTCAGAGGGTTACTGCAAAAACTGGATGCACTTCGTGTACAAAATGGACAATCTCTTTCGAAGTATCAGGGTTTCGAACGAAAACTCACCTGTTACAAAGGCATTTCATTTTTTTAACTTCTTTCAACTCCATACTTTTTGTGAGTACAAAATGCAGCATTCAAAGCCACATTATTAATTTTCAACCCTTACTGATTTCATTTGCTATTTTTCATGCACTTACTGATTTTATTTCACCAAAATAACCCTTAATTTGACAAGAACTTCAAATGAACTTTGGAAAGGTTGAAAGTTGGCATGGTATCATCATTTCACCCACATAGCATGTTATAAAAAGTTGAGAGGGTTACGGCAAAAACTAGATGCACTTCGTGTACAAAATGGACAATCTCTTTCGAAGTATCACGGTTTCAGACGAAAACTCGCCTGTTACAACGTTATTTCGTTTTTTAACTTCTTTGAACTACATACTTTTTGTGTGTTCAAAATACAGCATTCAAAGCCACATCATCAATTTTCAACCCTTTCTGACTTCATTGGCTATTTTTCATGCACTTACTAATTTTATTTCAGCAAAATAACCCTGAAATTAAAGAGCACTTCAAATGAGCTCTAGAAAAGGTTGAAAGTTGCCATGGTATCATCATTTCACCCACATAGCATGTTATAACATGTTGACAGGGTTACGGCCAAAACTGGATGCACTTCGTGTACAAAATGTACAATCTCTTTCGAAGTATCAGGGTTTCGGACGAAAACTCGCCTGTTACGAAGGCATTTCATTTTTTAACTTCTTTGAACTCCATACTTTTTGTGTGTTCAAAATGCAGCATTCAAAGCCACCTCACCAATTTTCAACCCTTTCTGACTTCATTCGCTATTTTTCATGCACTTACAGATTTTATTTCAGCAAAATAACCCTGAAATTGAAAAGCACTTCAAACGAACTCTGAAAAGGTTAAAATTTGGCATGGTGTCTATATTTCACCCACATAGCATGGTATAAAAAGTTGAGAGGGTTACGGCAAAAACTGGAGGCACTTCGTGTACAAAATGGACAATCTCTTTCGAAGTATGAGGGTTTCAGAGGAAAACTCGCCTCTTACAAAGTTATTTCATTTTTTTAACTTCTTTGAACTCCATACTTTTTGTGTGTTCAAAATGCAGCATTCAAATCCACATCATCAATTTTCAACCCTTTGTGACTTCATTTGCTATTTTTCATGCACTTACTGGTTTTATTTCAGCAAAATAACCCTGAAATTGAAAAGCACTTGAAATGAACTCTGAAAAGGTTGAAAGTTGGCATGGTATCATCATTTGACCCACATAGCATGTTATAAAAAGTTGAGAGGGTTACGGCAAAAACTGGTTGCACTTCGTGTACAAAATGGACAATATCTTTCGAAGTATCAAGGTTTCGGACAAAAACTCGCTTGTTACAAAGGCATTTCATTTTTGTGTGTTCAAAATGCAATAATCATAGCCACATCATCAATTTTCAACCCTTACTGACTTCATTTGCTATTTTTCATGCACTTACTCATTTTATTTTAGCAAAATAACCCTGAAATTGAAAAGCACTTCAAATGAACTCTAAAAAGGTTAAAATTTGGCATGGTATCTTCATTTCACCCACATAGCATGTTATAGAAAGTTGAGAGGGTTACGGCAAAAACTGGATGCACTTCGTGTACAAAATGGACAATCTCTTTCGAAGTATGAGGGTTTCAGACGAAAACACGCCTGTTACAAAGTTATTTCATTTTTTTAACTTCTTTGAACTCCATACTTTTTGTGTGTTCAAAATGCAGCATTCAAAGCCACATCATCAATTTTCAACCCTTTGTGACTTCATTTGCTATTTTTCATGCACTTCCTGGTTTTATTTCAGCAAAATACCCCTGAAATTGAAAAGCACTTCAAATGAACTCTGAAAAGGTTGAAAGTTGGCATGGTATCATCATTTCACCCACATATCATGTTATAAAAAGTTGAGAGGGTTACTGCAAAAACTGGATGCACTTCGTGTACAAAATGGACAATCTCTTTCGAAGTATCAGGGTTGCGGACGAAAACTCGCTAGTTACAAAGGCATTTCATTTTTTTTTAACTTCTTTGAACTCCATACTTTTTGTGTGTTCAAAATGCATCATTCAAATCCACATCATCACTTTTCAACCCTTTCTGAATTCATTTGCTATTTTTCATGCACTTACTGATTTATTTCAGCAAAATAACCCTAAAATTGAAAAGCACTTCAAATGAACTCTGAAAAGGTTGAAAGTTGGCATGGTATCATCATTTCACCTACATAGAAAGTTATAAAAAGGTGATAGGGTTACGGAAAAAATTGGATGCACTTCGTATACAAACTGGACAATCTCTTTCGAAGTATCAGGGTTTCGGACGAAAACTCGCATGTTACAAAGGCATTTCATTTTTGTAACTTATTTGAACTCCATACTTTTTGTGTGTTCAAAATGCAGCATTCAACGCCACATCATCAATTTTGAACCCTTTCTAACTTCATTCGCTATTTTTCATGCAGTTACTGATTTTATTTCACTAAAATAACCTGAAATTGAAAAGCCCTTGAAATGAACTCTAGAAAAGGTTGAAAGTTTGGATGGTATCATCATTTCAGACACATAGCATGTTATAAAAAGTTGAGAGGGTTACGGCAAAAACTGGATGCACTTCGTGTACAACATGGGCAATCTCTTTCGAAGTATGAGGGTTTCAGACGAGAACTCGCCAGTTACAAAGGCATTTCATTTTTTTAAATTCTTTGAACTCCATAATTTTTGTTTGCTCAAAATGCAGAATTCAAAGCCACATCATCAATTTTCAACCCTTTGTGACTTCATTTGCTATTTTTCATGCACTTACTCATTTTATTTTAGCAAAATAACCCTGAAATTGAAAAGCACTTCAAACGAACTATGAAAAGGTTGAAATTTGGCATGGTATCATCATTTCACCCACATAGCATGTTATAAAAAGTTGATAGGGTTACGGCAAAAACTGGATGCACTTCCTGTACGAAATGGACAATCTCTTTCGAAGTATCAGGGTTTCAATCGAAAACTCGCCTGTTACAAAGGCATTTCATTTTTTAACTTCTTTGAACTCCATACTTTTTGTGTGTTCAAAATGCAGCATTCAAAGCCACATTATTAATTTTCAAACCTTACTGATTTCATTTGCTATTTTTCATGCACTTACTGATTTTATTTCACTAAAATAACCCTTAATTTGAAAAGAACTTCAGATGAACTCTTGTAAGGTTGAAAGTTGGCATGGTATCATCATTTCACCCGCATAGCAGGTTATAAAAAGTTGAGAGGGTTACGGCAAAAACTGGATGCACTTCGTGTACAAAATGGACAATCTCTTTCGAAGTATCAGGGTTTCGAACGAAAACACGCGTGTTACAAAGGCATTTCATTTTTGAAATTCTTTGAACGCCATAATTTTGGTGTGTTCAAAATGCAGCATTCTAAGCCAGATAATCAATTTTCAACACTTGCTGACTTCATTCGCTATTTTTCATGCACTTACAGATTTTATTTCAGCAAAATAAACTTGAAATTGAAAAGCACTTCAAATGACCTTGAAAAGGTTAAAATTTGGCATGGTATCATCATTTCACCCACATAGCATGTTATAAAAATTTGAGAGGGTTACGGCAAAAACTGGATGCACTTCGTGTACAAAATGGACAATCTCTTTCGAAGTATGAGGGTTTCAGAGGAAAACACGCCTGTTACAAAGTTATTTCATTTTTTTAACTTCTTTGAACTCCATACTTTTTGTGTGTTCAAAATGCAGCATTCAAAGCCACATCATCAATTTTCAACCCTTTGTGACTTCATTTGCTATTTTTCATGCACTTCTTGGTTTTATTTCAGCAAAATACCCCTGAAATTGAAAAGCACTTCAAATGAACTCTGAAAAGGTTGAAAGTTGGCATGGTATCATCATTTCACCCACATATCATGTTATAAAAAGTTGAGAGGGTTACTGCAAAAACTGGATGCACTTCGTGTACAAAATGGACAATCTCTTTCGAAGTATCAGGGTTGCGGACGAAAACTCGCTAGCTACAAAGGCATTTCATTTTTTTTAACTTCTTTGAACTCCATACTTTTTGTGTGTTCAAAATGCATCATTCAAATCCACATCATCACTTTTCAACCCTTTCTGAATTCATTTGCTATTTTTCATGCACTTACTGATTTATTTCAGCAAAATAACCCTAAAATTGAAAAGCACTTCAAATGAACTCTGAAAAGGTTGAAAGTTGGCATGGTATCATCATTTCACCTACATATAAAGTTATAAAAAGGTGATAGGGTTACGGAAAAAATTGGATGCACTTCGTATACAAACTGGACAATCTCTTTCGAAGTATCAGGGTTTCGGACGAAAACTCGCATGTTACAAAGGCATTTCATTTTTGTAACTTATTTGAACTCCATACTTTTTGTGTGTTCAAAATGCAGCATTCAACGCCACATCATCAATTTTGAACCCTTTCTAACTTCATTCGCTATTTTTCATGCAGTTACTGATTTTATTTCACTAAAATAACCTGAAATTGAAAAGCCCTTGAAATGAACTCTAGAAAAGGTTGAAAGTTTGGATGGTATCATCATTTCAGACACATAGCATGTTATAAAAAGTTGAGAGGGTTACGGCAAAAACTGGATGCACTTCGTGTACAACATGGGCAATCTCTTTCGAAGTATGAGGGTTTCAGACGAGAACTCGCCAGTTACAAAGGCATTTCATTTTTTTAAATTCTTTGAACTCCATAATTTTTGTTTGCTCAAAATGTAGAATTCAAAGCCACATCATTAATTTTCAACCCTTTGTGACTTCATTTGCTATTTTTCATGCACTTACTCATTTTATTTTAGCAAAATAACCCTGAAATTGAAAAGCACTTCAAACGAACTATGAAAAGGTTGAAATTTGGCATGGTATCATCATTTCACCCACATAGCATGTTATAAAAAGTTGATAGGGTTACGGCAAAAACTGGATGCACTTCGTGTACGAAATGGACAATCTCTTTCGAAGTATCAGGGTTTCAATCGAAAACTCGCCTGTTACAAAGGCATTTCATTTTTTAACTTCTTTGAACTCCATACTTTTTGTGTGTTCAAAATGCAGCATTCAAAGCCACATTATTAATTTTCAAACCTTACTGATTTCATTTGCTATTTTTCATGCACTTACTGATTTTATTTCACTAAAATAACCCTTAATTTGAAAAGAACTTCAGATGAACTCTTGTAAGGTTGAAAGTTGGCATGGTATCATCATTTCACCCGCATAGCAGGTTATAAAAAGTTGAGAGAGTTACGGCAAAAACTGGATGCACTTCGTGTACAAAATGGACAATCTCTTTCGAAGTATCAGGGTTTCGAACGAAAACACGCGTGTTACAAAGGCATTTCATTTTTGAAATTCTTTGATCGCCATAATTTTGGTGTGTTCAAAATGCAGCATTCTAAGCCACATAATCAATTTTCAACTCTTGCTGACTTCATTTGCTATTTTTCATGCACTTACAGATTTTATTTCAGCAAAATAAACTTGAAATTGAAAAGCACTTCAAATGACCTTGAAAAGGTTAAAATTTGGCATGGTATCATCATTTCACCCACATAGCATGTTATAAAAATTTGAGAGGGTTACGGCAAAAACTGGATGCACTTCGTGTACAAAATGGACAATCTCTTTCGAAGTATGAGGGTTTCAGACGAAAACTCGCCTTTTACAAAGTTATTTCATTTTTTAACTTCTTTGAACTCCATACTTTTTGTGTGTTCAAAATGCAGCATTCAAAGCCACATCATCAATTTTCAAACCTTTGTGACTTCATTTGCTATTTTTCATGCACTTACTGGTTTTATTTCAGCAAAATACTCCTGAAATTGAAAAGCACTTCAAATGAACTCTGAAAAGGTTGAAAGTTGGCATGGTATCATCATTTCACCCACATAGCATGTTATAAAAAGTTCAGAGGGTTACTGCAAAAACTGGATGCACTTCGTGTACAAAATGGACAATCTCTTTCGAAGTATCAGGGTTTCGAACAAAAACTCACCAGTTATAAAGGCATTTCATTTATTTAACTTCTTTGAACTCCATACTTTTTGTGAGTTCAAAATGCAGCATTCAAAGCCACATTATTAATTTTCAACCCTTACTGATTTCATTTGCTATTTTTAATGCACTTACTGATTTTATTTCACTAAAATAACCCTTAATTTGAAAAGAACTTCAAATGAACTCTGGAAAGGTTGAAAGTTGGCATGGTATCATCATTTCACCCACATAGCATGTTATAAAAAGTTGAGAGGGTTACGGTAAAAACTGGATGCACTTCGTTTACAAAATGGACAATCTCTTTCGAAGTATCAGGGTTTCAGACGAAAACTCGCCTTTTACAAAGTTATTTCATTTTTTAACTTCTTTGAACTCCATACTTTTTGTGTGTTCAAAATACAGCATTCAAAGCCACATCATCAATTTTCAACCCTTTCTGACTTCATTGGCTATTTTTCATGCACTTACTAATTTTATTTCAGCAAAATAACCCTGAAATAAAATAGCACTTCAAATGACCTCTAGAAAAGGTTGAAAGTTGCCATGGTATCATCATTTCACCCACATAGCATGTTATAACATGTTGAGAGGGTTACGGCCAAAACTTGATGCACTTCGTGTACAAAATGTACAATCTCATTCGAAGTATCAGGGTTTCGGACGAAAACTCGCCTGTTACAAAGGCATTTCATTTTTTAACTTCTTTGAATTCCATACTTTTTGTGTGTTCAAAATGCAGCATTCAAAGCCACCTCACCAATTTTCAACCCTTTCTGACTTCATTCGCTATTTTTCATGCACTTACAGATTTTATTTTAGCAAAATAACCCTGAAATTGAAAAGCACTTAAAATGAACTCTAGAAAAGGGTGAAATTTTGCATGGTATCATAATTTTACCCACATAGCATGTTATAAAAAGTTGAGAGGGTTACAGCAAAAACTAGATGCACTTCGTGTACAAAATGGACAATCTCTTTCGAAGTATGAGGGTTTCACACGAAAACTCGCGTGTTACAAAGTTATTTCATTTTTTTAACTTCTTTGAACTCCATACTTTTTGTGTGTTCAAAATGCAGCATTCAAAGCCACATCATCCATTTTCAACCCTTTGTGACTTCATTTGCTATTTTTCATGCACTTACTAGTTTTATTTCAGCAAAATAACCCTGAAATTGAAAAGCACTTGAAATGAACTCTGAAAAGGTTGAAAGTTGGCATGGTATCATCATTTGACCCACATAGAATGTTATAAAAAGTTGAGAGGGTTACGGCAAAAACTGGTTGCACTTCGTGTACAAAATGGACAATATCTTTCGAAGTATCAAGGTTTCGGACAAAAACTCGCCTGTTACAAAGGCATTTCATTTTTTAAAGTGCTTTGAACTCCATAATTTTTGTGTGTTCAAAATGCATTAATCATAGCCACGTCATCACTTTTCAACCCTTACTGACTTCATTTGCTATTTTTCATGCACTTACTGATTTTATTTTAGCAAAATAACCCTGAAATTGAAAAGCACTTCGAATGAACTCTAAAAAGGTTGAAAGTTGGCATGGTATCATCATTTCACCTACATAGAAAGTTATAAAAAGGTGAGAGGGTTACGGAAAAAATTGGATGCACTTCGTGTACAAAATGGACAATCTCTTTCAAAGTATCAGCGTTCCGGACGAAAACTCGCTTGTTACAAAGGCATTTCATTTTTGTAACTTATTTGAACTCCATACTTTTCGTGTGTTCAAAATGCAGCATTCAAAGCCACATCAGCAATTTTGAACCCGTTCTAACTTCATTCGCTATTTTTCATGCAGTTACTGATTTCATTTCACTAAAATAACCCTTAATTTGAAAAGAACTTGAAATGAACTCTGAAAAGGTTGAAAGTTGGCATGGTATCATCATTTCAACCACATAGCATGTTATAAAAAGTTCAGAGGGTTACTGCAAAAACTGGATGAACTTCGTGTACAAAATGGACAATCTCTTTCGAAGTATCAGGGTTTCGAACGAAAACTCACCTATTATAAAGGCATTTCATTTTTTTAACTTCTTTGAACTCCATACTTTTTGTAAGTTCAAAATGCAGCATTCAAAGCCACATTATTAATTTTCAACCCTTACTGATTTCATTTGCTATTTTTAATGCACTTACTGATTTTATTTCACTAAAATAACCCTTAATTTGAAAAGAACTTCAAATGAACTCTGGAAAGGTTGAAAGTTGGCATGGTATCATCATTTCACCCACATAACATGTTATAAAAAGTTGAGAGGGTTACGGTAAAAACTGGATGCACTTCGTTTACAAAAAGGACAATCTCTTTCGAAGTATCAGGGTTTCAGACGAAAACTCGCCTGTTACAAAGTTATTTCATTTTTTAACTTCTTTGAACTCCATACTTTATGTGTGTTCAAAATACAGCATTCAAAGCCACATCATCAATTTTCAACCCTTTCTGACTTCATTGGCTATTTTTCATGCACTTACTAATTTTATTTCAGCAAAATAACCCTGAAATTAAATAGCACTTCAAATGACCTCTAGAAAAGGTTGAAAGTTGCCATGGTATCATCATTTCACCCACATAGCATGTTATAACATGTTGAGAGGGTTACGGCCAAAACTTGATGCACTTCGTGTACAAAATGTACAATCTCATTCGAAGTATCAGGGTTTCGGACGAAAACTCGCCTGTTACAAAGGCATTTCATTTTTTAACTTCTTTGAATTCCATACTTTTTGTGTGTTCAAAATGCAGCATTCAAAGCCACCTCACCAATTTTCAACCCTTTCTGACTTCATTCGCTATTTTTCATGCACTTACAGATTTTATTTTAGCAAAATAACCCTGAAATTGAAAAGCACTTAAAATGAACTCTAGAAAAGGGTGAAATTTTGCATGGTATCATAATTTTACCCACATAGCATGTTATAACAAGTTGAGAGGGTTACAGCAAAAACTAGATGCACTTCGCGTACAAAATGGACAATCTCTTTCGAAGTATGAGGGTTTCACACGAAAACTCGCGTGTTACAAAGTTATTTCATTTTTTTAACTTCTTTGAACTCCATACTTTTTGTGTGTTCAAAATGCATCATTCAAAGCCACATCATCCATTTTCAACCCTTTGTGACTTCATTTGCTATTTTTCATGCACTTACTAGTTTTATTTCAGCAAAAAAAACCTGAAATTGAAAAGCACTTGAAATGAACTCTGAAAAGGTTGAAAGTTGGCATGGTATCATCATTTGACCCACATAGAATGTTATAAAAAGTTGAGAGGGTTACGGCAAAAACTGATTGCACTTCGTGTACAAAATGGACAATATCTTTCGAAGTATCAAGGTTTCGGACAAAAACTCGCCTGTTACAAAGGCATTTCATTTTTTAAAGTGCTTTGAACTCCATAATTTTTGTGTGTTCAAAATGCATTAATCATAGCCACGTCATCACTTTTCAACCCTTACTGACTTCATTTGCTATTTTTCTTGCACTTACTGATTTTATTTTAGCAAAATAACCCTGAAATTGAAAAGCACTTCGAATGAACTCTAAAAAGGTTGAAAGTTGGCATGGTATCATCATTTCACCTACATATAAAGTTATAAAAAGGTGAGAGGGTTACGGAAAAAATTGGATGCACTTCGTGTACAAAATGGACAATCTCTTTCAAAGTATCAGCGTTCCGGACGAAAACTCGCATGTTACAAAGGCATTTCATTTTTGTAACTTATTTGAACTCCATACTTTTTGTGTGTTCAAAATGAAGCATTCAAAGCCACATCAGCAATTTTGAACCCGTTCTAACTTCATTCGCTATTTTTCATGCACTTACTGATTTCATTTCACTAAAATAACCCTTAATTTGAAAAGAACTTCAAATGAACTCTGAAAAGGTTGAAAGTTGGCATGGTATCATCATTTCACCCACATAGCATGTTATAAAAAGTTCAGAGGGTTACTGCAAAAACTGGATGCACTTCGTGTACAAAATGGACAATCTCTTTCGAAGTATCAGGGTTTCGAACGAAAACTCACCTGTTATAAAGGCATTTCATTTTTTTAACTTCTTTGAACTCCATACTTTTTGTGAGTTCAAAATGCAGCATTCAAAGCCACATTATTAATTTTCAACCCTTACTGATTTCATTTGCTATTTTTAATGCACTTACTGATTTTATTTCACTAAAATAACCCTTAATTTGAAAAGAACTTCAAATGAACTCTGGAAAGGTTGAAAGTTGGCATGGTATCATCATTTCACCGACATAACATGTTATAAAAAGTTGAGAGGGTTACGGTAAAAACTGGATGCACTTCGTTTACAAAATGGACAATCTCTTTTGAAGTATCAGGGTTTCAGACGAAAACTCGCCTGTTACAAAGTTATTTCATTTTTTAACTTCTTTGAACTCCATACTTTTTGTGTGTTCAAAATACAGCATTCAAAGCCACATCATCAATTTTCAACCCTTTCTGACTTCATTGGCTATTTTTCATGCACTTACTAATTTTATTTCAGCAAAATAACCCTGAAATTAAATAGCACTTCAAATGACCTCTAGAAAAGGTTGAAAGTTGCCATGGTATCATCATTTCACCCACATAGCATGTTATGACATGTTGAGAGGGTCACGGCCAAAACTTGATGCACTTCGTGTACAAAATGTACAATCTCATTCGAAGTATCAGGGTTTCGGACGAAAACTCGCCTGTTACGAAGGCATTTCATTTTTTAACTTCTTTGAATTCCATACTTTTTGTGTGTTCAAAATGCAGCATTCAAAGCCACCTCACCAATTTTCAACCCTTTCTGACTTCATTCGCTATTTTTCATGCACTTACAGATTTTATTTTAGCAAAATAACCCTGAAATTGAAAAGCACTTAAAATGAACTCTAGAAAAGGGTGAAATTTTGCATGGTATCATAATTTTACCCACATAGCATGTTATAAAAAGTTGAGAGGGTTACAGCAAAAACTAGATGCACTTCGTGTACAAAATGGACAATCTCTTTCGAAGTATGAGGGTTTCACACGAAAACTCGCGTGTTACAAAGTTATTTCATTTTTTTAACTTCTTTGAACTCCATACTTTTTGTGTGTTCAAAATGCAGCATTCAAAGCCACATCATCCATTTTCAACCCTTTGTGACTTCATTTGCTATTTTTCATGCACTTACTGGTTTTATTTTAGCAAAATAACCCTGAAATTGAAAAGCACTTGAAATGAACTCTGAAAAGGTTGAAAGTTGGCATGGTATCATCATTTGACCCACATAGAATGTTATAAAAAGTTGAGAGGGTTACGGCAAAAACTGGTTGCACTTCGTGTACAAAATTGACAATATCTTTCGAAGTATCAAGGTTTCGGACAAAAACTCGCCTGTTACAAAGGCATTTCATTTTTTAAAGTGCTTTGAACTCCATAATTTTTGTGTGTTCAAAATGCATTAATCATAGCCACGTCATCACTTTTCAACCCTTACTGACTTCATTTGCTATTTTTCATGCACTTACTGATTTTATTTTAGCAAAATAACCCTGAAATTGAAAAGCACTTCGAATGAACTCTAAAAAGGTTGAAAGTTGGCATGGTATCATCATTTCACCTACATAGAAAGTTATAAAAAGGTGAGAGGGTTACGGAAAAAATTGGATGCACTTCGTGTACAAAATGGACAATCTCTTTCAAAGTATCAGCGTTCCGGACGAAAACTCGCATGTTACAAAGGCATTTCATTTTTGTAACTTATTTGAACTCCATACTTTTTGTGTGTTCAAAATGCAGCATTCAAAGCCACATCATCAATTTTGAACCCGTTCTAACTTCATTCGCTATTTTTCATGCACTTACTGATTTCATTTCACTAAAATAACCTGAAATTGAAAAGCACTTGAAATGAACTCTGGAAAAGGTTGAAAGTTTGGATGGTATCATCATTTCACACACATAGCATATTATAAAAGGTTGAGAGGGTTACGACAAAAACTGGATGCACTTCGTGTACAAAATGGACAATCTCTTTCGAAGTATCAGGGTTTCGAACGAAAACACGCGTGTTACAAAGCCATTTCATTTTTAAAAATTCTTTGAACGCCATAATTTTGGTGTGTTCAAAATGCAGCATTCAAAGCCACATAATCAATTTTCAACTCTTGCTGACTTCATTTGCTATTTTTCATGCACTTACAGATTTTATTTCAGCAAAATAACCTTGAAATTGAAAAGCAGTTCAAATGACTCTGAAAAGGTTAAAATTTGGCATGGTATCATCATTTCATCCACATAGCATGTTATAAAAAGTTGAGAGGGTTACGGCAAAAACTGGATGCACTTCGTGTACAAAATGGACAATCTCTTTCGAAGTATGAGGGTTTCAGACAAAAACTCGCCTGTTACAAAGTTATTTCATTTTTTAACTTCTTTGAACTCCATACATTTTGTGTGTTCAAAATACAGCATTCAAAGCCACATCATAAATTTTCAACCCTTTCTGACTTCATTAGCTATTTTTCATGCACTTACTAATTTTATTTCAGCGAAATAACCCTGAAATTAAAAAGCACTTCAAATGAACTCTAGAAAAGGGTGAAAGTTGGCATGGTATCATCATTTCACCCACATAGCATGTTATAACAAGTTCAGAGGGTTACTGCAAAAACTGGATGCACTTCGTGTACAGAATGTACAATCTGTGTCGAAGTATCAGGGTTTCGGACGAAAACTCGCCTATTGCAAAGGCATTTCATCTTTTCAACTTCTTTGAACTCCATACTTTTTGTGTGTTCAAAATGCAGCATTCAAAGCCACCTCACCAATTTTCAACCCTTTCTAACTTCATTCGCTATTTTTCATGCACTTACAGATTTTATTTTAGCAAAATAACCCTGAAATTGAAAAGCACTTCAAATGAACTCTAGAAAAGGTTGAAATTTGGCATGGTATCATCATTTTACCCACATAACATGTTATAAAAAGTTGAGAGGGTTACCGCAAAATCTAGATGCACTTCCTATACAAAATGGACAATCTCTTTCAAAGTATGAGGCTTTCAGACGAAAACTCGCCTCTTACAAAGTTATTTCATTTTTGTAACTTCTTTGAACTCCATACTTTTTGTGTGTTCAAAATGCAGCATTCAAAGCCACATCATCAATTTGCAACCCTTTGTGACTTCATTTGCTATTTTTCATGCACTTACTGGTTTTATTTCCGAAAAATAACCCGTAAATTGAAAAGCACTTCAAATGAACTCTGAAAAGGTTGAAAGTTTGCATGGTATCATCATTTGACCCACATAGCAGGTGATAAAAAGTTGAGAGGGTTACGGCAAAAACTGGATGCACTTCGTGTACAAAATGGAGAATCTCTTTTGTAGTATCAATGTTTCAGACAAAAACTCGCCTGTTACAAAGGCATTTCACTTTTTAAAGTGCTTTGAACTCCATATTTTTTGTGTGCTCAAAATCCAGCAATCATAGCCACATCATCAATTTTCAACCCTTACTGACTTCATTTGCTATTTTTCATGTACTTACTCATTTTATTTCAGCAAAATAACCCTGAAATGGAAAAGCACTTCAAACGAATTCTGAAAAGGTTAAATTTGGCATGGTATCATCATTTTACCCACATAGCATGTTATAAAAAGTTGAGAGGGTTACGACAAAAACTGGATGCACTTCGTGTACAAAATGGACAATCTCTTTCGAAGTATGAGGGTTTCAGACGAAAACTCGCCTATTACAAAGTTATTTCATTTTTTAACTTCATTGAACTCCATACTTTTTGTGTGTTCAAAATACAGCATTCAAAGCCACATCATCAATTTTCAACCCTTTCTGACTTCACTGGCTATTTTTCATGCACTTACTAATTTTATTTCAGCAAAATAACCCTGAAATTAAAAAGCACTTCAAATGAACTCTAGAAAAGGTTGAAAGTTGGCATGGTATCATCATTTCACCCACATAGCATGTTATAACATGTTGAGAGGGTTACGGCCAAAACTGGATGCACTTCGTGTACAAAATGTACAATCTCTTTCGAAGTATCAGGGTTTCGGACGAAAACTCGCCTGTTACAAAGGCATTTCATTTTTTGAACTTCTTTGAACTCCATACTTCTTCTGTGTTCAAAATGCAGCATTCAAAGCCACCTCACCAATTTTCAACCCTTTCTGACTTCATTCGCTATTTTTCATGCACTTACAGATTTTATTTTAGCAAAATAACCTTGAAATTGAAAAGCACTTCAAATGAACACTAGAAAAGGTTGAAATTTGGTATGGTATCATCATTTTACCCACATAGCATGTTATGAAAAGTTGAGAGGGTTACCGCAAAAACTAGATGCACTTCCTATACAAAATGGACAATCTCTTTCGAAGTATGAGGGTTTCAGACGAAAACTCGCCTCTTACAAAGTTATTTCATTTTTCTAACTTCTTTGAACTCCACACTTTTTGTGTGTTCAAAATGCAGCATTCAAAGCCACATCATCAATTTTCAACCCTTTGTGACTTCATTTGCTATTTTTCATGCACTTACTGGTTTTATTTCGGCAAAATAACCCTTAAATTGAAAAGCACTTCAAATGAACTCTGAAAAGGTTGAAAGTTGGCATGGTGTCATCATTTGACCCACATAGCAGGTTATAAAAAGTTGAGAGGGTTACGGCAAAAACTGGATGCACCTCGTGTACAAAATGGAAAATCTCTTTCGCAGTATCAAGGTTTCGGACAAAAACTCGCCTGTTACAAAGGCATTTCATTTTTTAAAGTGCTTTGAATTCCATATTTTGTGTGTTCTCAAAATGCAGCAATCATAGCCACATCATCAATTTTCAACCCTTACTGACTTCATTTGCTATTTTTCATGCACTTACTCATTTTATTTCAGCAAAATAACCCTGAAATTGAAAAGCACTTCAAACGAACTCTGAAAAGGTTAAAATTTGGCATGGTGTCTACATTTCACCCACATAGCATGTTATAAAAAGTTGAGAGGGTTACGGCAAAAACTGGATGTACTTCATGTACAAAATGGACAATCTCTTTCGAAGTATGAGGGTTTCAGACGAAAACTCCCCTGTTACAAAGGCATTTCATTTTTTTCACTTCTTTGAACTCCATACTTTTTGTGTGTTCAAAATGCAGCATTCAAAGCCACATCATCAATTTTCAACCCTTACTGATTTCATTTGCTATTTTTCATGCACTTACTGATTTTATTTCACTAAAATAACCCTTAATTTGAAAAGAACTTCAGATGAACTCTGGTAAGGTTGAAAGTTGGCATGGTATCATCATTTCACCCACATAGCATGTTATAAAAAGTTGAGAGGGTTACGGCAAAAACTGGATGCACATCGTGTACAAAATGGACAATCTCTTTCGAAGTATCAGGGTTTCGAACGAAAACACGCGTGGCACAAAGGCATTTCATTTTTAAAAATTCTTTGAACGCCATAATTTTTGTGTGTTCAAAATGCAGCATTCAAAGCCACATCATCAATTTTCAACTCTTGCTGACTTCATTTATTATTTTTCATGCACTTACAGATTTTATTTTAGCAAAATAACCTTGAAATTGAAAAGCACTTCAAATGACTCTGAAAAGGTTAAAATTTGGCATGGTATCATCATTTCACCCACATAGCATGTTACAAAAAGTTGAGAGGGTTACGACAAAAACTGGATGCACTTCGTGTACAAAATGGACAATATCTTTCGAAGTATGAGGGTTTCAGACGAAAACTCGCCTGTTACAAAGTTATTTCATTTTTTAACTTCTTTGAACTCCATACTTTTTGTGTGTTCAAAATACAGCATTCAAAGCCACATCATCAATTTTCAACCCTTTCTGACTTCATTCGCTATTTTTCATGCACTTACTAATTTTATTTTAGCAAAATAACCCTGAAATTAAAAAGCACTTCAAATGAACTCTAGAAAAGGTTGAAAGTTGGCATGGTATCATCATTTCACCCACATAGCATGTTATAACATGTTGAGAGGGTTACGGCCAAAACTGGATGCACTTCGTGTACAAAATGTACAATCTCTTTCGAAGTATCAGGGTTTCGGACGAAAACTCGCCTGTTACAAAGGCATTTCATTTTTTAAAGTGCTTTGAACTCCATACTTTTTGTGTGTTCAAAATGCAGCATTCAAAGCCACCTCACCAATTTTCAACCCTTTCTGACTTCATTCGCTTTTTTTCATGCACTTACAGTTTTTATTTTTGCAAAATAACCCTGAAATTGAAAAGCAGTTCAAATGAACTCTAGAAAAGGTAGAAATTTGGCATGGTATCATCACTTTACCAACATAGCATGTTATAAAAAGTTGAGAGGGTTACCGCAAAAACTAGATGGACTTCCTATACAAAATGGACAATCTCTTTCGAAGTATGAGGGTTTCAGACGAAAACTCGCCTCTTAGAAAGTTATTACATTTTTTTAACTTGTTTGAACTCCATACTTTTTGTGTGTTCAAAATGTAGCATTCAAAGCCACAGCATCAATTTTCAACCCTTTGTGACTTCATTTGCTATTTTTCATGCACTTACTGGTTTTATTTCAACAAAATAACCCTTAAATTGAAAAGCACTTCAAATGAACTCTGAAAAGGTTGAAACTTGGCATTGTGTCATCATTTGACCCACATAGCAGGTTATAAAAAGTTGAGAGGGTTACGACAAAAACTTGATGCACTTCGTGTACAAAATGGACAATCTCTTTCGAAGTATCAGGGTTTCGGACGAAAACTCGCCTGTTACAAAGGCATTTCATTTTTTAAAGTGCTTTGAACTCCATAAAGTTTGTGTGCTCAAAATGCAGAATTCAAAGCCACATCATCAATTTTCAATCCTTTGTGACTTCATTTGCTATTTTTCATGCACTTACTCATTTTATTTCAGCAAAATAACCCTGAAATTCAAAAGCACTTCAAACGAACTCTGAAAAGGTTAAAATTTGGCATGGTATCTACATTTCGCCCACATAGCATGTGATAAAAAGTTGAGAGGGTTACGGCAAAAACTGGATGCACTCCGTGTACAAAATGGACAATCTCTTTCGAAGTATGAGGGCTTCAGACGAAAACTCGCCTCTTACAAAGTTATTTCATTTTTTTAACTTCGTTGAACTCCATAATTTTTGTGTGTTCAAAATGCAACATTCAAATCCACATCATCAATTTTCAACCCTTTGTGCCTTCATTTGCTATTTTTCATGCACTTACTCATTTTATTTCAGCAAAATAACCCTGAAATTGAAAAGCACTTCAAACGAACTCTGAAAAGGTTAAAATTTGGAATGGTGTCTACATTTCACCCACATAGCATGTCATAAAAAGTTGAGGGGCTTACGGCAAAAACTGGATGCACTTCGTGTACAAAACGGACAATCTCTTTCGAAGTATGAGGGTTTTAGACGAAAACTCGCCTCTTACAAAGTTATTTCATTTTTTTAACTTCTTTGTACTCCATACTTTTTGTGTGTTCAAAATGCAGCATTCAAAGCCACATCATCAATTTTCAACCCTTTGTGACTTCATTTGCTATTTTTCATGCACTTACTGGTTTTATTTCAGCAAAATAACCCTTAAATTGAAAAGCACTTCAAATGAACTCTAAAAAGGTTAAAAGTTGGCATGGTATGATCATTTGACCCACATAGCATGTTATAAAAAGTTGAGAGGGTTACAGCAAAAACTGGATGCACTTCGTGTACAAAATGGACAATCTCTTTCAAAGTATCAAGGTTTCGGACAAAAACTCGCCTGTTACAAAGGCATTTCATTTTTTAAAGTGCTTTGAACCCCATATTTTTTGTGTGCTCAAAATGCAGCAATCATAGCCACATCATCAATTTTCAACCCTTACTGACTTCATTTGCTATTTTTCATGCACTTACTCATTTTATTTCAGCAAAATAACCCTGAAATCGAAAAGCACTTCAAACGAACTCTGAAAAGGTTAAAATTTGGCATGGTGTCTACATTTCACCCACATAGCATGTTATAAAGAGTTGAGAGGGTTATGGCAAAAACTGGATGCACTTCGTGTACAAAATGGACAATCTCTTTCGAAGTATGAGGGGTTCTGACGAAAACTCGCCTCTTACAAAGTTATTTCATTTTTTTAACTTCTTTGAACTCCATACTTTTTGTGTGTTCAAAATGAAGCATTCAAGTCCACATCATCAATTTTCAACCCTTTGTGACTTCACTTGCTATTTTTCATGCACTTACTAGTTTTATTTCAGCAAAATAACCCTGAAATTGAAAAGCACTTCAAATGAACTCTAGAAAAGGTTGAAATTTGGCATGGCATCATCATTTTACCCACATAGCATGTTATAAAAAGTTGAGAGGGTTACCGCAAAAACTAGATGCACTTGCTATACAAAATGGACAATCTCTTTCGATGTATGAGGGTTTCAGACGAAAACTCGCCTCTTACAAAGTTATTTCATTTTTCTAACTTCTTTGAACTCCATACTTTTTGTGTGTTCAAAATGCAGCATTCAAAGCCACATCATCAATTTTCAACCCTTTGTGACTTCATTTTCTATTTTTCATGCACTTACTGGTTTTATTTCAGCAAAATAACCCTTAAATTGAAAAGCACTTCAAATGAACTCTGAAAAGGTTGAGAGTTGGCATGGTATCATCATTTGACCCACATAGCAGGTTATAAAAAGTTGAGAGGGTTACGGCAAAAACTGGATGCACTTCGTGTACAAAATGGACAATCTCTTTCGAAGAATCAAGGTTTCGGACAAAAACTCGCCTGTTACAAAGGCATTTCATTTTTAAAGTGCTTTGAACTCCATATTTTTTGTGTGCTCAAAATGCAGCAATCATAGCCACATCATCAATTTTCAACCCTTACTGACTTCATTTGCTATTTTTCATGCACTTACTCATTTTATTTCAGCAAAATAACCCTGAAATTGAAAAGCACTTCAAATGAACTCTGAAAAGGTTTAAATTTGGTATGGTATCATCATTTCACCCACATAGCATGTTATAAAAAGTTGAGAGGGTTACGGCAAAAACTGGATGCACTTCGTGTACAAAATGGACAATCTCTTTCGAAATATCAGGGTTTCGGACGAAAACTCGCCTGTTACAAAGGCATTTCATTTTTTAAAGTGCTTTGAACTCCATATTTTTTGTGTGTTCAAAATGCAGCAATCATAGCCACATCATCAATTTTCAACCCTTACTGACTTCATTTGCTATTTTTCATGCACTTACTCATTTTATTTCAGCAAAATAACCCTGAAATGGAAAAGCACTTCAAATGAACTCTAAAAAGATTTAAATTTGGCATGGTATCATCATTTCACCCACATAGCATGTTATAAAAAGTTGAGAGGGTTACGGCAAAAACTGGATGCACTTCGTGTACAAAATGGACAATCTCTTTCGAAGAATCAAGGTTTCGGACAAAAACTCGCCTGTTACAAAGGCATTTCATTTTTTAAAGTGCTTTGAACTCCATATTTTTTGTGTGTTCAAAATGCAGCAATCATAGCCACATCATCAATTTTCAACCCTTATTGACTTCATTTGCTATTTTTCATGCACTTACTCATTTTATTTTAGCAAAATAACCCTGAAATCGAAAAGCACTTCAAACGAACTCTCAAAAGGTTAAAATTTGGCATGGTGTCTACATTTCACCCACATAGCATGTTATAAAAAGTTGAGAGGGTTATGGCAAAAACTGGATGCACTTCGTGTACAAAATGGACAATCTCTTTCGAAGTATGAGGGTTTCTGACGAAAACTCGCCTCTTACAAAGTTATTTCATTTTTTTAACTTCTTTGAACTCCATACTTTTTGTGTGTTCAAAATGCAGCATTCAAATCCACATCATCGATTTTCAACCCTTTGTGACTTCACTTGCTATTTTTCATGCACTTACTAGTTTTATTTCAGCAAAATAACCCTAAAATTGAAAAGCACTTCAAATGAACTCTGAAAATGTTGAAAGTTGGCATGGTATCATCATTTCACCCACATAGCATGTTATAAAAAGTTCAGAGGGTTACTACAAAAAGTGGATGCACTTCGTGTACAAAATGGACAATCTCTTTCGAAGTATCAGGGTTTCGGACGAAAACTCGCCTGTTACAAAGGCATTTCATTTTTGTAACTTCTTTGAACTCCATACTGTTGGTGTGCTCAAAATGCAGCATTCAAAGCCACATCATCACTTTTCAGCCCTTTCTGAATTCATTTGCTATTTTTCATGCACTTACTGATTTATTTCAGCAAAATAACCCTGAAATTAAAAAGCACTTCAAATGAACTCTAGAAAAGGTTGAAAGTTGGCATGGTATCATCATTTCACCCACATAGCATGTTATAACATGTTGAGAGGGTTACGGCCAAAACTGGATGCACTTCGTGTACAAAATGAACAATCTCTTTCGAAGTATCAGGGTTTTGGACGAAAACTCGCCTCTAACAAAGGCATTTCATTTTTTTAACTTCTTTGAACTCCATACTTTTTGTGTGTTCAAAATGCAGCATTCAAAGCCACATCATCAATTTTCAACCCTTTGTGACTTCATTTGCTATTTTTCATGCACTTACTTGTTTTATTTCAACAAAATAACCCTTAAATTGAAAGCACTTCAAATGAACTCTGACAAGGTTAAAAGTTGGCATGGTATCATCATTTCACCCACATAGCATGTTATAAAAAGTTGAGAGGGTTACGGCAAAAACTGGATGCACTTCGTGTACAAAATGGACAATCTCTTTCGAAGTATCAGGGTTTCGAACGAAAACTCGCCTGTTAAAAGGCATTTCATTTTTAAAAATTCTTTGAACGCCATAATTTTGGTGTGTTCAAAATGCAGCATTCAAAGCCACATCATCAATTTTCAACCCTTACTGACTTCATTTGCTATTTTTCATGCACTTACTCATTTTATTTCAGCAAAATAACCCTGAAATCGAAAAGCACTTCAAACGAACTCTAAAAAGGTTAAAATTTGGCATGGTGTCGACATTTCACCCACATAGCATGTTATAAAAAGTTGAGAGGGTTATGGCAAAAACTAGATGCACTTCGTGTACAAAATGGACAATCTCTTTCGAAGTATGAGGGTTTCTGACGAAAACTCGCCTCTTACAAAGTTATTTCAGTTTTTTAACTTCTTCGAACTCCATACTTTTTGTGTGTTCAAAATGCAGCATTCAAATCCACATCATCAATTTTCAACCCTTTGTGACTTGATTTGCTATTTTTCATGCACTTACTAGTTTTATTTTAGCAAAATACCCCTGAAATTGAAAAGCAATTCAAATGAACTCTGAAAAGGTTGAAAGTTGGCATGGTATCATCATTTCACCCACATAGCATGCTATAAAAGTTCAGAGGGTTACTTCAAAAAAAGGATGCACTTCGTGTACAAAATGGACAATCTCTTTCAAAGTATCAGGGTTTCGGACGAAAACTCGCCTGTTAGAAAGGCATTTCATTTTTGTAACTTCTTTGAACTCCATTCTGTTTGTGTGCTCAAAATGCAGCATTCCAAGCCACATCATCACTTTTCAACCCTTTCTGAATTCATTTAATATTTTTCATGCACTTACTGATTTATTTCAGCAAAATAACCCTGAAATTGACAAGCACTTCAAACGACCTCTAGAAAAGGTTGAAATTTGGCATGGTATCATCATTTTACCCACATAGCATCTTATAAAAAGTGGAGAGGGTTACGGCAAAAACTAGAAGCACTTCGTGTACAAAATGGACAATCTCTTTCGAAGTATGAGGGTTTCGAACGAAAATTCACCTGTTACAAAGGCATTTCATTTTTTTAACTTCTTTGAACTCCATACTTTTTGTGTGTTCAAAATGCAGCATTCAGAGCCACATTATTAATTTTCAACCCTTACTGATTTTATTTGCTATTTTTCATGCACTTACTTGTTTTATTTCAGCAAAATAACCCTTAATTTGAAAAGAACTTCAGATGAACTCTGGAAAGGTTGAAAGTTGGCATGGTATCATTATTTCACCCACATAGCATGTTATAAAAAGTTGAGAGGGTTACGGCAAAAACTGGATGCACTTCGTGTACAAAATGGACAATCTCTTTCGAAGTATCAGGGTTTCGAACGAAAACTCGCCTGTTAAAAGGCATTTCATTTTTTAAAATTCTTTGAACGCCATAATTTTGGTGTGTTCAAAATGCAGCATTCAAAGCCACATCATCAATTTTCAACCCTTACTGACTTCATTTGCTATTTTTCATGCACTTACTCATTTTATTTTAGCAAAATAACCCTGAAATCGAAAAGCACTTCAAACGAACTCTGAAAAGGTTAAAATTTGGCATGGTGTCGACATTTCACCCACATAGCATGTTATAAAAAGTTGAGAGGGTAATGGGAAAAACTGGATGCACTTCGTGTACAAAATGGACAATCTCTTTCGAAGTATGAGGGTTTCTGACGAAAACTCGCCTCTTACAAAGTTATTTCAGTTTTTTAACTTCTTCGAACTCCATACTTTTTGTGTGTTCAAAATGCAGCATTCAAATCCACATCATCAATTTTCAACCCTTTGTGACTTCATTTGCTATTTTTCATGCACTTACTGGTTTTATTTCAGCAAAATACCCCTGAAATTGAAATGCAATTCAAATGAACTCTGAAAAGGTTGAAAGTTGGCATGGTATCATCATTTCACCCACATAGCATGCTATAAAAAGTTCAGAGGGTTACTTCAAAAAAAGGATGCACTTCGTGTACAAAATGGACAATCTCTTTCAAAGTATTAGGGTTTCGGACGAAAACTCGCCTGTTAGAAAGGCATTTCATTTTTGTAACTTCTTTGAACTCCATACTGTTTGTGTGCTCAAAATGCAGCATTCAAAGCCACATCATCACTTTTCAACCCTTTCTGAATTCATTTAATATTTTTCATGCACTTACTGATTTATTTCAGCAAAATAACTCTGAAATTGACAAGCACTTCAAACGACCTCTAGAAAGGTTGAAATTTGGCATGGTATCATCATTTTACCCACATAGCATGTTATAAAAAGTGGAGAGGGTTACAGCCAAAACTAGAAGCACTTCGTGTACAAAATGGACAATCTCTTTCGAAGTATCAGGGTTTCGAACGAAAACTCACCTGTTACAAAGGTATTTCATTTTTTTAACTTCTTTGAACTCCATACTTTTTGTGTGTTCAAAATGCAGCATTCAGAGCCACATTATTAATTTTCAACCCTTACAGATTTCATTTGCTATTTTTCATGCACTTACTGATTTTATTTCACTAAAATAACCCTTAATTTGAAAAGAACTTCAAATGAACTCTGGAAAGGTTGAAAGTTGGCATGGTATCATCATTTCACCCACATAGCATGTTATAAAAAGTTGAGAGGGTCAGGGCAAAAACTGAATGCACATCGTGTACAAAATGGACAATCTCTTTCGAAGTATCAGGGTTTCGAACGAAAACTCGCCTGTTAAAAGGCATTTCATTTTTTAAAATTCTTTGAACGCCATAATTTTGGTGTGTTCAAAATGCAGCATTCAAAGCCACATCATCAATTTTCAACCCTTGCTGACTTCATTTGCTATTTTTCATGCACTTACAGATTTTATTTCAGCAAAATAACCCTGAAATTGAAAAGCACTTCAAATGAACTCTGAAAAGGTTAAAATTTGGCATGGTATCATCATTTCACCCACATAGCATGTTATAAAAAGTTGAGAGGCTTACGGCAAAAACTGGATGCACTTCGTGTACAAAACGGACAATCTCTTTCGAAGTTTGAGGGTTTCAGACGAAAACTCTCCTCTTCCAAAGTTATTTCATTTTTTTAACTTCTTTGTACTCCATACTTTTTGTGTGTTCAAAATCCAGCATTCAAAGCCACATCATCAATTTTCAACCCTTTGTGACTTCATTTGCTATTTTTCATGCACTTACTAGTTTTATTTCAGCAAAATAACCCTTAAATTGAAAAGCACTTCAAATGAACTCTGAAAAGGTTGAAAGTTGGCATGGTATCATCATTTGACCCACATAGCATGTTATAAAAAGTTGAGAGGGTTACGGCAAAAACTGGATGCACTTCGTGTACAAAATGGACAATCTCTTTCGAAGTATCAAGGTTTCGGACAAAAACTCGCCTGTTACAAAGGCATTTCATTTTTTAAAGTGCTTTGAACTCCATATTTTTTGTGTCTTAAAAATGCAGCAATCATAGCCACATCATCAATTTTCAACCCTTACTGACTTCATTTGCTATTTTTCATGCACTTACTCATTTTATTTTAGCAAAATAACCCTGAAATCGAAAAGCACTTCAAACGAACTCTGAAAAGGTTAAAATTTGGCATGGTGTCTACATTTCACCCACATAGCATGTTATAAAAAGTTCAGAGGGTTACGGCAAAAACTGGAAGCACTTCATGTACAAAATGGACAATCTCTTTTGAAGTATCAAGGTTTCGGACAAAAACCCGCCTGTTACAAAGGCATTTCATTTTTTAAAGTGCTTTGAACTCCATAATTTTTGTGTGTTCAAAAAGCAGCAATCTTAACCACATCATCAATTTTCAACCCTTACTGACTTCATTCGCTATTTTATTTTAGCAAAATACCCCTGAAATTGAAAAGCGCTTCAAATGAACTCTGAAAAGGTTAAAATTTGGCATGGTATCATCATTTCACCCACATAGCATGTTATAAAAAGTTGTTAGGGTTACGGCAAAAACTGGATGCACTTCGTGTACAAAATGGACAATCTCTTTCGAAGTATGAGGGCTTTAGACGAAAACTCGCCTCTTACAAAGTTATTTCATTTTTTTAACTTCGTTGAACTCCATACTTTTTGTGTGTTCAAAATGCAGCATTCAAAGCCACATCATCAATTTTCAACCCTTTCTGATTTCATTGGCTATTTTTCATGCACTTACTACTTTTATTTCAGCAAAATAACCCTGAAATAAAAAAGCACTTCAAATGAACTCTGAAAAGGTTGAAAGTTGGCATGGTATCATCATTTCACCCACATAGCATGCTATAACATGTTGAGAGGGTTACGGCCAAAACTGGATGCACTTCGTCTACAAAATGTACAATCTCTTTCAAAGTATCAGGGTTTCGGATGAAAACTCGCCTGGTACAAAGGCATTTCATTTTTTTAACTTATTCGAACTCCATACTTTTTGTGTGTTCAAAATGCAGAATTCAAAGCCAACTCACCAATTTTCAACCCTTTCTGACTTCATTCGCTATTTTTCATGCACTTACAAAATTTATTTTAGCAAAATAACCCTGAAATTGAAAAGCACTTCAAACGACCTCTAGAAAAGGTTAAAATTTGGCATGGTATCATCATTTTACCCACATAGCATGTTATAGAAAGTTGAGAGGGTTATGGAAAAAACTGGAAGCACTTCGTGTACAAAATGGACAATCTCTTTCGAAGTATCAGTGTTTCGAATGAAAACTCACCTGTTACAAAGGCATTTAATTTTTTAAAATTCTTTGAACTCCATAATTTTTGTGTGCTCAAAATGCAGAATTCAAAGCCACATCATCAATTTTCAACCCTTTGTGACTTCATTTGCTATTTTTCATGCACTTACTCATTTTATTTCAGCAAAATAACCCTGAAATTGAACAGCACCTCAAATGAACTCTAGAAAAGGTTGAAATTTGGCATGGTATCATCATTTTACCCACATAGCATGTTATTAAAAGTTGAGAGGGTTACGGCAAAAACTGGAAGCACTTCGCGTACAAAATGGACAATCTCTTTCGAAGTATCAGGGTTTCGAACGCAAACTTGCTTGTTACAAAGGCATTTCATTTTTTAACTTCTTTGAACTCCATACTTTTTGTGTGTTCAAAGTGCAGCATTCAAAGCCTAATTATTAATTTTCAACCCTTACTGATTTCATTTGCTATTTTTCATGCACTTACTGATTTTATTTCACTAAAATAACCCTTAATTTGAAAAGAACATCAAATGAACTCTGGAAAGGTTGAAAGTTGGCATGGTATCATCATTTCACCCACATAGCATGTTATAAAAAGTTGAGAGGGTTACGGCAAAAACTGGATGCACTTCGTGTACAAAATGTACAATCTCTTTCGAAGTATCAGGGTTTCGGACGAAAACTCGCCTGTTACAAAGGCATTTCATTTTTTTAGCTTATTCGAACTCCATACTTTTTGTGTGTTTAAAATGCAGAATTCAAAGCCACCTCACCAATTTTCAACCCTTTCTGACTTCATTTGCTATTTTTCATGCACTTACAAATTTTATTTTAGCAAAATAACCCTGAAATTGAAAAGCACTTCAAACGACCTCTAGAAAAGGTCGAAATTTGGCATGGTATCATCGTTTTACCCACATAGCATGTTATAAAAAGTTGAGAGGGTTACGGCAACAACTGGAAGCACTTCGTGTACAAAATGGACAATCTCTTTCGAAGTATCAGGGTTTCGAACGAAAACTCACCTGTTACAAAGGCATTTCATTTTTTTAACTTCTTTGAACTCCATACTTTTTGTGTGTTCAAAATGCAGCATTGAAAGCCACATTATTAATTTTCATCCCTTACTGATTTCATTTGCTATTTTTCATGCACTTACTGATTTTATTTCACTAAAATAACCCTGAAATTGAAAAGCACTTCAAATGAACTCTGAAATGGTTGAAAGTTGGCATGGTATCATCATTTCACCCACATAGCATGTTATAAAAAGTTGAGAGGGTTACTGCAAAAACTGGATGCACTTCGTGTACAAAATGGAAAATCTCTTTCGAAGTATGAGGGTTTCAGACGAAAACTCGCCTGTTACAAAGTTATTTCATTTTTTTAACTTCTTTGAACTCCATACTTTTTGTGTGTTCAAAATGCAGCATTCAAAGCCACATCATCAATTTTCAACCCTTTCTGAATTCATTGGCTATTTTTCATGCACTTACTAATTTTATTTCAGCAAAATAACCCTGAAATTAAAAAGCACTTCAAATGAACTCTAGAAAAGGTTGAAAGTTGGCATGGTATCATCATTTGACCCACATAGCATGTTATAACATGTTGAGAGGGTTACGGCCAAAACTGGATGCACTTCGTGTACAAAATGTACAATCTCTTTCGAAGTATCAGGGTTTCGGATGAAAACTCGCCTATTACAAAGGCATTTCATTTTTTAACTTATTCGAACACCATACTTTTTGTGTGTTCAAAATGCAGAATTCAAAGCCACCTCACCAATTTTCAACCCTTTCTGACTTCATTCGCTATTTTTCATGCACTTACAAATTTTATTTTACCAAAATAACCCCGAAATTGAAAAGCACTTCAAACGACCTCTAGAGAAGGTTGAAATTTGGCATGGTATCATCATTTTACCCACATAGCATGTTATAAAAAGTTGAGAGGGTTACGGCAAAAACTGCAAGCACTTCACGTACAAAATGGACAATCTCTTTCGAAGTATCAGGGTTTCGAACGAAAAGTCACCTGTTACAAAGGCATTTCATTTTTTTAAATTCTTTGAACTCAATAATTTTTGTGTGCTCAAAATGCAGAATTCAAGGCCACATCATCAATTTTCAACCCTTTGTGACTTCATTTGTTATTTTTCATGCACTTACTCATTTTATTTCGGCAAAATAACCCTGAAATTGAAAAGCACTTCAAATGAACTCAAGAAAAGGTTGAAATTTGGCATGGTATCATCATTTTACCCACATAGCATGTTAGTAAAAGTTGAGAGGGTTACGGCAAAAACTGGAGGCACTTCGCGTACAAAATGGACAATCTCTTTCGAAGTATCAGGGTTTCGAACGAAAACTTGCTTGTTACAAAGGCATTTCATTTTTTAACTTCTTTGAACTCCAAACTTTTTGTGTGTTCAAAGTGCAGCATTCAAAGCCTAATTATTAATTTTCAACCCTTACTGATTTCATTTGCTATTTTTCATGCACTTAGTGATTTTATTTCACTAAAATAACCCTTAATTTGAAAAGAACTTCAAATGACCTCTGGAAAGGTTGAAAGTTGGCATGGTATCATCATTTCACCCACATAGCATGTTATAAAAAGTTGAGAGGCTTACGGCAAAAACTGGATGCACTTCGTGTACAAAATGTACAATCTCTTTCAAATTATGAGGGTTTCGGACGAAAACTCGCCTGTTACAAAGGCATTTCATTTTTTTAGCTTATTCGAACTCCATAATTTTTGTGTGTTTAAAATGCAGAATTCAAAGCCACCTCACCAATTTTCAACCCTTTCTGACTTCATTTGCTATTTTTCATGCACTTACAGATTTTATTTTAGCAAAATAACCCTGAAATTGAAAAGCACTTCAAACGACCTCTAGAAAAGGTTGAAATTTGGCATGGTATCATCGTTTTACCCACATAGCATGTTATAAAAAGTTGAGAGGGTTACGGCAAAAACTGGAAGCACTTCGTGTACAAAATGGACAATCTCTTTCGAAGTATCAGGGTTTCGAACGAAAACTCACCTGTTACAAAGGCATTTCATTTTTTTAACTTCTTTGAACTCCATACTTTTTGTGTGTTCAAAAGGCAGCATTGAAAGCCACATTATTAATTTTCAACCCTTACTGATTTCATTTGCTATTTTTCATGCACTTACTGATTTTATTTCACTAAAATAACCCTGAAATTGAAAAGCACTTCAAATGAACTCTGTAAAGGTTGAAAGTTGGCATGGTACCATCATTTGACCCGCATAGCATGTTATAAAAAGTTGAGAGGGTAACGGCAAAAACTGGATCCACTTCGTGTACAAAATGGATAATCTCTTTCGAAGTATCAAGGTTTCGGACAAAAACCCGCCTCTTACAAAGGCATTTCATTTTTTAAAGTGCTTTGAACTCCATAATTTTTGTGTGTTCAAAATGCAGCAATCATAGCCACATCATCAATTTTCAACCCTTACTGACTTCATTTGCTATTTTTCATGCACTTAGCGATTCTATTTTAGCCAAATAACCCTGAAATTGAAAAGCACTTCAAATGCACTCTGAAAAGGTTAAAATTTGGCATGGTATCATCATTTCACCCACATAGCATGTTATCAAAAGTTGAGAGGGTTACGGCAAAAACTGGATGCACTTCGTGTAAAAAATGGACAATCTCTTTCGAAGTATGAGGGTTTCAGACGAAAACTCGCCTCTTACAAAGTTATTTCATTTTTTAACTTCGTTGAAGTCCATACTTTTTGTGTGTTCAAAATGTAGCATTCAAATCCACATCATCAATTTTCGACCCTTTGTGACTTCATTTGCTATTTCTCATGCACATACTGGTTTTATTTTAGCAAAATACCCCTGAAATTGAGAAGCACTTCAAATGAACTCTGAAAAGGGTGAAAGTTGGCATGGTATCATCATTTTACCCACATAGCATGTTATTAAAAGTTGAGAGGGTTACGACAAAAACTGGATGCACTTCGTGTACAAAATGGACAATCTCTTTCGAAGTATGAGGGTTTCAGACGAAAACTCGCCTGTTACAAAGTTATTTCATTTTTTAACTTCTTTGAACTCCATAGTTTTGGTGTGTTCAAAATACAGCATTAAAACCCACATCATCAATTTTCAATCATATGTGACTTCATTTGCTATTTTTCATGCACTTAGTGATTTTATTTCAGCGAAATAACCCTGAAATTGAAAAGCACTTCAAATGAACTCTCAAAAGGTTGAAAGTTGGCATGGTATCATCATTTCACCCACATAGCATGTTATAAAAAGTCCAGAGGGTTACTGCAAAAACTGGAAGCACTTCGCGTACAAAATGGACAATCTCTTTCGAAGTATCAGGCTTGCGAACGAAAATTGCCTGTTACAAAGGAATTTCATTTTTTTAACTTCTTTGACCTCCATACTTTTTGTGTGTTCAAAATGCGGCATTCAAAGCCACCTTATTAATTTTCAACCCTTACTGATTTCTTTTGCTATTTTTCATGCACTTACTCATTTTATTTCACTAAAATAACCCTTAATTTGAAAAGAACTTCAAATGAACTCTGGAAAGGTTGAAAGTTGGCACGGTATCATCATTTCACCCACATAGCATGTTATAAAAAGTTAAGAGGGTTCCGGCAAAAACTGGATGCACTTCGTGTACGAAATGGACAATCTCTTTCGAAGTATCAGGGTTTCAAACGAAAACTCGCCTGTTACAAAGGCATTTCATTTTTTAAATTTCTTTGAACGCCATAATTTTGCTGTGTTCAAAATGCAGCATTCAAAGCCACATCATCAATTTTCAACCCTTGCTGACTTCATTTGCTATTCTTCATGCACTTACTAATTTTATTTCAGCAAAATAACCCTGAAATTGAAAAGCACTTCAAATGAACTCTGAAAATGTTAAAATTATGCAAGAGATCATCATTTCACCCATATAGCATGTTATAAAAAGTTGAGAGGGTTACGAAAAAAACAAGATGCACTTCGTGTACAAAATGGACAATCTCTTTCGAAGTATGAGGGTTTCAGACGAAAACTCTCCTGTTACAAAGTTATTTCATTTTTTAACTTCTTTGACCTCCATAGTTTTTGTGTGTTCAAAATACAGCATTAAAACCCACATCATCAATTTTCGAGCCTTTGTGACTTCATTTCCTATTTTTCATGCACTTACTGATTTTATTTCAGCAAGATAACCCTGAAATTGAAAATCACTACAAATGAGTTTTGAAAAGGTTGAAAGTTGGCATGGTATCATCGTTTCACCCACATAGCATGTTATAAAAATTTGAGAGGGTTACTGGAAAAACTGGATGCACTTCGTGTACAAAATGGACAATCTCTTTTGAAGTATCAGTGTTTCGGACGAAAACTCCCCTGTTACAAAGGCATTTCATTTTTTTTAATTCCTTGAACTCCATACTTTTTGTGTGTTCAAAATTCAGCATTCAAAGCCACATCATTAATTTTCAACCCTTAGTGACTTCATTTGCTCTTTTTCATGCACTTACTGATTTTATTTCACTAAAATAACCCTGAAATTGAAAAGCACTTCAGATGAACTGTAAAAAGGTTGATAGTTTGCATGGTATCATCATTTCACCCACATAGAATGTTATAAAAAGTTGAGAGGGTTACGATAAAAACTGGATGCACTTCGTGTACAAAATGGACAATCTCTTTCGAAGTATGAGGGTTTCAGACGAAAACTCGCCCGTTACAAAGTTATTTCATTTTTTAACTTCTTTGAACTCCATAGTTTTTGTGTGTTCAAAATACAGCATTAAAACCCACATCATCAATTTTCAACCATATGTGACTTCATTTGCTATTTTTCATGCACTTAGTGATTTTATGTCAGCGAAATAACCCTGAAATTGAAAAGCACTTCAAATGAACACTCAAAAGGTTGAAAGTTGGATTGGTATCATCATTTCACCCACATAGCATGTTATAAAAAGTCCAGAGGGTTACTGCAAAAACTGGAAGCACTTCGCGTACAAAATGGACAATCTCTTTCGAAGTATCAGGCTTTCGAACGAAAACTTGCCTGTTACAAAGGCATTTCATTTTTGTAACTTCTTTGAACTCCATACTTTTTGTGTGTTCAAAATGCAGCATTCAAAGCCACATTATTAATTTTCAACCCTTACTGATTTCATTTGTTATTTTTCATGCACTTACTCATTTTATTTCACTAAAATAACCCTTAATTTGAAAAGAACTTCAAACGAACTCTAGAAAGGTTGAAAGTTGGCACGGTATCATCATTTCACCCACATAGCATGTTATAAAAAGTTAAGAGGGTTACGGCAAAAACTGGATGCACTTCGTGTACAAAATGGACAATCTCTTTCGAAGTATCAGGGTTTCGAACGAAAACTCGCCTTTTACAAAGGCATTTCATTTTTTTAATTTCTTTGAACGCCATAATTTTGGTGTGTTCAAAATGCAGCATTCAAAGCCACATCATCAATTTTCAACCCTTGCTGACTTCATTTGCTATTTTTCATGCACTTACTAATTTTATTTCAGCAAAATAACCCTAAAATTGAAAAGCACTTCAAATGAAGTCTGAAAAGGTGAAAATTTGTCATGACATCATCATTTCACCCATATAGCATGTTATAAAAAGTTGAGAGGGTTACGACAAAAACTAGATACACTTCGTGTACAAAATGGACAATCTCTTTCGAAGTATGAGGGTTTCAGACGAAAACTCGCCTGTTACAAAGTTATTTCATTTTTTAACTTCTTTGAAGTCCATAGTTTTTGTGTGTTCAAAATACAGCATTAAAACCCACATCATCAATTTTCAACCCTTTGTGACTTCATTTGCTATTTTTCATGCACTTACTGATTTTATTTCAGCAAGATAACCCTGAAATTGAAAATCACTACAAATGAGTTCTGAAAAGGTTGAAAGTTGGCATGGTATCATCGTTTCACCCACAAAGCATGTTATAAAAATTTGAGAGGGTTACTGCAAAAACGGGATCCACTTCGTGTACAAAATGGACAATCTCTTTTGAAGTATCAGTGTTTGGAACGAAAACTCCCCTGTTAGAAAGGCATTTCATTTTTTTTAAATTCTTTGAACTCCATACTTTTTGTGTGTTCAAAATTCAGCATTCAAAGCCACATCATTAATTTTCAACCCTTAGTGACTTCATTTGCTCTTTTTCATGCACTTACTGATTTTATTTCACTAAAATAACCCTGAAATTGAAAAGCACTTCGAATGAACTGTAAAAAGGTTGACAGTTTGCATGGTATCATCATTTCACCCACATAGAATGTTATAAAAAGTTGAGAGGGTTACGACAAAAACTGGATGCACTTCATGTACAAAATGGACAATCTCTTTCGAAGTATCAGGGTTTCGGACGAAAACTCGCCTGCTACAAAGGCATTTCATTTTTTTAACTTCTTTGAACTCCATACTTTCTATGTGTTCAAAATGCAGCATTCAAAGCCACATCATTAATTTTCAACCCTTACTGACTTCATTTGCTATTTTTCATGCACTTACTGATTTTATTTCACTACAATAACCCTAAAATTGAAAAGCACATCAAATGAACTCTGGAAAAGGTTGAAAGTTGGCATGGTATCATCATTTCACCCACATAGCATGTTATAAAAAGTTGAGAGGGTTACGGAAAAAACTGGATGCACTTCGTGTACAAAATGGACAATCTCGTTCGAGCTATCAGGGTTTCGGACAAAAACTCGCCAGTTACAAAGGCATTTCATTTTTTAACTTCTTTCAACTCCATACTTTTTGTGCGTTCAAAATGCAGAAATCAAAGCCACATCATCAATTTTCAACCCTTACTGACTTCATTTGCTGTTTTTCATGCACTTACTGATTTAATTTCAGCAAAATAACCCTGAAATTGGAAAGCACTTCAAATGAACTCTGAAAAGGTTGAAAGTTGGCATGGTATCATCATTTGACTTACATAGCATGTTATAAAAAGATTAGAGGGTTACGGCAAAAACTGGATGCACTTCGTGTACAAAATGTACAATCTCTTTCGAAGTAATAGGGTTTCAGACAAAAACTCGACTGTTACAAAGGCGTATCATTTTTTCTAAATTCTTTGAACTCCTTACTTTTTGTGTGTTCAAAATGCAGCATTCAAAGCCACGTCGTCAATTTTCAACCCTTTGTGACTTCATTTGCTATTTTTCATGCACTTACTGATATTATTTCTGTAAAATAACCCTGAAATTGAAAAGCACTTCAAATGAACTCTGACAAGGTTGAAAGTTGGCATGGTATAATCATTTCACCCACATAGTATGATATAAAAAAGTTGAGAGGGTTACGGCAGAAACTAGATGCACTTCGTGTACAAAATGGACAATCGCTTTCGAAGAATCAGGGTTTCGGACGAAAACTCGCCTGTTACAAAGGCATTTCGTTTTTTAACTTATTTGAACTCCATACTTTTTGTGTGTTCAAAATGAAGCATTCAAAGCCACATCATCAATTTTCAACCCTTTCTGACTTCATTGTCTATTTTTCATGCACTTACTAATTTTATTTTAGCAAAATAACCCTGAAATTGGAAAGCACTTCAAATGAACTCTGAAAAGGTTGAAAGTTGGCATGGTATCATAATTTTACACACATAGCATGCAATAAAAAGCTGAGAGGGTTACGGCAAAACCTGGATGCACTTCGTGTACAAAATGGACAATCTCTTTCGAAGTATCATGGTTTCGCACGAATACTCGCCTGTTACAAAGGCATTTCATTTTTGTAACTTATTTGAACTCCATAATTTTTGTGTGTTCAAAATGAAGCATTCAAAGCCACATCATCAATTTTCAATCCTTTCTGACTTCATTGGCTATTTTTCATGCACTTAGTGATTTTATTTCAGCAAAATAACCCTGAAATTTAAAAGCACTTCAAATGAACTCTAGAAAAGGTTCAAAGTTGGCATGGTATCATCATTTCACCCACATATCATGCTATAAAAAGTTGAGAGGGTTACCGGAAAAACTGGATGCACTTCGTGTACAAAATGTACAATTTCTTTCGAAGTATCGGGGTTTCAGACGAAAACTCGCCTGTTACAAAGGCATTTCATTTTTGTAACTTATTTGAACTCCATAATTTTTGTGTTTTCAAAATGCAGCATTCAAAGCCACATCATCAATTTTCCACCCTTTCTAACTTCATTGGCTATTTTTCATGCACTTACTGATTTTATTTCAACGAAATAACCGTGAAATTGAAAAGCACTTCAGATGAACTCTAGAAAGGTTGAAAGTTGGCATGGTATAATAATTTCACCCACATAGCATGTTATAAAAAGTTGAGAGGGTTATGGCAAAAACTGGATGCACTTCGTGTACAAAATGGACAATCTCTTTCGAAGTATCAGGGTTTCGGACGAAAACTCGCCTGTCACAAAGGCATTTCGTTTTTGTTACTTATTCAAACTCCATAATTTTTGTGTGTTCAAACTGCAGCATTCAAACACACATCATCAATATTCAACCCTTTCCAACTTCATTGGCTAATTTTCATGCACTTACTGATTTTATTTCATCAAAATAACCCTGAAATTGAGAAGCACTTCAAATGAACTCTAGAAAAGGTTGAAAGTTGGCAAGGTATCTTCATTTCACCCACATAGCATGTTATAAAAAGTTGAGAGGGTTACGGCTAAAATTGGATGCACTTCGTGTACAAAATGGACAATCTCTTTCGAAGTATCAGGGTTTCGGACGAAAACTCGCCTGTTACAAAGGCATTTCAGTTTTGTTACTTATTCGAACTCCATAATTTTTGTCTGTTCAAACTTCAGCATTCAAAGCCACATCATCAATTTTAAACCCTTTCTAACTTCATCGGCTATTTTTCACGCACTTACTGATTTTATTTCACTAAAATAACCCTGAAATTGGAAAGCACTTCAAATGAACTCTGAAAAGGTTGAAAGTTGGCATGGTATCATCATTTGACCCACATAGCATGTTATCAAAAGTTGAGAGGGTTACGGCAAAAACTGGATGCACTTCGTGTACAAAATGGACAATCTCTTTCGAAGTATCAGGGTTTCGGACGAAAACTCGCCTGTTACAAAGGCTTTTCATTTTTTGAACTTCTTTGAACTCCATACTTTTTGTGTGATGAAAATGCAGCATTCAAAGCCACATCATCACTTTTCAACCCTTTCTGAATTCATTTGCTATTTTTCATGCACTTACTGATTTATTTCAGCAAAATAACCCTGAAATTGAAAAGCACTTCAAATGAACTCTGAAAAGGTTGAAAGTTGGCATGGTATCATCATTTCACATACATAGAAAGTTATAGAAAGGTAAGAGGGTTACGGAAAAAATTGGATGCACTTCGTGTACAAAATGGACAATCTCTTTCGAAGTATCAGGGTTTCGGACGAAAACTCGCATGTTACAAAGGCATTTCATTTTTGTAACTTATTTGAACTCCATACTTCTTGTGTGTTCAAAATGCAGCGTTCAAAGCCACATCATCAATTTTCCACCCTTTCTAAATTCATTGGCTATTTTTCATGCACTTACTGATTTTATTTCACTAAAATAACCCTTAATTTGAAAAGAACTTCAAATGAACTATGGAAAGGTTGAAAGTTGGCACGGTATCATCATTTCACCCACATAGCATGTTATAAAAAGTTAAGAGGGTTACGGCAAAAACTGGATGCACTTCGTGTACAAAATGGACAATCTCTTTCGAAGTATCAGGGTTTCGAACGAAAACTCGCCTGTTACAAAGGCATTTCATTTTTTTAATTTCTTTTAACGCCATAATTTTGGTGTGTTCAAAATGCAGCATTCAAAGCCACATCATCAATTTTCAACCCATGCTGACTTCATTTGCTATTTTTCATGCATTTTCTAATTTTATTTCAGCAAAATAACCCTGAAATTGAAAAGCACTTCAAATGAACTCTGAAAAGGTTAAAATTGGGCATGACATCATCATTTCACCCATATAGCATGTTATAAAAGGTTGAGAGGGTTACGACAAAAACTAGATGCACTTCGTGTACAAAATGGACAATCTCTTTTGAAGTATGAGGGTTTCAAACGAAAACTCGCCTGTTACAAAGTTATTTCATTTTTTAACTTCTTTGAACTCCATAGTTTTTGTGTGTTCAAAATACAGCATTAAAACCCACATCATCAATTTTCAACCCTTTGTGACTTCATTTGCTATTTTTCATGCACTTACTGATTTTATTTCAGCAAGATAACCCTGAAATTGAAAATCACTACAAATGAGTTCTGAAAAGGTTGAAAGTTGGCATGGTATCATCGTTTCACCCACATAGCATGTTATAAAAATTTGAGAGGGTTACTGCAAAAACTGGATGCACTTCCTGTACAAAATGGGCAATCTCTTTTGAAGTATCAGTATTTCGAACGAAAACTCCCCTCTTTGAACTCCATACTTTTTGTGTGTTCAATATTCAGCATTCAAAGCCACGTCATTAATTTTCAACCCTTAGTGACTTCATTTGCTCTTTTTCGTGCACTTACTGATTTTATTTCACTAAAATAACCCTGAAATTGAAAAGCACTTCAAATGAACTAAAAAAGGTTGACAGTTTGCATGGTATCATCAATTCACCCAGATAGAATGTTATAAAAAGTTGAGAGGGTTACGACAAAAACTGGATGCAGTTCGTGTACAAAATGGACAATCTCTTTCGAAGTATGAGGGTTTCAGACGAAAACTCGCCTGTTACAAAGTTATTTCATGTTTTAACTTCTTTGAACTCCATAGTTTTTGTGTGTTCAAAATACTGCATTAAAACCCACATCATCAATTTTCAACCATATGTGACTTCATTTGCTATTTTTCATGCACTTAGTGATTTTATTTCAGCGAAATAACCCTGAAATTGAAAATCACTTCAAATGAACTCTCAAAAGGTTGAAAGTTGGCATGGTATCATCATTTCACCCACATAGCATGTTATAAAAAGTCCAGAGGGTTACTGCAAAAACTGGAAGCACTTCGCGTACAAAATGGACAATCTCTTTCGAAGTATCACGCTTTTGAACGAAAACTTGCCTGTTACAAAGGTATTTCATTTTTTTAACTTCTTTGAACTCCATACTTTTTGTGTGTTCAAAATGCAGCATTCAAAGCCACATTATTAATTTTCAACCCTTACTGATTTCATTTGCTGTTTTTCATGCACTTACTCATTTTATTTCACTAAAATAACCCTTAATTTGAAAAGAACTTCAAATGAACTCTGGAACGGTTGAAAGTTGGCACGGTATCATCATTTCACCCACATAGCATGTTATAAAAAGTTAAGAGGGTTACGGCAAAAACTAGATGCACTTCATGTACAAAATGGACAATCTCTTTCGAAGTATCAGGGTTTCGAACGAAAACTCGCCTGTTACAAAGGCATTTCATTTTTCTAAAATTCGTTGAACTCCATAATTTTTGTGTGCTCAAAATGCAGAATTCAAAGCCACATCATAAATTTTCAACCCTTTGTGACTTCATTTGCTATTTTTGATGCACTTACTGATTTTATTTCAGCAAAATAACCCTGAAATTGAAAAGCACTTCAAATGAACTCTAGAAAAGGTTGAAAGTTGGCATGGTATCATCATTTCACCCACATAGCATGTTATAAAAAGTTGAGAGGGTTATGCCAAAAAATGGATGCACTTAGTGTACAAAATGGACAATCGCTTTCGAAGTATCAGGGTTTCACACGAAAACTCGCCTGTTACAAAGGCATTTCATTTTTGTAACTTAGTTGAACTCCTTACTTTTTGTGCGTTCAAAATGAAGCATTCAAAGCCACATCATCGATTTTCACCCCCTTTCTAACTGCATTGGCTATTTTTCATTCACTTACTGATTTTATTTCAGTGAAATAACCCTGAAATTGAAAAGCACTTCAAATGAAGTCGAGAAAAGGACGAAAGTTGGCGTGGTATCATCATTTCACCCACATAGCATGTTATAAAAAGTTGAGAGGGTTACGGAAAAAACTGGATGCACTTCGTGTACAAAATGGACAATCTCTTTCGAAGTATCCGGGTTTCGGACAAAAACTCGCCTGTTACAAAGGCATGTCATTTTTCTAAAATTCGTTGAACTCCATACTTTTTGTGCGTTCAAAATGCAGAAATCATAGCCACATCATCAATTTTCAACCCTTACTGAATTCATTTGCTATTTTTCATGCACTTACTGATTTAATTTCAGCAAAATAACCCTGAAATTGGAAAGCACTTCAAATGAACTCTCAAAAGGTTGAAAGTTGGCATGGTATCATCATTTAACCCACATAGCATGTTATAAAAAGTTGAGAGGGTTACGGCTAAAATTGGATGCATTTCGTGTACAAAATGGACAATCTCTTTCGAAGTATCAGGGTTTCGGACGAAAACTCGCCTGTTACAAAGGCATTTCATTTTTGTTACTTATTAGAACTCCATAATTTTTGTCTGTTCAAACTTCAGCATTCAAAGCCTCATCATCAATTTTAAACCCTTTCTAACTTCATTGGCTATTTTTCACGCACTTACTGATTTTATTTCACTAAAATAACCCTAAAATTGAAAAGCACTTCAAATGAACTCTGGAAAAGGTTGACAGTTCGAATGGTATCATCATTTCACCCACATAGCATGTTATAAAAAGTTGAGAGGGTTACGGCAAAAACTGGATGCACTTCGTGTACAACATGGGCAATCTCTTTCGAAGTATGAGGGTTTCGGACGAAAACTCGCCTGTTACAAAGGCATTTAATTTTTCTAAAATTCGTTGAACTCCATAATTTTTGTGTGCTCAAAATGCAGAATTCAAAGCCACATCATAAATTTTCAACCCTTTGTGACTTCATTTGCTATTTTTGATGCACGTACTGATTTTATTTCAGCAAAATAACCCTGAAATTGAAAAGCACTTCAAATGAACTCTAGGAAAGGTTGAAAATTGGCATGGTATCATCATTTCACCCACATATTATCTTATAAAAAAGTTGAGAGGGTTACGGCAAACACTGGATGCACTTCGTGTAAAAAATGGACAATCGCTTTCGAAGTATCAGGGTTTCGCACGAAAACTCGCCTGTTGCAAAGGCATTTCATTTTTGTAACTTATTTGAACTCCATACTTTTTGTGCCTTCAAAATGAAGCATTCAAAGCCACATCATCGATTTTCACCCCCTTTCTAACTTCATTGGCTATTTTTCATGCACTTACTGATTTTATTTCAGTGAAATAACCCTGAAATTGAAAAGCACTTCAAGTGAAGTCTAGAAAAGGACGAAAGTTGGCGTGGTATCATCATTTCACCCACATAGCATGTTATACAAAGTTGAGAGGGTTACGGAAAAAACTGGATGCACTTCGTGTACAAAATGGACAATCTCTTTCGAAGTATCAGGGTTTCGGACAAAAACTCGCCAGTTACAAAGGCATTTCATTTTTTAACTTCTTTCAACTCCATACTTTTTGTGCGTTCAAAATGCAGAAATCAAAGCCACATCATCAATTTTCAACCCTTACTGAATTCATTTGCTATTTTTCATTCACTTACTGATTTAATTTCAGCAAAATAACCCTGAAATTGGAAAGCACTTCAAATGAACTCTGAAAAGGTTGAAAGTTGGCATGGTATCATCATTTGACCCACATAGCATGTTATAAAAAGTTGAGAGGGTTACGGCTAAAATTGGATGCACTTCGTGTACAAAATGGACAATCTCTTTCGAAGTATCAGGGTTTCGGACGAAAACTATCCTGTTACAAAGGCATTTCATTTTTGTTACTTATTCGAACTCCATAATTTTTGTTTGTTCAAACTTCAGCATTCAAAGCCACATCATCAATTTTAAACCATTTCTAACTTCATTGGCTATTTTTCACGCACTTACTGATTTTATTTCACTAAAATAACCCTAAAATTGAAAAGCACTTCAAATGAACTCTGGAAAAGGTTGACAGTTCGAATGGTATCATCATTTCACCAACATAGCATGTTATAAAAAGTTGAGAGGGTTACGGCAAAAACTGGATGCACTTCGTGTACAATATGGGCAATCTCTTTCGAAGTATGAGGGTTTCGGACGAAAACTCGCCTGTTACAAAGGCATTTAATTTTTCTAAAATTCGTTGAACTCCATAATTTTTGTGTGCTCAAAATGCAGAATTCAAAGCCACATCATAAATTTTCAACCCTTTGTGACTTCATTTGCTATTTTTGATGCACTTACTGATTTTATTTCAGCAAAATAACCCTGAAATTGTAAAGCACTTCAAATGAACTCTAGAAAAGGTTGAAAATTGGCATGGTATCATCATTTCACCCACATATTATCTTATAAAAAAGTTGAGAGGGTTACGGCAAACACTGGATGCACTTCGTGTACAAAATGGACAATCGCTTTCGAAGTATCATGGTTTCGCACGAAAACTCGCCTCTTACAAAGGCATTTCATTTTTGTAACTTATTTGAACTCCATGCTTTTTGTGCGTTCAAAATGAAGCATTCAAAGCCACATCATCGATTTTCACCCCTTTCTAACTTCATTGGCTATTTTTCATGCACTTACTGATTTTATTTCAACGAAATAACCCTGAAAATTGAAAAGCACTTCAAATGAACTCTAGAAAAGGTTGAAAGTTGGCATGGTATCATCATTTCACCCACATAGCATGTTATAAAAAGTTGAGAGGGTTATGGCAAAAACTGGATGCACTTCGTGTACAAAATGGACAATCTCTTTTGAAGTATCAGGGTTTCGGACGAAAACTCGCCTGTTACAAAGGCATTTCGTTTTTGTTACTTATTCAAACTCCATAATTTTTGTGTGTTCAAACTGATTCATTCACACACACATCATCAATATTCAACCCTTTCTAACTTCATTGGCTAATTTTCAAGCACTTACTGATTTTATTTCAGCGAAATAACCCTGAAATTGAAAAGCACTTCAAATGAACTCTAGAAAAGGTTGAAAGTTGGCATGGTATCATTATTTGACCCACATAGCATGTTATACAAAGTTGAGAGGGTTACGGCTAAAATTGGATGCACTTCGTGTACAAAATGGACAATCTCTTTCGAAGTATCAGGGTTTCGGACGAAAACTCGCCTGTTACAAAGGCATTTAATTTTTGTTACTTATTCAAACTCCATAATTTTTGTCTGTTCAAACTTCAGCATTCAAAGCCACATCATCAATTTTAAACCCTTTCTAACTTCATTGGTTATTTTTCATGGAGTTACTGATTTTATTTCACTAAAATAACCCTAAAATTGAAAAGCACTTCAAATGAACTTTGGAAAAGGTTGACAGTTTGAATGGTATCATCATTTCACCCACATAGCATGTTATAAAAATTTGAGAGGGTTACGGCAAAAACTGGATGCACTTCGTGTACAACATGGGCAATCTCTTCCGAAGTATCAGGGTTTTGGACGAAAACTCGCCTGTTACAAAGGCATTTAATTTTTTTAAAATTCGTTGAACTCCATAATTTTTGTGTGCTCAAAATGCAGAATTCAAAGCCACATCATAAATTTTCAACCCTTTGTGACTTCATTTGCTATTATTGATGCACTTAGTGATTTTATTTCAGCAAAATAACCCTGAAATTGAAAAGCACTTCAAACGACCTCTAGAAAAGGTTGAAAGTTGGCATGGTATCATCATTTCACCCACATAGCATGTTATAACATGTTGAGAGGGTTACGGCCAAAACGGGATGCACTTCGTGTACAAAATGTACAATCTCTTTCGAAGTATCAGGGTTTCAGACGAAAACTCGCCTGTTACAAAGGCATTTCATTTTTTTAACTTATTCGAACTCTATACTTTTTGTGTGTTCAAAATGTAGCATTCAAAGCCACCTCACCAATTTTCAACCCTTTCTGACTTCATTCGCTATTTTTCATGCACTTAATGATTTTATTTTAGCAAAATAACCCTGAAATTGAAAAGCACATCAAACGACCTCTAGAAAAGGTTGAAATTTGGCATGGTATCATCATTTTACCCACATAGCATGTTATAAAAAGTTGAGAGGGTTACGGCAAAAACTGGAAGCACTTCGTGTACAATATGGACAATCTCTTTCGAAGTATCAGGGTTTCGAACGAAAACTCACCTGTTACAAAGGCATTTCATTTTTTTAACTTCTTTGAACTCCATACTTTTTGTGTGTTCAAAATGCAGCATTGAAAGCCACATTATTAATTTTCAACCCTTACTGATTTCATTTGCTATTTTTCATGCACTTACTGATTTTATTTCACTAAAATAACCCTGAAATTGAAAAGCACTTCAAATGAACTCTGAAAAGGTTGAAAGTTGTCATGGTATCATCATTTGACCCACATAGCATGTTATAAAAAGTTGAGAGGGTTACGGCAAAAACCGGATCCACTTCGTGTACAAAATGGATAATCTCTTTCGAAGTATCAAGGTTTCGGACAAAAACCCGCCTCTTACAAAGGCATTTCATTTTTTAAAGTGCTTTGAACTCCATAATTTTTGTGTGTTCAAAATGCAGCAATCAGAGCCACATCATCAATTTTCAACCCTTACTGACTTCATTTGCTATTTTTGATGCACTTAGCGATTTTATTTTAGCAAAATAACCCTGAAATTGAAAAGCACTTCAAATGAACTCTGAAAAGGTTAAAATTTGGCATTGTATCATCATTTCACCCACATAGCATGTTATAAAAAGTTGAGAGGGTTACGGCAAAAACTGGATGCACTTCGTGTAAAAAATGGACAATCTCTTTCGAAGTATGAGGGTTTCAGACGAAAACTCGCCTCTTACAAAGTTATTTCATTTTTTTAACTTTGTTGAAGACCATACTTTTTGTGTGTTGAAAATGCAGCATTCAAATCCACATCATCAATTTTCGACCCTTTGTGACTTCATTTGCTATTTCCCATGCACTTACTGGTTTTATTTTAGCAAAATACCCCTGATATTGAGAAGCACTTCAAATGAACTCTGAAAAGGTTGAAAGTTGGCATGGTATCATCATTTCACCCACATAATATGTTATAAAAAGTTCAGAGGGTTACTGCAAAAACTGGATGCACTTCGTGTACAAAATGGACAATCTCTTTCGAAGTATCAGGGTTTCGGACGAAAACTCGCCTGTTACAAAGGCATTTCATTTTTTGAACTTCTTTGAACTCCATACTTTTTGTGTGATCAAAATGCAGCATTCAAAGCCACATCATCACTTTTCAACCCTTTCTGAATTCATTTGCTATTTTTCATGCACTTACTGATTTATTTCAGCAAAATAACCCTGAAATTGAAAAGCACTTCAAATGAACTCTCAAAAGGTTGAAAGTTGGCATGGTATCATCATTTCAAATACATAGAAAGTTATAAAAAGGTGAGAGGGTTACGGAAAAAATTGCATGCACTTCGCGTACAAAATGGACAATCTCTTTCGAAGTATCAAGGTTTCAGACGAAAACTTGCATGTTACAAAGGCATTTCATTTTTGTAACTTATTTGTACTCCATACTTTTTGTGTGTTCAAAATGCAGCATTGAAAGCCACATCATCAATTTTCCACCCTTTCTAAATTCATTGGCTATTTTTCATGCACTTACTGATTTTATTTCACTCAAATAACCCTTAAATTGAAAAGCACTTGAAATGAACTCTGGAAAAGGTTGAAAGTTTGGATGGTATCATCATTTCACACACATAGCATGTTATAAGAAGTTGAGAGAGTTGTGGCAAAAACTGGATGCACTTTGTGTACAAAATGGACAATGTCTTTCGAAGCATCAAGGTTTCAGACGAAAACTCGCCAGTTACAAAGGCATTTCATTTTCTTAAATTCTTTGAACTCCATAATTTTTCTGTGCTCAAAATGCAGAATTCAAAGCCACATCATCAATTTTCAACCCTTTGTGACTTCATTCGCTATTTTTCATGCACTTACTCATTTTATTTCAGCAAAATAACCGTGAAATTGAAAAGCACTTCAAACAAACTCTAGAAAAGGTTGAAATTTGGCATGGTATCATCATTTTACCCACATAGCATGTTATTAAAAGTTGAGAGGGTTACGGCAAAAACTGGAAGCACTTCGCATCAAAAATGGACAATCTCTTTCGAAGTATCAGGGTTTTGAACGAAAAACTTGGCTGTTACAAAGGCATTTCATTTTTTAACTTCTTTGAACTCCATAGTTTTTGTGTGTTCAAAATGCAGCATTCAAAGCCACATTATTAATTTTCAACCCTTGCTGATTTCATTTGCCATTTTTCATGCACGTACTCATTTGATTTCACTAAAATAACCCTTAATTTGAAAAGAACTTCAAAGGAACTCTGGAAAGGTTGAAAGTTGGCACGGTATCATCATTTCACCCACATAGCATGTTACAAAAAGTTAAGAGGGTTACGGCAAAAACTGGATGCACTTCGTGTACAAAACGGACAATCTCTTTCGAAGTATCAGGGTTTCGAACGAAAACTCGCCTGTTACAAAGGCATTTCATTTTTTTAAATTCTTTGAACGCCATAATTTTGGTGTGTTCAAAATGCAGCATTCAAAGCCACAACATCAATTTTCAACCCTTGCTGACTTCATTTGCTATTTTTCATGCACTTACTGATTTTATTTCAGCAAAATAACCCTGAAATTGAAAAGCACTTCAAATGAACTATAAAAAGGTTAAAATTTGGCATGGTATCATCATTTCACCCATATAGCATGTTATAAAAAGTTGAGAGGGTTACGGCAAAAACTGGATGCACTTCGTGTACAAAATGGACAATCTCTTTCGAAGTATGAGGGTTTCAGACGAAAACTCGCCTGTTCCAAAGTTATTTCATTTTTTAACTTCTTTGAACTCCATAGTTTTTGTGTGTTCAAAATGAAGCATTAAAACCCACATCATCAACTTTCAACCATATGTGACTTCATTTGCTATTTTTCATGCACTTAGTGATTTTATTTCAGCGAAATAACCCTGAAATTGAAAAGCACTTCAAATGAACTCTCAAAAGGTTGAAAGTTGGCATGGTATCATCATTTCACCCACATAGCATGTTATAAAAAGTCCAGAGGGTTACTGCAAAAACTGGAAGCACTTCACGTACAAAATGGACAATCTCTTTCGAAGTATCCGGCTTTCGAACGAAAACTTGCCTGTTACAAAGGCATTTCATTTTTTTAACTTCTTTGAACTCCATACTTTTTGTGTGTTCAAAATGCAGCATTCAAAGCCACATTATTAATTTTCAACCCTTACTGATTTCATTTGCTATTTTTCATGCACTTACTCATTTTATTTCACTAAAATAAGCCTTAATTTGAAAAGAACTTCAAATGAACTTTGGAAAGGTTGAAAGTTGGCACGGTATCATCATTTCACCCACATAGCATGTTATAAAAAGTTAAGAGGGTTACGGCAAAAACTGGATGCACTTCGTGTACAAAATGGACAATCTCTTTCGAAGTATCAGGGTTTCGAACGAAAACTCGCCTGTTACAAAGGCATTTCAGTTTTTTAATTTCTTTGAACGCCATAATATTTGGTGTGTTCAAAATGCAGTATTCAAAGCCACATCATCAATTTTCAACCCTTGCTGACTTCATTTGCTATTTTTCATGCACTTACTAATTTTATTTCAGCAAAATAACCCTGAAATTGAAAAGCACTTCCAATGAACTCTGAAAAGGGTTAAAATTTGGCATGACATCATCATTTCACCCATATAGCATGTTATAAAAAGTTGAGAGGGTTACGACAAAAACTACATCCACTTCGTGTACAAAATGGACAATCTCTTTCGAAGTATGAGGGTTTCAAACGAAAACTCGCCTGTTACAAAGTTATTTCATTTTTTAACTTCTTTGAACTCCATAGTTTTTGTGTGTTCAAAATACAGCATTAAAACCCACATCATCAATTTTCAACCCTTTGTGACTTCATTTGCTATTTTTCATGCACTTACTGATTTTATTTCAGCAAGATAACCCTGAAAATGAAAATCACTACAAATGAGTTCTGGAAAGGTTGAAAGTTGGCATGGTATCATCGTTTCACCCACATAGCATGTTATAAAAATTTGAGAGGGTTATAAAAATGGATGCACTTCGTGTACAAAATGGACAATCTCTTTTGAAGTATCATTGTTTCGGACGAAAACTCCCCTGTTACAAAGGCATTTCATTTTTTTAAAATTCTTTGAACTCCATACTTTTTGTGTGTTCAATATTCAGCATTCAAAGCCACGTCATTAATTTTCAACCCATAGTGACTTCATTTGCTCTTTTTCGTGCACTTACTGATTTTATTTCACTAAAATAACCCTGAAATTGAAAAGCACTTCAAATGAACTGTAGAAAGGTTGACAGTTTGCATGGTATCATTATTTCACCCACATAGAATGTTATAAAAAGTTGAGAGGGTTACGACAAAAACTGGATGCACTTCGTGTACAAAATGGACAATCTCTTTCGAAGTATGAGGGTTTCAGACGAAAACTCGCCTGTTACAAAGTTATTTCATATTTTAACTTCTTTGAACTCCATAGTTTTTGTGTGTTCAAAATACAGCATTAAAACCCACATCATCAATTTTCAACCATATGTGACTTCATTGGCTATTTTTCATGCACTTAGTGATTTTATTTCAGCGAAATAACCCTGAAATTGAAAAGCACTTCAAATGAACTCTCAAAAGGTTGAAAGTTGGCATGGTATCATCATTTCAGCCACATAGCATGTTATAAAATGTTAAGAGGGTTACGGCAAAAACTGGATGCACTTCGTGTACAAAATGGACAATCTCTTTGGAAGTATCAGGGTTTCGAACGAAAACTCGCCTGTTACAAAGGCATTTCATTTTTTTAATTTCTTTGAACGCCATAATTTTGGTGTGTTCAAAATGCAGCATTCAAAGCCACATCATCAATTTTCAACCCTTGCTGACTTCATTTGCTATTTTTCATGCACTTACTAAATTTATTTCAGCAAAATAACCCTGAAATTGAAAAGAACTTCAAATGAACTCTGAAAAGGGTTAAAATTTGGCATGACATCATCATTTCACCCATATAGCATGTTATAAAAAGTTGAGAGGGTTACGACAAAAACTAGATGCACTTCGTGTACAAAATGGAGAATCTCTTTCGAAGTTTGAGGGTTTCAAACGAAAACTCGCCTGTTACAAAGTTATTTCATTTTTTAACTTCTTTGAACTCCATAGTTTTTGTGTGTTCAAAATACAGCATTAAAACCCACATCATCAATTTTCAACCCTTTGTGACTTCATTTGCTATTTTTCATGCACTTACTGATTTTATTTCAGCAAAATAACCCTGAAATTGAAAAGCACTTCAAATGAACTATAAAAAGGTTAAAATTTGGCATGGTATCATCATTTCACCCATATAGCATGTTATAAAAAGTTGAGAGGGTTACGGCAAAAACTGGATGCACTTCGTGTACAAAATGGACAATCTCTTTCGAAGTATGAGGGTTTCAGACGAAAACTCGCCTGTTCCAAAGTTATTTCATTTTTTAACTTCTTTGAACTCCATAGTTTTTGTGTGTTCAAAATGAAGCATTAAAACCCACATCATCAACTTTCAACCATATGTGACTTCATTTGCTATTTTTCATGCACTTAGTGATTTTATTTCAGCGAAATAACCCTGAAATTGAAAAGCACTTCAAATGAACTCTCAAAAGGTTGAAAGTTGGCATGGTATCATCATTTCACCCACATAGCATGTTATAAAAAGTCCAGAGGGTTACTGCAAAAACTGGAAGCACTTCACGTACAAAATGGACAATCTCTTTCGAAGTATCCGGCTTTCGAACGAAAACTTGCCTGTTACAAAGGCATTTCATTTTTTTAACTTCTTTGAACTCCATACTTTTTGTGTGTTCAAAATGCAGCATTCAAAGCCACATTATTAATTTTCAACCCTTACTGATTTCATTTGCTATTTTTCATGCACTTACTCATTTTATTTCACTAAAATAAGCCTTAATTTGAAAAGAACTTCAAATGAACTTTGGAAAGGTTGAAAGTTGGCACGGTATCATCATTTCACCCACATAGCATGTTATAAAAAGTTAAGAGGGTTACGGCAAAAACTGGATGCACTTCGTGTACAAAATGGACAATCTCTTTCGAAGTATCAGGGTTTCGAACGAAAACTCGCCTGTTACAAAGGCATTTCAGTTTTTTAATTTCTTTGAACGCCATAATATTTGGTGTGTTCAAAATGCATTATTCAAAGCCACATCATCAATTTTCAACCCTTGCTGACTTCATTTGCTATTTTTCATGCACTTACTAATTTTATTTCAGCAAAATAACCCTGAAATTGAAAAGCACTTCCAATGAACTCTGAAAAGGGTTAAAATTTGGCATGACATCATCATTTCACCCATATAGCATGTTATAAAAAGTTGAGAGGGTTACGACAAAAACTAGATGCACTTCGTGTACAAAATGGACAATCTCTTTCGAAGTATGAGGGTTTCAAACGAAAACTCGCCTGTTACAAAGTTATTTCATTTTTTAACTTCTTTGAACTCCATAGTTTTTGTGTGTTCAAAATACAGCATTAAAACCCACATCATCAATTTTCAACCCTTTGTGACTTCATTTGCTATTTTTCATGCACTTACTGATTTTATTTCAGCAAGATAACCCTGAAAATGAAAATCACTACAAATGAGTTCTGGAAAGGTTGAAAGTTGGCATGGTATCATCGTTTCACCCACATAGCATGTTATAAAAATTTGAGAGGGTTATAAAAATGGATGCACTTCGTGTACAAAATGGACAATCTCTTTTGAAGTATCATTGTTTCGGACGAAAACTCCCCTGTTACAAAGGCATTTCATTTTTTTAAAATTCTTTGAACTCCATACTTTTTGTGTGTTCAATATTCAGCATTCAAAGCCACGTCATTAATTTTCAACCCATAGTGACTTCATTTGCTCTTTTTCGTGCACTTACTGATTTTATTTCACTAAAATAACCCTGAAATTGAAAAGCACTTCAAATGAACTGTAGAAAGGTTGACAGTTTGCATGGTATCATTATTTCACCCACATAGAATGTTATAAAAAGTTGAGAGGGTTACGACAAAAACTGGATGCACTTCGTGTACAAAATGGACAATCTCTTTCGAAGTATGAGGGTTTCAGACGAAAACTCGCCTGTTACAAAGTTATTTCATGTTTTAACTTCTTTGAACTCCATAGTTTTTGTGTGTTCAAAATACAGCATTAAAACCCACATCATCAATTTTCAACCATATGTGACTTCATTGGCTATTTTTCATGCACTTAGTGATTTTATTTCAGCGAAATAACCCTGAAATTGAAAAGCACTTCAAATGAACTCTCAAAAGGTTGAAAGTTGGCATGGTATCATCATTTCAGCCACATAGCATGTTATAAAATGTTAAGAGGGTTACGGAAAAAACTGGATGCACTTCGTGTACAAAATGGACAATCTCTTTGGAAGTATCAGGGTTTCGGACGAAAACTCGCCTGTTACAAAGGCATTTCATTTTTTTAATTTCTTTGAACGCGATAATTTTGGTGTGTTCAAAATGCAGCATTCAAAGCCACATCATCAATTTTCAACCCTTGCTGACTTCATTTGCTATTTTTCATGCACTTACTAATTTTATTTCAGCAAAATAACCCTGAAATTGAAAAGAACTTCAAATGAACTCTGAAAAGGGTTAAAATTTGGCATGACATCATCATTTCACCCATATAGCATGTTATAAAAAGTTGAGAGGGTTACGACAAAAACTAGATGCACTTCGTGTACAAAATGGAGAATCTCTTTCGAAGTTTGAGGGTTTCAAACGAAAACTCGCCTGTTACAAAGTTATTTCATTTTTTAACTTCTTTGAACTCCATAGTTTTTGTGTGTTCAAAATACAGCATTAAAACCCACATCATCAATTTTCAACCCTTTGTGACTTCATTTGCTATTTTTCATGCACTTACTGATTTTATTTCAGCAAGATAACCCTGAAAATGAAAATCACTACAAATGAGTTCTGAAAAGGTTGAAAGTTGGCATGGTATCATCGTTTCACCCACATAGCATGATATAAAAATTTGAGAGGGTTACTGCAAAAATTGGATGCACTTTGTGTACAAAATGGACAATCTCTTTTGAAGTATCAGTGTTTCGGACGAAAACTCCCCTGTTACAAAGGCATTTCATTTTTTTAAAATTATTTGAACTCCATACTTTTTGTGTGTTCAATATTCAGCATTCAAAGCCACGTCATTAATTTTCAACCCTTAGTGACTTTATTTGCTCTTTTTCGTGCACTTACTGATTTTATTTCACTAAAATAACCCTGAAATTGAAAAGCACTTCAAATGAACTGTAAAAAGGTTGACAGTTTGCATGGTATCATTATTTCACCCACATAGAATGTTATAAAAAGTTGAGAGGGTTACGACAAAAACTGGATGCACTTCGTGTACAAAATGGACAATCTCTTTCGAAGTATGAGGGTTTCAGACGAAAACTGGCCTGTTACAAAGTTATTTCATGTTTTAAATTCTTTGAACTCCATAGTTTTTGTGTGTTCAAAATACAACATTAAAACCCACATCATCAATTTTCAACCATATGTGACTTCATTGGCTATTTTTCATGCACTTAGTGATTTTATTTCAGCGAAATAACCCTGAAATTGAAAAGCACTTCAAATGAACTCTCAAAAGGTTTAAAGTTGGCATGGTATCATCATTTCACCCACATAGCATGTTATAAAAAGTCCAGCGGGTTACTGCAAAACTGGAAGCACTTCGCGTACAAAATGGACAATCTCTTTCGAAGTATCAGGCTTTCGAACGAAAACTTGCCTGTTACAAAGGCATTTCATTTTTTTAACTTCTTTGAACTCCATACTTTTTGTGTGTTCAAAATGCAGCATTCAAAGCCACATTATTAATTTTCAACCCTTACTGATTTCATTTGCTATTTTTCATGCACTTACTCATTTTATTTCACTAAAATAACCCTTAATTTGAAAAGCACTTCAAATGAACTCTGGAACGGTTGAAAGTTGGCACGGTATCATCATTTCACCCACATAGCATGTTATAAAAAGTTAAGAGGGTTACGGCAAAAACTGGATGCACTTCGTGTACAAAATGGACAATCTCTTTGGAAGTATCAGGGTTTCGAACGAAAACTCGCCTGTTACAAAGGCATTTCATTTTTTTAATTTCTTTGAACGCCATAATTTTGGTGTGTTCAAAATGCAGCATTCAAAGCCACATCATCAATTTTCAACCCTTGCTGACTTCATTTGCTATTTTTCATGCACTTACTAATTTTATTTCAGCAAAATAACCCTGAAATTGAAAAGAACTTCAAATGAACTCTGAAAAGGGTTAAAATTTGGCATGACATCATCATTTCACGCATATAGCATGTTATAAAAAGTTGAGAGGGTTACGACAAAAACTAGATGCACTTCGTGTACAAAATGGAGAATCTTTTTCGAAGTTTGAGGGTTTCAAACGAAAACTCGCCTGTTACAAAGTTATTTCATTTTTTAACTTCTTTGAACTCCATAGTTTTTGTGTGTTCAAAATACAGCATTAAAACCCACATCATCAATTTTCAACCCTTTGTGACTTCATTTGCTATTTTTCATGCACTTACTGATTTTATTTCAGCAAGATAACCCTGAAAATGAAAATCACTACAAATGAGTTCTGAAAAGGTTGAAAGTTGGCATGGTATCATCGTTTCACCCACATAGCATGTTATAAAAATTTGAGAGGGTTACTGCAAAAATTGGATGCACTTTGTGTACAAAATGGACAATCTCTTTTGAAGTATCAGTGTTTCGGACGAAAACTCCCCTGTTACAAAGGCATTTCATTTTTTTAAAATTATTTGAACTCCATACTTTTTGTGTGTTCAATATTCAGCATTCAAAGCCACGTCATTAATTTTCAACCATTAGTGACTTCATTTGCTCTTTTTCGTGCACTTACTGATTTTATTTCACTAAAATAACCCTGAAATTGAAAAGCACTTCAAATGAACTGTAAAAAGGTTGACAGTTTGCATGGTATCATAATTTCACCCACATAGAATGTTATAAAAAGTTGAGAGGGTTATGACAAAAACTGGATGCACTTCGTGTACAAAATGGACAATCTCTGTCGAAGTATGAGGGTTTCAGACGAAAACTCGCCTGTTACAAAGTTATTTCATGTTTTAAATTCTTTGAACTCCATAGTTTTTGTGTGTTCAAAATACAGCATTAAAACCCACATCATCAATTTTCAACCATATGTGACTTCATTTGCTATTTTTCATGCACTTAGTGATTTTATTTCAGCGAAATAACCCTGAAATTGAAAAGCACTTCAAATGAACTCTCAAAAGGTTGAAAGTTGGCATGGTATCATCATTTCACCCACATAGCATGTTATAAAAAGTCCAGAGGGTTACTGCAAAACTGGAAGCACTTCGCGTACAAAATGGACAATCTCTTTCGCAGTATCAGGCTTTCGAACAAAAACTTGCCTGTTACAAAGGCATTTCATTTTTTTAACTTCTTTGAACTCCATACTTTTTGTGTGTTCAAAATGCAGCATTCAAAGCCACATTATTAATTTTCAACCCTTACTGATTTCATTTGCTATTTTTCATGCACTTACTCATTTTATTTCACTAAAATAACCCTTAATTTGAAAAGAACTTCAAATGAACTCTGGAACGGTTGAAAGTTGGCACGGTATCATCATTTCACCCACATAGCATGTTATAAAAAGTTAAGAGGGTTACGGCAAAAACTGGATGCACTTCGTGTACAAAATGGACAATCTCTTTCGAAGTATCAAGGTTTCGAACGAAAACTCGCCTGTTACAAACGCATTTCATTTTTTTAATTTCTTTGAACGCCATAATTTTGGTGTGTTCAAAATGCAGCATTCAAAGCCACATCATCAATTTTCAACCCTTGCTGACTTCATTTGCTATTTTTCATGCACTTACTAATTTTATTTCAGCAAAATAACCCTGAAATTGAAAAGAACTTCAAATCAACTCTGAAAAGGTTAAAATTTGGCATGGTATCATCATTTCACCCATATATCATGTTATAAAAAGTTGAGAGGGTTACGGCAAAAACTGGATGCACTTCGTGTATAAAATGGACAATCTCTTTCGAAGTATGAGGGTTTCAGACGAAAACTCGCATGTTACAAAGTTATTTCATTTTTTAACTTCTTTGAACTCCATAGTTTTTGTGTGTTCAAAACACAGCATTAAAACCCACATCATCAATTTTCAACCCTTTGTGACTTCATTTGCTATTTTTCATGCACTTACTGATTTTATTTCAGCAAGATAACCGTGAAATTGAAAATCACTACAAATGAGTTCTGAAAAGGTTGAAAGTTGGCATGGTGTCATCGTTTCACCCACATAGCATGTTTAAAAAAATTTGACAGGGTTACTGCCAAAACTGGATGCACTTCGTGTACAATATGGACAATCTCTTTCGATGTATCAGGGTTTCGGACGAAAACTCGCCTGCTACAAAGGCATTTCATTTTTTTAACTTCTTTGAACTCCATACTTTCTATGTGTTCAAAATGCAGCATTCAAAGACACATCATTAATTTTCAACCCTTAGTGACTTCATTTGCTATTCTTCATGCACTTACTGATTTTATTTCACTACAATAACCCTGAAATTGAAAAGCACATCAAATGAACTCTGGAAAAGGTTGAAAGTTGGCATGGTATCATCATTTCACCCACATAGCATGTTATAAAAGGTTGAGAGGGTTACGGAAAAAACTGGATGCACTTCGTGTACAAAATGGACAATCTCTTTCGAAGTATCAGGGTTTCGGACAAAAACTCGCCAGTTACAAAGGCATTTCATTTTTTAAATTCTTTCAACTCCATACTTTTTGTGCGTTCAAAATGCAGAAATCAAAGCCACATCATAAATTTTCAACCCTTACTGACTTCATTTGCTGTTTTTCATGCACTTACTTATTTAATTTCAGCAAAATAACCCTGAAATTGGAAAGCACTTCAAATGAACTCTGAAAAGGTTGAAAGTTGGCATGGTATCATCATTTTACCCACATAGCATGTTATAAAAAGTTGAGAGGGTTACGGAAAAAACTGGAAGCACTTCGTGTACAAAATGGACAATCTCTTTCGAAGTATCACGGTTTCGAACGAAAACTCACCTGTTACAAAGGCATTTCATTTTTTTAACTTCTTTGAACTCCATACTTTTTGTGTGTTCAAAATACAGCATTGAAAGCCACATTATTAATTTTCAGCCCTTACTGATTTCATTTGCTATTTTTCATGCACTTACTGATTTTATTTCACTAAAATAACCCTGAAATTGAAAAGCACTTCAAATGATCTCTGAAAAGGTTGAAAGTTGGCATGGTATCATCATTTGACCCACATAGCATGTTATAAAAAGTTGAGAGGGTTACGGCAAAAACTGGATCCACTTCGTGTACAAAATGGATAATCTCTTTCGAAGTATCAATGTTTCGGACAAAAACCCGCCTCTTACAAAGGCATTTCATTTTTTAAAGTGCTTTGAACTCCATAATTTTTGTGTGTTCAAAGTGCAGCAATCATAGCCACATCATCAATTTTCAACCCTTACTGACTTCATTTGCTATTTTTCATGCACTTAGCGATTTTATTTTAGCAAAATAACCCTGAAATTGAAAAGCACTTCAAATGAACTCTGAAAAGGTTAAAATTTGGCATGGTATCATCATTTCACCCACATAGCATGTTATAAAAAGTTGAGAGGGTTACGGCAAAAACTGGATGCACTTCGTGTAAAAAATGGACAATCTCTTTCGAAGTATCACGCTTTCGAACGAAAACTTGCCTGTTACAAAGGCATTTCATTTTTTTAACTTCTTTGAACTCCATACTTTTTGTGTGTTCACAATGCAGCATTCAAAGCCACATTATTAATTTTCAACCCTTACTGATTTCATTTGCTATTTTTCATGCACTTACTCATTTTATTTCACTAAAATAACCCTTAATTTGAAAAGAACTTCAAATGAACTCTGGAAAGGTTGAAAGTTGGCACGGTATCATCATTTCATCCACATAGAATGTTATAAAAAGTTAAGAGGGTTACGGCAAAAACTGGATGCGCTTCGTGTACAAAATGGACAATCTCTTTCGAAGTATCAGGGTTTCGAACGAAAACTCGCCTGTTACAAAGGCATTTCATTTTTTTAATTTCTTTGAACGCCATAATTTTGGTGTGTTCAAAATGCAGCATTCAAAGCCACATCATCAATTTTCAACCCTTGCTGACTTCATTTGCTATTTTTCATGCACTTACTAATTTTATTTCAGCAAAATAACCCTGAAATTGAAAAGCACTTCAAATGAACTCTGAAAAGGTTAAAATTTGGCATGACATCATCATTTCACCCATATAGGATGTTATAAAAAGTTGAGAGGGTTACGACAAAAACTAGATGCACTTCGTGTACAAAATGGACAATCTCTTTCGAAGTATGAGGGTTTCAGACGAAAACTCGCCTGTTACAAAGTTATTTCATTTTTTAACTTCTTTGAACTCCATAGTTTTTGTGTGTTCAAAATACAACATTAAAACCCACTTCATCAATTTTCAACCCTTTGTGACTTCATTTGCTATTTTTCATGCACTTACTGATTTTATTTCAGCAAGATAACCCTGAAATTGAAAATCACTACAAATGAGTTCTGAAAAGGTTGAAAGTTGGCATGGTATCATCGTTTCACCCACATAGCATGTTATAAAAAATTGAGAGGGTTACTGCAAAAACTGAATGCACTTCGTGTACAAAATGGACAATTTCTTTTGAAGTATCAGTGTTTCGGACAAAAACTTCCCTGTTACAAAGGCATTTCATTTTTTTTAAATTCTTTGAACTCCATACTTTTTGTGTGTTCAAAATTCAGCATTCAAAGCCACATCATTAATTTTCAACCCTTAGTGACTTCATTAGCTCTTTTTCATGCACTTACTGATTTTATTTCACTAAAATAACCCTGAAATTGAAAAGCACTGCAAATGAACTGTAAAAAGGTTGACAGTTTGCATGGTATCACCATTTCACCCACATAGAATGTTATAAAAAGTTGAGAGGGTTACGACAAAAACTGGATGCACTTCGTGTACAAAATGGACAATCTCTTTCGAAGTATGAGGGTTTCAGACGAAAACTCGCCTGTTACAAAGTTATTTCATGTTTTAACTTCTTTGAACTCCATAGTTTTTGTGTGTTCAAAATACAGCATTAAAACCACATCATCAATTTTCAACCATATGTGACTTCATTTGCTATTTTTCATGCACTTAGTGATTTTATTTCAGCGAAATATACCTGAAATTGAAAAGCACTTCAAATGAACTCTCAAAAGGTTGAAAGTTGGCATGGTATCATCATTTCACCCACATAGCATGTTATAAAAAGTCCAGAGGGTTACTGCAAAAATTGGAAGCACTTCGCATACAAAATGGACAATCTCTTTCGAAGTATCACGCTTTCGAACGAAAACTTGCCTGTTACAAAGGCATTTCATTTTTTTAACTTCTTTGAACTCCATACTTTTTGTGTGTTCACAATGCAGCATTCAAAGCCACATTATTAATTTTCAGCCCTTACTGATTTCATTTGCTATTTTTCATGCACTTACTCATTTTATTTCACTAAAATAACCCTTAATTTGAAAAGAACTTCAAATGAACTCTGGAAAGGTTGAAAGTTGGCACGGTATCATCATTTCACCCACATAGCATGTTATAAAAAGTTAAGAGGGTTACGGCAAAAACTGGATGCGCTTCGTGTACAAAATGGACAATCTCTTTCGAAGTATCGGGGTTTCGAACGAAAACTCGCCTGTTACAAAGGCATTTCATTTTTTTAATTTCTTTGAACGCCATAATTTTGGTGTGTTCAAAATGCAGCATTCAAAGCCACATCATCAATTTTCAACCCTTGCTGACTTCATTTGCTATTTTTCATGAACTTACTAATTTTATTTCAGCAAAATAACCCTGAAATTGAAAAGCACTTCAAATGAACTCTGAAAAGGTTAAAATTTGGCATGACATCATCATTTCACCCATATAGGTTGTTATAAAAACTTGAGAGGGTTACGACAAAAACTAGATGCACTTCGTGTACAAAATGGACAATCTCTTTCGAAGTATGAGGGTTTCAGACGAAAACTCGCCTGTTACAAAGTTATTTCATTTTTTAACTTCTTTGAACTCCATAGTTTTTGTGTGTTCAAAATACAACATTAAAACCCACATCATCAATTTTCAACCCTTTGTGACTTCATTTGCTATTTTTCATGCACTTACTGATTTTATTTCAGCAAGATAACCCTGAAATTAAAAATCACTACAAATGAGTTCTGAAAAGGTTGAAAGTTGGCATGGTATCATCGTTTCACCCACATAGCATGTTATAAAAATTTGAGAGGGTTACTGCAAAAACTGAATGCACTTCGTGTACAAAATGGACAATTTCTTTTGAAGTATCAGTGTTTCGGACAAAAACTTCCCTGTTACAAAGGCATTTCATTTTTTTTAAATTCTTTGAACTCCATACTTTTTGTGTGTTCAAAATTCAGCATTCAAAGCCACATCATTAATTTTCAACCCTTAGTGACTTCATTTGCTCTTTTTCATGCACTTACTGATTTTATTTCACTAAAATAACCCTGAAATTGAAAAGCACTGCAAATGAACTGTAAAAAGGTTGACAGTTTGCATGGTATCATCATTTCACCCACATAGAATGTTATAAAAAGTTGAGAGGGTTACGCCAAAAACTGGATGCACTTCGTGTACAAAATGGACAATCTCTTTCGAAGTATGAGGGTTTCAGACGAAAACTCGCCTGTTACAAAGTTATTTCATATTTTAACTTCTTTGAACTCCATAGTTTTTGTGTGTTCAAAATACAGCATTAAAACCCACATCATCAATTTTCAACCATATGTGACTTCATTTGCTATTTTTCATGCACTTACTGATTTTATTTCAGCAAGATAACCCTGAAATTGAAAATCACTACAAATGATTTCTGAAAAGGTTGAAAGTTGGCATGGTATCATCGTTTCACCCACATAGCATGTTTAAAAAATTTTGAGAGGGTTACTGCAAAAACTGGATGCACTTCATGTATAAAATGGACAATCTCTGTTGAAGTATCAGTGTTTCGGACGAAAACTCCCCTGTTACAAAGGCATTTCATTTTTTTCAATTTCTTTGAACGCCATAATTTTGGTGTGTTCAAAATGCAGCATTCAAAGCCACATAATTCATGCACTTACTCATTTTATTTTAGCAAAATAACCCTGAAATTGATAAGCACTTCAAATGAACTCTGAAAAGGTTCAAATTTTGCATGGTATCATCATTTCACCCACATAGCATGTTATAAAAAGTTGAGAGCGTTACGGCAAATACTAGATGCACTTCATGTACAAAATGGACAATCTCTTTCGAAGTATGAGGGTTTCAGACGAAAACTCGCATGTTACAAAGTTATTTCATTTTTTAACTACTTTGAACTCCATAGTTTTTGTGTGTTCAAAATACAGCATTAAAACCCACATCATCAATTTTCAACCCTTTGTGACTTCATTTGCTATTTTTCATGCACTTACTGATTTTATTTCAGCAAGATAACCCTGAAATTGAAAATCACTACAAATGATTTCTGAAAAGGTTGAAAGTTGGCATGGTATCATCGTTTCACCCACATAGCATGTTTACAAAAATTTGAGAGGGTTACTGCAAAAACTGGATGCACTTCGTGTATAAAATGGACAATCTCTGTTGAAGTATCAGTGTTTCGGACGAAAACTCCCCTGTTACAAAGGCATTTCATTTTTTTAAAATTCTTTGAACTCCATACTTTTTGTGTGTTCAAAATTCAGCATTCAAAGCCACATCATTAATTTTCAACCCTTAGTGACTTCATTTGCTCTTTTTCATGCACTTACTAATTTTATTTCACTAAAATAACCCTGAAAATGAAAAGCACTTCAAATGAACTGTAAAAAGGTTGACAGTTTGCATGGTATCATCATTTCACCCACATAGAATGTTATAAAAAGTCGAGAGGGTTACGACAAAAACTGGATGCACTTCATGTACAAAATGGACAATCTCTTTCGAAGTATCAGGGTTTCGAACTAAAACTCGCCGGTCACAAAGGCATGTCGTTTTTATTACTTATTCAAACTCCATAATTTTTGTGTGTTCAAACTGCAGCATTCAAAGCCGCATCAGCAATTTTAAACCCTTTCTAATTTCATTGGCTATTTTTCATGCACTTACTGATTTTATTTCACTAAAATAACGCTAAAATTGAAAAGCACTTCAAATGAACTCTGGAAAAGGTTGACAGTTCGAGTGGTATCATCATTTCACCCACATAGCATGTTATAAAAAGTTGAGAGGGTTACGGCAAAAATTGGATGCACTTCGTGTACAACATGGGCAATCTCTTTCGAAGCATGAGGGTTTCGGACGAAAACTCGCCTGTTACAAAGGCATTTAGTTTTTTTAAAATTCGTTGAACTCCATAATTTTTGTGTGCTCAAAATGCAGAATTCAAAGCCACATCATAAATTTTCAACCCTTTGTGACTTCATTTGCTATTTTTGATGCACTTACTGATTTTTTTCCAGCAAAATAACCCTGAAATTCAAAAGCAGTTCAAATAAAATCTAGAAAAGGTTGAAAATTGGCATGGTATCATCATTTCACCCACATATTATCTTATAAAAAAGTTGAGAGGGTTACGGCAAACACTGGATGCACTTCGTGTACAAAATGGACAATCGCTTTCGAAGTATCAGGGCTTCGCACGAAAACTCGCCTGTTACAAAGGCATTTCATTTTTGTAACTTATTTGAACTCCATACTTTTTGTGCGTTCAAAATGAAGCATTCAAAGCCACATCATCGATTTTCACCCCTTTCTAACTTCATTGGCTATTTTTCATGCACTTACTGATTTTATTTCAGTGAAATAACCCTGAAATTGAAAAGCACTTCAAATGAAGTCTAGAAAAGGACGAAAGTTGGCGTGGTATCATCATTCACCCACATAGCAAGTTATAAAAAGTTGAGAGGGTTACGGAAAAAACTGGATGCACTTCGTGTACAAAATGGACAATCTCTTTCGAAGTATCAGGGTTTCGGACAAAAACTCGCCAGTTACAAAGGCATTTCATTTTTTAACTTCTTTCAACTCCATACTTTTTGTGCGTTCAAAATGCAGAAATCAAAGCCACATCATCAATTTTCAACCCTTACTGAATTCATTTGCTATTTTTCATGCACTTACTGATTTAATTTCAGCAAAATAACCCTGAAATTGGAAAGCACTTCAAATGAACTCTGAAAAGGTTGAAAGTTGGCATGGTATCATCATTTGACCCACATAGCATGTTATAGAAAGTTGAGAGGGTTACGGCAAAAACTGGATGCACTTCGTGTACAAAATGGACAATTTCTTTCGAAGTATCCGGGTTTCGGACGAAAACTCGCCTGTTACAAAGGCATTTCATTTTTGTAACTTATTTGAACTCCACACTTTTTCTGTGTTCAAACTGCAGCATTCAAAGCCACATCATCAATTTTCAACCCTTTCTAACTTCGTTGGCTATTTTTCATGCACTTAATGATTTTATTTCAACGAAATAACCCTGAAATTGAAAAGCACTTCAAATGAACTCTAGAAAAGGTTGAAAGTTGGCATGGTATCATCATTTCGCCCACATAGCATGTTATAAAAAGTTGAGAGGGTTATGCCAAAAACCGGATGCACTTCGTGTACAAAATGGACAATCTCTTTCGAAGTATCAGGGTTTCGGACGAAAACTCGCCTGTTACAAAGGCATTTCGTTTTTGTTACTTATTCAAACTCCATAATTTTTGTGTGTTCAAACTGCAGCATTCAAACACACATGATCAATATTCAACCCTTTCTAACTTCATTGGCTAATTTTCATGCACTTACTGATTTTATTTCAGCGAAATAACCCTTAAATTGAAAAGCACTACAAATGAACTCTAGAAAAGGTTGAAAGTTGGCATGGTATCATCATTTCACCCACATAGCATGTTATAAAAAGTTGAGAGGGTTACGGCTAAAATTGGATGCACTTCGTGTACAAAATGCACAATCTCTTTCGAATTATCAGGGTTTCCGACGAAAACTCGCCTGTTACAAAGGCATTTCGTTTTTGTTACTTATTCAAACTCCATAATTTTTGTGTGTTCAAACTGCAGCATTCAAACACACATCATCAATATTCAACCCTTTCTAACTTCATTGGCTATTTTTCATGCACTTACTGATTTTATTTCAGCGAAATAACCCTGAAATTTAAAAGCACTTCAAATGAACTCTAGAAAAGGTTGAAAGTTGGCATGGTATCATCATTTCACCCACATAGCATGTTATAAAAAGTTTAGAGGGTACGGCTAAAATTGGATGCACTTCGTGTACAAAATGGACAATCTGTTTCGAAGTATCAGGGTTTCGGACGAAAACTCGCCTGTTACAAAGGCATTTCATTTTTGTTACTTATTCGAACTCCATAATTTTTGTCTGTTCAAACTTCAGCATTCAAAGCCACATCATCAATTTAAAACCCTTTCTAACTTCATTGGCTATTTTTCATGCACTTACTGATTTTATTTCACTAAAATAACCCTAAAATTGAAAAGCACTTCAAATGAACTCTGGAAAAGGTTGACAGTTCGAATGGTATCATCATTTCACCCACATAGCACGTTATAAAAAGTTGAGAGGGTTACGGCAAAAACTGGATGCACTTCGTGTACAACATGGGCAATCTCTTTCGAAGTATGAGGGTTTCGGACGAAAACTCGCCTGTTACAAAGGCATTTAATTTTTCTAAAATTCGTTGAACTCCATAATTTTTGTGTGCTCAAAATGCAGAATTCAAAGCCACATCATAAATTTTCAACCCTTTGTGACTTCATTTGCTATTTTTGATGCACTTACTAATTTTATTTCAGCAAAATAACCCTGAAATTGAAAAGCACTTCAAATGAACTCTAGAAAAGGTTGAAAATTGGCATGGTATCATCATTTCACCCACATATTATCTTAGAAAAAAGTTGAGAGGGTTACGGCAAACACTGGATGCACTTCGTGTACAAAATGGACAATCGCTTTCGAAGTATCAGGGTTTCGCACGAAAACTCGCCTGTTACAAAGGCATTTCATTTTTGTAACTTAGTTGAACTCCATACTTTCTGTGCGTTCAAAATGAACATTCAAAGACACATCATCGATTTTCACCCCCTTTCTAACTTCATTGGCCATTTTTCATGCACTTACTGATTTTATTTCAGTGAAATAACCCTGAAATTGAAAAGCACTTCAAATGAAGTCGAGAAAAGGACGAAAGTTGGCGTGGTATCATCATTTCACCCACATAGCATGTTATAAAAAGTTGAGAGGGTTACGGAAAAAACTGGATGCACTTCGTGTACAAAATGGACAATCTCTTTCGAAGTATCAGGTTTTCGGACAAAAACTCGCGAGTTACAAAGGCATTTCATTTTTTAACTTCTTTCAACTCCATACTTTTTGTGCGTTCAAAATGCAGAAATCAAAGCCACATCATCAATTTTCAACCCTTACTAAATTCATTTGCTATTTTTCATGCACTTACTGATTTAATTTCAGCAAAATAACCCTGAAATTGGAAAGCACTTCAAATGAACTCTGAAAAGGTTGAAAGTTGGCTTTGTATCATCATTTGACCCACATAGCATGTTATAATAAGTTGAGAGGGTTACGGCAAAAACTGGATGCACTTCGTGTACAAAATGGACAATTTCTTTCGATGTATCGGGGTTTCGGACGAAAACTCGCCTGTTACAAAGGCATTTCATTTTTGTAACTTATTTGAACTCCATAATTTTTTTGTGTTCAAACTGCAGCATTCAAAGCCACATCATCAATTTTCAACCCTTTCTAACTTCATTGGCTATTTTTCATGCACTTACTGATTTTATTTCAATGAAATAACACTGAAATTGAAAAGCACTTCAAATGAACTCTAGAAAAGGTTGAAAGTTGGCATGGTATCATCATTTCACCCACATAGCATGTTATAAAAAGTTGAGAGGGTTACGGCAAAAACTGGATGCACTTCGTGTACAAAATGGACAATTTCTTTCGAAGTATCCGGGTTTCGGACGAAAACTCGCCTGTTACAAAGGCATTTCATTTTTGTAACTTATTTGAACTCCACACTTTTTCTGTGTTCAAACTGCAGCATTCAAAGCCACATCATCAATTTTCAACCCTTTCTAACTTCGTTGGCTATTTTTCATGCACTTAATGATTTTATTTCAACGAAATAACCCTGAAATTGAAAAGCACTTCAAATGATCTCTAGAAAAGGTTGAAAGTTGGCATGGTATCATCATTTCGCCCACATAGCATGTTATAAAAAGTTGAGAGGGTTATGCCAAAAACTGGATGTACTTCGTGTACAAAATGGACAATCTCTTTCGAAGTATCAGGGTTTCGGACGAAAACTCGCCTGTTACAAAGGCATTTCGTTTTTGTTACTTATTCAAACTCCATAATTTTTGTGTGTTCAAACTGCAGCATTCAAACACACATGATCAATATTCAACCCTTTCTAACTTCATTGGCTAATTTTCATGCACTTACTGATTTTATTTCAGCGAAATAACCCTTAAATTGAAAAGCACTTCAAATGAACTCTAGAAAAGGTTGAAAGTTGGCATGGTATCATCATTTCACCCACATAGCATGTTATAAAAAGTTGAGAGGGTTACGGCTAAAATTGGATGCACTTCGTGTACAAAATGCACAATCTCTTTCGAATTATCAGGGTTTCCGACGAAAACTCGCCTGTTACAAAGGCATTTCGTTTTTGTTACTTATTCAAACTCCATAATTTTTGTGTGTTCAAACTGCAGCATTCAAACACACATCATCAATATTCAACCCTTTCTAACTTCATTGGCTATTTTTCATGCACTTACTGATTTTATTTCAGCGAAATAACCCTGAAATTTAAAAGCACTTCAAATGAACTCTAGAAAAGGTTGAAAGTTGGCATGGTATCATCATTTCACCCACATAGCATGTTATAAAAAGTTGAGAGGGTACGGCTAAAATTGGATGCACTTCGTGTACAAAATGGACAATCTGTTTCGAAGTATCAGGGTTTCGGACGAAAACTCGCCTGTTACAAAGGCATTTCATTTTTGTTACTTATTCGAACTCCATAATTTTTGTCTGTTCAAACTTCAGCATTCAAAGCCACATCATCAATTTAAAACCCTTTCTAACTTCATTGGCTATTTTTCATGCACTTACTGATTTTATTTCACTTAAATAACCCTAAAATTGAAAAGCACTTCAAATGAACTCTGGAAAAGGTTGACAGTTCGAATGGTATCATCATTTCACCCACATAGCATGTTATAAAAAGTTGAGAGGGTTACGGCAAAAACTGGATGCACTTCGTGTACAACATGGGCAATCTCTTTCGAAGTATGAGGGTTTCGGACGAAAACTCGCCTATTACAAAGGCATTTAATTTTTCTAAAATTCGTTGAACTCCATAATTTTTGTGTGCTCAAAATGCAGAATTCAAAGCCACATCATAAATTTTCAACCCTTTGTGACTTCATTTGCTATTTTTGATGCACTTACTTATTTTATTTCAGCGAAATAACCCTGAAATTGAAAAGCACTTCAAATGAACTCTAGAAAAGGTTGAAAATTGGCATGGTATCATCATTTCACCCACATATTATCTTAGAAAAAAGTTGAGAGGGTTACTGCAAACACTGGATGCACTTCGTGTACAAAATGGACAATCGCTTTCGAAGTATCAGGGTTTCGCACGAAAACTCGCCTGTTACAAAGGCATTTCATTTTTGTAACTTAGTTGAACTCCATACTTTTTGTGCGTTCAAAATGAACATTCAAAGCCACATCATCGATTTTCACCCCCTTTCTAACTTCATTGGCTATTTTTCATGCACTTACTGATTTTATTTCAGTGAAATAACCCTGAAATTGAAAAGCACTTCAAATGAAGTCGAGAAAAGGACGAAAGTTGGCGTGGTATCATCATTTCACCCACATAGCATGTTATAAAAAGTTGAGAGGGTTACGGAAAAAACTGGATGCAATTCGTGTACAAAATGGACAATCTCTTTCGAAGTATCAGGGTTTCGGACAAAAACTCGCGAGTTACAAAGGCATTTCATTTTTTAACTTCTTTCAACTCCATACTTTTTGTGCGTTCAAAATGCAGAAATCAAAGCCACATCATCAATTTTCAACCCTTACTGAATTCATTTGCTATTTTTCATGCACTTACTGATTTAATTTCAGCAAAATAACCCTGAAATTGGAAAGCACTTCAAATGAACTCTGAAAAGGTTGAAAGTTGGCTTTGTATCATCATTTGACCCACATAGCATGTTATAAAAAGTTGAGAGGGTTACGGCAAAAACTGGATGCACTTCGTGTACAAAATGGACAATTTCTTTCGATGTATCGGGGTTTCGGACGAAAACTCGCCTGTTACAAAGGCATTTCATTTTTGTAACTTATTTGAACTCCATAATTTTTTTGTGTTCAAACTGCACCATTCAAAGCCACATCATCAATTTTCAACCCTTTCTAACTTCATTGGCTATTTTTCATGCACTTACTGATTTTATTTCAATGAAATAACACTGAAATTGAAAAGCACTTCAAATGAACTCTAGAAAAGGTTGAAAGTTGGCATGGTATCATCATTTCACCCACATAGCATGTTATAAAAAGATGAGAGGGTTATGGCAAAAACTGGATGCACTTCGTGTACAAAACGGACAATCTCTTTCGAAGTATCATGGTTTCGCACGAAAACTCGCCTATTACAAAGGCATTTCGTTTTTGTTACTTATTCAAACTCCAATATTTTTGTGTGTTCAAACTGCAGCATTCAAACACACATGATCAATATTCAACCCTTTCTAACTTCATTGGCTAATTTTCATGCACTTACTGATTTTATTTCAGTGAAATAACCCTTAAATTGAAAAGCACTTCAAATGAACTCTAGAAAAGGTTGAAAGTTGGCATGGCATCATCATTTCACCCACATAGCATGTTATAAAAAGTTGAGAGGGTTACGGCTAAAATTGGATGCACTTCGTGTACAAAATGCACAATCTCTTTCGAATTATCAGGGTTTCCGACGAAAACTCGCCTGTTACAAAGGCATTTCGTTTTTGTTACTTCTTCAAACTCCATAATTTTTGTGTGTTCAAACTGGAGCATTCAAACACACATCATCAATATTCAACCCTTTCTAACTTCATTGGCTATTTTTCATGCACTTACTGATTTTATTTCAGCGAAATAACCCTGAAATTTAAAAGCACTTCAAATGAACTCTAGAAAAGGTTGAAAGTTTGCATGGTATCATCATTTCACCCACATAGCATGTTATAAAAAGTTGAGAGGGTACGGCTAAAATTGGATGCACTTCGTGTACAAAATGGACAATCTGTTTCGAAGTATCAGGGTTTCGGACGAAAACTCGCCTGTTACAAAGGCATTTCATTTTTGTTACTTATTCGAACTCCATAATTTTTGTCTGTTCAAACTTCAGCATTCAAAGCCACATCATCAATTTAAAACCCTTTCTAACTTCATTGGCTATTTTTCATGCACTTACCGATTTTATTTCACTAAAATAACCCTAAAATTGAAAAGCACTTCAAATGAACTCTGGAAAAGGTTGACAGTTCGAATGGTATCATCATTTCACCCACATATCATGTTATAAAAAGTTGAGAGGGTTACGGCAAAAACTGGATGCACTTCGTGTACAACATGGGCAATCTCTTTCGAAGTATGAGGGTTTCGGACGAAAACTCGCCTGTTACAAAGGCATTTAATTTTTCTAAAATTCGTTGAACTCCATAATTTTTGTGTGCTCAAAATGCAGAATTCAAAGCCACATCATAAATTTTCAACCCTTTGTGACTTCATTTGCTATTTTTGATGCACTTACTAATTTTATTTCAGCGAAATAACCCTGAAATTGAAAAGCACTTCAAATGAACTCTAGAAAAGGTTGAAAATTGGCATGGTATCATCATTTCACCCACATATTATCTTAGAAAAAAGTTGAGAGGGTTACGGCAAACACTGGATGCACTTCGTGTACAAAATGGACAATCGCTTTCGAAGTATCAGGGTTTCGCACGAAAACTCGCCTGTTACAAAGGCATTTCATTTTTGTAACTTAGTTGAACTCCATACTTTTTGTGCGTTCAAAATGAACATTCAAAGCCACATCATCGATTTTCACCCCCTTTCTAACTTCATTGGCTATTTTTCATGCACTTACTGATTTTATTTCAGTGAAATAACCCTGAAATTGAAAAGCACTTCAAATGAAGTCGAGAAAAGGACGAAAGTTGGCGTGGTATCATCATTTCACCCACATAGCATGTTATAAAAAGTTGAGAGGGTTACGGAAAAAACTGGATGCAATTCGTGTACAAAATGGACAATCTCTTTCGAAGTATCAGGGTTTCGGACAAAAACTCGCGAGTTACAAAGGCATTTCATTTTTTAACTTCTTTCAACTCCATACTTTTTGTGCGTTCAAAATGCAGAAATCAAAGCCACATCATCAATTTTCAACCCTTACTGAATTCATTTGCTATTTTTCATGCACTTACTGATTTAATTTCAGCAAAATAACCCTGAAATTGGAAAGCACTTCAAATGAACTCTGAAAAGGTTGAAAGTTGGCTTTGTATCATCATTTGACCCACATAGCATGTTATAAAAAGTTGAGAGGGTTACGGCAAAAACTGGATGCACTTCGTGTACAAAATGGACAATTTCTTTCGATGTATCGGGGTTTCGGACGAAAACTCGCCTGTTACAAAGGCATTTCATTTTTGTAACTTATTTGAACTCCATAATTTTTTTGTGTTCAAACTGCAGCATTCAAAGCCACATCATCAATTTTCAACCCTTTCTAACTTCATTGGCTATTTTTCATGCACTTACTGATTTTATTTCAATCAAATAACACTGAAATTGAAAAGCACTTCAAATGAACTCTAGAAAAGGTTGAAAGTTGGCATGGTATCATCATTTCACCCACATAGCATGTTATAAAAAGATGAGAGGGTTATGGCAAAAACTGGATGCACTTCGTGTACAAAACGGACAATCTCTTTCGAAGTATCATGGTTTCGGACGAAAACTCACCTGTTACAAAGGCATTTCGTTTTTGTTACTTATTCAAACTCCATCATTTTTGTGTGTTCAAACTGCAGCATTCAAACACACATGATCAATATTCAACCCTTTCTAGCTTCATTGGCTAATTTTCATGCACTTACTGATTTTATTTCAGCGAAATAACCCTTAAATTGAAAAGCACTTCAAATGAACTCTAGAAAAGGTTGAAAGTTGGCATGGCATCATCATTTCACCCACATAGCATGTTATAAAAAGTTGAGAGGGTTACGGCTAAAATTGGACGCACTTCGTGTACAAAATGCACAATCTCTTTCGAATTATCAGGGTTTCCGACGAAAACTCGCCTGTTACAAAGGCATTTCGTTTTTGTTACTTATTCAAACTCCATAATTTTTGTGTGTTCAAACTGTAGCATTCAAACACACATCATCAATATTCAACCCTTTCTAACTTCATTGGCTATTTTTCATGCACTTACTGATTTTATTTCAGCGAAATAACCCTGAAATTTAAAAGCACTTCAAATGAACTCTAGAAAAGGTTGAAAGTTGGCATGGTATCATCATTTCACCCACATAGCATGTTATAAAAAGTTGAGAGGGTACGGCTAAAATTGGATGCACTTCGTGTACAAAATGGACAATCTGTTTCGAAGTATCAGGGTTTCGGACGAAAACTCGCCTGTTACAAAGGCATTTCATTTTTGTTACTTATTCGAACTCCATAATTTTTGTCTGTTCAAACTTCAGCATTCAAAGCCACATCATCAATTTAAAACCCTTTCTAACTTCATTGGCTATTTTTCATGCACTTACTGATTTTATTTCACTAAAATAACCCTAAAATTGAAAAGCACTTCAAATGAACTCTGGAAAAGGATGACAGTTCGAATGGTATCATCATTTCACCCACATAGCATGTTATAAAAAGTTGAGAGGGTTACGGCAAAAACTGGATGCACTTCGTGTACAACATGGGCAATCTCTTTCGAAGTATGAGGGTTTCGGACGAAAACTCGCCTGTTACAAAGGCATTTAATTTTTCTAAAATTCGTTGAACTCCATAATTTTTGTGTGCTCAAAATGCAGAATTCAAAGCCACATCATAAATTTTCAACCCTTTGTGACTTCATTTGCTATTTTTGATGCACTTACTAATTTTATTTCAGCGAAATAACCCTGAAATTGAAAAGCACTTCAAATGAACTCTAGAAAAGGTTGAAAATTGGCATGGTATCATCATTTCACCCACATATTATCTTAGAAAAAAGTTGAGAGGGTTACGGCAAACACTGGATGCACTTCGTGTACAAAATGGACAATCGCTTTCGAAGTATCAGGGTTTCGCACGAAAACTCGCCTGTTACAAAGGCATTTCATTTTTGTAACTTAGTTGAACTCCATACTTTTTGTGCGTTCAAAATGAACATTCAAAGCCACATCATCGATTTTCACCCCCTTTCTAACTTCATTGGCTATTTTTCATGCACTTACTAATTTTATTTCAGTGAAATAACCCTGAAATTGAAAAGCACTTCAAATGAAGTCGAGAAAAGGACGAAAGTTGGCGTGGTATCATCATTTCACCCACATAGCATGTTATAAAAAGTTGAGAGGGTTACGGAAAAAACTGGATCCACTTCGTGTACAAAATGGACAATCTCTTTCGAAGTATCAGGGTTTCGGACAAAAACTCGCGAGTTACAAAGGCATTTCATTTTTTAACTTCTTTCAACTCCATACTTTTTGTGCGTTCAAAATGCAGAAATCAAAGCCACATCATCAATTTTCAACCCTTACTGAATTCATTTGCTATTTTTCATGCACTTACTGATTTAATTTCAGCAAAATAACCCTGAAATTGGAAAGCACTTCAAATGAACTCTGAAAAGGTTGAAAGTTGGCTTTGTATCATCATTTGACCCACATAGCATGTTATAAAAAGTTGAGAGGGTTACGGCAAAAACTGGATGCACTTCGTGTACAAAATGGACAATTTCTTTCGATGTATCGGGGTTTCGGACGAAAACTCGCCTGTTACAAAGGCATTTCATTTTTGTAACTTATTTGAACTCCATAATTTTTTTGTGTTCAAACTGCAGCATTCAAAGCCACATCATCAATTTTCAACCCTTTCTAACTTCATTGGCTATTTTTCATGCACTTACTGATTTTATTTCAATGAAATAACACTGAAATTGAAAAGCACTTCAAATGAACTCTAGAAAAGGTTGAAAGTTGGCATGGTATCATCATTTCACCCACATAGCATGTTATAAAAAGATGAGAGGGTTATGGCAAAAACTGGATGCACTTCGTGTACAAAACGGACAATCTCTTTCGAAGTATCATGGTTTCGGACGAAAACTCGCCTGTTACAAAGGCATTTCGTTTTTGTTACTTATTCAAACTCCATAATTTTTGTGTGTTCAAACTGCAGCATTCAAACACACATGATCAATATTCAACCCTTTCTAACTTCATTGGCTAATTTTCATGCACTTACTGATTTTATTTCAGCGAAATAACCCTTAAATTGAAAAGCACTTCAAATGAACTCTAGAAAAGGTTGAAAGTTGGCATGGTATCATCATTTCACCCACATAGCATGTTATAAAAAGTTGAGAGGGTTACGGCTAAAATTGGTTGCACTTCGTGTACAAAATGGACAATCTCTTTCGAAGTATCAGGGTTTCGGACGAAAACTCGCCTGTTACAAAGGCATTTCATTTTTGTTACTTATTCGAACTCCATAATTTTTGTCTGTTCAAACTTCAGCATTCAAAGCCACATCATCAATTTTAAACCCTTTCTAACTTCATTGGCTATTTTTCATGCACTTACTGATTTTATTTCACTAAAATAACCCTAAAATTGAAAAGCACTTCAAATGAACTCTGGAAAAGGTTGATAGTTCAAATGGTATCATTATTTCACCCACATAGCATGTTATAAAAAGTTGAGAGGGTTACGGCAAAAACTGGATGCACTTCGTGTACAACATGGGCAATCTGTTTCGAAGTATGAGGGTTTCGGACGAATACACGCCTGTTACAAAGGCATTTAATTTTTTTAAAATTCGTTGAACTCCATAATTTTTGTGTGCTCAAAATGCAGAATTCAAAGCCACATCATAAGTTTTCACCCCTTTGTGACTTCATTTGCTATTTTTGATGCGCTTACTGATTTTATTTCAGGAAAATAACCCTGAAATTGAAAAGCACTTCAAATGAACTCTAGAAAAGGTTGAAAATTGGCATGGTATCATCATTTCACCCACATATTATATTATAAAAAAGTTGAGAGGGTTACGGCAAACACTGGATGCACTTCGTGTACAAAATGGACAATCGCTTTCGAAGTATCAAGGTTTCGCACGAAAACTCGCATGTTACAAAGGCATTTCATTTTTGTAACTTATTTGAACTCCATACTTTTTGTGCATTCAAAATGAAGCATTCAAAGCCACATCATCCATTTTCACCCCTTTCTAACTTCATTGGCTATTTTTCATGCCCTTACTGATTTTATTTCAGTGAAATAACCCTGAAATTGAAAAGCACTTTAAATGAAGTCTAGAAAAGGACGATAGTTGGCGTGGTATCATCATTTCATCCACATAGCATGTTATAAAAAGTTGAGAGGGTTACGGAAAAAACTAGATGCAGTTCGTGTACAAAATGGACAATCTCTTTGGAAGTATTAGGGTTTCGGACAAAAACTCGCCAGTTACAAAGGCATTTCATTTTTAAACTTCTTTCCACTCCATACTTTTTGTGCGTTCAAAATGCAGAAATCAAAGCCACATCATCAATTTTTAACCCTTACTGAATTCATTTGCTATTTTTCATGCACTTACTGATTTAATTTCAGCAAAATAACCCTGAAATTGGAAAGCACTTCAAATGAACTCTGAAAAGGTTGAAAGTTGGCATGGTATCATCATTTGACCCACATAGCATGTTATAAAAAGTTGAGAGGGTTACGGCAAAAACTGGATGCACTTCGTGTACAAAATGGACAATTTCTTTCGATGTATTGGGGTTTCGGGCGAAAACTCGACTGTTACAAAGGCATTTCATTTTTTCTAAATTCTTTGAACTCCATACTTTTTGTGTGTTCAAAATGCAGCATTCAAAGCCACACCGTCAATTTTCAACCCTTTGTGACTTCATTTGCTATTTTTCATGCAGTTACTAATTTTATTTCTGTAAAATAACCCTGAAATTGAAAAGCACTTCAAATGAACTCTGACAAGGTTGAAAGTTGGCATGGTATAATCATTTCACCCACATAGTATGATATAAAAAAGTTGAGAGGGTTACGGCAGAAACTGGATGCACTTCGTGTACAAAATGGACAATCGCTTTCGAAGTATCAGGGTTTCGGACGAAAACTCGCCTGTTACAAAGGCATTTCATTTTTGTAACTTATTTGAACTCCGTACTTTTTGTGCGTTCAAAATGAAGCATTCAAAGCCACATCATCAATGTTCAACCCTTTCTGACTTCATTGTCTATTTTTCATGCACATAGTGATTTTATTTTAGCAAAATAACCCTGAAATTGAAAAGCACTTCAAATGAACTCTGAAACGGTTGAAAGTTTTCATCGTATCATCATTTCACCCAAATAGCATGCTATAAAAAGTTGAGAGGGTTATGGTAAAAACTGGATGCACTTCGGGTACAAAATGGACAATCTCTTTCGAAGTATCACGGTTTCGGACGAAAACTCTCCTGTTACAAGGGCATTTCATCTTTGTAACTTATTTGAACTCCATACTTTTTGTGTGTTCAAAATGTAGCATTCAAAGCAACATCATCAATTTTCAATCCTTTCTGACTTCATTGGCTATTTTTCATGCACTTACTGATTTTATTTCAGCAAAATAACCCTGAAATTTAAAAGCACTTCAAATGAATTCTACAAAAGGTTGAAAGTTGGCATGGTATCATCATTTCACCCACATATCATGCTATAAAAAGTTGAGAAGGTTACGGCAAAAACCTGGATGCACTTCGTGTACAAAATGGACAATTTCTGTCGAAGTATCGGGGTTACGAACAAAAATTCGCCTGTTACAAAGGCATTTCATTTTTGTAACTTATTTGAACTCCACACTTTTTGTGTGTTCAAACTGCAGCATTCAAAGCCACATCATCAATTTTCAACCCTTTCTAACATTATTGGCTATTTTTCATGCACTTACTGATTTTATTTCAGCGAAATAACCCTGAAACTGAAAAGCACTTCAAATGAACTCTAGAAAAGGTTGAAAGTTGGCATGGTATCATCATTTCACCCAAGTAGCTTGTTATAAAAAGTTGAGAGGGTTATGGCAAAAACTGGATGCACTTCGTGTACAAAATGGACAATCTCTTTCGAAGTATCAGGGTTTCGGACGAAAACTCGCCTGTTACAAAGGCATTTCATTTTTGTTACTTATTCAAACTCCATAATTTTTCGGTGTTCAAACTGCAGCATTCAAACACACATCATCAATTTTCAACCCTTTCTAACTTCATTGGCTATTTTTCAAGCATTTTGTGATTTCATTTCAGTGAAATAACCCTGAAATTGAAAAGCACTTCAAATGAACTCTAGAAAAGGTTGAAAGTTGGCATGGTATCATCATTACACCCACATAGCATGTTAGAAAAAGTTGGGAGGGTTATGGAAAAAATTGGATGCACTTCGTGTACAAAATGGACAATCTCTTTCGAAGTATCAGGGTTTTGGACGAAAACTCGCCTGTTACAAAGGCATTTCATTTTTGTTACTTATTCGAACTCCATAATTTTTGTGTGTTCAAACTGCAGCATTTCAAAGCCACATCATCAATTTTAAACCCTTTCTAACTTCATTGGCTATTTTTCATGCACTTACTGATTTTATTTCACTAAAATAACCCTAAAATTGAAAAGCAGCTCAAATGAACTCTGGAAAAGGTTGACAGTTCGAATGGTATCATTATTTCACCCACACAGCATGTTATAAAAAGTTAAGAGGGTTACGACAAAAACTGGATGCACTTCGTGTACAACATGGACAATCTCTTTCGATGTATGAGGGTTTCGAACGAAAACTTGCCTGTTACAAAGGCATTTAATTTTTTTAAAATTCGTTGAACTCCATAATTTTTGTGTGCTCAAAATGCAGAATTCAAAGCCACATCATAAATTTTCAACCCTTTGTGACTTCATTTGCTATTTTTGATGCACTTACTAATTTTATTTCAGCGAAATAACCCTGAAATTTAAAAGCACTTCGAATGAACTCTAGAAAAGGTTGAAAATTAGCATGGTATCATCATTTCACCGACATATTATGTTATAAAGAGTTGAGAGGGTTACGGCAAAAACTGGATGCACTTCGTGTACAAAATGGACAATATCTTTCGAAGTATGAGGGTTTCACACAAAAACTCGCCTGTTACAAAGTTATTTCATTTTTTTAACTTCTTTGAACTCAATACTTTTTGTGTGTTCAAAATGCAGCATTCAAAGCCACATCATCAATTTTCAACCCTTACTGACTTCATTTGCTATTTTTCATGCACTTACTCATTTTATTTTAGCAAAATAACCCTGAAATTGATAAACACTTCAAATGAACTCTGAAAAGGTTCAAATTTTGCATGGTATCATCATTTGACCCACATAGCATGTTATAAAAAGTTGAGAGGGTTAAGGCAAAAATTGGATACAGTTCATGTACAAAATGGACAATCTCTTTTGAAGTATCAGGGTTTCGGACGAAAACTCGCCTGTTACAAGGGCATTTCAATTTTGTAACTTATTTGAACTACATAATTTTGGTGTTTTCAAAATGAAGCATTCAAAGCCACATCATCACTTTTCAACCCTTTTTGACTTCATTGGCTATTTTTCATGAACTTACTAATTTTATTTCAGCAAAATAACATTGAAATTGAAAAGTACTTCAAATGAACTCTGGAAAAGGTTGAAAGTTGGCATCGTATCATCATTTTACCCACATAGCATGTTATAAAATGTTGAGAGGGTTACAGCAAAAACAGGATGCACTTCGTGTACAAAATAGACAATCTCTTTCGAAGTATCAGGGTTTCGCACGAAAACTCGCCTGTTACAAAGGCATTTCATTTTTGTAACTTATTTGAACTCCGTACTTTTTGTGCGTTCAAAATGAAGCATTCAAAGCCACATCATCAATTTTCAACCCTTTCTGACTTCATTGTCTATTTTTCATGCACATAGTGATTTTATTTTAGCAAAATAACCCTGAAATTGAAAAGCACTTCAAATGAACTCTGAAACGGTTGAAAGTTGTCATCGTATCATCATTTCACCCAAATAGCATGCTATAAAAAGTTGAGAGGGTTATGGCAAAAACTGGATGCACTTCGGGTACAAAATGGACAATCTCTTTCGAAGTATCACGGTTTCGGACGAAAACTCTCCTGTTACAAGGGCATTTCATCTTTGTAACTTATTTGAACTCCATACTTTTTGTGTGTTCAAAATGCAGCATTCAAAGCAACATCATCAATTTTCAACCCTTTATGACTTCATTGGCTATTTTTCATGCACTTAGTGATTTTATTTCACCAAAATAACTCTGAAATTGAAAAGCACTTTGAATGAACTCTGGAAAAGGTTGAAAGTTGGCATAGTATCATCATTTCACCCACATAGCATGTTATAAAAAGTTGAGAGGGTGACGGCAAAAACTGGATGCATTTCATGTAGAAAATGGACAATCTCTTTCGAAGTATCACGGTTTCGGACAAAAACTCGCCTGTTACAAAGTTATTTCATTTTTTTAACTTCTTTGAACTCCATACTTTTTGTGTGTTCAAAATACAGCATTCAAAGCCACATCATCAATTTTCAACCCTTTGTGGCTTCATTTGCTATTTTTCATGCACTTACTGATTTTATTTCAGCAAAATAACCCTAAAATTGAAAAGCACTTCAAATGTACTCTAGAAAACGTTGAAAATTGGCATGGTATCATCGTTTCACCCACATATTATATTATAAAAAAATTGAGAGGGTTACGGCAAACACTGGATGCACTTCATGTACAAAATGGACAATCGCTTTCGAAATATCAGGGTTTCGCACGAAAACTCGCCTCTTACAAAGGCATTTCATTTTTGTAACTTATTTGAACTCCATACTTTTTGTGCGTTCAAAATGAAGCATTCAAAGACACATCATCAATTTTCACCCCTTTCTAACTTCATTGGCTATTTTTCATGCACTTACTAATTTTATGTCAGCGAAATAACCCTGAAATTGAAAAGCACTTCAAATGAACTATACAAAAGGTTGAAAGTTGGCATGGTATCATCATTTCACCCACGTATATCTTATAAAAAAGTTGAGAGGTTACGGCAAAAACGGGATGCACTTCATGTACAAAATGGACAATCGCTTTCGAAGTAACAGGGTTTCGCACGAAAACTCGCCTGTTACAAAGGCATTTCATTTTTGTAAATTATTTGAACTCCATACTTAGTGTGCGTTCAAAATGAAGCATTCAAAGCCACATCATCAATTTTCAACCCTTGCTGACTTCATTATCTATTTTTCATGCACTTAGTGATTTTATTTTAGCAAAATAACCCTGAAATTGAAAAGCTCTTCAAATGAACTCTGAAAAGGTTGAAAGTTGTCATTGTATCATCATTTCACCCAAATAGCATGCTATAAAAAGTTGAGAGGGTTACGGCAAAACCTGGATGCGCTTCGTGTACAAAATGGACAATCTCTTTCAAAGTATGAGGGTTTCGCATGAATACTCGCCTATGACAAAGGCATTTCATTTTTGTAACTTATTTGAACTCCATAAATTTTGTGTGTTGAAAATGAAGCATTCAAAGACACATCATCAATTTTCAACCCTTTCTGACTTCATTGGCAATTTTTCATGCACTTACTCATTTCATTTCACCAAAATAACCCTGAAATTGAAAAGCTCTTCAAATGAACTCTATAAAAGGTTGAAAGTTGGCATGGTATCATCATTTCACCCACAGAGAATGTTATAAAAAGTTGATAGGGTTACGGCAAAAACTGGATGCACTTCATGTACAAAATGGACAATCTCTTTCGAAGTATCACGGTTTCGGACGAAAACTCTCCGGTTACAAAGGCATTTAATCTTTCTAACTTATTTGAACTCCATACTTTTTGTGTGTTCAAAATGCAGCATTCAAACCAACATCATCAATTTTCAACCCTTTATGACTTCATTGGCTATTTTTCATGCACTTAGTGATTTTATTTCACTAAAATAACCCTGAAATTGAAAAGCACTTTGAGTGAACTCTGGAAAAGGTTGAAAGTTGGCATGGTATCATCATTTCACCCACATAGCATGTTATAAAAGGTTGAGAGGGTGACGGCAAAAATTGGATGCACTTCGTGTAGAAAATGGACAATCACTTTCGAAGTATCAAGGTTTCGGACGAAAACTCGCCTGTTACGATGATATTTCATTTTTTAAAATTCTTTGAACTCCATAATTTTTGTGTGCTCAAAATGCAGAATTCAAAGCCACATCATCAATTTTCAACCCTTTGTGACTTCATTTGCTATTTTTCATGCACTTACTGATTTTATTTCAGTCAAATAACCCTGAAATTGAAAAGCACTTCAAATATACTATAGAAAAGGTTGAAAGTTGGCATGGTCTCATCATTTCACCCACATAGCATGTTATAAAAAGTTGAGAGGGTTACGGCAAAAACTGGACGCACTTCGAGTACAAAATGGACAATCTCTTTCGAAGTATCAGGGTTTCCGTCGAAAACTCGCCTATTACGAAGGCATTTCATTTTTTAACTTATTTGAACTCCATACTTTTTGTGTGTTCAAAATGCAGCATTCAAAGCCACATCATGAATTTTCAACCCTTACTGACTTAATTTGCTATTTTTCATGCACTTACTGATTTTATTTCACTAAAATAACCCTGAAACTGAAAAGCACTTCAAACGAACTCTGGAAAAGGTTTAAAGTTGGCATGGTATCATCATTTTACCCAAATAGCATGTTATAAAAAGTTGAGAGGGTTAAAAAAAAACTGGATGCACTTCGTGTACAAAATGGACAATCTCTTCCGAAGTATCCGGGTTTCGGACGAAAAGTCGCCTCTTATAAAGGCATTTCATTTTTCTAACTTCTATGAACTCCATACTTTTTGTGTGTTCAAAATGCAGCATTCAAAGCCACATCATCACTTTTCAACCCTTTTTGAATTCAGTTGCTATTTTTCATGCACTTACTCATTTTATTTTAGCAAAATAACCGTGAAATTGATAAGCAGTTCAAATGAACTCTGAAAAGGTTCAAATTTTGCATGGTATCATCATTTCCCCCACATAGCATGTTATAAAAAGTTGAGAGGGTTACGGCAAAAACTGGATGCACTTCGTGTACAAAATGGACAATATCTTTAGAAGTATGAGGGTTTCAGACAAAAACTCGCCCGTTACAAAGTTATTTCATTTTTTTAACTTCTTTGAACTCCATACTTTTTGTGTGTTCAAAATGCAGCATTCAAAGCCACATCATCAATTTTCAACCCTTACTGACTTCATTTGCTATTTTTCATGCACTTACTTATTTTATTTTAGCAAAATAACCCTAAAATTGAAAAGCACTTCAAATGAACTCTAGAAAAGGTTGAAAATTGGCATGGTATCACCATTTCACCCACATATTATCTTATAAAAAAGTTGAGAGGGTTACGGCAAACACTGGATGCACTTCGTGTACAAAATGGACAATCTCTTTCGAAGTATGAGGGTTTCATACAAAAACTCGCCTGTTACAAAGTTATTTCATTTTTTTAACTTCTTTGAACTCCATACTTTTTGTGTGTTCAAAATGCAGCATTCAAAGCCACATCATCAATTTTCAACCCTTACTGACTTGATTTGCTATTTTTCATGCACTTACTTATTTTATTTTAGCAAAATAACCCTAAAATTGAAAAGCACTTCAAATGAACTCTAGAAAAGGTTCAAATTTTCCATGGTATCATCATTTCACCCACATAGCATGTTATAAAAAGTTGAGAGGGTTACGGCAAAAACTGGATGCACTTCGTGTACAAAATGGACAATATCTTTCGAAGTATGAGGGTTTCATACAAAAACTCGCCTGTTACAAAGTTATTTCATTTTTTTAACTTCTTTGAACTCCATACTTTTTGTGTGTTCAGAATGCAGCATTCAAAGCCATATCATCAATTTTCAACTCTTACTGACTTCATTTGCTATTTTTCATGCACTTACTCATTTTATTTTAGCAAAATAACCCTGAAATTGATAAGCACTTCAAATGAACTCTGAAAAGGTTCAAATTTTGCATGGTATCATCATTTCACCCACATAGCATGTTATAAAAAGTGGAGAGCGTTACGGCAAATACTAGATGCACTTCATGTACAAAATGGAAAATCTCTGTTGAAGTATGAGGGTTTCTCACGAAAACTCGCCTATTACAAAGTTATTTCATTTTTTTAACTTCTTTGAACTCCCCATTTTTGTGTGTTCAAAATGCAGCATTCAAAGCCACATCATCAATTTTCAACCCTTTCTCACTTCATTGGCTATTTTTCATGCACTTAATAATTTTATTTCAGCTAAATAACCCTGAAATTAAAAAGCACTTCAAATGAACTATAGAAAATGTTGAAAGTTGGCATGGTATCATCATTTAACCCACATAGCATGTTATAACATGTTGAGAGGGTTACGGCCAAAACTGGATGCACTTCGTGTACAAAATGTATAATCTCTTTCGAAGTATCAGGGTTTCAGACGAAAACTCGCCTGTTACAAAGACATTTCATTTTTTTAACTTCTTTGAACTCCGTACTTTTTGTGCGTTCAAAATGAAGCATTCAGAGCCACATCGTCTATTTCCACCCCTTTCTGACTTCATTGGCCATTTTTCATGCACTTACAGATTTTATTTTAGCAAAATAACCCTGAAATTGAAAAGCACTTCAAACGACGTCTAGAAAAGGTTGAAATTTGGCATTGTATCATCATTTTACCCACATAGCTAGTTATAAAAAAGTTGAGAGGGTTACGGCAAAAACTGGATGCACTTCGTGTACAAAATGGACAATCGCTTTCGAAGTACCAGGGTTTCGCACGAAAACTCGCCTGTTACAAAGGCATTTCATTTTTGTAACTTATTTGAACTCCATACTTTTTGCGCGTTCAAAATGAAGCATTCAAAGCCACATCATCAATTTTCAACCCTTTCTGACTTCATTGTCTATTTTTCATGCACTTAGTGATTTTATTTTAGCAAAATAACCCTGAAATTGAAAAGCACTTCAAATGTACTCTATAAAAGGTTGAAAGTTGGCATGGTGTCATCATTTCACCCACATAGCATGTTATAAAAAGTTGATAGGGTTACGGCAAAAAGTGGATGCACTTCATGTACAAAATGGACAATATCTTTCGAAGTATGAGGGTTTCAGACAAAAACTCGCCTGTTACAAAGTTATTTCATTTTTTTAACTTCTCTGAACTCCATACTTTTTGTGTGTTCAAAATGCAGCATTCATAGCCACATCATCAATTTTCAACCCTTACTGACTTCATTTGCTATTTTTCATGCACTTACTTATTTTATTTTAGCAAAATACGCTGAAATTGATAAGCACTTCAAATGAACTCTGAAAAGATTCAAATTTTGCATGGTATCATCATTTCACCCACATAGCATGTTATAAAAAGTTGAGAGGGTTACGGCAAATACTGGATGCACTTCGTGTACAAAATGGACAATATCTTTCGAAATATGAGGGTTTTAGACAAAAACTCGTCTTTTACAAAGTTATTTCATTTTTGTAACTTATTTGAACTCCATACTTTTTGTGTGTTCAAAATACAGCATTCAAAGCCACATCATCAATTTTCAACCCTTTGTGACTTCATTTGCTATTTTTCATGCACTTACTGAGTTTATTTCAGCAAAATAACCCTAAAATTGAAAAGCACTTCAAATGAACTCTAGAAAAGGTTGAAAATTGGCATGGTATCATCATTTCACCCACGTATTATCTTATAAAAAAGTTGAGAGGGTTACGGCAAACACTGGATGCACTTCGTGCAGAAAATGGACAATCGCTTTCGAATTATCAGGGTTTCACACGAAAGCTCGCCTGCTACAAAGGCATTTAATTTTTGTAACTTATTTGAACTCCATACTTTTTGTGCGTTCAAAATGAAGCATTCAAAGCCACATCATCAATTTCCACCCCTTTCTAACTTCATTGCCTATCTTTCATGCACTTACTGATTTTATTTCAGCGAAATAACCCTAAAATTGGAATGCACTTCAAATGAACTCTGGAAAAGGTTCAAAGTTGGCATGGTATCATCATTTCACCCATATAGCATGTTATAAAAAAGTTGAGAGGCATACGGCAAAAACTGGATTCACTTCGTGTACAAAATGGAAAATCTCTTTCGAAGTATGAGGGTTTCAGACGAAAACTCGCCTGTTACAAAGGCATTTCATTTTTTAACTTCTTTGAACTCCATACTTTTTGTGTGTTCAAAATGCAGCATTCAAAGCCACATCATCAATTTTCAACCCTTTGTGACTTCATTGGCTATTTTTCATGCACTTACTAATTTTATTTCTGCAAAATAACCCTGAAATTAAAAAGCACTTCAAATGAACTCTAGAAAAGGTTGAAAGTTGGCATGGTATCATCATTTAACCCACATAGCATGTTATAACATGTTGAGAGGGTTACGGCCAAAACTGGATGCACTTCGTGTACAAAATGTATAATCTCTTTCGAAGTATCATGGTTTCGAACGAAAACTCGCCTGTTACAAAGGCATTTCATTTTTTTAACTTCTTTGAACTCAATACTTGTTTTGTGTTCAAAACGCAGCATTCAAAGCCACCTCACCAATTTTCAACCGTTTCTGACTTCATTCGCTATTTTTCATGCACTTACAGATTTTATTTTAGCAAAATAACCCTGAAATTGAAAAGCACTTCAAACGACCTCTAGAAAAGGTTGAAATTTGGCATTGTATCATCATTTTACCCACATAGCATGTTATAAAAAAGTTGACAGGGTTACGGCAAAAACTGGATGCACTTCGTGTACAAAATGGACAATCGCTTTCAAAGTATCAGGGTTTCGCACGAAAACTCGCCTGTTACAAAGGCATTTCATTTTTGTAACTTATTTGAACTCCATACTTTTTGTGCGTTCAAAATGAAGCATTCAAAGCCATATCATCAATTTTCAACCCTTTCTGACTTCATTGTCTATTTTTCATGCACTTAGTGATTTTATTTTAGCAAAATAACCCTGAAATTGAAAAGCGCTTTAAATGAACTCTGAAAAGGTTGAAAGTTGTCATCGTATCATCATTTCACCCAAATAGCATGCTATCAAAAGTTGAGAGTGTTACGGCAAAACCTGGATGCGCTTCGGGTACAAAATGGACAATCTATTTCGAAGTTTGAGGGTTTCGCATGAAAACTCGCCTATTACAAAGGCATTTCATTTTTGTAACTGATTTGAACTCCATAAATTTTGTGTGTTGAAAATGAAGCATTCAAAGCCACATCATCAATTTTCAACCCTTTCTGACTTCATTAGCAATTTTTCATGCACTTACTGATTTTATTTCACCAAAATAACCCTGAAATTGAAAAGCACTTCAAATGAACTCTATAAAAGGTTGAAAGTTGGCATGGTATCATCATTTCACCCACATAGCATGTTATAAAAAGTTCATAGGGTTACGGCAAAAACTGGATGCACTTCATGAACAAAATGGACAATATGTTTCGAAGTATGAGGGTTTCAGACAAAAACTCGCCTTTTACAAAGTTATTTCATTTTTTAACTTCTTTGAACTCCATACTTTTTGTGTGTTCAAAATGCAGCATTCAAAGCCACATCATCAATTTTCAACCCTTACTGAATTCATTTGCTATTTTTCATGCACTTACTCATTTTATTTTAGCAAAATAACCCTGAAATTGATAAGCACTTCAAATGCACTCTGAAAAGGTTCAAATTTTGCATGGTATCATCATTTCACCCACATAGCATGTTATAAAAAGTTGAGAGGGTTACGGGAAATACTGGATGCACTTCGTGTACAAAATGGACAATATCTTTCGAAATATGAGGGTTTCAGACAAAAACTCGCCTGTTACAAATTTATTTCATTTTTTTAAGTTCTTTGAACTCCATACTTTTTGTGTGTTCAAAGTATAGCATTCAAAGCCACATCATCAATTTTCAACCCTTTGTGACTTCATTTGCTATTTTTCATGCACTTATTGATTTTATTTCAGCAAAATAACCCTAAAATTGAAAAGCACTTCAAATGAACTCTAGAAAAGGTTGAAAATTGGCATGGTATCATCATTTCACCCACATATTATCTTATAAAAAAGTTGAGAGGGTTACGACAAACACTGGATGCACTTCGTGTACAAAATGGACGATCGCTTTTGTAGTATTAGGGTTTCGCACGAAAACTCGCCTGTTACAAAGGCATTTCATTTTTGTAACTTATTTGAATTCCATACTTTTTGTGCGTTCAAAATGAAGCATTCAGAGCCACATCGTCAATTTCCACCCCTTTCTAACTTCATTGGCCATTTTTCATGCACTTACTGATTTTATTTCTGCGAAATAACCTTGAAATTGAAAAGCACTTCATACGACCTCTAGAAAAGGATGAAAGTTGGCATGGTATCATCATTTCACCCACATATTATCTTATAAAAAAGTTGAGAGGGTTACGGCAAAAACTGGATGCACTTCGTGTACAAAATGGACAATCGCTTTCAAAGTATCAGGGTTTCGCACGAAAACTCGCCTGTTACAAAGGCATTTCATTTTTGTAACTTATTTGAACTCCATACTTTTGGTGCGTTCAAAATGAAGCATTCAAAGCCACATCATCAATTTTCAACCCTTTCTGACTTCATTGTCTATTTTTCATGCACTTAGTGATTTTATTTTAGCAAAATAACCCTGAAATTGAAAAGCGCTTCAAATGAACTCTGAAAAGGTTGAAAGTTGTCATCGTATCATCATTTCACCCAAATAGCATGCTATCAAAAGTTGAGAGGGTTACGGCAAAACCTGGATGCGCTTCGGGTACAAAATGGACAATCTATTTCGAAGTATGACGGTTTCGCATGAAAACTCGCCTATTACAAAGGCATTTCATTTTTGTAACTGATTTGAACTCCATAAATTTTGTGTGTTGACAATGAAGCATTCAAAGCCACATCATCAATTTTCAACCCTTTCTGACTTCATTGGCAATTTTTCATGCACTTACTGATTTTATAACACCAAAATAACCCTGAAATTGAAAAAGACTTCAAATGAACTCTATAAAAGGTTGAAAGTTGGCATGGTATCATCATTTCACCCACATAGCATGTTATAAAATGTTGATAGGGTTACGGCAAAAACTGGATGCACTTCATGTACAAAATGGACAATATCTTTCGAAGTATGAGGGTTTCAGACAAAAACTCGCCTGTTACAAAGTTATTTCATTTTTTAACTTCTTTGAACTCCATACTTTTTGTGTGTTCAAAATGCAGCATTCAAAGCCACATCATCAATTTTCAACCCTTACTGACTTCATTCGCTATTTTTCATGCACTTACTCATTTTATTTTAGCAAAATAACCCTGAAATTGATAAGCACTTCAAATGAACTCTGAAAAGGTTCAAATTTTGCATGGTCTCATCATTTCACCCACATAGCATGTTATAAAAAGTTGAGAGGGTTACGGCAAATACTGGATGCACTTCGTGTAGAAAATGGACAATATCTTTCGAAATATGAGGGTTTCAGACAAAAACTCGCCTGTTACAAATTTATTTCATTTTTTTAACTTCTTTGAACTCCATACTTTTTGTGTGGTCAAAGTACAGCATTCAAAGCCACATCATCAATTTGCAACCCTTTGTGACTTCATTTGCTATTTTTCATGCACTTACTGATTTTATTTCAGCAAAATAACCCTAAAATTGAAAAGCACTTCAAATGAACTCTAGAAAAGGTTGGAAATTGGCATGGTATCATCATTTCACCCACATATTATCTTATAAAAAAGTTGAGAGGGTTACGGTAAACACTAGATGCACTTCGTGTACAAAATGGACAATCGCTTTCGAAGTATGAGGGTTTCGCACGAAAACTCGCCTATTACAAAGGCATTTCATTTTTGTAACTTATTTGAACTCCATACTTTTTGTGCGTTCAAAATGAAGCATTCAAAGCCACATCATCAATTTTCAACCCTTTCTGACTTCACTGTCAATTTTTCATGCACTTAGTGATTTTCTATTAGCAAAATAACCCTGAAATTGAAAAGCACTTGAAATGAACTCTGAAAAGGTTGAAAGTTGTCATCGTATCATCATTTCACCATAATAGCATGCTATCAAAAGTTGAGAGGGTTATGGCAAAACCTGGATGCGTTTCGTGTACAAAATGGATAATCTATTTCGAAGTATGAGGGTTTCGCATGAAAACTCGCCTATTACAAAGGCATTTCATTTTTGTAACTTATTTGAACTCCATAAATTTTGTGTGTTGAAAATGAAGCATTTAAAGCCACATCATCAATTTTCAACCCTTTCTGACTTCATTGGCAATTTTTCATGCACTTACTGATTTTATTTCACCAAAATAACCCTGAAATTGAAAAGCACTTCAAATGAACTCTATAAAAGGTTGAAAGTTGGCATGGTATCATCATTTCACCCACATAGCATGTTATAAAAAGTTGATAGGGTTATGGCAAAAACTAGATGCACTTCATGTACAAAATGGACAATCTCTTTCGAAGTATCACGGTTTCGGACAAAAACTCTCCTGTTACAAAGGCATTTCATCTTTGTAACTTATTTGAACTCCATACTTTTTGTGTGTTCAAAATGCAGCATTCAAAGCAACAACATCAATTTTCAACCCTTTATGACTTCATTAACTATTTTTCAAGCACTTAGTGATTTTATTTCACTAAAATAACCGTGAAATTGAAAAGCACTTTGAATGAACTCTCGAAAAGGTTGAAAGTTGGCATGGTATCATCATTTCAGCCACATAGCATGTTATAAAAAGTTGAGAGGGTGACAGCTAAAACTGGATGCACTTCGTATAGAAAATGGACAATCTCTTTCGAAGTATCAGGGTTTCGGATGAAAACTCGCCTGTTACAATGGCATTTCCTTTTTTAAAATTCTTTGAACTCCATAATTTTTGTGTGCTCAAAATGCAGAATTCAAAGCCACATCATCAATTTTTAACCCTTTGTGACTTCATTTGCTATTTTTCATGCACTTACTAATTTAATTTCAGTTAAATAACCCTGAAATTGAAAAGCACTTCAAATGAACTCTAGAAAAGATTGAAAGTTGGCATGGTATCATCATTTCACCCACATAGCATGTTATAAAAAGTTGAGAGGGTTACCGCAAAAACTGGACGCACTTCGTGTACAAAATGGACAATCTCTTTCGAAGTATCAGGGTTTCAGACGAAAACTCGCCTGTTGCAAAGGCATTTCATTTTTTAACTTCTTTGAACTCCATAATTTTTGTGTGTTCAAAATGCAGCATTCAACGCCACATCATCAATTTTCAACCCTCACTGACTTCATTTGCTATTTTTCATGCACTTACTCATTTCATTTTAGCAAAATAACCCTAAAATTGATAAGCACTTCAAATGAACTCTGAAAAGGTTCAAATTTTGCATGGTATCATCAGTTCACCCACATAGCATGTTATAAAAAGTTGAGTGGGTTACGGCAAAAACTAGATGCACTTCGTGTACAAAATGGACAATATCTTTCAAAATATGAGGGTTTCACACAAAACTCACCTGTTACAAAGTTATTTCATTTTTTTAACTTGTTTGAACTCCATACTTTTTGTGTGTTCAAAATACAGCATTCAAAGCCACATCATCAATTTTCAACCCTTTGTGACTTCATTTGCTATTTTTCATGCACTTACTGATTTTATTTTAGCAAAATAACCCTAAAATTGAAAAGCACTTCAAATGAACTCTGAAAAGGTTCAAAGTTAGCATGGTATCATCATTTGCCTCACATAGCATGTTATAAAAAGTTGAGAGGGTTACGGCAAAAATTGGATGCACTTCGTGTACAAAATGGACAATCTCTTTTGAAGTATCAGGGTTTCGGACGAAAACTCGCTTGTTACAAAGGCATTTCATTTTTGTAAATTATTTGAACTACATAATTTTGGTGTGTTCAAAATGAAGCATTCAAAGCAACATCATCAATTTTCAACCCTTTTTGACTTCATTGGCTATTTTTCATGAACTTACTAATTTTATTTCAGCAAAATAACCCTGAAATTTAAAAGCACTTCAAATGAACTCTAGAAAAGGTTGAAAGTTGGCATGGTATCATCATTTCACCCACATTGCATGTTATAAGAAGTTGAGAGGGTTACTGCAAAAACTGGATGCACTTCGTGCAAAAATGGACAATCTCTTTCGAAGTATCATGGTTTCGGACGAAAACTCGCCTGTTACAAAGGCATTTCATTTTTTTAACTTCTTTGAACTCCATACTTTTTGTGTGTTCAAAATGTAGCATTCAAAGCCACATCATCACTTTTCAACCCTTTCTGAATTCATTTGCTATTTTTCATGCACTAACTGATATATTTTAGCAAAATAACCCTAAAATTGAAAAGCACTTCAAATGAACTCTGAAAAGGTTGAAAGTTGGCATGGTATCATCATTTCACCTACATAGCAAGTTATAAAAAGTTGAGAGGGTTACGGCAAAAACTGGACGCACTTCGTGTACAAAATGGACAATCTCTTTCGAAGTATGAGGGTTTCCGTCGAAAACTCGCCTGTTACAAAGGCATTTCATTTTTTTAAAATTATTTGAACTCCATAATTTTTGTGTGCTCAAAATGCAGAATTCAAAGCCACATGATCAATTTTCAATCCTTTATGACTTCATTTGCTATTTTTCATGTAGTTACTGATTTTATTTCAGCAAAATAACCCTGAAATTGAAAAGCACTTCAAATGAACTCTAGAAAAGGTTGAAAGTTGGCATGGTATCATCATTTCACCTACATAGCAAGCTATAAAAAGTTGAGAGGGTTACGGCAAAAACTGCACGCACTTCGTGTACAAAATGGACAATCTCTTTCGAAGTATCAAGGTTTCCGTCGAACACTCGCCTGTTACAAAGGCATTTCATTTTTTTAAAATTCTTTGAACTCCATAATTTTTGTGTGCTCAAAATGCAGAATTCAAAGCCACATGATCTCTTTTCAACCCTTTATGACTTCATTTGCTATTTTTCATGTAGTTACTGATTTTATTTCAGCAAAATAACCCTGAAATTGAAAAGCACTTCAAATGAACTCAAGAAAAGGTTGACAGTTTGAATGGTATCATCATTTCACCCACATAGCATGTTATAAAAGTTGAGAAGGTTACGGCAAAAACTGGATGCACTTCATGTACAAAATGGACAATCACTTTCGAAGTATCAGGGTTTCGGACGAAAACTCGCCTGTTAGAAAGACATTTCATTTTTAACTTATTTGAACTCAATACTTTTTGTGTGTTCAAAATTTAGCATTCAAAGCCACATCATCACTTTTCAACCCTTTCTGACTTCATTTGCTATTTTTCATGCACTTACTGATTTATTTCAGCAAAATAACCCTGAAATTAAAAAGCACTTCGAATGAACTCTAGAAAAGGTTGAAAGTTGGCATGGTATTATCATTTCACCCACATAGCATGTTATAAAAGTTGAGAGGGTTACGGCAAAAAATGGATGCACTTCGTGTACAAAATGGACAATCCCTTTCGAAGTATCAGGGTTTCGGAGGAAAACTCGCCTGTTACAAAGGCATTTCATTTTTTAAAATTCGTTGAACTCCATAATTTTTGTTTGCTAAAAATGCAGCATTCCAAGCCACATCAGCAATTTTCAACCCTTACTCACTTCATTTGCTATTTTTCATGCACTTACTGATTTTATTTTAGCTAAATAACCCTGAAATTGAAAAGCACTTCAAATCAACACTGAAAAGTTTAAAATTTGGCATGGTATCATAATTTCACCCACATAGCATGTCATACAAAGTTGAGAGGGTTACAGCAAAAACTGGATGCACTTCGTGTAAAAAATGGACAATCTCTTTTGAAATATGAGGGTTTCAGACGAAAACACGCCTGTTACAGAGTTATTTCATTTTTTTAACTTCTTTGAACTCCATACTTTGTGTGTGTTCAAAATACAACATTCGAAGCCACATCATCAATTTTCAACCTTTTGTGACTTCATTTCCTATCTTTCATGCACTTATTGATTTTATTTTAGCAAAATAACCCTGAAATTGAAAAGCCCTTCAAATGAACTATGAAAAGGTTGAAAGTTGGCATGGTATCATCATTTCACCCACATAGCATGTTGTAAAAAGATGAGAGGGTTACGACAAAAACTGGATGCACTTCGCGTACAAAATGGACAATCTCTTTCGAAGTATGAGGGTTTCAGACGAAAACTCGCCTGTTACAAAGGCATTTCATTTTTGTCAATTATTTTAACTCCATAATTTTTGTGTGTTCAAAATGAGGCATTCAAAGCAACATCATCAATTTTCAACCCTTTTTGACTTCATTGGCTATTTTTCATGAACTTACTAATTTTATTTTAGCAAAATAAAGCTGAAATTTAAAAGCACTTCAAATGAACTCTAGAAAAGGTTGAAAGTTGGCATGGTATCATCATTTCACCCACATTGCATGTTATAAGAAGTTGAGAGGGTTACTGCAAAAACTGGATGCACTTCGTGCACAAAATGGACAATCTCTTTCGAAGTATCATGGTTTCGGACGAAAACTCGCCTGTTACAAAGGCATTCATTTTTCTAACTTCTTTGAACTCCATACTTTTTGTGTCTTCAAAATGCAGCATTCAAAGCCACATCATCACTTTTCAACCCTTTCTGAATTCATTTGCTATTTTTCATGCACTAACTGATTTATTTTAGCAAAATAACCCTAAAATTGAAAAGCACTTCAAATGAACTCTGAAAAGGTTGAAAGTTGGGATGGTATCATCATTTCACCTACATCGTAAGTTATAAAAAGTTGAGAGGGTTACGACAAAAACTGGACGCACTTCAGGTACAAAATGGACAATCTCTTTCGAAGTATCAGGGTTTCCGTCGAAAACTCGCCTGTTACAAAGGCATTTCATTTTTTAAAATTCTTTGAACTCCATAATTTTTGTGTGCTCAAAATGCAGAATTCAAAGCCACATGATCAATTTTCAACCCTTTATGACTTCATTTGCTTTTTTTCATGTAGTTACTGATTTTATTTCAGCAAAATAACCCTGAAATTGAAAAGCACTTCAAATGAACTCTAGAAAAGGTTGAAAGTTGGCATGGTATCATCATTTCACCCACATAGCATGTTATAAAAAGTTGAGAAGGTTACGGCAAAAACTGGATGCACTTCATGTACAAAATGGACAATCACTTTCGAAGTATCTGGGTTTCGGACGAAAACTTGCCTGTTACAAAGACATTTCATTTTTTAACTTCTTTGAACTCAATACTTTTTGTGTGTTCAAAATTTAGCATTCAAAGCCACATCATTACTTTTCAACCCTTTCTGACTTCATTTGCTATTTTTCATGCACTTACTGATTTATTTCAGCAAAATAACCCTGAAATTAAAAAGCACTTCAAATGAAATCTAGAAAAGGTTGAAAGTTGGCATGGTATCATCATTTCACCCACATAGCATGTTATAAAAAGTTGAGAGGGTTACGGCAAAAAATGGATGCACTTCGTGTACAAAATGGACAATCTCTTTCGAAGTATCAGGGTTTCGGAGGAAAACTCGCCTGTTACAAAGGCATTTCATTTTTTAAAATTCGTTGAACTCCATAATTTTTTTTTGCTCAAAATGCAGCATTCCAAGCCACATCATCAATATTCAACCCTTACTCACTTCATTTGCTATTTTTCATGCACTTACTGATTTTATTTTAGCAAAATAACCCTGAAATTGAACAGCACTTCAAATCAACTCTGAAAAGGTTAAAATTTGGCATGGTATCATCATTTCACCCACATAGCATCTCATAAAAAGTTGAGAGGGTTACAACAAAAACTGGATGCACTTCGTGTACAAAATGGACAATCTCTTTTGAAATATGAGGGTTTCAGACGAAAACTCGCCTGTTACAAAGTTATTTCATTTTTTTAACTTCTTTGGACTCCATACTTTGTGTGTGTTCAAAATACAACATTCGAAGCCACATCATTAATTTTCAACCTTTTGTGACTTCATTTGCTATGTTTCATGCACTTACTGATTTTATTTTAGCAAAATAACCCTGAAATTGAAAAGCACTTCAAATGAACTATGAAAAGGTTGAAAGTTGGCATGGTATCATCATTTCACCCACATAGCATGTTGTAAAAAGTTGAGAGGGTTACGAAAAAAACTGGATGCACTTCGCGTACAAAATGGACAATCTCTTTCGAAGTATGAGGGTTTCAGACGAAAACTCGCCTGTTACAAAGGGATTTCATTTTTGTAAATTATTTGAACTCCATAATTTTTGTGTGTTCAAAATGAAGCATTCAAAGCAACATCATCAATTTTCAACCCTTTTTGACTTCATTGGCTATTTTTAATGAACTTACTAATTTATTCAGCAAAATAACCCAGAAATTTAAAAGCACTTCAAATGAACTCTAGAAAAGGTTGAAAGTTGGCATGGTATCATCATTTCACCCACATTGCATGTTATAAGAAGTTGAGAGGGTTATGGATGCACTTCGTGCACGAAATGGACAATCTCTTTCGAAGTATCACGGTTTCGGACGAAAACTCGCCTGTTAGAAAGGAATTTCATTTTTTTAACTTCTTTGAACTCCATAGTTTTTGTGTGTTCAAAATGCAGCATTCAAAGCCACATCATCACTTTTCAACCCTTTCTGAATTCATTTGCTATTTTTCATGCACTTGCTGATTTATTTCAGCAAAATAACCCTGAAATTGAAAAGCACTTCAAATGAACTCTGAAAAGGTTGAAAGTTGGCATGGTATCATCATTTCACCTACATAGCAAGTTATAAAAAGTTGAGAGGGTTTCGACAAAAACTGGATGCACTTCGTGTACAAAATGGACAATCTCTTTCGAAGTATCAGGGTTTTGGACGAAAACTCGCATGTTACAAAGGCATTTCATTTTTGTAACTTATTTGAACTCCATACTTTTTGTGTGTTAAAAATGCAGCATTCAAAGCCACATGATCATTTTTCAACCCTTTCTAACTTCATTGGCTATTTTTCATGCACTTACTGATTTTATTTCACTAAAATAACCCTGAAATTGAAAAGCACTTGAAATGGACTCTGGAAAAGGTTGAAAGTTGGCATGGTATCATCGTTTCACCCACATAGCATATTATAAAAAGTTGAGAGGGTTACGGCAAAAACTGGATGCACTTCGTGTACAAAATGGACAATCTCTTTCGAAGTATTAGGGTTTTGGACGAAAACTCGCTTGTTACAAAGGCATTTCATTTTTTTAAATTCTTTGAACTCAATAATTTTTGTGTGCTCAAAATGCAGAATTCAAAGCCACATCATCAATTTTGAACCCTTTGTGACTTCATTTGCTATTTTTCATGCACTTACTGATTTTATTTCAGCAAAATAACCCTGAAATTGAAAAGCACTTCAAAGGAACTCTAGAAAAGGTTGAAAGTTGGCATGGTCTCATAATTTCACCCACATAGCATGTCATAAAAAGTTGAGAAGGTTATGGCAAAAACTGGATGCACTTGATGTAGAAAATGGACAATCACTTACAAAGTATCAGGGTTTCGGACGAAAACTCGCCTGTTACAAAGACATTTCATTTTTAACTTCTATGAACTCAATACTTTTTGTGTGTTAAAAATTCAGCATTCCAAGCCACATCATCACTTTTCAACCTTTTTTGACTTCATTTGCTATTTTTCATGCACTTACTGATTTATTTCAGCAAAATAACCCTGAAATTAAAAAGCACTTCAAATGAACTCTAGAAAAGGTTGAAAGTTGGCATGGTATCATCATTTCACCCACATAGCATGTTATAAAAAGTTGAGAGGGTTACGGCAAAAAATGGATGCACTTCGTGTACAAAATGGAAAATCTCTTTCGAAGTATCAGGGTTTCGGAGGAAAACTCGCCCGTTACAAAGGCATTTCATTTTTTAAAATTTGTTGAACTCCATAATTTTTGTTTGCTCAAAATGCAGCATTCCAAGCCACATCATCAATTTTCAACCCTTACTCACTTCATTTGCTATTTTTCATGCACTTACTGATTTTATTTTAGCAAAATAACCTTGAAATTGAAAAGCACTTCAAATCAACTCTGAAAAGTTTAAAATTTGGCATGGTGTCATCATTTCACCCACATAGCATGTCATAAAAAGTTGAGAGGGTTACAGCAAAAACTGGATGCACTTCGTGTACAAAATGGACAATCTCTTTTGAAATATGAGGGTTTCAGACGAAAACTCGCCTGTTACAAAGTTATTTAATTTTTTTTAACTTCTTTGAACTCCATACTTTGTGTGTTTTCAAAATACAACATTCGAAGCCACATCATCAATTTTCAACCTTTTGTGACTTCATTTGCTATCTTTCATGCACTTATTGATTTTATTTTAGCAAAATAACCCTGAAATTAAAAAGCGCTTCAAATGAACTATGAAAAGGTTGAAACTTGGCATGGTATTATCATTTCACCAACATAGCATGTTGTAAAAACTTGAGAGGGTTACGGCAAAAACTGGATGTACTTCGTGTACAAAATGGACAATCTCTTTCGAAGTATGAGGGTTTCAAACGAAAACTCGCCTGTTACAAAGGCATTTCATTTTTGTAAATTATTTGAACTCCATAATTTTTGTGTGTTCAAAATGAAGCATTCAAAATCACATCATCAATTTTCAACCCTTTTTGACTTCATTGGCTATTTTTCATGAACTTACTCATTTTATTTCAGCAAAATAACCCTGAAATTTAAAAGCACTTCAAATGAACTCAAGAAAAGGTTGAAAGTTGGCATGGTATCATCATTTCACCCACATTGCATGTTATAAGAAGTTGAGAGGGTTACTGCAAAAACTGGATGCACTTCGTCCACAAAATGGACAATCTCTTTCGAAGTATCATGGTTTCGGAAGAAAACTTGCCTGTTACAAAGGCATTTCATTTTTTTAATTCTTTGAACTCCATAATTTTTGTGTGCTCAAAATGCAGAATTCAAAGCCACATCAGCAATTTTCAACCCTTTGTGAGTTCATTTGCTATTTTTCTAGCACTTACTGATTTTATTTCAGCAAAATAACCTTGAAATTGAAAAGCACTTCAAAGGAACTCTAGAAAAGGTTGAAAGTTGGCATGGTATCATCATTTCACCCACATAGCTTGTTATAAAAAGTTGAGGGGGTTACGGCAAAAACTGGATGCACTTCTTGTACAAAATGGACAATCTCTTTCGAAATATCAAGGTTTCGAACGAAAACTCGCGTGTTGCAAAGTTATTTCATTTTTTTAACTTATTTGAACTCCATACTTCTTGTCTGTTCAAAATGCAGCATTCGAAGCCACATTAGTAATTTTCAACCCTTACTGACTTCATTTGCTATTTTTCATGCACTTCCTGATTTTATTTCACTAAAATAACGCTTAAATTGAAGCACTTCAAATGAACGCTGGAATAGGTTTAAAGTTGGCATGGTATCATCATTTCACCCGCATAGCATGTTATAAAAACTTGAGAGGGTGACGGCAAAAACTGGATGCACTTCGTGGAGAAAATGGACAATCTCCTTCGAAGTATCAGGGTTTCGGACGAAAATCGCCTGTTACAAAGGCATTTCATTTTTTAAATTCTTTGATCGCCATAATTTTTGTGTGTTCAAAATGCAGCATTCAAAGCCACATCATCAATTTTCAACCCTTACTCACTTCATTTGCTATTTTTCATGCAATAACTGATTTTATTTTAGCAAAATAACCCTGAAATTGAAAAGCTCTTCAAATGAACTCTGAAAAGGTTAAACTTTGGCATGATATCATGATTTCACCCACATAGCATGTTATAAAAAGTTGAGAGGGTTACGGCAAAAACTGGATGCACTTCGTGTACAAAATGGACAATCTCTTTCTAAGTATGAGGGTTTCAGACGAAAACTCGCCTGTTACAAAGTTATTTCATTTTTTTAAATTCTTTCAATTCCATACTTTTTGTGTGTTCAAAATAGAGCATTCAAATCCACATCATCAATTTTCAACCCTTTGTGACTTCATTTGCTATTTTTCATGCACTTACTGATTTTATTTCAGCAAAATAACGCTGAAATTGAAAAGCACTTCAAATGAACTCTAGAAAAGGTTGAAAGTTGGCATGGTATCATCATTTCACCCACATAGCATGTTACAAAAAGTTGAGAGGGTTATGGCAAACACTGGATGCACTTCGTGTGAAAAATGGACAATCTCTTTCGAAGTATCAGGGTTTCGGACGAAAACTCGTCTGTTACAAAGGCATTTCATTTTTGTAACTTATTTGAACTCCTTAATTTTTGTGTGTTCAAAATGAAGTCTTCAAAGCCACATCATCAATTTTCTACCCTTTCCGACTTCATTGGCTATATTTCATGCACTTTCTAATTTTATTTCAGCTAAATAACCCTAAAATTGAAAAGCACTTCAAATGAACTCTAGAAAAGGTCGAAAGATGGCATGGTAGCATCATTTCACCCACATAGCATGTTATATAATGTTGAGAGGGTTGCGGCAAAAACTGGATGCACTTCGTGTAAAAAATGTACAATCTCTTTCGAAGTATCAGGGTTTTGGACGAAAACTCGCCTGTTACAAAGGCATTTCATTTTTTTAACTTCTTTGAACTCCATACTTTTTGTATGTTCAAATTGCAGCATTCGAAGCCACATCATCAATTTTCAACCCTTTTTGACTTCATTCACTATTTTTCATGCACTTACTTCAGCAAATAACCCTGAAATTGAAAAGTACTTCAAATGAGCTCTCAAAAGGTTGAAAGCTGGCATGGTATCATCATTTGACCCACATAGCATGTTATAAAAAGTTGAGAGGGTAACGGCAAAAACTAGATCCACTTCGTGTACAAAATGGACAATCTATTTCGAGGTATCAGGGTTTCGAACAAAAACTCACTCGTTACAAAGGCATTTTAGTTTTTTTACTTCTTTGAACTCCATACTTTTGTGTGTTCAAAATGCAGAATTAAAAGCCACATCATGATTTTCAACCCTTTGTGACTTCATTTGCTATTTTTCATGCACTTCAAATGAACTCTCAAAAGGTTGAAGTTTGCATGGTATCATCATTTCACCCACATAGCAAGTTATAAATAGTTGAGAGGGTTACGGCAAAAACTGGATGCACTTCGTGTAGAAAATGGACAATCTCTTTCGAAGTATCAGGGTTTTGGACGAAAACTCGCATGTTACAAAGGCATTTCATTTTTGTAACTTATTTGAAATCCATACTTTTTGTGTGTTCAAAATGCAGCATTTAAAGCCACATCATCAATTTTCAATCCTTGCTGACTTCATTTGCTATTTTTCATGCACTAACTGATTTTGTTTCCGCAAGATAATCCTGAAATTGAAAATCACTTCAAATGAACTCTGAAAAGGTCGAAAGTTGGCATGGTATCATCATTTCACCCGAATTGTATGTTATAAAAAGTTGACAGGGTTATGGCAAAAACTAGATGCACTTTGTGTACAAAATGGACAATCTCTTTCGAAGTATCAGGGTTTCGGACGAAAACTAGCATGTTACAAAGGCATTTCATTTTTCTAATTCTTTGAACTCCATAATTTTTGTGTGCTCAAAATGCAGAATTCAAAGCCACATCATCAATTTTCAACCCTCTGTGACTTCATTTGCTATTTTTCATGCACTTACTGATTTTATTTCAGCAAAATAACCTTGAAATTGAAAAGCACTTCAAAGGAACTCTAGAAAAGGTTGAAAGTTGGCATGGTATCATCATTTCACCCACATAGCTTGTTATAAAAAGTTGAGAGGGTTACGGCAAAAACTGGATGCACTTCATGTACAAAATGGACAATCTGTTTCGAAATATCAAGGTTTCGAACGAAAACTCGCCTGTTACAAAGGCATTTCATTTTTTAAAGTGCTTTCAACCCTTTGTGACTTCATTTGTTATTTTTCATGCACTTTGTGATTTTATTTCAGCAAAATAACCCTGAAATGGAAAAGCACTTCAAATGAACTCTAGAAAAGGTTGAAAGTTGGCATGGTATCATCATCTCACCCACATAGCATGTTATAAAAAGTTGACAGGGTTACGGCAAAAACTGGATGCACTTCGTGTACAAAATGGACAATCTCTTTCGAAGTATCACGGTTTCGAACGAAAACTCTCCTGTTACAAAGGCATTTCATCTTTGTAACTTATTTGAACTCCATACTTTTTGTGTGTTCAAAATGCAGCATTCAAAGCAACATCAACACTTTTCAACCCTTTCTGACTTCATTGGCTATTTTTCATGCACTTACTGATTTTATTTCACTAAAATAACCCTGAAATTGAAAAGCACTTCAAATGAACTCTGGAAAAGGTTGAAAGTTGGCATGGTATCATCATTTCACCCACATAGCATGTTATAAAAAGTTGAGAGGGTTACGGCAAAAACTGGATGCACTTCATGTAGAAAATGGACAATTTCTTTCGAAGTATCAGGGTTTCGGACGAAAACTCGCCTGTTACAATGGCATTTCATTTTTTTAAATTCTTTGAACTCCATAATTTTTGTGTGCTCAAAATGCAGAATTCAAAGCCACATCATCAATTTTCAACCCTTTGTGACTTCATTTGCTATTTTTCATGCACTTACTGATTTTATTTCAGTAAAATAACCCTGAAATTGAAAAGTACCTCAAATGAACTCTAGATAAGGTTGGAAGTTGCCATGGTATCATCATTTCAGCCACATAGCATGTTATAAAAAGTTGAGAGGGTTACGGCAAAAACTGGACGCACTTCGTGTACAAAATGGACAATATCTTTCGAAGTATCAGGGTTTCACACAAAAACTCGCCTGTTACAAAGGCATTTCATTTTTTACCTTATTTGAACTCCATACTTTTTGTGTGTTAAAAATGCAGCATTCAAAGCCACATCAATAATTTTCAACCCTTACTGACTTCATTTGCTATTTTTCATGCACTTACTGATTTTATTTCACTAAAATAACCCTGAAACTGAAAAGCACTTCAAATGGACTCTGGAAAAGGTTGAAAGTTGGCATGGTATCATCATTTCATCCAAATAGCATGTTATAAAAAGTTGAGATGGTTACGACAAAAACTGGATGCACTTCGTGTACAAAATGGACAATCTCTTTCGAATTATCATGGTTTCGGACGAAAAGTCGCCTCTTATAAAGGCATTTCATTTTTTTAACTTCTTCGAACTCCATACTTTTTGTGTGTTCAAAATGCAGCATTCAAAGCCACATCATCAATTTTCAACCTTTACTGACTTCATTTGCTATTTTTCATGCACTTACTCATTTTATTTTAGCAAAATAACCCTGAAATTGATAAGCACTTCAAACGAACTCTGAAAAGGTTCAAATTTTTCATGGTATCATCATTTAACCCACATAGCATGTTATAAAAAGTTGAGAGGGTTACGGCAAAAACTGGATGCACTTCGTGTACAAAATGGACAATATCTTTCGAAGTATGAGCGTTTCAGACAAAAACTCGCCTGTTACAAACTTATTTCATTTTTTAAACTTCTTTGAACTCCATACTTTTTGTGTCTTCAAAATACAGCATTCAAAGCCACATCATCAATTTTCAACCCTTTGTGAGTTCATTTGCTATTTTTCATGCACTTACTGATTTTATTTTAGCAAAATAACCCTAAAATTGTAAAGCACTTCAAATTAACTCTGAAAAGGTTGAAAGTTTGCATGGTATCATCATTTCACCTACATAGCAAGTTATAAAAAGTTGAGAGGGTTATGGCAAAAACTGGATGCACTTCGTGTACAAAATGGACAATCTCTTTCGAAGTATCAGGGTTTCGGACGAAAACTCGGATGTTACAAAGGCATTTCATTTTGTAATTTATTTGAACTCCATACTTTTTGTGTGTTCAAAATGCAGCATTCAAAGCCACAAGATCAATTTTCAACCCTTTCTAACTTCATTGGTTATTTTTCATGCACTTACTGATTTTAATTCACTAAAATAACCCAGAAATTGAAAAGCACTTGAAATGAACTCTCGAAAAGGTTGAAAGCTGGCATGGTATCATCATTTCACCCATAGCATGTTATAAAAAGTTGAGAGGGTTACGGCAAAAACTGGATGCACTTCATGTACAAAATGGACAGTCCCTTTCAAAGTATCAGGGTTTTGGACGAAAACTCACCTGTTACAAAGCCATTTCATTTTTAAAAAATTCTTGGAACTCCATAATTTTTGTGTGCTGAAAATGCAGAATTAAAAGGCATTTCATTTTTTTAACCTCTTTGAACTCCATACTTTTTGTGTGTTCAAAATGCAGCATTCGAAGCCACATTAGTAATTTTCAACCCTTACTGACTTCATTTGCTATTTTTCATGCACTTACTGATTTTAGTTCACGAAAATAACGCTTAAATTGAAAAGCACTTCAAATGAACTCTGGAAAAGGTTGAAAGTTGGCATGGTATCATCATTTCACCCGCATAGCATGTTATAAAAAGTTGAGAGGGTTACGGCAAAACTAGATGCACTTCGTGTAGAAAATGGACAATCTCCTTCGAAGTATCAAGGTTTCGGACGAAAACTCGCCTATTACAAAGCATTTCATTTTTTAAATTCTTTGAACGCCATAATTTTTGTGTGTTCAAAATGCAGCATTCAAAGCCACATCATCAATTTTTAACCCTTACTGACTTCATTTGCTATTTTTCATGCACTAACTGATTTTATTTTAGGAAAATAACCCTGAAATTGAAAAGCACTTCAAATGAACTCTGAAAAGGTTAAAATTTCGCATGATATCAGCATTTCACCCACATAGCATGTTATAAAAAGTTGAGAGGGCGACGGCACAAACTGGATGCACTTCGTGTACAAAATGGACAATCTCTTTCTAAGTATGAGGGTTTCACATGAAAACTCGCCAGTAACAAAGTTATTTCATTTTTTTAACTTCTTTGAACTCCATACTTTTTGTGTGTTGAAAATACAGCATTCAAAGCCACATAATCAATTTTCAACCCTTTGTGACTTCATTTGCTATTTTTCATGCACTTGCTGATTTTATTTCAGCAAAATAACTCTGAAATTGAAAAGCACTTCAAATGAACTCTAGAAAAGGTTGAAAGTTGGCATGGTATCATCATTTCACCCACATAGCATGTTATAAAAGGTTGAGAGGGTTACGGTAAAAACTGGATGCATTTCGTGTACAAAATGGACAATCTCTTTCGAAGTATGAGGGTTTCACATGAAAACTCGCCTGTTACAAAGTTATTTCATTTTTTTAACTTCTTTGAACTCCATACTTTTTGTGTGTTCAAAATACAGCATTCAAATCCACATCATCAATTTACAACCCTTTGTGACTTCATTTGCTATTTTTCATGCACTTACTGATTTTATTTCAGCAAAATAACTCTGAAATTGAAAAGCACTTCAAGTGACCTCAAGAAAAGGTTGAAAGTTGGCATGGTATCATCATTTCACCCACATAGCATGTTATAAAAAGGTGAGAGAGTTATGGCAAAAACTGGATGCACTTCGTGTACAAAATGGACAATCTCTTTCGAAGTATCAGGGTTTTGAACGAAAACTCGTCTGTTACAAAGGCATTTCATTTTTGTAACTTATTTGTACTCCTTAATTTTTGTGTTTTCAAAATGAAGCATTCGAAGCCACATCATCAATTTTCAACCCTTTCTGACTTCATTGGCAATTTTTCATGCACTTACTGATTTTATTTCACCAAAATAACCCTGAAATTGAAAAGCACTTCAAATGAACTCTAGAAAAGGTTGAAAGTTGGCATGGTATCATCATTTCACCCACATAGCATGTTATAAAAAGTTGAGAAGGTTACGGCAAAAACTGGATGCACTTGGTGTACAAAATGGACAATCTCTTTCGAAGTATCATTGTTTCGGAGGAAAACTCTCCTGTTACAAAGGCATTTCATCTTTCTAACTTATTTGAACTCCATACTTTTTGTGTGTTTGAAATGCAGCATTCAAAGCAATGTCAACAATTTACAACCCTTTCTGACTTCATTGGCTATTTTTCATGCACTTACTGATTTTATTTCACTAAAATAACCCTGAAATTGGAAAGCACTTCAAATGAACTCTGGAAAAGGTTGAAAGTTGGCATGGTATCATCATTTCATCCACATAGCATGTTATAAAAAGTTGCGAGGGTTACGGCAAAAACTGGATGCACTTCGTGTAGAAAATGGACAATCTCTTTCGAAGTATCAGGGTTTCGGACGAAAACTCGCCTATTACAATGGCTTTTCATTTTTTTAAATTCTTTGAACTCCATAATTTTTGTGTGCTCAAAATGCAGAATTCAAAGCCACATCATCAATTTTCAACCCTTTGTGACTTCATTTGCTATTTTTCATGCACTTACTCATTTGATTTCAGTAAAATAACTCTAAAATTGAAAAGCACCTCAAATGAACTCTAGAAAAGGTTTAAAGTGTGCATGGGATCATCATTTCACCCACATAGCATGTTATAAAAAGTTGAGACGGTTACGGCAAAAACTGGACGCACTTCGTGTAGAAAATGGACAATCTTTTTCGAAGTATCAGGGTTTTAGACGAAAACTCGCCTCTTACAAAGGCCTTTCATTTTTTAACTTCTTTGAACTCCATAATTTTTATGTGTTCAAAATGCAGCATTCAAAGCCACATCATTAAATTTCAACCCTTACTGACTTCATTTGCTATTTTCCATGCACTTAGTGATTTTATTTCACTACAATAACCCTGAAACTAAAAAGCACTTCAAATGAACTCTGGAAAAGATTGAAAGTTGGCATGGTATCATCATTTCACCCAAATAGCATGTTATGAAAAGTTGAGAGGGTTACGGCAAAAACTGGATGCACTTCGTGTACAAAATGGACAATCTCTTTCGAAGTATCAGAGTTTCGGACAAAAACTGGCCTCTTATAAAGGCATTTCATTTTTTTAACTTCTTCGAACTCCGTACTTTTTGTGTGTTCAAAATGCAGCATTCAAAGCCACATCATCAATTTTCAACCCTTACTGACTTCATTTGCTATTCTTCATGCAGTTACTGATTTTATTTTAGCAAAATAACCCTGAAATTGATAAGCACTTCAAATGAACTCTGAAAAGGTTCAAATTTTGCACGGTATCATCATTTAACCCACATAGCATGTTATAAAAAGTTGAGAGGGTTACGGCAAAAACTGGATGCACTTCGTGTACAAAATGGACAATATCTTTCGAAGTATGAGGGCTTCATACAAAAACTCGCGTGTTACAAAGTTATTTCATTTTCTAATCTTCTTTCAACTCCATACTTTTTGTGTGTTCAAAATACAGCATTCATAGCCACATCATCAATTTTCACCCCTCTGTGACTTCATTTGCTATTTTTCATGCACTTAGTGGTTTTCTTTCAGCAAAATAACCCTAAAATTGAAAAGCACTTCAAATGAACTCTAAAAAGGTTGAAAGTTGTTATGGTATCATCATTTCACCCACATAGCATGTTACAAAAAGTTGAGAGGGTTACGGCAAAACCTTGATGCACTTCGTGTACATAATGGAGTATCTCTTTCGAAGTATTAGGGTTTTGGACGAAAACTCGCCTGTTACAAAGGCATTTCATTTTTTTAAAATTCTTTGAACTCCATAATTTTTGTGTGCTCAAAATGCAGAATTCAAAGCCACATCATCAATTTTCAACCCTTTGTGACTTCATTTGCTATTTTTCATGCACTTAGTGATTTTAATTCGGCAAAATAACCCTGAAATTGAAAAGCACTTCAAATGAACTCTAGAAAAGGTTCAAAGTTGGCATGGTATCATCATTTCACCCACATAGCATGTTATAAGAAGTTGAGAGGGTTACGGCAAAAACTGGATGCACTTCGTGTACAAAATGGACAATCTCCTTCGAAGAATCAGGGTTTCGAACGAAAACTCGCGTGTTACAAAGGCATTTCATTTTTTTAACTTCTTTGAACTCCATATTTTTTGTGTGTTCAAAATGCAGCATTCGAAGCCACATTAGTAATTTTCAACCCTTACTGACTTCATTTGCTATTTTTCATGCACTTACTGATTTTAGTTCACGAAAATAACGCTTAAATTGAAAAGCACTTCAAATGAACTCTGGAAAAGGTTGAAAGTTGGCATGGTATCATCATTTCACCCGCATAGCATGTTATAAAAAGTTGAGAGGGTTACGGCAAAACTAGATGCACTTCGTGTAGAAAATGGACAATCTCCTTCGAAGTATCAAGGTTTCGGACGAAAACTCGCCTATTACAAAGCATTTCATTTTTTAAATTCTTTGAACGCCATAATTTTTGTGTGTTCAAAATGCAGCATTCAAAGCCACATCATCAATTTTTAACCCTTACTGACTTCATTTGCTATTTTTCATGCACTAACTGATTTTATTTTAGGAAAATAACCCTGAAATTGAAAAGCACTTCAAATGAACTCTGAAAAGGTTAAAATTTCGCATGATATCAGCATTTCACCCACATAGCATGTTATAAAAAGTTGAGAGGGCGACGGCACAAACTGGATGCACTTCGTGTACAAAATGGACAATCTCTTTCTAAGTATGAGGGTTTCACATGAAAACTCGCCAGTAACAAAGTTATTTCATTTTTTTAACTTCTTTGAACTCCATACTTTTTGTGTGTTGAAAATACAGCATTCAAAGCCACATAATCAATTTTCAACCCTTTGTGACTTCATTTGCTATTTTTCATGCACTTGCTGATTTTATTTCAGCAAAATAACTCTGAAATTGAAAAGCACTTCAAATGAACTCTAGAAAAGGTTGAAAGTTGGCATGGTATCATCATTTCACCCACATAGCATGTTATAAAAGGTTGAGAGGGTTACGGTAAAAACTGGATGCATTTCGTGTACAAAATGGACAATCTCTTTCGAAGTATGAGGGTTTCACATGAAAACTCGCCTGTTACAAAGTTATTTCATTTTTTTAACTTCTTTGAACTCCATACTTTTTGTGTGTTCAAAATACAGCATTCAAATCCACATCATCAATTTACAACCCTTTGTGACTTCATTTGCTATTTTTCATGCACTTACTGATTTTATTTCAGCAAAATAACTCTGAAATTGAAAAGCACTTCAAGTGACCTCAAGAAAAGGTTGAAAGTTGGCATGGTATCATCATTTCACCCACATAGCATGTTATAAAAAGGTGAGAGAGTTATGGCAAAAACTGGATGCACTTCGTGTACAAAATGGACAATCTCTTTCGAAGTATCAGGGTTTTGAACGAAAACTCGTCTGTTACAAAGGCATTTCATTTTTGTAACTTATTTGTACTCCTTAATTTTTGTGTTTTCAAAATGAAGCATTCGAAGCCACATCATCAATTTTCAACCCTTTCTGACTTCATTGGCAATTTTTCATGCACTTACTGATTTTATTTCACCAAAATAACCCTGAAATTGAAAAGCACTTCAAATGAACTCTAGAAAAGGTTGAAAGTTGGCATGGTATCATCATTTCACCCACATAGCATGTTATAAAAAGTTGAGAAGGTTACGGCAAAAACTGGATGCACTTGGTGTACAAAATGGACAATCTCTTTCGAAGTATCATGGTTTCGGAGGAAAACTCTCCTGTTACAAAGGCATTTCATCTTTCTAACTTATTTGAACTCCATACTTTTTGTGTGTTTGAAATGCAGCATTCAAAGCAACATCAACAATTTACAACCCTTTCTGACTTCATTGGCTATTTTTCATGCACTTACTGATTTTATTTCACTAAAATAACCCTGAAATTGGAAAGCACTTCAAATGAACTCTGGAAAAGGTTGAAAGTTGGCATGGTATCATCATTTCATCCACATAGCATGTTATAAAAAGTTGCGAGGGTTACGGCAAAAACTGGATGCACTTCGTGTAGAAAATGGACAATCTCTTTCGAAGTATCAGGGTTTCGGACGAAAACTCGCCTATTACAATGGCTTTTCATTTTTTTAAATTCTTTGAACTCCATAATTTTTGTGTGCTCAAAATGCAGAATTCAAAGCCACATCATCAATTTTCAACCCTTTGTGACTTCATTTGCTATTTTTCATGCACTTACTCATTTGATTTCAGTAAAATAACTCTAAAATTGAAAAGCACCTCAAATGAACTCTAGAAAAGGTTTAAAGTGTGCATGGGATCATCATTTCACCCACATAGCATGTTATAAAAAGTTGAGACGGTTACGGCAAAAACTGGACGCACTTCGTGTAGAAAATGGACAATCTTTTTCGAAGTATCAGGGTTTTAGACGAAAACTCGCCTCTTACAAAGGCCTTTCATTTTTTAACTTCTTTGAACTCCATAATTTTTATGTGTTCAAAATGCAGCATTCAAAGCCACATCATTAAATTTCAACCCTTACTGACTTCATTTGCTATTTTCCATGCACTTAGTGATTTTATTTCACTACAATAACCCTGAAACTAAAAAGCACTTCAAATGAACTCTGGAAAAGATTGAAAGTTGGCATGGTATCATCATTTCACCCAAATAGCATGTTATGAAAAGTTGAGAGGGTTACGGCAAAAACTGGATGCACTTCGTGTACAAAATGGACAATCTCTTTCGAAGTATCAGAGTTTCGGACAAAAACTGGCCTCTTATAAAGGCATTTCATTTTTTTAACTTCTTCGAACTCCGTACTTTTTGTGTGTTCAAAATGCAGCATTCAAAGCCACATCATCAATTTTCAACCCTTACTGACTTCATTTGCTATTCTTCATGCAGTTACTGATTTTATTTTAGCAAAATAACCCTGAAATTGATAAGCACTTCAAATGAACTCTGAAAAGGTTCAAATTTTGCACGGTATCATCATTTAACCCACATAGCATGTTATAAAAAGTTGAGAGGGTTACGGCAAAAACTGGATGCACTTCGTGTACAAAATGGACAATATCTTTCGAAGTATGAGGGCTTCATACAAAAACTCGCCTGTTACAAAGTTATTTCATTTTTTAAACTTCTTTCAACTCCATACTTTTTGTGTGTTCAAAATACAGCATTCATAGCCACATCATCAATTTTCACCCCTCTGTGACTTCATTTGCTATTTTTCATGCACTTAGTGGTTTTCTTTCAGAAAAATAACCCTAAAATTGAAAAGCACTTCAAATGAACTCTAAAAAGGTTGAAAGTTGTTATGGTATCATCATTTCACCCACATAGCATGTTACAAATAGTTGAGAGGGTTACGGCAAAACCTTGATGCACTTCGTGTACATAATGGACTATCTCTTTCGAAGTATTAGGGTTTTGGACGAAAACTCGCCTGTTACAAAGGCATTTCATTTTTTTTAAATTCTTTGAACTCCATAATTTTTGTGTGCTCAAAATGCAGAATTCAAAGCCACATCATCAATTTTCAACCCTTTGTGACTTCATTTGCTATTTTTCATGCACTTAGTGATTTTAATTCGGCAAAATAACCCTGAAATGTAAAAGCACTTCAAATGAACTCTAGAAAAGGTTCAAAGTTGGCATGGTATCATCATTTCACCCACATAGCATGTTATAAGCAGTTGAGAGGGTTACGGCAAAAACTGGATGCACTTCGTGTACAAAATGGACAATCTGCTTCGAAGAATCAGGGTTTCGAACGAAAACTCGCGTGTTACAAAGGCATTTCATTTTTTTAAGTTCTTTGAACTCCATACTTTTTGTGTGTTCAAAATGCAGCATTCGAAGCCACATTAGTAATTTTCAACCCTTACTGACTTCATTTGCTATTTTTCATGCACTTACTGATTTTATTTCACTAAAATGACGCTTAAATTGAAAAGCACTTCAAATGAACTCTGGAAAAGGTTGAAAGTTGGCATGGTATCATCATTTCACCCGCATAGCATTATGTAAAAAGTTGAGAGGGTTACGGCAAAAACTGGATGCACTTCGTGTAGAAAATGGATAATCTCCTTCGAAGTATGAGGGTTTCGGACGAAAACTCGCCTGTTACAAAGGCATTTCATTTTTGAAATTCTTTGAACGCCATAATTCTTGTGTGTTCAAAATGCAACATTCAAAGCCACATCATATTTTTTCAACCCTTACTGACTTAATTTGCTATTTTTCATGCACTAACTCATTTTATTTTAGCAAAATAACCCTCAAATTGAAAAGCACTTCAAATCAACTCTGAAAATTTTAAAATTTGGCATGATATCATCATTTCACCCACATAGCATGTTATAAAAAGTTGAGAGGGTTATGGCAAAAACTGGATGCACTTCGTGTACAAAATGGACAATCTCTTTCTAAGTATGAGGGTTTCAAACGAAAACTCGCCTGTTACAAAGTTATTTCATTTTTTAAACTTCTTTCAACTCCATACTTTTTGTGTGTTCAAAATACAGCATTCAAAGCCACATCATCAATTTTCACCCCTCTGTGACTTCATTTGCTATTTTTCATGCACTTACTGGTTTTCTTTCAGCAAAATAACCCTAAAATTGAAAAGCACTTCAAATGAACTCTAAAAAGGTTGAAAGTTGTTATGGTATCATCATTTCACCCACATAGCATGTTACAAAAAGTTGAGAGGGTTACGGCAAAACCTTGATGCACTTCGTGTACATAATGGACTATCTCTTTCGAAGTATTAGGGTTTTGGACGAAAACTCGCCTGTTACAAAGGCATTTCATTTTTTTAAAATTCTTTGAACTCCATAATTTTTGTGTGCTCAAAATGCAGAATTCAAAGCCACATCATCAATTTTCAACCCTTTGTGACTTCATTTGCTATTTTTCATGCACTTAGTGATTTTAATTCGGCAAAATAACCCTGAAATTGAAAAGCACTTCAAATGAACTCTAGAAAAGGTTCAAAGTTGGCATGGTATCATCATTTCACCCACAAAGCATGTTATAAGAAGTTGAGAGGGTTACGGCAAAAACTGGATGCACTTCGTGTACAAAATGGACAATCTCTTTCGAAGAATCAGGGTTTCGAACGAAAACTCGCGTGTTACAAAGGCATTTCATTTTTTTAACTTCTTTGAACTCCATACTTTTTGTGTTTTCAAAATGCAGCATTCGAAGCCACATTATTAATTTTCAACCCTTACTTACTTCATTTGCTATTTTTCATGCACTTACTGATTTTATTTCACTAAAATGACGCTTAAATTGAAAAGCACTTCAATGAACTCTGGAAAAGGTTGAAAGTTGGCATGGTATCATCATTTCACCCGCATAGCATTATGTAAAAAGTTGAGAGGGTTACGGCAAAAACTGGATGCACTTCGTGTAGAAAATGGATAATCTCCTTCGAAGTATGAGGGTTTCGGACGAATACTCGCCTGTTACAAAGGCATTTCATTTTTGAAATTCTTTGAACGCCATAATTTTTGTGTGTTCAAAATGCAACATTCAAAGCCACATCATATTTTTTCAACCCTTACTGACTTAATTTGCTATTTTTCATGCACTAACTCATTTTATTTTAGCAAAATAACCCTGAAATTGAAAAGCACTTCAAATCAACTCTGAAAATTTTAAAATTTGGCATGATATCATCATTTCACCCACATAGCATGTTATAAAAAGTTGAGAGGGTTATGGCAAAAACTGGATGCAGTTCGTGTACAAAATGGACAATCTCTTTCTAAGTATGAGGGTTTCAAACGAAAAGTCGCCTGTTACAAAGTTATTTCATTTTTTTATCTTCTTTGAACTCCATACTTTTTGTGTGTTCAAAATACAGCATTCAAAGCACCATCATCTATTTTCAACCCTTGGTGACTTCATTTGCTATTTTTCATGCACTTAGTGATTTTATTTCCGCAAAATAACTCTGAAATTGAAGATCACTTCCAATGAACTCTAGGAAAGGTTGAAAGTTGGCATGGTATCATCATTTAACCCACATAGCATGTTATAAAAATTTGAGAGGGTTACGGCAAAAACTGGATGCACTTTGTGTACAAAATGGACAATCTCTTTCAAAGTATCCGGGTTTCGAACGAAAACTCGCCTGTTACAAAGGCATTTCATTTATTTAAAATTCTTTGAACTCCATACTTTATGTGTGTTCAAAATGCAGCATTCAAAGCCACATCATCAATTTTCAACCCTTTGTGACTTAATTTCCTATTTTTCATGCACTTACTGATTTTATTTCAGTAAAATAACCCTCAAATTGAAAAGCACTTCAAATGAACTCTGAAAAGGTTGAAAGTTGGCATGGTATCATCATTTCACCCACATAGTATGTTATAAAAAGTTGAGAGGGTTATGGCAAAAACTAGATGCACTTCGTGTACAAAATGGACAATCTCTTTCGAAGTATCAGGATTTTGGACGAAAACTCGCCTGTTAAAAAGGCATTTCATTTTTTAAATTCTTTGAACGCCATAATTTTTGTGTGTTCAAAATGCAGCATTCAAAGCCACATCGTCAATTTTCAACCCTTACTGACTTCATTTGCTATTTTTCATGCACTAACTGATTTTATTTTCGCAAAATAACCCTGAAATTGAAAATCACATCAAATGAACCTTGAAAAGGTTAAAATTTTGGCATGATATCATCATTTCACCCACATAGCATGTTATAAAAAGTTGAGAGGGTTACGACAAAAACTGGATGCACTTCGTGAACAAAATGGACAATCTCTGTCTAAGTATGAGGGTTTCAGACGAAAACTCACATGTTACAAAGTTATTTCATTTTTTAAATTCTTTGAACTCCATACTTTTTGTGTGTTCAAAATACAGCATTCAAAGCCACATCATCAATTTTCAACCCTTTGTGACTTCATTTGTTATTTTTCATGCACTTACTCATTTTATTTCAGCAAAATAACCCTGAAATTGAAAAGCACTTCAAATGAACTCTAGAAAAGGTTGAAAGTTGGCATGGTATCATTATTCCACCCACCTAGCATGTTATAAAAAGTTGAGAGGGTTATGGCAAAAACTAGCTGCACTTCGTGTACAAAATGCACAATCTCTTTCGAAGTATCAGGGTTTCGGACGAAAATTCGTCTGTTACAAAGGCATTTCATTTTTGTAACTGATATGTACTCCTTAATTTTTGTGTGATCAAAATGAAGCCTTCAAAGCCACATCATCAATTTTCAACCCTTTCTGACTTCATTGGCTATATTTCATGCACTTACTAATTTTAGTTTAGCTAAATAACCCTGAAATTGAAAAGCACTTCAAATGAACTCTAGAAAAGGTTGTAAGTTGGCATGGTAGCATCATTTCACCCACATTGCATGTTATATAATGTTGAGAGGGTTACGGCAAAAACTGGATGCACTTCGTGTACAAAATGGATAATCTCTTTTGTAGTATCAGGGTTTCGGACGAAAACTCACCTGTTACAAAGGCAATTCATTTTTTTAACTTCTTTGAACTCGATACTTTTTGTGTGTTCAAAATGCAGCATTCAAAGCGACATCATCAATTTTCAACCCTTACTGACTTCATTTGCTATTTTTCATGCACTTACACATTTTATATTAGCAAAATAACCCTGAAATTGAAAAGCACGTCAAATGAACTCTCAAAAGGTTAAAAATTGGCATGGTATCATCATTTCACCCACATGGCATGTTATAAAATTTTGAGAGGGTTACGGCAAAACTGGATGCACTTCGTGTACAACATGGACAATCTCTTTCGAAGTATGAGGGTTTCAGACGAAAACTCACCTCTTACAAAGTTATTTCTTTTTAACTTCTTTGAACTCCATACTTTTTGTCAGTTCAAAATGCAGCATTCAAAGCCACATCATCAATTTTCAACCCTTTGTGACTTCATTTGCTATATTTCATGCACTTACTGATTTTATTTCAGCAAAATAACCCTGAAATTGAAAGGCACTTCAAATGAACTCTGAAAAGGTTGAAAGTTGGCATGGTATCATCATTTCACCCACACAGCATGTTATAAAAAGTTGAGAGGGTTACGGCAAAAAGTGGATGTACTTCGTGTACAAAATGGACAATCTCTTTCGAAGTTTGAGGGTTTCGGACGAAAACTCGCCTGTTACAAAATAATTTCATTTTAGTAACTTATTTGAACTCCATAATTTTTGTGTGTTCAAAATGAAGCATTCAAAGCCACATCATTAATTTTTGACCCTTTCTGACTTCATTGGCTATTTTTCATGCACTTAGTGATTTTATTTCAGCAAATTAACCCTGAAATTGAAAAGCACTTCAAATGAACTCTAGAAAAGGTTGAAAGTTGGCATGGTATCATCATTTCACCAACATAGGATGTTATAATTATTTGAGAGGGTTACGGCAAAAACTAGATGCACTTCGTGTACAAAATGGACAATCTCTTTCGAAGTATGAGGTTTTCAGACGAAAACTCGCCTGTTACAAAGTTATTTCATTTTTTAACTTCCTTGAACCTCACACTTTTCGTGTGTCCAAAATGAAGCATTCAAAGCCACATCATCAATTTCCTACCCTTTCTGACTTCATTGTTTATTTTTCATGCACTTACTGATTTGATTTCAGCAAAATAACCTTGAAATTGAAAAGCACTTCAAATGAGCTCTGAAAAGGTTGACAGTTGGCATGGTATCATCATTTCACCCACATAGCATGCTATAAAAAGTTGAGAGGGTTCCGACAAAACCTGGATGCACTTCATGTACAAAATGGACAATCTCTTTCGAAGTATCAGGGTTTCAAACAAAAACTCGGCTGTTACAAAGGCATTTCATTTTTTTACTTCTTTGAACTCCATACTTTTTGTGTGTTCAAAATGCATCATTCAAAGCCACATCATCAATTTTCAACCCTTACTGACTTCATTTGCTATTTTTCATGCACTTACTGATTTTATTTTAGCAAAATAACCCTGAAATTGAAAAGCACTTCAAATGAACTCTGAAAAGGCTAAAATGTGGCATGGTATCATCATTTCACCCACATAACATGTTATAAAATGTTGAGAGGGTTATGGCAAAAACTGGATGCACTTCGTGTACAAAATGGACAATCTATTTCGAAGTATGAGGTTTTCAGACGAAAACTTGCCTGTTACAAAGGCATTTCATTTTTTAACTTCTTTGAACTCTCACTATTAGGAAAAGGGCTATAGATGATATGGCCGCTAATGGCGCACCAGACATGTGGTGCGCCACTACTATATAGTAATGGCGCACCATGAGTCGGTGCGCCATTAGTGTGGTAGACTCTAATGGCGCACCAGACCCACGATGCGCCATTAGTAACAAAAAAAAATTTGCAAAAATTCTAATGGCGCACCTCCAGCTGGTGCGCCATTAGTAACCAGGGTTACTAATGGCGCATTTGTAGGTGGTGCGCCATTAGTAATTTTTTTTTTTGCAAAAATTCTAATGGCGCACCTTCAGCTGGTGCGCCATTAGTAACCAGGGTTACTAATGGCGCATTTGTAGGTGGTGCGCCATTAGTAACCTGGTGCCAGCTAGATATTTTGGATAGCCACACCTACACACTCACTTTCCCCACTTCATTCTCTCCACCTCCTCCTCCAAGCTTGTGTCGGCTGCCTCCTCCTCCTCACCTCATTTGCACCATAGATTCATCAAAATTAAGTGGTTAAATTACCTTTTTTGATAGGTAAGTAAGGGGAAAGCTATCTTTATGTTGTAGATCTACTTTTTTTCTCCCTAGCTCGCTCCAACAACGTGCACATGCACTTTTTTTGGCCTTGCTAGATCTATGTATGTTTGTGGTGTTGCATATATGTTTGTGTTTGCAGGTACCGTTATTTGAAATGCGATAGTTTGCCAATATTTTTCCGGAATGTTGATTCATTTCCGTTTCGGCAAGAATTTTGGCACTATGCATTATTTTTTGTCCTATTTTTAGGGAAAGTCATGCCAAATTTTTTCTTGGTTCTAAAATATCGTTTTTCTCTACCCTGCAGGCGACCATGGTCCGCACGATGACCGAAGGCATCGTGAATAGGTTTTTCAGCTCCGCGAAGGCCGAGATGCTTCAAAAGAACGAGACGGAGATAAGATGTCCGTGTCGAAGATGCAAGCTGAAGAGCCTTATTGCGGACCCGGATTCCGGGGAGGTGCGGGACCATTTGCTCTTGCATGGTTTCATGGATGGCTGTCAGTGGCAAGGTGATGAAGATGACTATGAAGTCGTCCATGGGCGTCGGGCAAGAAATGAGGAAGGGCAGCAAGACAACCACAGCGGCGAGGGCGGGCGAGAAGACGAAGAATCTCCAGGACATGATCACGAGGTGATGCTGTACGCAGTCATCATGTAGAAGATGCCGGACATGATGATGAGGAAGATCAAGACAAAGGGCATGATCATGAAGATGAAGATGCCAGAGCAGACGACGATGGAGGCTGGGTGCAGGACCCTCATATTCAAGAGCTGCTTCTCAAGCAGACGGATAATGCAAGAGCTGCCACCCGAGAGAAAGCCAAGCTGGATCAACTGGAGATAGACGCGGTTACTCCATTGTATGAAGGATGCAGGCCCCAGGATACCAACCTGAAAGTAATGCTCATGGCTCTGGAGATGAAAGTAAAACACAAAATGACCGACGCAAGCTTCGACGAGATCATGTCATTCTGGCACGAATGTCTTCCCAAGGGGAACAAGTGCCCGACCAGTTTCGAGGAGGCGAAGAAAATCGTGTGTCCTCTGGATTTACCGCACGTGAAATACCATGTGTGCATGAACAATTGCATCATTTATCGGGACGAGCACGCGGAGTCTACCATATGTCTGGTGTGCGGCGTCACTCGATACAAGAAGAGGAAGAAAGCTCCTCGAAAAGTGGTGTGGTACTTTCCGATCACTCCTCGTCTACAGCGGTATTTCGCGGACCCTAAGGTAGCAAAGCTCCTGCGTTGGCATGCGGATAGGGAGGAGAAGAAGCGGGAAGATGACGGAAATGATCCAGAGATAAATAAAAAAGACAAGATGCTGAGTCACCCTAAGGATGCGAGCCAGTGGCAAGCATTGAACTTCGAAGACCCAGAATTTGGGAACGATCCAAGGAACATCGTGCTGGGCGCGAGCACCGATGGAGTCAATCCGTTTGGCAGCCAGAGAAGCACACATAGCACCTGGCCTGTGTTTGTGTGGATGTACAACCTTCCCCCCTGGTTGTGCATGAAGAGGAAGTACATTCACATGAGTATGCTAATTGAAGGGCCAAAACAACCAGGGAACGACATCAATCTGTATCTGGGGCTGCTGAAAGAGGATCTAGACACGCTATGGAAAACGCCAGCTAATACGTGGGACGCCGCAGAGAAAGAATATTTCCCTATGAGAGTCGCACTGCTCACGACGGTGCATGACTATCTCGGTTACGGATATGTCGCGGGGCAGGTGGTCCACGGATTTTCTGGATGCGTCAGGTGCATGGATGACACAACGTATCGCCAGCTAGATAGAGATCCCGGGTCTTCGAAAACCGTGTTCATGGGACATCGAAGGTGGCTTCGCGATGATGACCCATGGAGAAAACGCAAGGATCTGTTCGATGGTGAAACCGAACCCCGAAGACGCCCGCGTACGAGGAGCGGCGAGGAAATAGACGCGCTGTTGAAAAATTGGAAAGATTGCCCACTGCCGAGAAAGAAGCAAAAGGCGCCAGAGCCTGGAAAGAAGCGAAAGGCGCCAGAGCCGCTGCTGAACGTATGGAAAACGAGGTCTGTTTTCTGGGACTTGCCGTACTGGAAGATCCACCGTGTGCCTCACAGCCTTGATGTCATGCATATCACGAAGAACATGTGCGAGAGTCTGCTTGGTACCCTGCTCAACATGCCAGAGAGGACCAAAGATGGGCCGAAAGCAAGGGCAGACTTGAAATCAATGGGCATCAGGGAGTAGCTTCACGCTAATGATGATGATGATGAGGCGAAGCAGGACACAGAAAGTCGTCGCAAAGGCAAAAAGGCCAAGAAGACCGCAAATGACTACCCTCCCGCGTGCTTCACTCTAAGTCAGGAGGAGATCGAGCAGTTTTTCACCTGCCTCGTAGGAGTAAAACTTCCTTACGGTTACGCGGGGAAGATAAGCAGATACCTAGACCCAACGAAGCAGAAGTTCAGCGGGATGAAGTCTCACGACTGTCACGTGCTGATGACGCAGATACTTCCAGTTGCAATCCGTGGGATCATGGACACGCACGTCCGTGAAACGCTATTTGGCCTATGCAACTTTTTCGACGTCATCTCTCGGAAGTCGGTTGGCGTGAGGCAACTCAGAAGGCTACAGGAAGAGATCGTGGTGATACTATGCGAGCTTGAGATGTACTTCCCACCCGCATTCTTCGACATTATGGTGCATCTGCTGGTCCATATCATGGAGGATATCATCCAACTCGGGCCGACGTTCCTGCACAGCATGATGCCGTTCGAAAGGATGAATGGTGTCATCAAAGGATACGTTCGCAACATGTGACGTCCAGAGGGAAGCATAGCCAGGGGCTTTCTGACCGAAGAGTGCATCTCCTACTTCATGAATTATCTAGGCATCGAGAACCCTGTTGGTCTGCCCGTCAACAGGCACCTCGGCAGGCTCGCTGGATGGGGTCACCGTGAGGGGCGCCACGAAATGCATGTCGACTTCGAGGGTCGACTCGCCGACTTTGAAAGAGCAAACCTAGTCGCAGTACAACACATAGACGTGGTCGATCCTTGGGTGGTAGAGCACAAAACCTTTATTGAGAAGACGTACAATGACCAAGGCCAACAGAGGACGGACGGAGATATAATCAAAGAGCACAACTCATGTTTCACGCGTTGGTTCAAGCAGAAGCTTCTATCGTACCCTTTACATGAGGGTTCTTCCATGGAAGAACAACTCATATTCGCGTTGTCACAAGGCGCCGAGCACAACCTAATGACCTATGAGGCGTACGATATCAATGGCTACACATTCTACACCGAGGACAAGGACATGAAGAGCGATGGTTATCAGAACTCCAGGGTAATGATGGAATCCTACACCGGTAACGACAAGGACAGATACTACGGAAGGTTCGAGCAGATCTGGGAGCTGAGCTACGCTGGAGAGAAGGTCCCGATGTTCCGTGTCAGATGGGCCAAGAGCGTCCTAAAAGAAGACCGGTATTTCATCACCATGGTTATACCCGAAGCCAAATCCAAGACCGCGGGCGCAAACGTCACCGCGAAAAATGAGCCATGGGTACTGGCTTCCCAAGTGGACCAATGCTTCTTCATTACCGACCCGTCAAAGCCTAGTCGTGTTGTCGTGAGGAGAGGCAAAAGGAAGATCATCGGAATGGATGGAGTCGTCAATGAGCAAGACTTCGACAAGTACGGCGACCCGAAGATGGAACATGACGATGACGATGAAGTAGCAGCATACACCACAAGAAGAAGCAGGACCACCCTACCTAAAGGACGTCCGTTCCGTAGAAGAACTCCGTTATCGAAAAATAAGGGCAAGAAGATTGTGAACAGATAGCTAGCTAAGATCGATTGTATTTAAATCGTAGTCCTCATTTCTCGATTGTATTACATGGGCACTTTTTGAACTCGATCATGAATATTTTTAAATTTCATGGGCACTTTTTGAATTCACGAATATTTTTTCAAATTTGATCTCTATCCCCCTCCATATCGATCTCGATCCCCCCCGGCCGCACCCTCCCCCGCTAGCTCCACCGCCGCCGAGATGACCCACCGAACCCTCCCCGGCCTGCTCCACCGCCGCCGAGCACCCCCCGCACCCTCCCCCACTAGCTCCACCGCCGCCGACGACCCACCACACCCTCCCCGGCCCGCTCAATCGCCGCCGAGCACCCCCCGCACCCAACCTCGCCCCACCGCCGCCAACGACCCACCGTCGCCGAGCACCCCTCGCACCCTCCCCCGCTCCACCGCCGCCGAGCACCCCCATTTTCAAATAAAAAATTTGATGATATTTTTTCATATTCATAAAAAAATTATTACTGTTTTTATAAAATAATATTAAAAAATAGCATTCTAATGGCGCACAGCTCGGGGATGCGCCATTAGAATGTGAAAAAAACATTCTAATGGCGCACCCGCGAGCGGTGAGCCATTAGAATGTAAAAAACATTCTAATGGCGCACCCCCGAGCGGTGCGCCATTAGAATGTGAAAAAAAAACATTCTAATGGCGCACCGCTTGGGGTGCGCCATTAGAAATATTTAGCTAACTAACTCGCGCTGCCCCCGCTCCCTCCTCGCGCTGCCCCCGCTCCCTCCGGTCTCCTCCGGTCCTCCCTCCTCCCTCCACGCCGCCGCGCCCCTCGCTCGGATCGACGCCGCCGCCGCCACACAGGCCGGAACGACGGTCTCCTCCCTCCTCCCTCCATCGCCGGTGCCCTCCCCTACACCGCGCCGCTGCGCCGCTCGCTCGGATCGACGCCGCCACGTACCGGGTCGACGGTCTCCTCCCTCCACAGCGGCGCCCTCAATTGGAGCCCGGCCCTCGCCTCTAGGAACGAGGCCCGGCCCTCACTTCCAGGAACGGCGCCTGGCCCTCACCTCCAGCAAAAATGCCGCCGCGCCCTCACGCCTCCAGCAATAACGGCGCCGTGCCCTCCAGCAAGAACTCGTATGATATTTTATCATTTGAAGCATTCACTGGTCAGGCTATGTGTGTTTGTATGATATTTTCTTCAAATGTCTAGGACTCAAGAGAATGGTTCATATTCCATATATATTATTGATTCGTCACTAGGAGAGATTCAATCATTTTTTTGTTCAGATTAGCAGATTTAAGAATTAGATTTTGAAATCAGTTGCATGTTTGAAGAGACCGTCCAGTTATTTTGATTTTGCTGAAACCCTATTCATTCAGTAGCACATTATCCTATGCGGCGAGTGCCTCCGGGCATGTTTTGCCACCAACAACTAGAGGATGGCCATGAGATGAGGGCTCCAGGCAACCCTCTACGAGTGGGTGATGCTTTGGAGTTTTTTGGATGTTGAGGATGTGAGAGGCTAGTTTGGTGCTCTGGTTTGATTGAGTAAAAGTAATGATGATGTTGTGGAGAAATGTTGTTCCTAGAAGTACAATAGTCATGGTTCCTAGAAGTACTTTTACTCCACAACATCATCACTACTTTGATTTTTACCCATTGCCGGTTAATTTTTGGCAATAGTCATGGTTTTACCTGTTTCCACTCAGTTTTATATGACAGAAAATGCACGGGAGAATCTAGCTACTACTATATATTTTTACTTTTTCCTATCATATACTGGAAGCGCTTAAATGTTGCATTATAGTATCAAAAAGGAGCATGGTTCCTATTGGTTCGGTGCCAAGTATTACATTCTTTTGATTAACAGTAGGCACCTGAATCAGCAAATACAGAAACTAAGCATAGAGACACAGAGTATGTAGTCTTATTCATATTGCCTTGTGAATGTTGAGTGTGCACAGCATGCTATTGAATTCTGATCGCAACGAACAATGTTGAGTGGTGTCATCTCCGACCATCGTGTCGTGATGATTTTGCAGGTACCCCGAGAGGCCCTTGAGTTTGCCGGAATGTCGATTAACTTCCGTTCCGGAAAATTCGGGTACTCCATATGTCCTATTTTCAGCAAAGGTCATGCTGAAATTTTCCGTGAATTTTAGCATGACTTTGCTAAAAATCGGACATATGGGGTACTTGCTACTAATGCATGGGCCGGGGTATCTTAGTACTTAATTAAGTAGGATCAACTGCCTCTTGTGTTATGCATGGGCCTCGGTGTCGATAAGAACCTAAATGATGAAAGCTTAGGCTTTTAGGGTGCCTCGGCGTCGACAAACCCTAAATGATAAAAGCTTAGATGTAATCGATGCTATTGATGTCTTGCTTTTCTCTTCCGATCCTTTTGTTACATACTTATATATTACTTATGTATTGTCCGTGAATTGCTACTAACGTTTTGTTTGGCTAGTGCATAGAGATGCCGTCTTATGTCGTGTACAAGGGTAAGGTTCCCGGAGTCTACGACGACTGGGAGGAGTGTCGGAGACAGGTTCACCGTTTCAACGGTAACAGTTAAAAAGGGTACACCACTATGGCGGAGGCGGAATCTAGATACGCGCGCTATCTAGCGGGAGAGAGGAGGGAGCGTTGGAGGAACCGGATGAAGACCAGTTTCATCGGGATTATGCTCATCGTGATTACCGCGGCTCTCTTCTATGTGATGGTAGTTTAGATGATCGATATCGACTTGTAATGTGAAGACAAACTCGCTACTTGCGGTCTCGAGACTTGTAATGTTCTATCTTTGGTCGGTCTTTTGAATTCGGAGACTAATATGATGATTTGTATTCGGAGACTAATCTACTATTGTATTCGATGAATCTGCTGTTTCTGTGTGGTGTTGTCTAAATTCTGTCCAATAATATATTTTGTAACCTGTGAAAATATCAGAAAAGAAAAAAATAATAATTCCTAATATTCATACTAGTGGCGCACCACACAAGACTCTAATGGCGCACTGTAAAAAAGACTCTAATGGCGCATCAGCCCCTAGTGCGCCATTAGTATGCCAAATTCTAATGGCGCACCAGCCACTAGTGCGCCATTCGTATGCCAGATACTAATGGCACATTGTTGGCTATACTAATGGCACACGGCCTGGTGCGCCATTAGTACACCAGATTCTAATGGCGCACCACGGGTGCGCCATTAGTATTTAATTCTAATGGCGTGGTGCTAGTGGCGCACCACCAGTGCGCCATTAGTAGGCAAAACTGGTGCGCCATTAGCATGCCTTTTCCTAGTAGTGTCTATACTTTTTGTGTGTTCAAAATCCAGCATTCAAAGCCACATCATCAAGTTTCAACCCTTTGTGATTTCATTTGCTATTTTTCATGCACTTATTGATTTTATTTCAGCAAAATAACCCTGAAATTGGAAAGCACTTCAAATGAACTCTGAAAAGGTTGAAAGTTGGCATGGTATCATCATTTCACCCACATAGCATGTTTTAAAAAGTTGAGAGGCTTACGGCAAAAACTGGATGCACTTCGTGTACAAAATGCACAATCTCTTCCGACGTATCAAGGTTTCGGACGAAAACTCGCCTGTTCCAAAGGCATTTCATTTTCGTAACTTATTTGAACTCCATATTTTTGTGTTTTCAAAATGAAGCATTCAAAGCCACATCATCAATTTTCAACCCTTTCTGACTTCATTGGCTATTTTTCATGCACTTACTTATTTTATTTCAGCAAAATAACCCTAAAGTTGAAAAGCACTTCAAATGAACTCTAGAAAAGGTTGAAAGTTGGCATGGTATCATCATTTCACCCACATAGCATGTTATAAAAAGTTGAGAGGGTTACGGCAAAAACTTGATGCACTTCGTGTACAAAATGGACAATCTCTTCTAAAGTATCAAGGTTTTGGACAAAAACTTGCCTCTTTAAAAGGCATTTCATTTTTTTAACTTCTTTGAACTCCGTACTTTTTGTGTGTTCAAAATGCATCATTCAAACCCACGTCATCAATTTTCAACCCTTACTCACTTCATTTGCTATTTTTCATGCACTTACTCATTTTATATTAGCAAAATAACCCTGAAATTGAAAAGCACTCCAAATGAACTTTGAAAAGGTTAAAATTTGGCAAGGTATCATCATTTCACCCACATGGCATGTTATAAAAATTTGCAAGGGTTACGGGAAAACTGGATGCACTTCGTGTACAAAATGGACAATCTCTTTCGAAGTATGAGGGTTTCAGACGAAAACTCACCTGTTACAAAGTTATTTCTTTTTAACTTCTTTGAACTCCATACTTTTTGTGTGTTTAAAATGCAGCATTCAAAGCCACATCATCAATTTTCAACCCTTTGTGACTTCATTTGATATATTTCATGCACTTACAGATTTTATTTCAGCAAAATAACCCTGAAATTGAAAGGCACTTCAAATGAACTCTGAAAAGGTTGAAAGTTGGCATGGTATCATCATTTCACCCACACAGCATGTTACAAAAAGTTGAGAGGGTTACGGCAAAAAGTGGATGTACTTCGTGTACAAAAATGGACAATCTCTTTCGAAGTATTAGGGTTTCGGACGAAAACTCGCCTGTTACAAAAGAATTTCATTTTAGTAACTTATTTGAACTCCTAAATTTTTGTGTGTTCAAAATGAAGCATTCAAAGCCACATCATCAATTTTCGACCCTTTCCGACTTCATTAGCTATTTTTCATGCACTTAGTGATTTTATTTCAGCAAAATAACCCTGAAATTGAAAAGCAGTTCAAATGAACTCTAGAAAAGGTTGAAACTTGGCATGGTATCATGATTTCACCAACATAGCATGTTATAAAAATTTGAGAGGGTTACGGCAAAAACTGGATGCACTTCGTGTACAAAGTGGACAATCTCTTTCGAAGTATCAGGGTTTCGGACGAAAACTCGCCTGTTGCAAAGGCATTTCATTTTTGTAACTTATTTGAACCTCACACTTTTCGTGTGTCCAAAATGAAGCATTCAAAGCCACATCATCAATTTCCTACCCTTTCTGACTTCATTGTTTATTTTTCATGCACTTACTGATTTTATTTCAGCAAAATAACCCTGAAATTGAAAAGCACTTCAAATGTACTCTGAAAAGGTTGAAAGTCGGCATGGTATCATCATTTCACCCACATAGCATGCTATAAAAAGTGAGTGGGTTCCGACAAAACCTGGATGCACTTCATGTACAAAATGGACAATCTCTTTCGAAGTATCAGGGTTTCAGACAAAAACTCGGCTGTTACAAAGGCATTTCATTTTTTACTTCTTTGAACTCCATACTTTTTGTGTGTTCAAAATGCATCATTCAAAGCCACATCATCAATTTTCAACCCTTACTGACTTCATTTGCTATTTTTCATGCACTTACAGCTTTTATTTTAGCAAAATAACCCTGAAATTGAAAAGTACTTCAAATGAACTCTGAAAAGGCTAAAATTTGGCATGGTATCATCATTTCACCCACATAGCATGTTATAAAATGTTGAGAGGGTTATGGCAAAAACTGGATGCACTTCGTGTACAAAGTGGACAATCTATTTCGAATTATGAGGTTTTCAGACGAAAACTCGCCTGTTACAAAGGCATTTCATTTTTTAACTTCTTTGAACTCTATACTTTTTGTGTGTTCAAAATGCAGCATTCAAAGCCACATCATCAATTTTCAACCCTTTGTGATTTCATTTGCTATTTTCCATGCACTTACTGATTTTATTTCAGCAAAATAACCCTGAAATTGAAAAGCACTTCAAATGAACTCTGAAAAGGTTGAAAGTTGGCATGGTATGATCATTTCACCCACATAGCATGTTTTAAAAAGTTGAGAGGCTTACGGCAAAAACTGGATGCACTTCTTGTACAAAATGGACAATCTCTTTCGACGTATGAAGGTTTCGGACGAAAACTCGCCTGTTACAAAGGCATTTCATTTTCGTAACTTATTTGAACTCCATATTTTTGTGTTTTCAAAATGAAGCATTCAAAGCGACATCATCAATTTTCAACCCTTTCTGACTTCATTGGCTATTTTTCATGCACTTACTTATTTTATTTCAGCAAAATAACCCTGAAGTTGAAAAGCACTTCAAATGAACTCTAGAAAAGGTTGAAAGTTGGCATGGTATCATCATTTCACCCACATAGCATGTTATAAAAAGTTGAGAGGGTTACGACAAAAACTGGATGCACTTCGTGTACAAAATGGACAATCTCTTCTAAAGTATCAAGGTTTCGCACAAAAACTTGCCTGTTTCAAAGGCATTTCATTTTTTTAACTTCTTTGAACTCCGTACTTTTTGTGTGTTCAAAATGCATCATTCAAACCCACGTCATCAATTTTCAACCCTTACTCACTTCATTTGCTATTTTTCATGCACTTAGTGATTTTATATTAGCAAAATAACCCTGAAATTGAAAAGCACTCCAAATGAACTCTCAAAAGGTTAAAATTTTGCATGGTATCATCATTTCACCCACATAGCACGTTATAAAATGTTGAGACGGTTATGGCAAAAGCTGAATGCACTTCGTGTACAAAATGGGCAATCTCTTTCGGAGTATGAGGTTTTCAGACGAAAACTTGCTTGTTACAAAGTTATTTCATTTTTTAACTTCTTTGAACTCTATACTTTTTGTGTGTTCAAAATGCAACTTTCAAAGCCACATCATCAATTTTCAACCCTTTATTCTTTCATTTGCTACTTTTCTTACACTTACTGATTTATTTCAGCAAAATAACCCTGAAATTGAAAAGCACTTCAAATGAACTCTAGAAAAGGTTGAAAGTTGGCATGGTATCATCATTTCACCCACATAGCATGTTATAAAAAGTTGATAGGGTTACAGCAAAAACTCGATGCACTTCGTGTACAAAATGGACAATCTCTTTCGAAGTATCTAGGATTCGCACGAAAAATCGCCTCTTACAAAGGCATTTCATTTTTTTTAATTCTTTGAACTCCATACTTTTTGTGTGTTCAAAATGCATCATTCACAGCCACATCATCAATTTTCAAACCTTACTGACTTCATTTGCTATTTTTCATGCACTTACTAATTTTATTTTAGCAAAATAACCCTGAAATTGAAAAGCACTTCAAATTAACTCTGAAAAGGTTAAAATTTGGCATTGTATCATCATTTCACCCACATAGCATATTATGAAATGTTGAGAGGGTTATGGAAAAAACTAAATGCACTTCGTGTACAAAATGGACAATCATTTTCAAAGTATGAGGTTTTCACACGGAAACTCGCCTGTTACAAAGTTATTTCATTTTTTAACTTGTTTGAACTCTATGCTTTTTGTGTTTTCAAAATGAAGCATTCAAAGACACATCATCAATTTTCAACCCTTTCTGACTTCATTGGCTATTTTTCATGCACTTACTTATTTTATTTCAGCAAAATAACCCTGAAATTGAAAAGCACTTCAAATGAACTCTGAAAAGGTTGAAAGTTGGCATGGTAACATCATTTCACCCACATGACATGTTATATAATGTTGAGAGGGTTACGGCAAAAAATGGATGCACTTCGTGTACAAAATGTACAATCTCTTTCAAAGTATCAGGGTTTCGGGTGAAAACTCGCCTGTTACAAAGTCATTTCATTTTTTTAACTTCTTTGAACTCCAAACTTTTTGTGTGTTCAAAACGCAGCATTCAAAGCCACATCATCAATTTTCAACCCTTTCTGACTTCATTCGCTATTTTCATGCACTTACTGATTTTATTTTAGTAAATAACCCTGAAATTGAAAAGCACTTCAAATGAGCTCTCAAAAGGTTGACAATTGCCAGGGTATCATCATTTGACCCACATAGCATGTTATAAAAATTGAGTGGGTAACGGCAAAAGCTGGATCCACTTCGTTTACAAAATGGACAATCTCTTTCGAAGTGTCAGGGTTTCGGACGAAAACTCGCCTGTTACAAAGGCATTTCAGTTTTTTTACTTCTTTGAACTCCATACTTTTTCTGTGTTGAAAATGCAGCATTCAAAGCCACATCATCAATTTTCAACCCTTTGTGACTTCATTTGCTATCTTTCGTGCACTTACTGATTTTATTTTAGCAAAATAACCTTGAAATTGAAAGGCACTTCCAATGATCTCTGAAAAGTTTGAAATTTGGTATGGTATCATCATTTCACCTACACAGCATGTTATAAAAAGTTGAGAGGGTTACGGCAAAAAGTGGATGCACTTCGTGTACAAAATGGACAATCTCTTTCCAAGTATCAGGGTTTGTGACGAAAACTCACCTGTTACAAAGGCATTTCAGTTTTTTTACTTCTTTGAACTCCATCCTTTTTGTGTGTTCAAAATGCAACATTCAAAGCCACATCATCAATTTTCAACCCTTTGTGACTTCATTTGCTATATTTCGTGCACTTACTAATTTTATTTCAGCAAAATAACCCTGAAATTGAAAGGCACTTCAAATGATCTCTAAAAACATTGAAAGTTGGCATGGTATCATCATTTTACCCACACAACATGTTATAAAAAGTTTAGAGGGTTACGGCAAAAAGTGGATGCACTTCGTGTACAAAATGGACAATCTCTGTCGAAGTATCAGGGGTTCGGACGAAAACTCGCCTGTTACAAAAGCATTTCATTTTTGTAACTTATTTGAACTCCATACTTTTTGTGTGTTCAAATTGCATCATTCAAAGCCACATCATCAATTTTCAACCCTTTCAGACTTCATTTGCTATTTTTCATGCACTTACTGATTTTATTTCAGCAAAATAACCCTGAAATTGGAAAGCACTTCAAATGAACTCTAGAAAAGGTTGAAAGTTGGCATGGTATCATCATTTCACCCACATAGCATGTTATAAAAAATTTAGAGGGTTACGGCAAAAACTGGATGCACTTCATGTTCAAAATGGACAATCTCTTTCGAAATATCAGGGTTTCGCAAGAAAACTCACCTGTTACAAAGGCATTTCATTTTTTTACTTATTTGAACTCCATAATTTTTGTGTTTTCAAAATGAAGCAGTCAAAGCCACATCATCAATTTTCAACCCTTTCTGACTTCATTGGCTATTTTTCATGCACTTACTTATTTTATTTTAGCAAAATAACCCTGAAGTTGAAAAGCTCTTCAAATGAACTCTAGAAAAGGTTGAAAGTTGGCATGGTATCATCACTTCACCCACATAGCATGTTATAAAAAGTTGAGAGGGTTAAGGCAAAAACTCGATGCACTTCGTGTACAAAATGGACAATCTCTTCTAAAGTATCAGGGTTTCGAACAAAAACTAGCCTGTTACAAAAGCATTTCATTGTTTTAACTTCTTTGAACTCCATACTTTTTGTGTGTTCAAAATGCATCCTTCAAAGCCACGTCATCAATTTTCAACCCTTACTCACTTCATTTGCTATTTTTCATGCACTTACTGATTTTATTTTAGCAAAATAACCCTGAAATTGAAAAGCACTCCAAATGAACTCTGAAAAGGTTAAAATTTTGCATGGTATCATCATTTCACCCACATAGCATGTTATAAAATGTTGAGACGGTTATGGCAAAAACTGAATGCACTTCGTGTACAAAATGGACAATCTCTTTCGAAGTGTGAGGTTTTCAGACGAAAACTCGTTTGTTACAAAGTTATTTCATTTTTTAACTTCTTTGAACTCTATACTTTTTTTGTGTTCAAAATGCAGCTTTCAAAGCCACATCATCAATTTTCAACCCTTTGCGATTTCAATTGCTACTTTTCTTGCACTTACTGATTTATTTCAGCAAAATAACCCTGAAATTGAAAAGCACTTCAAATGAACTCTAGAAAAGGTTGAAACTTGGCATGGTATCATCATTTCACCCACATAGCATGTTATAAAAAGTTGAGAGGGTTACGGCAAAAACTGGATGCACTTCGTGTACAAAATGAACAATCTCTTTCGAAGTATCAGGGTTTCGGACGAAAACTCACACGTTACAAAGGCATTTCATTTTTAAAAATTCTTTGAACTCCATACTTTTTGTGTGTTCAAAATGCATCATTCAAAGCCACATCATCAATTTTCAACCCTTACTGACTTCATTTGCTATTTTTCATGCACTTACTGATTTTATTTTAGCAAAATAACCCTGAAATTGAAAAGCACTTCAAATGAACTCTAGAAAAGGTTTAAAGTTGGCATGGTATCATCATTTCACCCACATAGCATGTTATACAAAGTTGAGAGGGTTACGGCAAAAGCTGGATGCACTTCGTGTACAAAATGAACAATCTCTTTCAAAGTATCAGGGTTTCGGACGAAAACTCGCATGTTATAAAGGCATTTCATTTTTAAAAATTCTTTGAACTCCATACTTTTTTTGTGTTCACAATGCATCATTCAAAGCCACATCATCAATTTTCAACCCTTTCTGACTTCATTTGCTATTTTTCACGCACTTACAAATTTTATTTCACCAAAATAACCCTGAATTGAAAAGCACTACAAATGAACTCTGAAAAGGTTAAAATTTGGCATGGTATCATCATTTCACCCACATAGCTTGTTATAAAAAGTTGAGTGGGTTATGGCAAAAACTGGATGCACTTCGTGTACAAAATGGACAATCTCTTTCGAAGTATCAGGGGTTCGGACGAAAACTCGCATGTTACAAAAGCATTTCATTTTTGTAACTTATTTGAACTCCATACTTTTTGTGTGTTCAAATTGCATCATTCAAAGCCACATCATCAATTTTCAACCCTTTCAGACTTCATTTGCTATTTTTCATGCACTTACTGATTTTATTTCAGCAAAATAACCCTGAAATTGGAAAGCACTTCAAATGAACTCTAGAAAAGGTTGAAAGTTGGCATGGTATCATCATTTCACCCACATAGCATGTTATAAAAAATTTAGAGGGTTACGGCAAAAACTGGATGCACTTCATGTTCAAAATGGACAATCTCTTTCGAAATATCAGGGTTTCGCAAGAAAACTCGCCTGTTACAAAGGCATTTCATTTTTTTACTTATTTGAACTCCATAATTTTTGTGTTTTCAAAATGAAGTAGTCAAAGCCACATCATCAATTTTCAACCCTTTCTGACTTCATTGGCTATTTTTCATGCACTTACTTATTTTATTTTAGCAAAATAACCCTGAAGTTGAAAAGCTCTTCAAATGAACTCTAGAAAAGGTTGAAAGTTGGCATGGTATCATCACTTCACCCACATAGCATGTTATAAAAAGTTGAGAGGGTTAAGGCAAAAACTCGATGCACTTCGTGTACAAAATGGACAATCTCTTCTAAAGTATCAGGGTTTCGAACAAAAACTAGCCTGTTACAAAAGCATTTCATTGTTTTAACTTCTTTGAACTCCATACTTTTTGTGTGTTCAAAATGCATCCTTGAAAGCCACGTCATAAATTTTCAACCCTTACTCACTTCATTTGCTATTTTTCATGCACTTACTGATTTTATTTTAGCAAAATAACCCTGAAATTGAAAAGCAGTCCAAATGAACTCTGAAAAGGTTAAAATTTTGCATGGTATCATCATTTCACCCACATAGCATGTTATAAAATGTTGAGACGGTTATGGCAAAAACTGAATGCACTTCGTGTACAAAATGGACAATCTCTTTCGAAGTGTGAGGTTTTCAGACGAAAACTCGTTTGTTACAAAGTTATTTTATTTTTTAACTTCTTTGAACTCTATCCTTTTTTTGTGTTCAAAATGCAGCTTTCAAAGCCACATCATCAATTTTCAACCCTTTGCGATTTCAATTGCTACTTTTCTTGCACTTACTGATTTATTTCAGCAAAATAACCCTGAAATTGAAAAGCACTTCAAATGAACTCTAGAAAAGGTTGAAACTTGGCATGGTATCATCATTTCACCCACATAGCATGTTATAAAAAGTTGAGAGGGTTACGGCAAAAACTGGATGCACTTCGTGTACAAAATGAACAATCTCTTTCGAAGTATCAGGGTTTCGGACGAAAACTCACACGTTACAAAGGCATTTCATTTTTAAAAATTCTTTGAACTCCATACTTTTTGTGTGTTCAAAATGCATCATTCAAAGCCACATCATCAATTTTCAACCCTTACTGACTTCATTTGCTATTTTTCATGCACTTACTGATTTTATTTTAGCAAAATAACCCTGAAATTGAAAAGCACTTCAAATGAACTCTAGAAAAGGTTTAAAGTTGGCATGGTATCATCATTTCACCCACATAGCATGTTATACAAAGTTGAGAGGGTTACGGCAAAAGCTGGATGCACTTCGTGTACAAAATGAACAATCTCTTTCAAAGTATCAGGGTTTCGGACGAAAACTCGCATGTTATAAAGGCATTTCATTTTTAAACATTCTTTGAACTCCATACTTTTTTTGTGTTCACAATGCATCATTCAAAGCCACATCATCAATTTTCAACCCTTTCTGACTTCATTTGCTATTTTTCACGCACTTACAAATTTTATTTCACCAAAATAACCCTGAATTGAAAAGCACTACAAATGAACTCTGAAAAGTTTAAAATTTGGCATGGTATCATCATTTCACCCACATAGCATGTTATAAAAAGTTGAGTGGGTTATGGCAAAAACTGGATGCACTTCGTGTACAAAATGGACAATCTCTTTCGAAGTATCAGGGGTTCGGACGAAAACTCGCATGTTACAAAAGCATTTCATTTTTGTAACTTATTTGAACTCCATACTTTTTGTGTGTTCAAATTGCATCATTCAAAGCCACATCATCAATTTTCAACCCTTTCAGACTTCATTTGCTATTTTTCATGCACTTACTGATTTTATTTCAGCAAAATAACCCTGAAATTGGAAAGCACTTCAAATGAACTCTAGAAAAGGTTGAAAGTTGGCATGGTATCATCATTTCACCCACATAGCATGTTATAAAAAATTTAGAGGGTTACGGCAAAAACTGGATGCACTTCATGTTCAAAATGGACAATCTCTTTCGAAATATCAGGGTTTCGCAAGAAAACTCGCCTGTTACAAAGGCATTTCATTTTTTTACTTATTTGAACTCCATAATTTTTGTGTTTTCAAAATGAAGCAGTCAAAGCCACATCATCAATTTTCAACCCTTTCTGACTTCATTGGCTATTTTTCATGCACTTACTTATTTTATTTTAGCAAAATAACCCTGAAGTTGAAAAGCTCTTCAAATGAACTCTAGAAAAGGTTGAAAGTTGGCATGGTATCATCACTTCACCCACATAGCATGTTATAAAAAGTTGAGAGGGTTAAGGCATAAACTCGATGCACTTCGTGTACAGAATGGACAATCTCTTCTAAAGTATCAGGGTTTCGAACAAAAACTAGCCTGTTACAAAAGCATTTCATTGTTTTAACTTCTTTGAACTCCATACTTTTTGTGTGTTCAAAATGCATCCTTCAAAGCCACGTCATCAATTTTCAACCCTTACTCACTTCATTTGCTATTTTTCATGCACTTACTGATTTTATTTTAGCAAAATAACCCTGAAATTGAAAAGCACTCCAAATGAACTCTGAAAAGGTTAAAATTTTGCATGGTATCATCATTTCACCCACATAGCATGTTATAAAATGTTGAGACGGTTATGGCAAAAACTGAATGCACTTCGTGTACAAAATGGACAATCTCTTTCGAAGTGTGAGGTTTTCAGACGAAAACTCGTTTGTTACAAAGTTATTTCATTTTTTAACTTCTTTGAACTCTATACTTTTTGTGTGTTCAAAATGCAGCTTTCAAAGCCACATCATCAATTTTCATCCCTTTGCGATTTCAATTGCTACTTTTCTTGCACTTACTGATTTATTTCAGCAAAATAACCCTGAAATTGAAAAGCACTTCAAATGAACTCTAGAAAAGGTTGAAACTTGGCATGGTATCATCATTTCACCCACATAGCATGTTATAAAAAGTTGAGAGGGTTACGGCAAAAACTTGATGCACTTCGTGTACAAAATGAACAATCTCTTTCGAAGTATCAGGGTTTCGGACGAAAACTCACACGTTACAAAGGCATTTCATTTTTAAAAATTCTTTGAACTCCATAATTTTTGTGTGTTCAAAATGCATCATTCAAAGCCACATCATCAATTTTCAACCCTTACTGACTTCATTTGCTATTTTTCATGCACTTACTGATTTTATTTTAGCAAAATAACCCTGAATTTGAAAAGCACTTCAAATGAACTCTAGAAAAGGTTTAAAGTTGGCATGGTATCATCATTTCACCCACATAGCATGTTATACAAAGTTGAGAGGGTTACGGCAAAAACTGGATGCACTTCGTGTACAAAATGAACAATCTCTTTCAAAGTATCAGGGTTTCGGACGAAAACTCGCATGTTATAAAGGCATTTCATTTTTAAAAATTCTTTGAACTCCATACTTTTTTTGTGTTCAAAATGCATCTTTCAAAGCCACATCATCAATTTTCAACCCTTTCTGACTTCATTTGCTATTTTTCACGCACTTACAAATTTTATTTCACCAAAATAACCCTGAATTCAAAAGCACTTCAAATGAACTCTGAAAAGGTTAAAATTTGGCATGGTATCATCATTTCACCCACATAGCATGTTATAAAAAGTTGAGTGGGTTATGGCAAAAACTGGATGCACTTCATGTACAAAATGGACAATCTCTTTCGAAGTATGACGGTTTCGGTCGAAAACTCGCATGTTACAAAGTTATTTCATTTTTTTAACTTCTTTGAACTCCATACTTGTTATGTGTTCAACATGCAGCATTCAATTCCACATCATCAATTTTCAACCCTTTGTGACTTCATTTGCTATTTTTCATGCACTTACTGATTTTATTTCAGCAAAATAACCCTGAAATTGAAAAGCACTTCAAATGAACTCTGAAAAGGTTGAAAGTTGGCATGGTATCATCATTTCACCCATATAGTATGTTAGAAAAAGTTGAGAGGGTTACGGAAAAAACTGGATGCACTTCAGGTACAAAATGGACAATCTCTTTCGAAGTATCAATGTTTCGGACGAAAACTCAACTGTTACAAAGCCATTTAATTTTTTTAACTTATTTGAAGTCCATAATTTTTGTCTTTTCACAATGAAGCATTCAAAGCCATATCATCAATTTTCAACCCTTTCTGACTTCATTGGCTATTTTTCATGCACTTACTGATTTTATTTCACTAAAATAACCCTAAAAATGAAAAGCACTTCAAATGAACTCTAGAAAAGGTTGAAAGTTGGCATGGTATCATCATTTCACCCATATAGTATGTTATAAAAAGTTGAGAGGGTTACGGAAAAAACTGGATGCACTTCAGGTACAAAATGGACAATCTCTTTCGAAGTATCAATGTTTCGGACGAAAACTCGCCTGTTACAAGGCCATTTAATTTTTTTAACTTATTTGAACTCCATAATTTTTTTCTTTTCACAATGAAGCATTCAAAGGCATATCATCAATTTTCAACCCTTTCTGACTTCATTGGCTATTTTTCATGCACTTACTGATTTTATTTCACTAAAATAACCCTAAAAATGAAAAGCACTTCAAACGAACTCTAGAAAAGGTTGAAAGTTGCCATGGTATCATCATTTCACCCATATAGTATGTTATAAAAAGTTGAGAGGGTTACGGAAAAAACTGGATGCACTTCAGGTACAAAATGGACAATCTCTTTCGAAGTATCAATGTTTCGGACGAAAACTCGCCTGTTACAAAGCCATTTAATTTTTTTAACTTATTTGAAATCCATAATTTTTGTCTTTTCACAATGAAGCATTCAAAGCCATATCATCAATTTTCAACCCTTTCTGACTTCATTGGCTATTTTTCATGCACTTACTGATTTTATTTCACTAAAATAACTCTAAAAATGAAAAGCACTTCAAATGAACTCTAGAAAAGGTTGAAAGTTGGCATGGTATCATCATTTCACCCATATAGTATGTTAGAAAAAGTTGAGAGGGTTACGGAAAAAACTGGATGCACTTCAGGTACAAAATGGACAATCTCTTTCGAAGTATCAATGTTTCGGACGAAAACTCAACTGTTACAAAGCCATTTAATTTTTTTAACTTATTTGAAGTCCATAATTTTTGTCTTTTCACAATGAAGCATTCAAAGCCATATCATCAATTTTCAACCCTTTCTGACTTCATTGGCTATTTTTCATGCACTTACTGATTTTATTTCACTAAAATAACCCTAAAAATGAAAAGCACTTCAAATGAACTCTAGAAAAGGTTGAAAGTTGGCATGGTATCATCATTTCACCCATATAGTATGTTATAAAAAGTTGAGAGGGTTACGGAAAAAACTGGATGCACTTCAGGTACAAAATGGACAATCTCTTTCGAAGTATCAATGTTTCGGACGAAAACTCGCCTGTTACAAAGCCATTTAATTTTTTTAACTTATTTGAACTCCATAATTTTTGTCTTTTCACAATGAAGCATTCAAAGCCATATCATCAATTTTCAACCCTTTCTGACTTCATTGGCTTTTTTTCATGCACTTACTGATTTTATTTCACTAAAATAACCCTAAAAATGAAAAGCACTTCAAACGAACTCTAGAAAAGGTTGAAAGTTGCCATGGTATCATCATTTCACCCATATAGTATGTTATAAAAAGTTGAGAGGGTTACGGAAAAAACTGGATGCACTTCAGTTACAAAATGGACAATCTCTTTTGAAGTATCAATGTTTCGGACGAAAACTCGCGTGTTACAAAGCCATTTAATTTTTTTAACTTATTTGAACTCCATAATTTTTGTCTTTTCACAATGAAGCATTCAAAGCCATATCATCAATTTTCAACCCTTTCTGACTTCATTGGCTATTTTTCATGCACTTACTGATTTTATTTCACTAAAATAACTCTAAAAATGAAAAGCACTTCAAATGAACTCTAGAAAAGGTTGAAAGTTGGCATGGTATCATCATTTCACCCATATAGTATGTTAGAAAAAGTTGAGAGGGTTACGGAAAAAACTGGATGCACTTCAGGTACAAAATGGACAATCCCTTTCGAAGTATCAATGTTTCGGACGAAAACTCAACTGTTACAAAGCCATTTAATTTTTTTAACTTATTTGAAGTCCATAATTTTTGTCTTTTCACAATGAAGCATTCAAAGCCATATCATCAATTTTCAACCCTTTCTGACTTCATTGGCTATTTTTCATGCACTTACTGATTTTATTTCACTAAAATAACCCTAAAAATGAAAAGCACTTCAAATGAACTCTAGAAAAGGTTGAAAGTTGGCATGGTATCATCATTTCACCCATATAGTATGTTATAAAAAGTTGAGAGGGTTACGGAAAAAACTGGATGCACTTCAGGTACAAAATGGACAATCTCTTTCGAAGTATCAATGTTTCGGACGAAAACTCGCCTGTTACAAAGCCATTTAATTTTTTTAACTTATTTGAACTCCATAATTTTTGTCTTTTCACAATGAAGCATTCAAAGCCATATCATCAATTTTCAACCCTTTCTGACTTCATTGGCTTTTTTTCATGCACTTACTGATTTTATTTCACTAAAATAACCCTAAAAATGAAAAGCACTTCAAACGAACTCTAGAAAAGGTTGAAAGTTGCCATGGTATCATCATTTCACCCATATAGTATGTTATAAAAAGTTGAGAGGGTTACGGAAAAAACTGGATGCACTTCAGTTACAAAATGGACAATCTCTTTTGAAGTATCAATGTTTCGGACGAAAACTCGCGTGTTACAAAGCCATTTAATTTTTTTAACTTATTTGAACTCCATAATTTTTGTCTTTTCACAATGAAGCATTCAAAGCCATATCATCAATTTTCAACCCTTTCTGACTTCATTGGCTATTTTTCATGCACTTACTGATTTTATTTCACTAAAATAACTCTAAAAATGAAAAGCACTTCAAATGAACTCTAGAAAAGGTTGAAAGTTGGCATGGTATCATCATTTCACCCACATAGCATGTTATAAAAAGTTGAAAGGGTTACGGCAAAAACTGGATGCACTTCGTGTACAAAATGGACAATCTCTTTTGGAGTATCAAGGTTTCGGACGAAAACTCGCTTGTTACAAAGTCATTTCATTTTTTAACTTCTTTGAACTCCATAATTTTTGTGTGTTCAAAATGCATCATTCAAAGCCACATCATCACTTTTCAACCCTTTCTAACTTCATTTGCTATTTTTCAAGCGCTTACTAATTTTATTTCACCAAAATAACCCTGAAATTGAAAAGAACTACAAATGAACTCTGAAAAGGATAAAATTTGGCATGGTATCATCATTTCACCCACATAGCATGTTATAAAAAGTTGAGAGGGTTATGGCAAAAACTAGATGCACTTCGTGTGCAAAATGGACAGTCTCTTTCGAAGTATGAGGGTTCCGGATGAAAACTCGCGTGTTACAAAGTTATTTCATTTTTTTAACTTCTTTGAACTCTATCCTTTTGGTGTGTTCAACATGCATCATTCAAAGCCACATCATCAATTTTCAACCCTTTGTGACTTCATTTGCTATTTTTCATGCACTTACTGATTTTATTTAAACAAAATAACCCTGAAATTGAAAATCACTTCAAATGAACTCTGAAAAGGTTGAAAGTTGGCATGGTATCATGATTACACCCACATAGCATGTTATAAAATGTTGAGAGGGTTACGGCAAAAACTGGATGCACTTCGTGTACAAAATGGATAATCTCTTTCGAAGTATCACGGTTTCGGACGAAAACTTAACTCTTACAAAGGCAATTCAGTTTTTAACTTCTTTGAAATCCATACTTTTTGTGTGTTCAAAATACAGCATTCAAATCCACATCATTAATTTTCAACCCTTTGTGACTTCATTTGCTATTTTTCATGCACTTACTGATTTTATTTCAGCAAAATAACCCTAAAATTGAAAAGCACTTCAAATGAACTTTGAAAAGGTTGAAAGTTGGAAAGGTGTCATCATTTAACCCACATAGCATGTTATAAAAAGTTGAGAGGGTTACGGGAAAAACTGGATGCACTTCGTATACAAAATGGACAATCTCTTTCGAAATATCAAGGTTTCAGACGAAAACACGCCTGATACAAAGCCATTTAATTTTTGTGACTTATTTGAACTCCATAATTTTTGTGTTTTCAAAATGAAGCATTCAAAGCCACATCATCAATTTTCAACCCTATCTGACTTCATTGGCTATTTTTCATGCACTTAGTGATTTTATTTCACTAAAATAACCCTAAAATTGAAAAGAACTTCAAATGAACCCTAGAAAAGGTTAAAAGTTGGCATGGTATCGTAATTTCACCCACATAGCATGTTATAAAAAGTTGAGAGGGTTACGGCAAAAACTGGATGCACTTCGTGTACAAAATGGACAATCTCTTTTGAAGTATCAAGGTTTCGGACGAAAACTCGCCTGTTACAAAGTTATTTCTTTTTTTAACTTCTTTTAACTCCATACTTTTTGTGTGTGCAAAATGCAGCATTCAAAACCACATCATCACCTTTCAACCCTTTCAGACTTCATTTGCTATTTTTCAGGCACTTACTAAGCTTATTTCACCAAAATAACCCTGAAATTGAAAAGCACTTCTAATGAACTCTAAAATAGTTAAAATTTGGCATGGTATCGTCATTTCACCCACATAGCATGTTATAAAAAGTTGAGAGGGTTATGGCAAAAACTGGATGCACTTCATGTACCAAATGGACAATCTCTTTCGAAGTATGAGGGTTTCGGTCGAAAACTCGCATGTTACAAAGTTATTTCATTTTTTTAACTTCTTTGAACTCCACACTTGTTGTGTGTTCAACATGCAGAATTCAAAGCCACATCATCAATTTTCAACCCTTTGTGTCTTCATTTGCTATTTTCCACGCACTTACAGATTTTATTTCAGCAAAATAACCATGAAATTGAAAAGCACTTCAAATGAACTCTGAAAAGGTTGAAAGTTGGCATGGTATCTTCATTTCACCCACATAGCATGTTATAAAAAGTTGAGAGGGTTGCGGAAAAAACTGGATGCACTTCAGGTACAAAATGGACAATCTCTTTCGAAGTATCAATGTTTCGGACGAAAACTCGCCTGTTACAAAGCCATTTAATTTGTTTAACTTATTTGAACTCCATAATTTTTGTGTTTTGAAAATGAAGCATTCAAAGCCATATCATCAATTTTCAACCCTTTCTGACTTCATTGGCTATTTTTCATGCACTTACTCATTTTATTTCACTAAAATAACCCTAAAACTGAAAAGCACTTCAAATGAACTGTAGAAAAGGTTGAAAGTTGGCATGGTATCATCATTTCACCCACATAGCACGTTATAAAAAGTTGAGAGGGTTACGGAAAAAATTGGATGCACTTCGTGTACAAAATGGACAATCACTTTTGGAGTATCAAGGTTTCGGACGAAAACTCGCTTGTTACTAAGTTATTTCATTTTTTAACTTCTTTGAACTCCATACTTTTTGTGTGTTCAAAATCCAGCATTCAAAGCCACATCATCACTTTTCAACCCTTTCTGACTTCATTTGCTATTTTTCTGGCACTTACTAATTTTATTTCACCAAAATAACCCTGAAATTGAAAAGGACTTCAAATGAACTCTGAAAAGGTTAAAATTTGGCATGGTATCATCATTTCACCCACATAGCATGTTATAAAAAGTTCAGAGGGTTATGGCAAAAACTAGATGCACTTCGTGTGCAAAATGGACAATCTCTTTCGAAGTATGAGGGTTTCGGACGAAAACTCGCCTGTTACAAAGTTATTTCATTTTTTTAACTTCTTTGAACTCTATACTTTTTGTGTGTTCCACATGCATAATTCAAAGCCACATCATCAATTTTCAACCCTTTGTGACTTCAATTGCTATTTTTCATGCACTTACTGATTTTATTTCAACAAAATAACCCTGAAATTGAAAAGCACTTCAAATGAACTCTGAAAAGGTTGAAAGTTGGCATGGTAACATCATTTCACCCACATAGCATGTTATAAAATGTTGAGAGGGTTACGGCAAAAATTGGATGCACTTCGTGTACAAAATGGACAATCTCTTTCGAAGTATCAAGGTTTCGGACGAAAACTCGCCTGTTACAAAGCCATTTAATTTTTGTAACTTATTTGACCTCCATAATTTTCATGTTTTCAAAATGAAGAATTCAAAGCCACATCATCAATTTTCGACCCTTTCTAACTTCATTGGCTATTTTTCATGCACTCACTTATTTTATTTCAGCAAATTGACCCTGAAATTGAAAAGCACTTCAAATGAACTTTAGAAAAGGTTGAGAGTCGTCATGGTATCATGATTTCACCCACATAGCATGTTATAAAATGTTGAGAGCGTTATGGCAAAAACTCGATGCATTTCGTGTACAAAATGGACAATCTCTTTCCAAGTATCAGGGTTTTGGACGAAAACTCGCTTGTTACAAAGGCAATTCATTTTTTAACTTCTTTGAAATCCATACTTTTTGTGTGTTCAAAATACACCATTCAAATCCACATCATCAATTTTCAACCCTTTCTATCTTCATTGGCTATTTGTCATGCACTTACTGATTTTTTTTCACTAAAATAACCCTGAAATTGAAAAGCACTTGAAATGAACTCTCGAAAAGGTTGAAAGTTAGCATGGTATCATAATTTCACCCACATAGCATGTTATAAAAAGTTGAGAGGGTTATGGCGAAAACCGGATGCACTTCGTGTACAAAATGGACAATCTCTTTCGAAGTATGAGGGTTTCGGACGAAAACTCACCTGTTACAAACTTATTTCATTTTTTTAACTTCTTTGAACTCCATACTTTTTGTGTGTTCAAAATGCAGAATTCAAAGCCACATCATCAATTTTCAACCCTTTATGATTTCATTTGCTATTTTTCATGCACTTAGTGATTTTATTTCAGCAAAATAACCCTGAAATTGAATAGCACTTCAAATGAACTCTGAAAAGGTTGAAAGTTGGCATGGTATCATCATTTCACACACATAGCATGTTACAAAAAGTTGAGAGGGTTACGGCAAAAACTGGATGCAGTTCGTGTTCAAAATGGACAATCTCTTTCGAAGTATCAAGGTTTCGGACAAAAACTTGCTTGTTACAAAGCCATTTAATTTTTGTAACTTATCTCAACTCCATAATTTTCGTGTTTTTAAAAATGAAGAATTCAAAGCCACATCATCAATTTTCAACCCTTTGTGACTTCATTGGCTATTTTTCATGCACTTACTTATTTTATTTCAGCAAAATGACCCTGAAATTGAAAAGAACTTCAAATGAACTCTAGAGAAGGTTGAAAGTTGGCATGATATCATCATTTCACCCACATAGCATGTTATAAAATGTTGAGAGGGTTACGTCGAAAACTGGATGCACTTCGTGTACAAAATGGACAATCTCTTTCGAAGTATCAGGGTTTCGGACGAAAACTCGCCTGTTACAAAGGCAATTCATTTTTTAACTTCTTTGAACTCCATACTTTTTGTGTCTTCAAAATGCAGCATTCAAAGCCACATCAACATTTTTCAACCCTTACTCACTTTATTTGCTATTTTTCATGCACTTACTGATTTATTTTAGCAAAATAACCCTGAAATTGGAAAGCACTTCAAATGAACTCTGAAAAGGTTGAAAGTTGGCATGGTATCCCACATAGCATGTTATAAAAAGTTGAGAGGGTTATGGCAAAAACTGGATGCACTTCGTGTACAAAATGGACAATCTCTTTTGAAGTATCAAGGTTTCGGACGAAAACTCGCATGTTACAAAGTTATTTCATTTTTTCAACTTATTTGAACTCCATACTTTTTTTGAATTCAAAATGCAGCATTCAAAACCACATCATCACTTTTCAACCCTTTCTGACTTCATTTGCTATTTTTAATGCACTTACTGATTTTGTTTTAGCAAAATAAGCCTCAAATTGAAAAGCACTTCAAACGAACTCTGAAAAGGTTGAAATTTTGCGTGGTATCATCATTTCACCCACATAGCACGTTATAAAAAGTTGAGAGGGTTACGGCAAAAACTGGATGCTTTTCGTGTACAAAATGGACATTCTCTTTCGAGGTAGCAGGGTTTCACACAAAAACTCGCTTGTTACAACGGCACTTCATTTTTTTAACTTCTTTTAACTCCATACTTTTTATGTGGTGAAATTGCAGCATTCAAAGCCACATCATCACTTTTCAACCCTTTCTGACTTCATTTGCTATTTTCATGCACTTACTGAATTTATTTCAGCAAGGTAACCCTGGAATTCACAAGCACTTCAAATGAACTCTGAAAAGGTTGAAAGTTGACATGGTATCATCATTTCACCCACATAGCATAATATAAAATGATGAGTGGGTTACGGAAAAAACTGGATGCACTTCGTGTACAAAATGGACAATCTCTTTCGAAGTATCAGGGTTTCGGACGAAAACTCGCCTGCTACAAAGGCATTTCATTTTCTAAAATTCTTTGAAATCCATACTTTTTGTGTGTTCAAAATGCAGCATTCAAAGCCACATCATCAATTTTCAACCCTTTGTGACTTCATTTGCTATTTTTCATGCACTTACTGATTTTATTTTAGGAAAATAACCCTAAAATTGAAATGCACTTCAAATGAACTCTGAAAAGGTTGAAAGTTGGCATGGTATAATCATTTCACCCACATAGCATGTTATAAAAAGTTTAGAGGGTTACGGCAAAAACTGGATGCACTTCGTGTACAAAATGGACAATCTCTTTCGAAGTATCAGGGTTTCGGACTTGCCTGTTACAAGGGCATTTCATTTTTTAACTTCTTTGAACTCCATACTTTTTGTGTGTTCAAAATGCAGCATTCAAAGGCACATCATCAATTCTCAACCCTTTGTGACTTCATTTGCTATTTTTCATGCACTTGCTTATTTTATTTCAACAAAATAATCCTGAAATTGTAAAGCACTTGAAATGAAGTCTAAAAAGGTTTAAATTTGGCATGGTATCATCATTTCACCCACATATCATGTTATAAAAAGTTGATAGGGTTATGGCAAAAACTGGATGCACTTCGTGTACAAAATGGACAATCTCGTTCGAAGTATGAGGGTTTCAGATGAAAACTCGCGTGTTACAAAGTCATTTCATTTTTTGAACTTCTTTGACGCCATACTTTTTGTGTGTTCAAAATGCAGCATTCAAAGCCACATCATCAATTTTCAACCCTTTGTGACTTGATTTGCTATTTTTCATCCACTTACTCATTTTATTTCAGCAAAATAACCCTGAAATTGAAAAGCACTTCAAATGAAATCTGAAAAGGTTGAAAGTTGGCATGGTATCATCATTTCACCCACATAGCATAGTATAAAAAATTGAGAGGGTTACGGCAAAAACTGGATGCACTTCGTGTACAAAATGGACAATCTCTTTCGAAGTGTCAAGGTTTCGCACAAAAACTAGGCCTTTGACAAAGCCATTTATTTTTTGTGACTTAATTGAACTCCATACTTTTTGTGTGTGCAAAATGCAGCATTCAAAGCCACATCATCACTTTTAAACCCTTTCTGACTTCATTTGCTATTTTTCATGCACATACTGATTTTATTTCAGCAATTAACCCTGAAATTGAAAAGAACTTCTAATGAACTCTAGAAAAGGTTGAAAGTTGGCATAGTATCATCATTTCACCCACATAGCATGTTATAAAAAGTTGAGAGGGTTACGGCAAAAACTGGATGCACTTCGTGTACAAAATGGACAATCTCTTTCGAAGTATCAGGGTTTTAGACGAAAACTCGCGTGTTACAAAGGCATTTCATTTTTTTAATTTCTTTGAACTCCATACTTTTTGTGTGTTCAAAATGCAGCATTCAAAGCCACATCATCACTTTTCAACCCTTTCGGACTTCATTAGCTATTTTTCATGCACTTACTGATTTTTTTAGCAAAATAACCATAAATTGAAAAGCACTTCAAATGAACTCTAGAAAAGGTTGAAATTTGGCAGGGTATCATCATTTCACCCACATAGCATGTTATAAAAAGTTGAAAGGGCTACGGCAAAAACTGGATGCACTTCATGTACAAAATGGACAATCTCTTTCGAAGTATCAGGGTTTCGGACGAAAAGTCGCCTGTTACAAAGGCATTTCATTTTTTAAATTTCTTTGAACTCCATACTTTTTGTGTTCAAAATGCAGCATTCAAAGCCACATCATCACTTTTCAACCCTTTCGGACTTCATTTGCTATTTCCATGCACTTACTGATTTTATTTCAGCAAAATAACCCTGAAATTTAAAAGCACTTCAAATGAACTCTGAAAAGGTTGAAAGTTGGCCTGGTATCATCATTTCACCCACATAGCATATTATAAAAGGTTGAGAGGGTCACAAAAAAATTGGATGCACTTCGCGTACAAAATGGACAATCTCTTTCGAAGTACGAGGATTTCGGATGAAAACTCGCGTATTACAAAGTTATTTCATTTTTTTAACTTCTTTGACTACATACTTTTTTGTGTTCAAAATGCAGCATTCAAAGCCAGATCATCAATTTTCAACCCTTTGTGACTTGATTTTCTATTTTTCATCCACTTACTCATTTTATTTCAGCAAAATAACCCTGAAATTGAAAAGCACATCAAATTTACTCTGAAAAGGTTGAAAGTTGGCCTGGTATCATCATTTCACCCACATAGCATATTATAAAAAGTTGAGAGGGTTACGGCAAAAACTGGATGCACTTCGTGTACAAAATGGACAATCTCTTTCAAAGTATCAAGGTTTCGGACGAAAACTAGGCCTGTTACAAAGCCATTTAATTTTTCTGACTTATTTTAACTCCATAATTTTTGTATTTTCAAAATGAAGCATTCAAAGCCACATCATCAATTTTCAACCCTTCCTGTCTTCATTACCTATTTTCATGCACTTGCTTATTTTATTACACTAAAATAACCCTGAAATTGAAAAGCATTTCAAATGAACTATACAAAAGGTGGAAAGTTGGCATGGTATCATCATTTCACCCACATAGCATGTTATAAAAAGTTGAGATGGTTACGGCAAAAACTGGATGCACTTTGTGTACAAAATGGAGTATCTCCTTCGAAGTATCAGGGTTTCGGACGAAAACTCACCTGTTACAAAGGCATTTCATTTTTTAACTTCTTTGCACTCCATACTTTTTGTGTGTTCAAAATGCAGCATTCAAATCCACATCATCACTTTTCAACCCTTTCTGACTTCACTTGCTAGTTTTCATGCACATACTGATTTTATTTCAGCAAATAACCATGAAATTGAAAAGCACTTCTAATGAACTCTAGAAAAGGTTGAAAGTTGGCATGGTATCATCATTTCACTCACATAGCATGTTATAAAAAGTTGAGAGGGTTACGGCAAAAAATGGATGCACTTCGTAGACAAAATGGACAATCTCTTTCGAAGTATCAGGGTTTCAGACGAAAACTCGCCTGTTACAAAGCCATTTAATTTTTGTAACTTATTTGAACTCCATACTTTTTGTGTGTTGAAAATGCAGCATTCAAAGACACATCATCACTTTTCAACCCTTACTGACTTCATTTGCTATTTTTCATGCACTTACAACTTTTATTTTAGCAAAATAACCCTGAAATTGAAAAGCACTTCAAATGAACTCTGAAAAGGCTAAAATTTGGCATGGTATCATCATTTCACCCACATAGCATGTTATACAATGTTGTGTGGGTTATGGCAAAAACTGGATGCACTTCGTGTACAAAATGGACAATCTATTTCGAAGTATGAGGTTTTCAGACGAAAACTCGCCTGTTACAAAGGCATTTCATTTTTTTAATTTCTTTGAACTCCATACTTTTTGTGTGTTTAAAATGCAGCATTCAAAGCCACATCATCACTTTTCAACCCTTTCGGACTTCATCAGCTATTTTTCATGCACTTACTGATTTTTTTAGCAAAACAACCATAAATTGAAAAGCACTTCAAATGAACTCTAGAAAATGTTGAAATTTGGCATGGTATCATCATTTCACCCACATAGCATGTTATAAAAAGTTGAGAGGGTTACGGCAAAAACTGGATGCACTTCGTGTACAAAATGGACAATCTCTTTCGAAGTATGAGGGTTTCAGACGAAAACTCGCCTCTTACAAAGTAATTTAATTTTTTTAACTTCTTTGAACTCCATACTTTTTGTGTGTTCAAAATGCAGCATTCAAATCCACATTATCAATTTTCAACCCTTTGTGACTTCATTTGCTATTTTTGATGCACTTACTGGTTTTATTTCAGCAAAATACCCCTGAAATTGAAAAGCACTTCAAATGAACTCTGAAAAGGTTGAAAGTTGGCATGGTATCATCATTTCACCCACATAGCATGTTATAAGAAGTTCAGAGGGTTACTACAAAAACTGGATGCACTTCGTGTACAAAATGGACAATCTCTTTCGAAGTATCAGGGTTTCAGACGAAAACTCGCCTGTTACAAAGGCATTTCATTTTTTTAGTTTCTTTGAACTCCACACTTTTTGTGTGTTCAAAATGCAGCATTCAAATCCACATCATCACTTTTCAACCCTTTCGGACTTCATTAGCTATTTTTCATGCACTTACTGATTTTTTTAGCAAAATAACCATAAATTGAAAAGCACTTCAAATGAACTCTAGAAAAGGTTGAAATTTGGCAAGGTATCATCATTTCACCCACATAGCATGTTATAAAAAGTTGAGAGGGTTACGGCAAAAAATGGATGCACTTCGTGTACAAAATGGACAATCTCTTTCGAGGTATCAGGGTTTCGGACGAAAAGTCGCCTGTTACAAAGGCATTTCATTTTTTAAATTTCTTTGAACTCCATACTTTTTGTGTGTTCAAAATGCAGCATTCAAAGCCACATCATCACTTTTCAACCCTTTCGGACTTCATTTGCTATTTTCATGCACTTACTGATTTTATTTCAGCAAAATAACCCTGAAATTGAAAAGCACATCAAATGAAATCTGAAAAGGTTGAAAGTTGGCCTAGTATCATCATTTCACCCACATAGCATATTATAAAAAGTTGAGAGGGTTACGGCAAAAACTGGATGCACTTCGTGTACAAAATGGAAAATCTCTTTACAAGTATCAAGGTTTCGGACGAAAACTAGGCCTGTTACAAAGCCATTTAATTTTTCTGACTTATTTTAACTCCATAACTTTTGTGTTTTCAAAATGAAGCATTCAAAGCCACATCATCAATTTTCAACCCTTCCTGTCTTAATTGCCTATTTTCATGCACTTGCTTATTTTATTACACTAAAATAACCCTGAAATTGAAAAGCATTTCAAATGAACTCTAGAAAAGGTTGAAAGTTGGCATGGTATCATCATTTGACCCACATAGCATGTTATAAAAAGTTGAGATGGTTACGGCAAAAACTGGATGCACTTCGTGTACAAAATGGAGTATCTCCTTCGAAGTGTCAGGGTTTCGGACGAAAACTCGCCTGTTACAAAGGCATTTCATTTTTTAAATTATTTGCACTCCATACTTTTTGTGTGTTCAAAATGCAGCATTCAAAGCCACATCATCACTTTTCAACCCTTTCTGAATTCATTTGCTATTTTTCATGCACATACTGATTTTATTTCAGCAAATAACCCTGAAATTGAAAAGCACTTCTAATGAACTCTAGAAAAGGTTGAAAGTTGGCATGGTATCATCATTTCACCCACATAACATGTTATAAAAAGTTGAGAGGGTTACGGCAAAAACTGGTTGCACTTCGTGTACAAAATGGACAATCTCTTTCGAAGTATCAGGGTTTCAGACGAAAACTCGCCTGTTACAAAGCCATTTAATTTTTGTGACTTATTTGAACTCCATACTTTTTGTGTGTTCAAAATGCAGCATTCAAAGCCACATCATCACTTTTCAACCCTTACTGACTTCATTTGCTATTTTTCATGCACTTACAGCTTTTCTTTTAGCAAAATAACCCTGAAATTGAAAAGCACTTCAAATGAACTCTGAAAAGGCTAAAATTTGGCATGGTATCATCATTTCACCCACATAGCATGTTATAAAATGTTGAGAGGGTTATGGCAAAAACTGGATGCACTTCGTGTACAAAATGGACAATCTACTTCGAAGTATGAGGTTTTCACACGAAAACTCGCCTATTACAAAGGCATTTCATTTTTTTAATTTCTTTGAACTCCATACTTTTTGTGTGTTCAAAATGCAACATTCAAAGCCACATCATAACTTTTCAACCCTTTCGGACTTCATTAGCTATTTTTCATACCCTTACTGATTTTTTTATCAAAATAACCATGAATTGAAAAGCACTTCAAATGAACTCTAGAAAATGTTGAAATTTGGCATGGTATCATCATTTCACCCACATAGTATGTTATAATAAGTTGAGAGGGTTAAGGCAAAAACTGGATGCACTTCGTGTACAAAATGGACAATCTCTTTCGAACTATGAGGGTTTCAGACGAAAACTCGCCTCTTACAAAGTTATTTCATTTTTTTAACTTCTTTGAACTCCATAATTTTTGTGTGTTCAAAATGCAGCATTCAAAGCCACATCATCACTTTTCAACCCTTTCGGATTTCATTTGCTATTTTCATGCAGTTACTGATTTTATTTCAGCAAAATAACCCTAAAATTGAAAAGCACTTCAAATGAACTCTGAAACGGTTGAAAGTTGACATGGTATCATCATTTCACCCACATAGCATATTATAAAAAGTTGAGAGGGTCATGGAAAAAACTGGATGCACTTCATGTACAAAATGGACAATCTCTTTCGAAGTATCACGGTTTCGGACGAAACCTCGCCTCTTACAAAGGCATTTCATTTTTGTAACTTATTTGAACTCCATAATTTTTGTGTGTTGAAAATACAGCATTCAAAGCCACCTCATCAATTTTCAACCCTTTGTGACTTCATTTGCTATTTTCATGCACTTACTGATTTTATTTCAGCAAAATAACCCTGAAATTGAAAAGCACTTCAAATGAACTATGAAAAGGTTGAGAGTTGGCATGGTATCATCATTTCACCCACATAGCATGTTATAAAAAGTTGAGAGGGTTATGGCAAAAACTAGATGCACTTCGTGTACAAAATGGACAATCTCCTTCGAAGTATCAAGGTTCCGGACGAAAACTCGCCTGTTACAAAGGCATTTCATTTTTTTAACTTCTTTGAACTCCATACTTTTAGTGTGTTCGAAATACAACATTCAAAGTCACATCATCAATTTTCAACCCTTTGTGACTTCATTTGCTATTTTTCATGCTCTTACTGATTTTATTTCAGCAAAATAACCCTGAAGTTGAAAAGCACTTCAAATGAACTCTGAAAAGGTTGAAATTTGGCATGGTATCATCATTTCCCCCACATAGAATGTTATAAAAAGTTGAGAGGGTTACGGCAAAAAGTGGATGCACTTCGTGTAATAAATGGACAATCTCTTTCGAAGTATCAGGGTTTTGGACGAAAACTCGCCTGTTACAAAGGCATTTCATTATTTTAACTTCTTTGAACTACATACTTTTTATGTGTTCAAAATGCAGCATTCACAGCCACGTCATCAATTTTCAACCCTTTGTGACTTCATTTGCTATTTTGCATGCACTTACTTATTTTATTTCAGTAAAATAACCCTGAAATTGAAAAGCACTTCAAATGAATTCTGAAAAGGTTTAAAGTTGGTATGGTACCATCATTTCACCCACATAGCACGTTATAAAAAGTTGAGAGGGTGACGGCAAAAACTAGATTCACTTCGTGTACAAAATGGACAATCTCTTTCGAAGTATCAGGGTTTCGAACGAAAACTCGGTTGTTACAAAGGCATTTGATTTTTGTAACTTATTTGAACTGCATACTATTTTTGTGTTAAAAATGCCGCATTCAAAGCCACATCATCAATTTACAACCCTTTGTGACTTCATTTGCTATTTTTCATGCACTTACTGATTTTATTTCAGCAAAATAACCCTGAAATTGAAAAGCACTTCAAATGAACTGTGAAAAGGTTGAAAGTTGGCATGGTATCATCATTTCACCCACATAGCATGTTATAAAAAGTTGAGAGGGTTATGGCAAAAACTAGATCCACTTCGTGTACAAAATGGACAATCTCCTTCGAAGTATCAGGGTTCCGGACGAAAACTCGCCTGTTACCAAGGCATTTCATTTTTTAACTTCTTTGAACTCCAAACTTTTTGTGTGTTCAAAATGCAGCATTCAAAGCAACATCATCAATTTTAAACCCTTACTGACTTCATTTGCTATTTTTCATGCACTTACAGCTTTTCTTTTAGCAAAATAACCCTGAAATTGAAAAGCACTTCAAATGAACTCTGAAAAGGCTAAAATTTGGCATGGTATCATCATTCCACCCACATAGCATGTTATAAAATGTTGAGAGGGTTATGGCAAAAACTGGATGCACTTCGTGTACAAAATGGACAATCTATTTCGAAGTATGAGGTTTTCACACGAAAACTCGCCTATTACAAAGGCATTTCATTTTTTTAATTTCTTTGAACTCCATACTTTTTGTGTGTTCAAAATGCAGCATTCAAAGCCACATCATCACTTTTTAACCCTTTCGGACTTCATTAGCTATTTTTCATACACTTACTGATTTTTTTATCAAAATAACCATAAATTGAAAAGCACTTCGAATGAACTCTAGAAAATGTTGAAATTTGGCATGGTCTCATCATTTCACCCACATAGCATGTTATAATAAGTTGAGAGGGTTACGGCAAAAACTGGATGCACTTCGTGTACAAAATGGACAATCTCTTTCGAAGTATGAGGGTTTCGGACGAAAACTCGCCTCTTACAAAGTTATTTCATTTTTTTAACTTCTTTGAACTCCATAATTTTTGTGTGTTCAAAATGCAGCATTCAAATCCACATCATCACTTTTCAACCCTTTCGGATTTCATTTGCTATTTTCATGCAGTTACTGATTTTATTTCAGCAAAATAACCCTAAAATAGAAAAGCACTTCAAATGAACTCTGAAAAGGTTGAAAGTTGACATGGTATCATCATTTCACCCACATAGCCTATTATAAAAAGTTGAGAGGGTCATGGAAAAAACTGGATGCACTTCGTGTACAAAATGGACAATCTCTTTCGAAGTATCATGGTTTGGGACGAAAACTCGCCTGTTACAAAGGCATTTCATTTTTTTAATTTCTTTGAACTCCATAATTTTTGTGTGTTCAAAATGCAGCATTCAAAGCCACATCATCACTTTTCAACCCTTTCGGATTTCATTTGCTATTTTCATGCAGTTACTGATTTTATTTCAGCAAAATAACCCTAAAATTGAAAAGCACTTCAAATGAACTCTGAAACGGTTGAAAGTTGACATGGTATCATCATTTCACCCACATAGCATATTATAAAAAGTTGAGAGGTTCATGGAAAAAACTGGATGCACTTCGTGTACAAAATGGACAATCTCTTTCGAAGTATCACGGTTTGGGACGAAAACTCGCCTGTTACAAAGGCATTTCATTTTTGTAACTTTTTTGAACTCCATAATTTTTGTGTGTTGAAAATACAGCATTCAAAGCCACCTCATCAATTTTCAACCCTTTGTGACTTCATTTGCTATTTTCATGCACTTATTGATTTTATTTCAGCAAAATAACCCTGAAATTGAAAAGCACTTCAAATGAACTATGAATAGGTTGAGAGTTGGCATGGTATCATCATTTCACCCACATAGCATGTTATAAAAAGTTCAGAGGGTTATGGCAAAAACTAGATGCACTTCGTGTACAAAATGGACAATCTCCTTCGAAGTATCAAGGTTCCGGACGAAAACTCGCCTGTTACAAAGGCATTTCATTTTTTTAACTTCTTTGAACTCCATACTTTTACTGTTTTCGAAATACAACATTCAAAGTCACATCATCAATTTTCAACCCTTTGTGACTTCATTTGCTATTTTTCATGCTCTTACTGATTTTATTTCAGCAAAATAACCCTGAAGTTGAAAAGCACTTCAAATGAACTCTGAAAAGGTTGAAATTTGGCATGGTATCATCATTTCACCCACATAGAATGTTATAAAAAGTTGAGAGGGTTACGGCAAAAAGTGGATGCACTTCATGTAATAAATGGACAATCTCTTTCGAAGTATCAGGGTTTCGGACGAAAACTCGCCTGTTACAAAGGCATTTCATTATTTTAACTTCTTTGAACTCCATACTTTTTATGTGTTCAAAATGCAGCATTCACAGCCACGTCATCAATTTTCAACCCTTTGTGACTTCATTTGCTATTTTGCATGCACTTACTTATTTTATTTCAGTAAAATAACCCTGAAATTGAAAAGCACTTCAAATGAATTCTGAAAAGGTTTAAAGTTGGAATGGTACCATCATTTCACCCACATAGCACGTTATAAAAAGTTGAGAGGGTGACGGCAAAAACTAGATTCACTTCATGTACAAAATGGACAATCTCTTTCGAAGTATCAGGGTTTCAAACGAAAACTCGGTTGTTACAAAGGCATTTCATTTTTGTAACTTATTTGAACTCCATACAATTTTTGTGTTAAAAATGCCGCATTCAAAGCCACATCATCAATTTTCAACCCTTTGTGACTTCATTTGTTATTTTTCATGCACTTACTGATTTTATTTCAGCAAAATAACACTGAAATTGAAAAGCACTTCAAATGAACTGTGAAAAGGTTGAAAGTTGGCATGGTATCATCATTTAACCCACATAGCATGTTATAAAAAGTTGAGAGGGTTATGGCAAAAACTAGATCCACTTCGTGTACAAAATGGACAATCTCCTTCGAAGTATCAGGGTTCCGGACGAAAACTCGCCTGTTACCAAGGCATTTCATTTTTTAACTTCTTTGAACTCCATACTTTTTGTGTGTTCAAAATGCAGCATTCAAAGCAACATCATCAATTTTAAACCCTTACTGACTTCATTTGCTATTTTTCATGCACTTACAGATTTTGTTTTCGCAAAATAACCCTGAATTTGAAAAGCACTACAAATGAACTCTGGAAAGGTTGAAAGTTGGCATGGTATCATCATTTCACCCACATATCATGTTATAAAAAGTTGAGAGGGTTACGGCAAAAACTGGATGCACTTTGTGTACAAAATGGACAATCTCTTTCGAATTATAAGGGTTTCGGACGAAAACTCGCCTGTTACAAAGGCATTTCATATTTTCAAAATTCTTTGAACTCCATACTTTTTGTGTGTTAAAAGTACAGCATTTAAAGCCACATCATCAATTTTCAACTATTTGTGACTTCATTCGCTATTTTTCATGCACTTACTTATTTCATTTCAGCAAAATAACCTTGAAATTGAAAAGCACTTAAAATGAACTCTGAAAGGTTGAAAGTTGGCATGGTATCATAATTGTACCCACATAGTATGTTATAAAAAGTTGAGTGGGTTATGGCAAAAACTGGATACACTTCGTGTACAAAATGGATAATCTGTTTCGAAGTATCAGGGTTTCGGACGAAAACTCGCCTGTTACAAAGGCTTTTCATTTTTGTAACTTATTTGAACTCCGTACTTTTTGTGTGTTAAAATGTAGCATTCAAAGCTACATCATCAATTTTCATCCCTTTCTGACTTCATTTGCTATTTTCATGCACTTACTAATTTTATTTCAGCAAAATAACCCTGAAATTGAAAAGCACTTGAAATGAACTCTGAAAAGGTTGAAAGTTGGCCTGGTATCATCATTTCACCCACATAGCATATTATAAAAAGTTGAGAGGGTTACGGCAAAAAACTGGATGCACTTCGTGTACAAAATGGACAATTTCTTTCGAAGTATCAAGGTTTCGGACGAAAACTCGCCTGTAACAAAGGCATTTCATTTTTTTAACTTCTTTGAAGTCCATAATTTTTATGTGTTCAAAATCCAGCATTCAAAGCCACGTCATCAATTTTCAACCCTTTCTGACTTCATTTGCTATTTTTCATGCACTTACTTATTTTATTTCAGTAAAATAACCCTGAAATTGAAAAGCACTTCAAATGAATTCTGAAAAGGTTGAAACTTGGCATGGTATCATCATTTCACCCACATAGCATGTTATAAAAAGTTGAGAGGGTTACGGAAAAAACAGGATGCACTTCGTGTAAAAAATGGACAATCTCTTTTGAAGTACCAAGGTTTCAGACGAAAACTCGCCTGTTTCAAAGGCATTTCATTTTTGTAACTTATTTGAACTCCATACTTTTTGTGTGTTCAAAATGCAGCATTCAAAGCCACATCATCAATTTTCAACCCTTACTAACTTAATTTGCTATTTTCCATGCACTTATTGATTTTATTTTAGCAAAATAACCCTGAAATTTAAAAGCACTTCAAATCAACTCTGAAAAGGTTGAAAGTTGGCCTGGTATCATCATTTCACCCACATAGCATATTATAAAAAGTTGAGAGGGTTACGGCAAAACCTGGATGCACTTCGTGTACAAAATGGACAATCTCTTTCAAAGTATCAAGGTTTCAGACGAAAACTAGGCCTGTTACAACGCCATTTAATTTTTCTGACTTATTTTAACTCCATAATTTTTGTGTTTTCAAAATGAAGCATTCAAAGCCACATCATCAATTTTCAACCCTTCCTGTCTTCATTGCCTATTTTCGTGCACTTGCTTATTTTATTACACTAAAATAACCCTGAAATTGAAAAGCATTTCAAATGAACTCTAGAAAAGGTTGAAAGTTGGCATGGTATCATCGTTTCACCCACATTGCATGTTATAAAAAGTTGAGATGGTTACGGAAAAAACTGGATGCACTTCGTGTACAAAATAGAGTATCTCCTTCGAAGTATCAGGGTTTCGGACGAAAACTCGCCTGTTAGAAAGGCATTTCAATTTTTAACTTCTTTGCACTACATACTTTTTGTGTGTTCAAAATGCAGCATTGAAAGCCACATCATCAATTTTCAACCCTTACTGACTTCATTTGCTACTTTTCGTGCACTTACAGCTTTTATTTTAGCAAAATAACCCTGAAATTGAAAAGCACTTCAAATGAACTCTGAAAAGGCTAAAATTTGGCATGGTATCATCATTTCACCCACATAGCATGTTATAAAATGTTGAGAGGGTTATGGCAAAAACTGGATGCACTTCGTGTACAAAATGGACAATCTATTTCGAAGTATGAGGTTTTCAGACGAAAACTCGCCTGTTACAAAGGCATTTCATTTTTTTAATTTCTTTGAACTCAATACTTTTTGTGTGTTCAAAATGCAGCATTCAAAGCCACATCATCACTTTTCAACCCTTTCGGACTTCATTAGCAATTTTCATGCACTTACTGATTTTTTAGCAAAATAACCATAAATTGAAAAGCACATCAAATGAACTCTAGAAAATGTTGAAATTTGGCATGGTATCATCATTTCACCCACATAGCATGTTATAAAAAGTTGAGAGGGTTACGGCAAAAATTGGATGCACTTCGTGTACAAAATGGACAATCTCTTTCGAAGTATTATGGTTTCGAACGAAAAGTCGCCTGTTACAAAGGCATTTAATTTATTTAATTTCTTTGAACTGCATACTTTTTGTTTTCAAAATGCAGCATTCAAAGCCACATCATCACTTTTCAACCCTTTCGGACTTCATTTGCTATTTTCATGCAGTTACTGATTTTATTTCAGCAAAATAACCCTAAAATTGAAAAGCACTTCAAATGAACTCTGAAAAGGTTGAAAGTAGACATGGTATCATCATTTCACCCACATAGCGTATTATAAAAAGTTGAGACGGTCATGGAAAAAACTGGATGCACTTCGTGTACAAAATGGACAATCTCTTTCGAAGTATCACGGTTTGGGACGAAAACTCGCCTGTTACAAAGGCATTTCATTTTTGTAACTTATTTGAACTCCATACTTTTTGTGTGTTAAAATTACAGCATTCAAAACCACCTCATCAATTTTCACCCCTTTGTGCCTTCATTTGCTATTTTTCATGCACTTACAGATTTTATTTCAGCAAAATAACCCTGAAATTGAAAAGCACTTCAAATGAACTGTGAAAAGGGTGAGAGTTGGCATGGTATCATCATTTCACCCACATAGCATGTTATAAAAAGTTGAGAGGGTTATGGCAAAAACTAGATGCACTTCGTGTATAAAATGGACAATCTCCTTCGAAGTATCAAGGTTTCGGACGAAAACTCGCCTGTTACAAAGGCATTTCATATTTTCAAAATTCTTTGAACTCCATACTTTTTGTGTGTTAAAAGTACAGCATTTAAAGCCACATCATCATTTTTCAACCCTTTGTGACTTCATTCGCTATTTTTCATACACTTACTTATTTCATTTCAGCAAACTAACCTTGAAATTGAAAAGCACTTAAAATGAACTCTGAAAGGTTGAAAGTTGGCATGGTATCATAATTTTACCCACATAGTATGTTACAAAAAGTTGAGTGGGTTATAGCAAAAACTGGATACACTTCGTGTACAAAATGGATAATCTGTTTCGAAGTATCAGGGTTTCGGACGAAAACTCGCCTGTTACAAAGGCTTTTCATTTTTGTAACTTATTTGAAATCCATACTTTTTGTGTGTTAAAATGTAGCATTCAAAGCTACATCATCAATTTTCATCCCTTTCTGACTTCATTTGCTATTTTCATGCACTTACTAATTTTATTTTAGCAAAATAACCCTGAAATTGAAAAGCACTTGAAATGAACTCTAAAAAGGTTGAAAGTTGGCTTGGTATCATCATTTCACCCACATAGCATATTATAAAAAGTTGAGAGGGTTACGGCAAAAAACTGGATGCACTTCGTGTACAAAATGGACAATCTCTTTCGAAGTATCAAGGTTTCGGACGAAAACTCGCCTGTAACAAAGGCATTTCATTTTTTTAACTTCTTTGAAGTCCATACTTTTTATGTGTTCAAAATCCAGCATTCAAAGCCACGTCATCAATTTTCAACCCTTTCTGACTTCATTTGCTATTTTTCATGCACTTACTTATTTTATTTCAGTAAAATAACCCTGAAATTGAAAAGCACTTCAAATGAATTCTGAAAAGGTTGAAACTTGGCATGGTATCATCATTTCACCCACATAGCATGTTATAAAAAGTTGAGAGGGTTACGGAAAAAACAGGATGCACTTCGTGTAAAAAATGGACAATCTCTTTTGAAGTACCAAGGTTTCAGACGAAAACTCGCCTGTTACAAAGGCATTTCATTTTTGTAACTTATTTGAACTCCATACTTTTTGTGTGTTCAAAATGCAGCATTCAAAGCCACATCATCAATTTTCAACCCTTACTAACTTAATTTGCTATTTTCCATGCACTTATTGATTTTATTTTAGCAAAATAACCCTGAAATTTGAAAGAACATCAAATCAACTCTGAAAAGGTTGAAAGTTGGCCTGGTATCATCATTTCACCCACATAGCATATTATAAAAAGTTGAGAGGGTTACGGCAAAAACTAGATGCACTTCGTGTACAAAATGGACAATCTCTTTCAAAGTATCAAGGTTTCGGACGAAAACTAGGCCTGTTACAAAGCCATTTAATTTTTCTGACTTATTTTAACTCCATAATTTTTGTATTTTCAAAATGAAGCATTCAAAGCCACATCATCAATTTTCAACCCTTCCTGTCTTCATTGCCTATTTTCATGCACTTGCTTGTTTTATTACACTAAAATAACCCTGAAATTGAAAAGCATTTCAAATGAACTCTAGAAAAGGTTGAAAGTTGGCATGGTATCATCGTTTCACCCACATTGCATGTTATAAAAAGTTGAGATGGTTACGGAAAAAACTGGATGCACTTCGTGTACAAAATAGAGTATCTCCTTCAAAGTATCAGGGTTTCGGACGAAAACTCGCCTGTTAGAACGGCATTTCAATTTTTAACTTCTTTGCACTACATACTTTTTGTGTGTTCAAAATGCAGCATTGAAAGCCACATCATCACTTTTCAACCCTTACTGACTTCATTTGCTATTTTTAATGCACTTACAGCTTTTATTTTAGCAAAATAACCCTGAAATTGAAAAGCACTTCAAATGAACTCTAAAAAGGCTAAAATTTGGCATGGTATCATCATTTCACCCACATAGCATGTTATAAAATGTTGAGAGGGTTATGGCAAAAACTGGATGCACTTCGTGTACAAAATGGACAATCTATTTCGAAGTATGAGGTTTTCAGACGAAAACTCGCCTGTTACAAAGGCATTTCATTTTTTTAATTTCTTTGAACTCAATACTTTTTGTGTGTTCAAAATGCAGCATTCAAAGCCACATCATCACTTTTCAACCCTTTCGGACTTCATTAGCTATTTTTCATGCACTTACTGATTTTTTTAGCAAAATAACCATAAATTGAAAAGCACATCAAATGAACTCTAGAAAATGTTGAAATTTGGCATGGTATCATCATTTCACCCACATAGCATGTTATAAAAAGTTGAGAGGGTTACGGCAAAAATTGGATGCACTTCGTGTACAAAATGGACAATCTCTTTCGAAGTATTATGGTTTCGAACGAAAAGTCGCCTATTACAAAGGCATTTAATTTATTTAATTTCTTTGAACTCCATACTTTTTGTTTTCAAAATGCAGCATTCAAAGCCACATCATCACTTTTCAACCCTTTCGGACTTCATTTGCTATTTTCATGCAGTTACTGATTTTATTTCAGCAAAATAACCCTAAAATTGAAAAGCACTTCAAATGAACTCTGAAAAGGTTGAAAGTTGACATGGTATTATCATTTCACCCACATAGCCTATTATAAAAAGTTGAGAGGGTCATGGAAAAAACTGGATGCACTTCGTGTACAAAATGGACAATCTCTTTCGAAGTATCACGGTTTGGGACGAAAACTCGCCTGTTACAAAGGCATTTCATTTTTGTAACTTATTTGAACTCCATACTTTTTGTGTGTTACAAATACAGCATTCAAAGCCACCTCATCAATTTTCAACCCTTTGTGCCTTCATTTGCTATTTTTCATGCACTTACTGATTTTATTTCAGCAAAATAACCCTGAAATTGAAAAGCACTTCAAATGAACTGTGAAAAGGGTGAGAGTTGGCATGGTATCATCATTTCACCCACATAGCATGTTACAAAAAGTTGAGAGGGTTATGGCAAAAACTAGATGCACTTCGTGTACAAAATGGACAATCTCCTTCGAAGTATCAAGGTTTCGGACGAAAACTCGCCTGTTACAAAGGCATTTCATATTTTCAAAATTCTTTGAACTCCATACTTTTTGTGTGTTAAAAGTACAGCATTTAAAGCCACATCATCAATTTTCAGCCCTTTGTGACTTCATTCGCTATTTTTCATACACTTACTTATTTCATTTCAGCAAAATAACCTTGAAATTGAAAAGCACTTAAAATGAACTCTGAAAGGTTGAAAGTTGGCATGGTATCATAATTTTACCCACATAGTATGTTACAAAAAGTTGAGTGGGTTATAGCAAAAACTGGATACACTTCGTGTACAAAATGGATAATCTGTTTCGAAGTATCAGGGTTTCGGACGAAAACTCGCCTGTTACAAAGGCTTTTCATTTTTGTAACTTATTTGAACTCCATACTTTTTGTGTGTTAAAATGTAGCATTCAAAGCTACATCATCAATTTTCATCCCTTTCTGACTTCATTTGCTATTTTCATGCACTTACTAATTTTATTTTAGCAAAATAACCTTGAAATTGAAAAGCACTTGAAATGAACTCTGAAAAGGTTGAAAGTTGGCTTGGTATCATCATTTCACCCACATAGCATATTATAAAAAGTTGAGAGGGTTACGGCAAAAAACTGGATGCACTTCGTGTACAAAATGGACAATCTCTTTCGAAGTATCAAGGTTTCGGACGAAAACTCGCCTGTAACAAAGGCATTTCATTTTTTTAACTTCTTTGAAGTCCATACTTTTTATGTGTTCAAAATCCAGCATTCAAAGCCACGTCATCAATTTTCAACCCTTTCTGACTTCATTTGCTATTTTTCATGCACTTACTTATTTTATTTCATTAAAATAACCCTGAAATTGAAAAGCACTTCAAATGAATTCTGAAAAGGTTGAAACTTGGCATGGTATCATCATTTCACCCACATAGCATGTTATAAAAAGTTGAGAGGGTTACGGAAAAAATAGGATGCACTTCGTGTAAAAAATGGACAATCTCTTTTGAAGTACCAAGGTTTCAGACGAAAACTCGCCTGTTACAAAGGCATTTCATTTTTGTAACTTATTTGAACTCCATACTTTTTGTGTGTTCAAAATGCAGCATTCAAAGCCACATCATCAATTTTCAACCCTTACTAACTTAATTTGCTATTTTCCATGCACTTATTGATTTTATTTTAGCAAAATAACCCTGAAATTTGAAAGAACATCAAATCAACTCTGAAAAGGTTGAAAGTTGGCCTGGTATCATCATTTCACCCACATAGCATATTATAAAAAGTTGAGAGGGTTACGGCAAAAACTAGATGCACTTCGTGTACAAAATGGACAATCTCTTTCAAAGTATCAAGGTTTCGGACGAAAACTAGGCCTGTTACAAAGCCATTTAATTTTTCTGACTTATTTTAACTCCATAATTTTTGTATTTTCAAAATGAAGCATTCAAAGCCACATCATCAATTTTCAACCCTTCCTGTCTTCATTGCCTATTTTCATGCACTTGCTTGTTTTATTACACTAAAATAACCCTGAAATTGAAAAGCATTTCAAATGAACTCTAGAAAAGGTTGAAAGTTGGCATGGTATCATCGTTTCACCCACATTGCATGTTATAAAAAGTTGAGATGGTTACGGAAAAAACTGGATGCACTTCGTGTACAAAATAGAGTATCTCCTTCAAAGTATCAGGGTTTCGGACGAAAACTCGCCTGTTAGAAAGGCATTTCAATTTTTAACTTCTTTGCACTACATACTTTTTGTGTGTTCAAAATGCAGCATTGAAAGCCACATCATCACTTTTCAACCCTTACTGACTTCATTTGCTATTTTTAATGCACTTACAGCTTTTATTTTAGCAAAATAACCCTGAAATTGAAAAGCACTTCAAATGAACTCTAAAAAGGCTAAAATTTGGCATGGTATCATCATTTCACCCACATAGCATGTTATAAAATGTTGAGAGGGTTATGGCAAAAACTGGATGCACTTCGTGTACAAAATGGACAATCTATTTCGAAGTATGAGGTTTTCAGACGAAAACTCGCCTGTTACAAAGGCATTTCATTTTTTTAATTTCTTTGAACTCAATACTTTTTGTGTGTTCAAAATGCAGCATTCAAAGCTACATCATCACTTTTCAACCCTTTCGGACTTCATTAGCTATTTTTCATGCACTTACTGATTTTTTTAGCAAAATAACCATAAATTGAAAAGCACATCAAATGATCTCTAGAAAATGTTGAAATTTGGCATGGTATCATCATTTCACCCACATAGCATGTTATAAAAAGTTGAGAGGGTTACGGCAAAAATTGGATGCACTTCGTGTACAAAATGGACAATCTCTTTCGAAGTATTATGGTTTCGAACGAAAAGTCGCCTATTACAAAGGCATTTAATTTATTTAATTTCTTTGAACTCCATACTTTTTGTTTTCAAAATGCAGCATTCAAAGCCACATCATCACTTTTCAACCCTTTCGGACTTCATTTGCTATTTTCATGCAGTTACTGATTTTATTTCAGCAAAATAACCCTAAAATTGAAAAGCACTTCAAATGAACTCTGAAAAGGTTGAAAGTTGACATGGTATCATCATTTCACCCACATAGCCTATTATAAAAAGTTGAGAGGGTCATGGAAAAAACTGGATGCACTTCGTGTACAAAATGGACAATCTCTTTCGAAGTATCACGGTTTGGGACGAAAACTCGCCTGTTACAAAGTCATTTCATTTTTGTAACTTATTTGAACTCCATACTTTTTGTGTGTTACAAATACAGCATTCAAAGCCACCTCATCAATTTTCAACCCTTTGTGCCTTCATTTGCTATTTTTCATGCACTTACTGATTTTATTTCAGCAAAATAACCCTGAAATTGAAAAGCACTTCAAATGAACTGTGAAAAGGGTGAGAGTTGGCATGGTATCATCATTTCACCCACATAGCATGTTACAAAAAGTTGAGAGGGTTATGGCAAAAACTAGATGCACTTCGTGTACAAAATGGACAATCTCCTTCGAAGTATCAAGGTTTCGGACGAAAACTCGCCTGTTACAAAGGCATTTCATATTTTCAAAATTCTTTGAACTCCATACTTTTTGTGTGTTAAAAGTACAGCATTTAAAGCCACATCATCAATTTTCAACCCTTTGTGACTTCATTCGCTATTTTTCATACACTTACTTATTTCATTTCAGCAAAATAACCTTGAAATTGAAAAGCACTTAAAATGAACTCTGAAAGGTTGAAAGTTGGCATGGTATCATAATTTTACCCACATAGTATGTTACAAAAAGTTGAGTGGGTTATAGCAAAAACTGGATACACTTCGTGTACAAAATGGATAATCTGTTTCGAAGTATCAGGGTTTCGGACGAAAACTCGCCTGTTACAAAGGCTTTTCATTTTTGTAGCTTATTTGAACTCCATACTTTTTGTGTGTTAAAATGTAGCATTCAAAGCTACATCATCAATTTTCATCCCTTTCTGACTTCATTTGCTATTTTCATGCACTTACTAATTTTATTTTAGCAAAATAACCCTGAAATTGAAAAGCACTTGAAATGAACTCTGAAAAGGTTGAAAGTTGGCTTGGTATCATCATTTCACCCACATAGCATATTATAAAAAGTTGAGAGGGTTACGGCAAAAAACTGGATGCACTTCGTGTACAAAATGGACAATCTCTTTCGAAGTATCAAGGTTTCGGACGAAAACTCGCCTGTAACAAAGGCATTTCATTGTTTTAACTTCTTTGAAGTCCATACTTTTTATGTGTTCAAAATCCAGCATTCAAAGCCACGTCATCAATTTTCAACCCTTTCTGACTTCATTTGCTATTTTTCATGCACTTACTTATTTTATTTCAGTAAAATAACCCTGAAATTGAAAAGCACTTCAAATGAATTCTGAAAAGGTTGAAACTTGGCATGGTATCATCATTTCACCCACATAGCATGTTATAAAAAGTTGAGAGGGTTACGGAAAAAACAGGATGCACTTCGTGTAAAAAATGGACAATCTCTTTTGAAGTACCAAGGTTTCAGACGAAAACTCGCCTGTTACAAAGGCATTTCATTTTTGTAACTTATTTGAACTCCATACTTTTTGTGTGTTCAAAATGCAGCATTCAAAGCCACATCATCAATTTTCAACCCTTACTAACTTAATTTGCTATTTTCCATGCACTTATTGATTTTATTTTAGCAAAATAACCCTGAAATTTGAAAGAACTTCAAATCAACTCTGAAAAGGTTGAAAGTTGGCCTGGTATCATCATTTCACCCACATAGCATATTATAAAAAGTTGAGAGGGTTACGGCAAAAACTAGATGCACTTCGTGTACAAAATGGACAATCTCTTTCAAAGTATCAAGGTTTCGGACGAAAACTAGGCCTGTTACAAAGCCATTTAATTTTTCTGACTTATTTTAACTCCATAATTTTTGTATTTTCAAAATGAAGCATTCAAAGCCACATCATCAATTTTCAACCCTTCCTGTCTTCATTGCCTATTTTCATGCACTTGCTTGTTTTATTACACTAAAATAACCCTGAAATTGAAAAGCATTTCAAATGAACTCTAGAAAAGGTTGAAAGTTGGCATGGTATCATCGTTTCACCCACATTGCATGTTATAAAAAGTTGAGATGGTTACGGAAAAAACTGGATGCACTTCGTGTACAAAATAGAGTATCTCCTTCAAAGTATCAGTGTTTCGAACGAAAACTCGCCTGTTAGAAAGGCATTTCAATTTTTAACTTCTTTGCACTACATACTTTTTGTGTGTTCAAAATGCAGCATTGAAAGCCACATCATCACTTTTCAACCCTTACGGACTTCATTTGCTATTTTTAATGCACTTACAGCTTTTATTTTAGCAAAATAACCCTGAAATTGAAAAGCACTTCAAATGAACTCTAAAAAGGCTAAAATTTGGCATGGTATCATCATTTCACCCACATAGCATGTTATAAAATGTTGAGAGGGTTATGGCAAAAACTGGATGCACTTCGTGTACAAAATGGACAATCTATTTCGAAGTATGAGGTTTTCAGACGAAAACTCGCCTGTTACAAAGGCATTTCATTTTTTTAATTTCTTTGAACTCAATACTTTTTGTGTGTTCAAAATGCAGCATTCAAAGCCACATCATCACTTTTCAACCCTTTCGGACTTCATTAGCTATTTTTCATGCACTTACTGATTTTTATAGCAAAATAACCATAAATTTAAAAGCACATCAAATGAACTCTAGAAAATGTTGAAATTTGGCATGGTATCATCATTTCACCCACATAGCATGTTATAAAAAGTTGAGAGGGTTACGGCAAAAATTGGATGCACTTCGTGTACAAAATGGACAATCTCTTTCGAAGTATTATGGTTTCGAACGAAAAGTCGCCTATTACAAAGGCATTTAATTTATTTAATTTCTTTGAACTCCATACTTTTTGTTTTCAAAATGCAGCATTCAAAGCCACATCATCACTTTTCAACCCTTTCGGACTTCATTTGCTATTTTCATGCAGTTACTGATTTTATTTCAGCAAAATAACCCTAAAATTGAAAAGCACTTCAAATGAACTCTGAAAAGGTTGAAAGTTGACATGGTATCATCATTTCACCCACATAGCCTATTATAAAAAGTTGAGAGGGTCATGGAAAAAACTGGATGCACTTCGTGTACAAAATGGACAATCTCTTTCGAAGTATCATGGTTTGGGACGAAATCTCGCCTGTTACAAAGGCATTTCATTTTTGTAACTTATTTGAACTCCATACTTTTTGTGTGTTACAAATACAGCATTCAAAGCCACCTCATCAATTTTCAACCCTTTGTGCCTTCATTTGCTATTTTTCATGCACTTACTGATTTTATTTCAGCAAAATAACCCTGAAATTGAAAAGCACTTCAAATGAACTGTGAAAAGGGTGAGAGTTGGCATGGTATCATCATTTCACCCACATAGCATGTTACAAAAAGTTGAGAGGGTTATGGCAAAAACTAGATGCACTTCGTGTACAAAATGGACAATCTCCTTCGAAGTATCAAGGTTTCGGACGAAAACTCGCCTGTTACAAAGGCATTTCATATTTTCAAAATTCTTTGAACTCCATACTTTTTGTGTGTTAAAAGTACAGCATTTAAAGCCACATCATCAATTTTCAACCCTTTGTGACTTCATTCGCTATTTTTCATAAACTTACTTATTTCATTTCAGCAAAATAACCTTGAAATTGAAAAGCACTTAAAATGAACTCTGAAAGGTTGAAAGTTGGCATGGTATCATAATTTTACCCACATAGTATGTTACAAAACGTTGAGTGGGTTATGGCAAAAAGTGGATACACTTCGTGTACAAAATGGATAATCTGTTTCGAAGTATCAGGGTTTCGGACGAAAACTCGCCTGTTACAAAGGCTTTTCATTTTTGTAACTTATTTGAACTCCATACTTTTTGTGTGTTAAAATGTAGCATTCAAAGCTACATCATCAATTTTCATCCCTTTGTGACTTCATTTGCTATTTTCATGCACTTACTAATTTTATTTCAGCAAAATAACCCTGAAATTGAAAAGCACTTGAAATGAACTCTGAAAAGGTTGAAAGTTGGCCTGGTATCATCATTTCACCCACATAGCATATTATAAAAAGTTGAGAGGGTTACGGCAAAAAACTGGATGCACTTCGTGTACAAAATGGACAATCTCTTTCGAAGTATCAAGGTTTCGGACGAAAACTCGCCTGTAACAAAGGCATTTCATTTTTTTAACTTCTTTGAAGTCCATACTTTTTATGTGTTCAAAATCCAGCATTCAAAGCCACGTCATAAATTTTCAACCCTTTATGACTTCATTTGCTATTTTTCATGCACTTACTTATTTTATTTCAGTAAAATAACCCTGAAATTGAAAAGCACTTCAAATGAATTCTGAAAAGGTTGAAAGTTGGCATGGTATCATCATTTCACCCACATAGCATGTTATAAAAAAGTTGAGAGGGTTACGGAAAAAACAGGATGCACTTCGTGTAAAAAATGGACAATCTCTTTTGAAGTACCAAGGTTTCAGACGAAAACTCGCCTGTTACACAGGCATTTCATTTTTGTAACTTATTTGAACTCCATACTTTTTGTGTGTTCAAAATGCAGCATTCAAAGCCACATCATCAATTTTCAACCCTTACTAACTTAATTTGCTATTTTCCATGCACTTATTGATTTTATTTTAGCAAAATAACCCTGAAATTTGAAAGAACTTCAAATCAACTCTGAAAAGGTTGAAAGTTGGCCTGGTATCATCATTTCACCCACATAGCATATTATAAAAAGTTGAGAGGGTTACGGCAAAAACTAGATGCACTTCGTGTACAAAATGGACAATCTCTTTCAAAGTATCAAGGTTTCGGACAAAAACTAGGCCTGTTACAAAGCCATTTAATTTTTCTGACTTATTTTAACTCCATAATTTTTGTATTTTCAAAATGAAGCATTCAAAGCCACATCATCAATTTTCAACCCTTCCTGTCTTCATTGCCTATTTTCATGCACTTGCTTGTTTTATTACACTAAAATAACCCTGAAATTGAAAAGCATTTCAAATGAACTCTAGAAAAGGTTGAAAGTTGGCATGGTATCATCGTTTCACCCACATTGCATGTTATAAAAAGTTGAGATGGTTACGGAAAAAACTGGATGCACTTCGTGTACAAAATAGAGTATCTCCTTCGAAGTATCAGGGTTTCGGACAAAAACTCGCCTGTTAGAAAGGCATTTCAATTTTTAACTTCTTTGCACTACATACTTTTTGTGTGTTCAAAATGCAGCATTGAAAGCCACATCATCACTTTCCAACCCTTACTGACTTCATTTGCTATTTTTAATGCACTTACAGCTTTTATTTTAGCAAAATAACCCTGAAATTGAAAAGCACTTCAAATGAACTCTGAAAAGGCTAAAATTTGGCATGGTATCATCATTTCACCCACATAGCATGTTATAAAATGTTGAGAGGGTTATGGCAAAAACTGGATGCACTTCGTGTACAAAATGGACAATCTATTTCGAAGTATGAGGTTTTCAGACGAAAACTCGCCTGTTACAAAGGCATTTCATTTTTTTAATTTCTTTGAACTCAATAATTTTTGTGTGTTCAAAATGCAGCATTCAAAGCCACATCATCACTTTTCAACCCTTTCGGACTTCATTAGCTATTTTTCATGCACTTACTGATTTTTTTAGCAAAATAACCATAAATTGAAAAGCACATCAAATGAACTCTAGAAAATGTTGAAATTTGGCATGGTATCATCATTTCACCCACATAGCATGTTATAAAAAGTTGAGAGGGTTACGGCAAAAATTGGATGCACTTCGTGTACAAAATGGACAATCTCTTTCGAAGTATTATGGTTTCGAACGAAAAGTCGCCTGTTACAAAGGCATTTAATTTATTAAATTTCTTTGAACTCCATACTTTTTGTTTTCAAAATGCAGCATTCAAAGCCACATCATCACTTTTCAACCCTTTCGGACTTCATTTGCTATTTTCATGCAGTTACTGATTTTATTTCAGCAAAATAACCCTAAAATTGAAAAGCACTTCAAATGAACTCTGAAAAGGTTGAAAGTTGACATGGTATCATCATTTCACGCACATAGCCTATTATAAAAAGTTGAGAGGGTCATGGAAAAAACTGGATGCACTTCGTGCACAAAATGGACAATCTCTTTCGAAGTATCACGGTTTGGGACGAAAACTCGCCTGTTACAAAGGCATTTCATTTTTGTAACTTATTTGAACTCCATACTTTTTGTGTGTTACAAATACAGCATTCAAAGCCACCTCATCAATTTTCAACCCTTTGTGCCTTCATTTGCTATTTTTCATGCACTTACTGATTTTATTTCAGCAAAATAACCCTGAAATTGAAAAGCACTTCAAATGAACTGTGAAAAGGGTGAGAGTTGGCATGGTATCATCATTTCACCCACATAGCATGTTATAAAAAGTTGAGAGGGTTATGGCAAAAACTAGATGCACTTCGTGTACAAAATGGACAATCTCCTTCGAAGTATCAAGGTTTCGGACGAAAACTCGCCTGTTACAAAGGCATTTCATATTTTCAAAATTCTTTGAACTCCATACTTTTTGTGTGTTAAAAGTACAGCATTTAAAGCCACATCATCAATTTTCAACCCTTTGTGACTTCATTCGCTATTTTTCATACACTTACTTATTTCATTTCAGCAAAATAACCTTGAAATTGAAAAGCACTTAAAATGAACTCTGAAAGGTTGAAAGTTGGCATGGTATCATAATTTTACCCACATAGTATGTTACAAAACGTTGAGTGGGTTATGGCAAAAACTGGATACACTTCGTGTACAAAATGGATAATCTGTTTCGAAGTATCAGGGTTTCGGACGAAAACTCGCCTGTTACAAAGGCTTTTCATTTTTGTAACTTATTTGAACTCCATACTTTTTGTGTGTTAAAATGTAGCATTCAAAGCTACATCATCAATTTTCATCCCTTTCTGACTTCATTTGCTATTTTCATGCACTTACTAATTTTATTTCAGCAAAATAACCCTGAAATTGAAAAGCACTTGAAATGAACTCTAAAAAGGTTGAAAGTTGGCCTGGTATCATCATTTCACCCACATAGCATATTATAAAAAGTTGAGAGGGTTACGGCAAAAAACTGGATGCACTTCGTGTACAAAATGGACAATCTCTTTCGAAGTATCAAGGTTTCGGACGAAAACTCGCCTGTAACAAAGGCATTTCATTTTTTTAACTTCTTTGAAGTCCATACTTTTTATGTGTTCAAAATCCAGCATTCAAAGCCACGTCATCAATTTTCAACCCTTTCTGACTTCATTTGCTATTTTTCATGCACTTACTTATTTTATTTCAGTAAAATAACACTGAAATTGAAAAGCACTTCAAATGAATTCTGAAAAGGTTGAAAGTTTGCATGGTATCATTATTTCACCCACATAGCATGTTCTAAAAAGTTGAGAGGGTTACGGAAAAAACAGGATGCACTTCGTGTAAAAAATGGACAATCTCTTTCGAAGTACCAAGGTTTCAGACGAAAACTCGCCTGTTACAAAGGCATTTCATTTTTGTAACTTATTTGAACTCCATACTTTTTGTGTGTTCAAAATGCAGCATTCAAAGCCACATCATCAATTTTCAACCCTTACTAACTTAATTTGCTATTTTTCATGCACTTATTGATTTTATTTTAGCAAAATAACCCTGAAATTTAAAAGCACTTCAAATCAACTCTGAAAAGGTTGAAAGTTGGCCTGGTATCATCATTTCACGCACATAGCATATTATAAAAAGTTGAGAGGGTTACGGCAAAAACTGGATGCACTTCGTGTACAAAATGGACAATCTCTTTCAAAGTATCAAGGTTTCGGACGAAAACTAGGCGTGTTACAAAGCCATTTAATTTTTCTGACTTATTTTAACTCCATAATTTTTGTGGTTTCAAAATGAAGCATTCAAAGCCATATCGTCAATTTTCAACCCTTCCTGTCTTCATTGCCTATTTTCATGCACTTGCTTATTTTATTACACTAAAATAACCCTGAAATTGAAAAGCATTTCAAATGAGCTCTAGAAAAGGTTGAAAGTTGGCATGGTATCATCGTTTCACCCACATAGCATGTTATAAAAAGTTGAGATGGTTACGGAAAAAACTGGATGCACTTCGTGTACAAAATAGAGTATCTCCTTCGAAGTATCAGGGTTTCGGACGAAAACTCGCCTGTTAGAAAGGCATTTCAATTTTTAACTTCTTTGCACTACATACTTTTTGTGTGTTCAAAATGCAGCATTCAAAGCCACATCATCACTTTTCAACCCTTACTGACTTCATTTGCTATTTTTCATGCACTTACAGCTTTTATTTTAGCAAAATAACCCTGAAATTGAAAAGCACTTCAAATGAACTCTGAAAAGGCTAAAATTTGGCATGGTATCATCATTTCACCCACATAGCATGTTATAAAATGTTGAGAGGGTTATGGCAAAAACTGGATGCACTTCGTGTACAAAATGGACAATCTATTTCGAAGTATGAGGTTTTCAGACGAAAACTCGCCTGTTACAAAGGCATTTCATTTTTTTAATTTTTTTGAACTCAATAATTTTTGTGTGTTCAAAATGCAGCATTCAAAGCCACATCATCACTTTTCAACCCTTTCGGACTTCATTAGCTATTTTTCATGCACTTACTGATTTTTTTAGCAAAATAACCATAAATTGAAAAGCACATCAAATGAACTCTAGAAAATGTTGAAATTTGGCATGGTATCATCATTTCACCCACATAGCATGTTATAAAAAGTTGAGAGGGTTACGGCAAAAATTGGATGCACTTCGTGTACAAAATGGACAATATCTTTCGAAGTATTATGGTTTCGAACGAAAAGTCGCCTGTTACAAAGGCATTTAATTTATTAAATTTCTTTGAACTCCATACTTTTTGTTTTCAAAATGCAGCATTCAAAGCCACATCATCACTTTTCAACCCTTTCGGACTTCATTTGCTATTTTCATGCAGTTACTGATTTTATTTCAGCAAAATAACCCTAAAATTGAAAAGCACTTCAAATGAACTCTGAAAAGGTTGAAAGTTGACATGGTATCATCATTTCACCCACATAGCCTATTATAAAAAGTTGAGAGGGTCATGGAAAAAACTGGATGCACTTCGTGCACAAAATGGACAATCTCTTTCGAAGTATCACGGTTTGGGACGAAAACTCGCCTGTTACAAAGGCATTTCATTTTTGTAACTTATTTGAACTCCATACTTTTTGTGTGTTACAAATACAGCATTCAAAGCCACCTCATCAATTTTCAACCCTTTGTGCCTTCATTTGCTATTTTTCATGCACTTACTGATTTTATTTCAGCAAAATAACCCTGAAATTGAAAAGCACTTCAAATGAACTGTGAAAAGGGTGAGAGTTGGCATGGTATCATCATTTCACCCACATAGCATGTTATAAAAAGTTGAGAGGGTTATGGCAAAAACTAGATGCACTTCGTGTACAAAATGGACAATCTCCTTCGAAGTATCAAGGTTTCGGACGAAAACTCGCCTGTTACACAGGCATTTCATATTTTCAAAATTCTTTGAACTCCATACTTTTTGTGTGTTAAAAGTACAGCATTTAAAGCCACATCATCAATTTTCAACCCTTTGTGACTTCATTCGCTATTTTTCATACACTTACTTATTTCATTTCAGCAAAATAACCTTGAAATTGAAAAGCACTTAAAATGAACTCTGAAAGGTTGAAAGTTGGCATGGTATCATAATTTTACCCACATAGTATGTTACAAAACGTTGAGTGGGTTATGGCAAAAAACTGGATACACTTCGTGTACAAAATGGATAATCTGTTTCGAAGTATCAGGGTTTCGGACGAAAACTCGCCTGTTACAAAGGCTTTTCATTTTTGTAACTTATTTGAACTCCATACTTTTTGTGTGTTAAAATGCAGCATTCAAAGCTACATCATCAATTTTCATCCCTTTCTGACTTCATTGGCTATTTTTCATGCACGTACTAATTTTATTTCAGCAAAATAACCCTGAAATTGAAAAGCACTTGAAATAAACTCTGAAAAGGTTGAAAGTTGGCCTGGTATCATCATTTCACCCACATAGCATATTATAAAAAGTTGAGAGGGTTACGGAAAAAAACTGGATGCACTTCGTGTACAAAATTGACAATCTCTTTCGAAGTATCAAGGTTTCGGACGAAAACTCGCCTGTAACAAAGGCATTTCATTTTTTAATTTCTTTGAACTCCATACTTTTTATGTGTTCAAAATGTAACATTCAAAGCCACGTCATCAATTTTCAACCCTTTCTGACTTCATTTGCTATTTTTCATGTACTTACTTATTTTATTTCAGTAAAATAACCCTGAAATTGAAAAGCACTTCAAATGAATTCTGAAATGGTTGAAAGTTGGCATGGTATCATCATTTCACCCACATAGCATGTTATAAAAAGTTGAGAGGGTTACAGAAAAAACAGGATGCACTTTGTGTAAAAAATGGACAATCTCTTTTGAAGTACCAAGGTTTCAGACGAAAACTCGCCTGTTACAAAGGCATTTCATTTTTGTAACTTATTTGAACTCCAAGATTTTTGTGTGTTCAAAATGCAGCATTCAAAGCCACATCATCAATTTTCAACCCTTACTGACTTAATTTGCTATTTTTCATGCACTTATTGATTTTATTTCAACAAAATAACCCTGAAATTGAAAAGCACTTCAAATGAACTCTGAAAAGGTTGAAAGTTGGCATGGTATCATCATTTCACCTAGATAGCATGATATAAAAAGTTGAGAGGGTTACGGCAAAAAGTGGATGCACTTCGTGTACAAAATGGACAATCTCTTTTGAAGTATCAGGGTTTCGGACGAAAACTCGCCTGTTACAAAGGCAGTTCATTCTCTAAATAACCTAAGAATTACCAAATTGGATATAATGATAAAACACGATTATATTAAACGGCAGAAAAAAGAATCACTGGAAAATCTATTTTAAATTAAAGTTTTTCACAAACTAGTGATTCACACAAATTTCAAATAATTCAAATTTAAACTATTCAGAAACAAAAGTAAATAAATAAAGAAAAAATGAAAAAAATGAAAAATAAATAAAAAATAGGCTGCCTACTGGGCCGCCACGGCCTGCATACGACTAGAGACCCAACCTGGGCCAAGATGTAGGCCCGCAAGGACCAGTAGACCCAACAGGGCCGCACAGGTTCGATAAGCCCACATAGGCCTGCTTAGAGAGGAGCTCGAGGGAGCAGCCACAGCGTGGCTTATAAACCAGAGCGGCTGCCCCTCACTTGGCGAGGTGGGACTAAACTTCCCATGCACCGCACCTGCGCGAGCACCACCTTTAGTCGCGGTTGGTGGCTCCAACCACGACTAAAGACCCCTCCCCCTTTAGTCGCGGTTGGAGACACCACCCGCGACTAAAGGGTTTTGCTTCCTGCCGCTTTGGCTGGTGAAATTCACCTTTAGTCGCGGTTGGTGGCTCCAACCGCGATTAAAGGGGAGTCTTTAGTCGCGGTTGGAGCAACCAACCGTGACTAAAGGTCCTTCTATATAAGCATGAGTTGAAAAATTTTCACTTTCCATCTGCTTCTCCGTCTCTCTTCGACCATAGAGATCACCGCCCGCGCGCGCCCAACGCCGTCGCCGCCCGTGCCGTCGCCACCCCAGACGCGCCACCCCCTGTCGCGCGCCGCCCAGCCCCGCCTCCTCGATCTCGCATGTCGTCCTCGTCGTCGTCACCATCGTCGTCGCCCTGCTGTGAGCCCCTGTCTCGCCGATTATTTTCTTAATAATTAGATGCATTTTTGATATATTAGATGTTAATTAGATGTATATTAGTTGTTAATTAGATGTTAATTAGATGAATTTTGAATGTTAATTAGATGTTAGATGAATTAGATGTTAATTAGATGTTAAATGTATATTAGATGTATATTAGTTGATTTTTTAATTTTAATTATATGTTAATTAATTAGATGTTAGATGAATTAGATTTATATTAGATGTTATATGTATATTAGATGTTTATTAGATGTATATTAGATGAATTTTGAATGTTAATTAGATGTTAGATGAATTTTAATTAGATGTTAATTAGATGAATTTTGAATGTTAATTAATTTTTAGAGGAATTTTTTGTCATAAGAATTTTTTTCTCGGAGTCAACGATGCCTGGCCCCCATCCTCATCATCGACTCGTTCGCGATGACGTCCTGCTTCAGAGGGGCAACGTTCGAGGCTGGGCCCCGCCTAGCTGGCATTGGGAGGTGCTATCTTTAGGGGCACGTAGCTTGGTGAGGAACCCGGGCCCCGTCGTCGACCCGGAGGTTCTTTGGTGGTGTTTGCATGGGCCACAAACTGTGCGGAGGTAGCCGGCCCGGCCGGAGGTGGTACATTGCCGTGTCAGGGAGGAGGACGAGCACGTCTGTCGGTACATGGATGCGTTGGACGTCAGGTTCACCAATACCTGGCAGGTTCTTCAGGGATCTCACCCGAGCTATGATCCTGTCATAGTTCCTTCTCTTTGGGTGTCCATCGCCTGCCGCGCGAGACGTCAACTGGATCCGCAGTAGTGAAATTATATAATCAGTAATATTCTAGATGTATTAGTAATAATATTCGAGATGTATTTGAGATTATATTCGAGACGGTTTATTTGAGATTATATTCAATTATGCATATTATGTACTATGATTTAGTTTTCCTTATTGATTGCATGCATTCTAATTTGAATACTAAATTGTTTTATCTTTCTTTTGGGTTAGTTAAATATAAGCTATGGAAAATACCAGTAGATAAGGAGAAGAGGCTCTGTTCAACATCATACGCTCCACAAGCCCAGAGCATGAACATGAAGATGATGATGGCTCGCAATATCTAAACAATTCCGGTGAGGGTTGTATGTTTGATGTAGACGAAAGAATAGATGAATTCGACAACGATGTTGACGAACAAAATGTTCTTCAAATAACAAAGAACGGCGAGGTATATTTATTATATAAGCCATCCGGTGATCATTACATGTCTTAATTGAGTTGTATATGTATTAACGAATCGATCTTTCTTCTTTTAGGCCTTCGGATCGAGCAAATCTTCTACAAGTGACAGGGTAAAGCGAGGCCCGGCCAGAAAGTTGGACGCTGCCGTAAATTTCAGCATCGATTCCATCCATACATCAACTAGCGAACCGCTTGAACCTAAGAAAAATGCGACCAAGTTCAAGAATCAATGCAGAGTTATTGTCAGGGACCTAATCCCGATCTCCACACAAGAATGGAAAAAAGCCAGCAAAGGGAGATCGACAAGGAGTTACTTTTGTCGATGAAAGAGCAAAAGATGTGCTTTGGACCGAGCTGCTATCACATTTCACACTACCAGAAAACTTGACAGATACAGATCTGAATAAAGTCAGAAACTATGCTCTTCAAAAGATGGCGGTCGCATTCAACACCTTCAAGAAAAATGCATGGGCTGTGTATGTCAAAGCAAACAAGATGACTCCAAAATTCAAGGGAGCATTGGTGAAAGCAAAAGATCACTGGGACGATTTCATGAGGTTCAAGGAATCAGAAGTAGCTAAGAAACGGTCAAGAAAGAACAAGATTAATGTTGCGAAAAAGGAGTGGCACCATACTCTGGGGGCAGGTGGCTACTGGACGGCCCTGCCTAAGTAGGATAAATCCAAAAAATATATGATTAGTGCAGAGGTCACTCCAGTTACAGTGACCTGGCCCCGAGGTATAGGACATCGTTTTACGTGCATGGGGGGAAGTTGGACCCAAAGACCGGGGATATTATGGTGAAGGCAAGTCTTCAAAAAGTGACAGATGAAATTCTGATGAAAATAGAAGAAGCTCGAATAGGGGTGTTCACGCCCAATAGAGAGGACGACGAGCTTATGCGCGCCCTCAAGAATCATGAACACCCGGGAAGAACACGAGGCGTGGGCATTGTTCTGTGGTTTGAGGTATTTGTGGGTTGGAACGACGACTAAAGAAGACATGTGAGAAAGAAGATGCAGGAGGAGTGGAAGAAGAAGGAGGAAGCACTCTGCCTTGAAGGCCTCGAATCAAAGCACTTGGAGTTGGAATCCAGTGTCAGGCGGCAGCAGGAGCAGATCGACTCACTCAGCCAGGAAAGGGCGTCTCAGCGGTAGCATGAGCCGATCGATCCATCATTGGATGCCACCATCCCATCTATGCCGAGAAGCAGCGTGGGTTCTGCCCCGGCCGATATCGATGATGATACACTGCTAGCTAGGTACCCTATGGATGATATCAAAGACAGGACTAACTATGAGCTACACATGAAAGTGAAGAACTTATCCATGAAGGTGGCAGATGGCTATGCTTTAGCAAATCCCCTAGAAGCATCCTTCCATTGCAATCCCATTCCAGCTAGCTATGCTCGTGTCGGGGTTATGAAGTGATGTCAGCATATCATGAGCTACAACTTGACATTCCTGGAGGTTACGAGGAGAGAACACTGGGAGAGGTTGTACATCGTATCATTCTATGGAAAAAGGATTGCATCGTCTTTCCAAGGCCGCCTCCTCCTCCTCCTCCAAGTCCGTCGCCGCATCAGTCGACTCTGACTCCTCCTCCAAGTCCGGCACGATGTCAGCCAACTCCTCCTCCTCCTCCAAGTCCCGCACTGCGTCAGCAGACTCCTCCTCCAGGTCTTGCACCACGTCAGTCGACTCCTCCTCCAAGTCCGGCACCGCGTCAGCTGACTCCTCCTCTAGGTCCGGCACGGCGTCAGCGTGCTCCGTCGACTCAGCGTGCTATGTCGCCGAAGCAACAACGGAAGAGAGAGGTCAGAGCTACGAGGACTAGTGTACAACAGGCAAGAAATTCAAATATGGTCCAAGCAGCCTGAAGCCTCTTCTGAAGTTGCCTTACCACCTGACCGACGAGGAACTCCACAGCGCAGTGGATGCCCATTTGAAGGCCCATTTTGGACCAAAACAGCCCCAGCCGCCAAAGGAGAAAGTACCTGAGCATGTCTCACAACACTTCATTGATATGGCTCAATCGGCTCAGAAGGACAGCGACTATGTGCGGTCTATCAAGAAGTCATATCTTGCAGGAAAAAAGCAGTCGAGCTCGAGCCAAGGAGTTGGCAAAAAAGCGGGAAAACTATCCCCCAGCTGGGAGAACAGGCAGTGCACTCGACCCCCTCCCCCCGCTCATTGTACAAACACCTGTGAGTACTGCCAGTCAGCCAGAAGAAGTAACCGAAGAGCATATTAGGATGGCTAAAGAGGCCGGTGTCACTATTGAACAACTCCTAGGCCTTGAGGAAATGCCCGTGCTTAAAGAGACACAAGTAAAATATCAGTATGCCCGCGGCAAACCTCTAGTCAAGCCTAAAGATGTCAAGCTTCTACCAACAAGAATGTATGAATTGAATACGTGGTACATGCAAATAACAGCAAATACCAATGAAGAGTCCCTCATGGTGAGAGTCCAAGAGAGGCATTACTTCCATAAAATGGATGTGTGGATTCATTATGCAGAGTTGTTCCACTTATTCAATCAAGACGCACTCGACAAATCTTTAGTCAGTTGCTATTGTCTGTAAGTGATTTCTTTCTATAAGTTAAAGTCTCTAGCTAGTTTTGCTCTCATTCATTACCTGGAATTATTCTCACTATATTCGTTTCTATGGTATTGTGCAGAATGAAGATGCAAGAAATGAATCAAGCTGGATGCTATGGCATTGGGTTCATTGACCCAAATACGATTAATCAAAAGATGTGGGAAACTTCCTATACGAGAAAAGACAGAGAGAAAAATGCTAGAATTTTTGATCCATCTAAACACCCAACCAGAAATACTACTTCCTTACAACTTCGGGTGAGTGTTACTATATATATATATCTTGTACTACAAATTCTATTTTTTGCTTACTAGATGTTAATAAGTGTTGTTGATGAGTTATGCAGTTACCACTGGATCTTGTTAATCATTGAAGTTGACAAGGGACAAATTGAAGTACTCGACTCGCTATTAAAGGATGCATCCGAATACGCAATCGTGAAGGGGTTGCTTGACAGGTAATTTCAATCATTATCTCACTATGTCGGCCTCTATAATTACTTCATTTACTGATATCAACTAGTTAATAACTCATTTATTCAGTTTCTTTGTCGGCCGGTAGGGCTTGGGCCAAGTTCATCAAACAGGTCTCAGGCGACTGGGCACCACAACTGAAATGGACGCGATCCAACGTAATTAAGTACTAGTAGCTAGCTAGCTACGTCCGTGCATCTCTTTAATTGTAGTTTCAATACCATTAGCATGCTTGATTAATTATTACCTGATTGATTTTTATTCTCGTAAAGTGCATGGTGCAAGAGCAGGGGACTAGTTTATGCGGATACTACGTTTGCGAGTACATTCGCATGATCACGTCTGAAAGGAGCAGAAACGAAAGAAATCTTTGGGTACGTTTGCCAGAATACTATCCATAATTTTTTTATCATGATCTAGCCAATATATATATATATATACACACAACTAATATATTCATCTTGATCTCCATCTTGTAGCTTATGGAGGTGCGAGGCCAGCTCATACCAGAGGCTCGGGTACGAGCAATTCAAGAGGAATTATCTGTATTTTTGCTCGACCAGGTCATAGATCCCAAAGGAGAATACCATTACAAGATCCACAGGGACGACGATTAGCTGGATTTCTGCGGGGCCTGCATATATATATATATATATATATATATATATATACATGTAATGATCCTCAAATTGTAGGAGAAATTGTATATATATATATACTCGTCGTACTAGCAATTCGATGATATATATATATATATATATATATATATGATCGCGGTTCTACTAGAAACTCTATTTATATTTATATATATGCGCATGCACAACGTGTGTACAGCATGTACGTAGTAGCGTAATATATGTTTGAAATGAAAATTAATTAAATAGAAAACACAAAATTAAAAGGAAAATTAAACCATAATTAATTCATAAACCCCTAAAGAATTAAAAGGAAAAATAAAACAAAACTAAGAAAACTAAATACTTTTAGTATCGGTTGGTGTTACCAACCGGGACTAATGGTCCCCCTAGCCCATGGTGCCGTTAACGCCATGTGGAGGGCCTTTGGCGTCGGGTCGTGTTGAACCGGCACTAAAGGGGGGTAGGCTTAATTCTCCACCCTTTAGTGCCAGCTCGAGAACCGGCACTAAAGGCCCTTACCAACCGCGACAATAGGCCGGTCTACACTAGTGAGGTGTTAAATACTAAAGATGAGGCTCAACAATGCTTTTAAAATCTATAAAGTAGAAGTTGAGAACCAACTTCAAAAAAGTTAAACATGTCCGGTCAGATCGTGGTGAAGAGTACTTCTCTAATGAGTTTGATTTTTTTTCATGAATTTTTTTTCTCGGAACATTGAATTTTTCATGAGAGGACGCCTCCCTATTCGCCCATGTCAAACGGGGTTACTGGACAGAAAATTGTACTCTAACGTATTTGGTTAATGTCATGTTAGATACACCGGGTTTATCCAAGACACGGTGGACAAAGGCTATATTGATGACATGTTATGTCCTGAATAAAGTTCTGGCAAAAGATAATGAGATCACTCCCTATGAGCAATGGGGGAAGAGAACAACGACACTCTCATACTTACGTACTTGGGGATGTTTGGCGATAGTTAATCTGTCGATCCCCAAAAACATAAGCTTGGACCAAATACCATGGACTACATTAATTTAGGCTATGCTAAAAACAACGCTGGTTATAGATTTCTAATAGTGAAATCTGAGGTACCTGTCTAGAGGTTCGGCACGATTATGGAGTCTAAAGAGGTTACATTATTTGAGGATATTTTTACTATCACGAGCACTTCTAGATAGTAATCTGAAGAGAACCCAGAGCCACCATTCCTATGGAATATTATGCGCAAACACATGATGAAAATCGTTGGTCGGGGCAAGAGATAGAGGAATGTAAAGTCTTTTGATGATGATTTCTTCGTCTACCTCATGGATGATACTCCCACTTCTTTTTCAGAAGACTATGCATCTCCAAATGCTGATTAATAGAAAGATCTAGTGTGTAGCAAGATGGATTCCATCATGGCTAATGGGACATGGGAATTCACTAAGTGTCCCTATGCTTGTAAGCCATTAGGATGTAAGTGGATGTTCAAAAAGAATCTTAGGCTTGATGGTACTATTGAAAAGTACAAGGCTAGGCTTGTGGCCAAGGGTTATGCCTAGAAAGAATAAGATTCTTCTGACACTTGTTCACCTATGGCCAAACCACTACTACAGAATGGTCCAAAGACGACACATCAATCAGAGACCCTTCGATAAAACTATGTGCGATGATCAAATCGCAAACGGTATAGTTATATCTCCGTCGATAATGACATAAACTGTGTGCGATGGCGTATCCATAAAATACGATCTAAAAAATAGTTGCATGTGCGATGTTTGGCAAACAGTTTGGCCTAGATAAACTGTATGCGATTGGATAATATAACGCAAACGCTTATAAAAATACAAGTGTGTGCGATGCACGGCATACAGTTCACCCCGATAAACTATTTGCGCTGATCAAGCAGAACACAAACAATTGTCTAGATGATCATGTGTGTGATAGACGGCATACATGTTACTTGGATGAACTGTTTGTGATGAGGTAAAATAACAAAAACTATTACATAGATCAAGATGTGTGTGATAGATAGCATACAGTTCACTGGGATGAACTGTGTGCGATAAGCAAAAATACACAAATGGTTTCTCATATCAAGATGTGTGTGATGTAAAAAGGACACTCGGATGTGTTGTGGGCAAACAGTTCCGAACAAAGAACTGTGAGGGACTAATGAAATCATCACCGATGGTTTTGGTTGTTTATTCCGTATGCGATGTGATTTGCTCAATCTGCCCACAAACATCTATGCTTTGTTTAGAAGAACATGATTGCATAACCAAATTAAGCATCCAATATACACATAACATTGGCGCACACCTTAATAAACTATTACATGCACAATAAACTTATCCCTCTAAAACTATGAACATTTCTGTATAGAGGGAGTATGAGAATTGAGAAACGATCATCAAATCATCTACTTCTTGTGACGCTTGCCGCCAGCGCTCTGCTTGTGGCTCGATCCTTCATTGTCTTCAGGTAGGAGGCACTTACTCATGGCAACGATCCGCATGAACATCTCGTAGCATGTGTACACTTCCTTGGCCACGGTCCGGAGGTGATATTCATCCAGTTTTTTTACCCAGGCCCTGTGTCAGACAGGATTGTTCTTGTTGCGCTCAGCCTTCATGCTAGCATAGTAGGGGTCGATGATGGCCTCGGCCAGGTCAACATGGGAGTCCATGTTCTTATTGTTGTGCCAGACCAAGTAGTGGTTGCGGATGTCGACAAGCTTCTGGCTAGCCAAGCCCAATTTCTTGAGCACCTTTGGGTCGTTGGCGCTGTCCATCATAGCAAACTTGTAGTTGGGGCTGTTGACAAACCTGGTGAAATGATCACAAGGCACTGTGGCCAGGTAGTAGTGGTAGAGGAGGATATAATGGCCCACTCACAACTGGATGACGGTAACCTTCTGGTCATGCCCGGCACGACCGCTCGTGTAAGCGAGGTCGAAGCCGACCACTTTGTACTTGTCATCCGCATCAAGCAGTCGCTCCATGGTGTTGATGGAGTCATCTACCATGCCCGGGTCGTTGTTGTACACCACCATGCGGTCCGTCTTCCTCATGTGGTTCTCCACATGATGCACGCCGAACTCCATTGGAGCGCCGCTGGACATCCTCTCTGTATGTGTCGTCTAGGGTGTGCATTGTGTCGTGGGGCGCGATCGAAAGCGTGCAGAGACTATGGTTAATGGTTGTGGGTATAAATGGTGGTCGCACGTCCTAGGAACCTAGCACGTCCGGATGTCAGTTTTTGCAGCGCGTGATTCGGTCATGGAGCATGTAAAACATGCATATGGAGCCCCGAACGTGATCGTGGGCCAGCCCCGACCACTGGCAGAGCGCGCGCGGAGGGGCGCGAGAGCAGAGCACGTGTAGGGACGCGAGAGCAAAGCATGTGGTGGGATGCGAGGTCGAACCAGAGCACTCTGTACTTGTCCTCGTCAAGTAACAGGTCCATGATGTTGGAGTTCTCCATCCAGATCGGATGTTTGGTGTGCACCACGAACCGACAGGGCGTGTCCACTACGCATGCATGGTGAACTGGCGCTCGTCGTCGGCAGCCACTGGGAGCACCATGGAAGCCGCGCAGGATACCCTCGATCATGGTTCTGCTTCTTAAGATCCGGATATTAATCATCAATTGCACATTGATGTCCAGATATTAATCAGCCATTGCATACTAAGGAAAAGATAGTACTACCAAAATAAGAGTCTTCATCATAAGATGTCATTTGCATGGTTGGATCACACATGACAGAAAATGTACAAAGGTTCAAATTCCAGCATTACAATACTCAAATTCAAAGATTACAAGGTTCAAACCGATTATAGAAATAAATTCAGCTTAGGCAAGAAATGTTGTCATGTAGCTCTAGATGCCCAAGCTAATCAGCTAAACATGAACATATATGATAGGTTCATACTGATATTACTACTAGTCTCGCAACTTCAATATTTCTGCAAAGGGATCTACTACTGACATGACATTTATGGGCTTGGCATTAGGACTTCCGAATAGTCTGTCAAATGAAGTTACAAAACGGAATTCTGCTTCTGTAGAGAGTTTTCGATTCTGTCCTAATTGCCGGAGCTAATCACCAAACCATTCTTTTTTGTGCGATAAATGTAGGGAAAATCTCATTCTCTTTAGCACACTTGCTCTCACAACAAAGAACCTGGCGAATATAATCTCCAGTAAGGTCCCTCGGTAGGAGTTAAAGGTAATTTCTGAGAGATGGAGATCAAGGCATTCAATGGGATTGTTATATTATATCACATTATCCACTAACGGACCTAACCGTATCTGCGAAATAAGATAATGTATTAGTGCTTGGACACACAACGGACCTCTTATGATTTGCAGTGTTTCAAAATTTGAACTCCCTTGTGTTTAAAATTTAACATGAAAGAGCATCACCTCGACATATAGATTCTCCAGGCACGGAAAGAATCTCAGCAATCTAACAACTAGGTCCAGGTCGGGCCGATAGATTCTACTGCTAAGACCTTCACTCCGCGTAGATATGGGGTCAATATTGTCGATATGATTTTCTGGATGGCAAATGAACATACATCTTTAATAGAGAAAAAAATATTAATTACAAAATGAGAAGAGGGCGATTTTTGTACCTGGACGGTTATGGATCCAAAAACAAGTTCATATAAGTTGACGGGCGAGTAGCCAAACACTATCAATTTCGGCACATGAATGACCCTGATTCGTGTTGAACCTTGTTGATCAACAACAAGTAATCTCTCAAGTAAAGGCATGTCCATAATGACCATTTGGTGCTTCACCTTGTGCGATCTCCTTTTGCAACACCAGCAATACACACAAATTGCCCGGAGACTCATGGACGTGATGTGGAGGCTACTCAACCCATTGATCGCCTGAATATGAAGGTACTCGAGCGAAGTACAGCCACGGAGCAGGCGCTCCATGTCGTTGTTGGGGATGCAGACGACGACGAGCTCAAGGTGCGTTAGTCGAGGTAGCAAAAGAGCGGTATTGGCGTTAATCTGAGGGAAATGGCAGTTCAAGAACCTTGCAAAGCACAACGTTGGTACGAGGCATGGCACAGAGAGTGGTAGTTGGCGCACATATCCATCATTAAAATGGAGCTCCTCGAGATGATCTAGGGCTGGCGATAAGAACCACTCGTCAAGCTTGGCTCAGTCCTTGCCATTGGAATGGAACTTCCCCATGGTAAGACCTTTGATTGGGCCAGAGTGCGTGCCGAGGATCTGGGATAATGCATCCAAGCATTTGCGATAGCCAATGCAAAGCATGTGCTCGCTGATGATTCCGAGAGGGGCACGATGCCATAGGGGGGCGCCACCACCGAGAGAGGACGGTTGTGCACACGCCATATTCGATAGGGAGGAGGAATATGATGACTCTCAACATATCGTTGGGGAGGTCGCTGATGAAGTCTACGCCTATCGGAGTCACTTGTGTTTGTGGCTCAGCCCACCTGTGCTTGTTGGCAATCTCTACATCCATGTTCGGAGAATGGCCGCCGACGTATCTTTCTGTCAAGAGTGGAGCAGTGGGAGGATAGTGACTATGTAGCTAGATAAGGGTAGAAGAATAGTGCATTGGTAATTACAAGTTACTACTTACTAGGTAGGAACATTTTTAACAGATTACGAAAATGAAATCCCAATTGGTTGCTGAAAGACTACACAGTTACATTGATATTGCTACGCAAGTCAACGTACATATACTACAAAGAACACTTACTTTCAACATAGCATGTACGGAGAATGTCGTTGGGGAAGGTAGCATTTATTGTCTGGTAAGGCTCTTTTAGGTGCAGCGTAATTTTAGTGCCAGCTTTCAATACATAAAAGTGACAAATTTCTCCCCAAAGTCCTTCTTCAAAGTAGGAGTGACAATCTTCATCAGTTTTTACATAAACAACGATTGTAAATCCATGGTTTGTGCTCAATGTGACATCACTGGAGTCTTCAGTTATGTAAATGCAAAGATTTAGTGCTACATTTGTCGTTGCAGCACAAGGGATGTACTGTAGGAAATGATAAGATTGTTATAGAACATGGTAACGTGATAGTATGAGAGTAGTACTTAAAAGAACAACATATGCACACCAGTTGATTTGAAAGGATAAAAAATTACAAGTAAACAGATAATGTAACCATGATGTCGTGCAAATATATATGAGAGTAAACGAAAGAACAATACACCATTAATTTTCCTAATATAGAAGGAGAAGGATAAGAAGAAGAAGAAATCACATTTGATGTAAATGTTGCATGTGGCACCTTTTATCCAAATGTAGCAATCTATAGTATAGGTTCATAAAAAGAATAGACCATGCATGTCAACCCAGGTAGTGTGAGATTTAACATACCATGCATTGTGTGAAGTCGTCTAGTATGGTGAGATGGAACTCCTCGTTTTTTGGCCGACTCCGCATAGCCCTGATGTGTCCTTTCACTGTACACTCTATGAATGAAAACCCTCCAATCATCTAGAAGAAACATGAATCCACTGTGATTTCGGACGGGTGAATAAAAGGGGCCGATCGACTGGGATAAGAGATGAGCGGAAATATTTCAGTAGATTAGTTACCTGGTTCTTCATGGGGAAAAAACCTAGTACCGTCCCCAATCGGGCGAGTTGGGTCGAAAGAGAGCAGCGTCGAGAAAGTCTATGTTGATAGGCCGCGGCAACCAGGAATGGAGATATGCGGTGGCGTTTTGCGGCAGTCGGCAGCGGTGACAGGAGTCAAGCTAAGTGGTTGCCGCGGGGAGAGGCGGTGACATGCATGGAGAGTCCTGGAGTACTAGTGTTAGTGTAGGTGCTACTAGGGTTGGGGAGGGGGAGGGGGAGGGGAGCAAGTGAGGGTTTAATAACGTGTGGGTGTTGAGGGTTTTTTCAAGTGGTGTTGAGGGATTCTGTCTAGCTTCAGTCACGTAATTGCACCTGCCTTCGGCTGTATGACATCTGGACCAGCCACCTGTTGGGCCCACATGTCATACACATAAAGGCAGGTGCAGTAAGTCACTGAATCTTAGTCCCCTAGAATAATGTGCTTCGAAGGAAACGGTTTATTAGATCCAACCGTGTGTGATAAATCCTATAAAAATATTACTCTCAATTAAACTAGCACTCTGGTGTGATGGAGATACCGCATAATGAAAGTCGTCGCACAGTTTCAATCTTAGGAAAAAATATAATACATAGGCATAGATATAATACACACAAACTTGATAGATTCAATCCAACATTTTTTCGAAATAGTCAATCCAACATCTCTTCTTCATGCTTGATGGTTAAGATTCTCTAGGAACTGGGTGTACGCAGCGTGCGCTATCCTGGCAGAATACTTCTTCTTGAAGGATCCAACATCTCATCCTCTTGCATGCGCCAAAACACTCAAGTACGTGTTGTTAATTTTATGGTTGCAGAACAGGCATCCATATCCCCCATTCTTCCTGACACACTTGTTATACTTTCCACCCATAAGCTCTCTGATCCTTTGCCTCTTGAACCTCTCCTGGACATCTTCATCCTCGATGTCCACATCATCAGATAGCACCTATACATAGTAAAAAATGTGTCGTAAGTATATTTTTATAATGCGACTTAGAAAGGCAAAGTTTATGAAACATACTAGCTATATCATGCGACAACATGAACCCTAAATCGAAGCTAAATGATTTGATGCCAAAAGATGGCATGCCATGTTTTGGTAACAAACTGATGACCCACAAGTATAGGGGATCTATCGTAGTCCTTTCGATAAGTAAGAGTGTCAAACCCAATGAGGAGCAGAAGGAAATGAAAAGCGATTCTCAGTCAGGTATTCTCTGCAAGCACTGAAATTATCGGTAACAGATAGTTTTGTGATAAGATAATTCGTAACGGGTAGCAAGTAACAATTGTAAAAAAGGTTCAGCAAGGTGGACCAATCCTATTTATAGAAAAGGAAAAGCTTGGACAAACACTTATATACATCAAAGCGCTCCCAAGGACACATGGGAATTTATGTCAAACTAGTTTTCATCATGCTCATTTGATTTGCGTTCACTACTTTAATTATTTGATATGTTGGTGGACTGGTGCTTCGGTACTTTCCTTACTTGGACAAGCCTCCCACTTCTGATTAACCCCTCCCGCAAGCATCCGCAACTATGAAAGAAGAATTAAGATAAATCTAACCATAGCACGAAACGTGTGGATCCAAATCAGCCCCTTACGAAGCAACACATAAACTAGGGTTTAAGCTTCTGTCACTCTAGCAACCCATCATCTACTTATTACTTGCCAATGCCTTCCTCTAGGCCCAAACAATGGTGAAGTTTTATGTAGTCGACGTTCACATAACACCACTAGAGGAGAGACAACATACATTTCATCAAAATATCAAACAAATACCAAATTCACATGATTACTTATAACAAGACTTATCCCATGACCTCAGGAACAAATGAAACTACTCACAAAACATATTCATGTTCAAAATAAGAGGAGTATAAGTGATGATCAAGGATCTGAACATATAATCTTCCACCAAGTAAACCAAGTAGCATCAACTACAAGGAGTAATCAACACTACTAGCAACCCATATGTACCAATCTGAGGTTTTGAGACAAAGATCGGATACAAGAGATGAATTAGGGTTTGGAGAGGAGATGGTGCTGATGAAGATGTTGATGGATATTGACCCCCTCTCGATGAGAGGATCGTTGGTCATGACGATGGCTTCGATTTCCCCCCTCCCGGAGGGAAATTTCACTGGCAGGATCGCCCTGTCGGAGCTCTAGATTGGTTCTGCCCAAGTTCCGCCTCAAGACGGTGGCGCTTCATCCCAACAGGTCTCTTATGATTTTTTTTTTCTTGACGAAACCCTCCATATAGCAGAAGATGGGCACCGGAGGGCTGCCAGGTGGGCCACAAGCTCGCTAGCCATGGCCAGGGGGTGGCCGCAGCCGGCAGGCTTGTGGCTCCCTGGTGGGCCTCCTGATGTACTTCTTTCGCCCAGTATTTTTATATATTCCGAAATAATTCTCTGTAGATTTTCAGGACTTTGGGAGTTGTGCAGAATAGGTATCTCAGATTTGCTCCTTTTCAAGTCTAGAATTCCAGCTACCGGCATTCTCCCTTTTCATGTCGACCTTGTAAAATAAGAGAGAAAAGGCATAAGTATTGTACCGAAATGTGTAATAACAACCCATAATGCAATAAATATCAGTATAAAATCATGATACAAAATGGACGTATCAACTCCCCCAAGCTTAGACCTCGCTTGTCCTCAAGCTGAAGCCGAAATCAATAAATATGCCCACATGTTTAGAGATAGAGGTGTCGATAAAATAAAATACGGACATGAAGGCATCATGATCATCCTTTAGAACAGCAACATATATTGTCATATAATTTCTTATGATAAAGTAATAATTCATTCACTATGACAACGTATGAATCAAGAACTCTATTGAGAACTGACAAACTATGATGTCAGTCATTGAAGCAATTCCAATTTATCATAACATAGGAAAGAGTCAATATAAGATCTTGTAAAGAAAACCTACATACTCAATCATTTTTTAGTCTTTCACAATTGCTAACACTCACGAGGTACCTACGAGTTCAAAGTTTCAATCGAACACAGAGAAAGATAGGGGCTTATAGTGTTGCCTCCCAACTATTTACCTCAAGGGTAATGTCAACAGTAATAACTCATGCTCATCCACTTCCGAGTGGGTATATGTGCCTAGATCTTTCCCCAACATGTGACACTTGCCAGAAGATAAAGGCAAAAACAGCGAAGGTGATAGAGATCACCACGACTCTTGCATAAAGGTAAGTACTAGAAAATAAAAGTAATAGATAGGCCCTTTGCAGAGGGAAGCAGAGGTTGTCATACACTTTTATAATTGGATTCACAATCTCTTAATGCAAAAGAACGTCACTTTATATTGCCCCTTGTGATAGAGAACTTTATTATGCAGTCCGTCGCTTTTATTTCTTCCCTATCACAAGTTCATATAAAGTTTATTTTCCCCACACTAATAGATCACACATATTTAGGGAGCAATTTTTATTGCTTGCACCGATGAAAACTTACTTGAAGGATCTTATTCTATCCTTAGGTAGGTATTGTGGACTCTAATGGCAAAACTGGGTTAAGGGTGTTTGGATACACAAGTAGTATCTCTACTTGGTGTGGAAGTTTTGGCTGATATGAGGTGGAAGCAAGCGACACATGTTGAGGGATCTATAACAATATAACTTCTATTCGGAAATAAGCAAACATAACCCATTATGTTGTCTTCCTTGTCCAACATCAACTTCTTAACATATAATATTTTAATGAGTGCTCACAATCATAAAAGATGTCCAAGATAATATATTTATATGTGAACCTCTCTTTCTTTATTACTTACTTTTAATTGCCGCAATGACCGACAGCTATGTTTGTCAACCCACAAAAGGTTTCAATCGACATACTTTTTATATGTGAAGTCATCACTAACCATAAGATATTCATATGTACTCTTTGCTTTTATTCTACACTTCTTTCTACTTCATCTTTCTCAAGATTAAGATCATACCAAGCAAGGCCCTCAACTCAAAAGCACTTTTCATTATATAACTCACGGACTTGCTTACATAGGAGGAATCACAAAGCAAAGACTCAAAACTAGATCACACGAAAACTTTATTCTACTAGATCAAGATATAACCAAAAGGATTGAACTAAGAAAAGATGATGAAAATAAAAATAAAAATAAAAATAAAAGCGATAGATGTGATGGTGATACGATATCGGGGCACCTCCCCCAAGCTTGGCACAAGCCAAGGGGAGTGCCCATACCCATCTGTTTAGTTGTCTTGCTTCGGAGGTGATGATGTGAGAGTTGGTGATGGGGTTGGAAGCCTTTCTATTTTCCTCCTAAGCATAAAATTTGTTTCCCTTAAATCGTCCACTTGCTGCTCGAGATTCAATATCCTTTAACATAATTCTTCCTTGCTCTCCTGTAGGAAACGAGAAGGGATAAATAGAACCTTGGGTTTTCGCCTTTTTTTTGGAGGCTTGATTTCTTGAACTCCGTGTGCATATCTCCTGGCTAAAGCAGGGGGGGCCTCTTCTTCATCCGAGATTTCTTCCTCGTACTTTCCTTCTTGTTCCTCCTTCGATAACAATCCATAAGGGTCCAAGCCCCCATAGAGCTTGGGATTGGCAAGATAATGCGATATGAAGCTCTCCCCATCAGAATCTTGGGACGACATATTGCTCTAAATCTGCTGCAGAAACAGCTCAAAAAGAAACGGGATATATTGTCGTGATACGGGAATCAAAACCTTCGGGAGATTATATAATGAATTTTTACCGACCTGAATGAGTATGCCACAAGAAAACGGAGTCCGGGTGGTGCACGAGGTGGCCACAAGCCCCAGGGGCGCGGCCAGGGGGTGGCCGCGCCCAGCAGGCTTGTCGTCTCCTCTTGCACTATTCGGACTACTTTAAATTTTCCTAATTTTTAAATATTCCAAAACAGATAAAATTTGCCATTGAAAAAGTTTTGGAGTCTTTTTGCTTACCATACCACATACCTATTCCTTTTCGGAGTCTGAAACGTTCTGTTAAGTCTCCCTAATGTACTCCTCCAGAGTTATGGTATTCATGATATTGGTTTAGACATTTATGGGAGTACCTGAGATATAATGTTTGATTCTTTGACCGTTCACCACCTTCGGGTTCGTGCCTTCAGCGTTGATAATCTTGATGGCACCGGAACGGTATACCTCTTTGATGACATAAGGACCTTCCCATTTAGAGAGAAGTTTTCCTGCAAAAAATCTTAAATGAGAATTGTATAGCAAGACATGATCACCTACGTTAAATTCACGCTCTTGTATCCTTCTATCATGCCATCTCTGAACCTTTTCTTTAAACAACTTAGCATTCTCATAGGCTTGGGTTCTCCATTCATCAAGTGAGATAATGTCAAATAACCTCTTCCCACCAGCAAGTTTGAAATCATAATTGAGCTCTTTGATTGCCCAATAAGCCTTATGTTCTAGCTCTAGAGGTAAGTGACATGTTTTACCATAAACCGTCTTATACGGAGACATACACATAGGGTTTTTGTAAGCAGTTCCATAAGCCCACAATGCATCGTCGAGTTTCTTAGACCAATTATTCCTAGACCTATTAACAGTCTTCTGCAAAATCAACTTAATCTCTCTATTGCTCAATTCTACTTGACCACTAGACTGAGGATGATAAGGAGATGCAACTCTATGATTAACATCATATTTAGTGAGCAATTTACGGAAGGCACCATGAATAAAATGTGAACCACCATCAGTCATCAAATATCTAGGGACTCCAAATCTAGGGAAAATGACCTCTTTAAGAATTTTAATAGAAGTGTTATGTGATAATCCACAAGTATAAGGGATCACAACAGTTTTCGAGGGCAGAGTATTCAACCCAAATTTATTGATTCGACACAAGAGGAGCCAAAGAATATTCTCGAGTATTAGCAGCTGAGTTGTCAATTCAGCCACACCTGAAAGACTTAATATCTGCAGCAAAATATTCAGTAGCAAAGCAATATGGTAGTAATTGTAACGGTGGCAAAGTGATAGTAGCAGTTTGTAGTGTTTGTAACAGTAGCAACGGAAAAGTAACTGAGCGAAGATCAATATATGGAAAGCTCGTAGGCAATGGATCAATGATGGATAATTATGTCAGATGGCATTCATCATGCAATAGTTATAACATAGGGTGACACAGAACTAGCTCCATTCATCAATGTAATGTAGGCATGTATTCCATATATAGTCATACATGGTTATGGAAAAGAACTTGCATGACATCTTTTGTCCTACCCTCCCATGGCAGCGGGGCCTATTGGAAACTAAGGGATATTAAGGCCTCCTTTTAATACAGAACCGGACCAAAGCATTAGCACTTAGTGAATACATGAACTCCTCAAACTATGGTAATCATCGGAAAGAATCCCAGTTATTATCACCCTGGGGGATGCAGATCATAACTCGCAATAGGTGTCTACAACTTGCAAGATGGGATCAAGAACACACATATATTCATGAAAACATAATAGGTTCAGATCTAAAATCATGGCACTCGGGCCCTAGTGACAAGCATTAAGCACGGCAAAGTCATAGCAACATCAATGTCAGAACATAGTGGATACTAGGTATCAAATCCTAACCAAACTAACTCGATTACATGATAAATCTCATCCAACCCATCGCCGTCCGGCAAGCCTACAATGAGATTACTCACGAACGGTGGGGAGCATCATGGAATTGGTGATGAAGGATGGTTGGTGGTGATGAAGGCGTTGATTTCCCCTCTCCGGAGCCCAAAACAGACTCCAGATCTGGTCTCCCGAGCAAGAACAGGTGATGGTGGCAGCTCCGTATCGTGAAACGCGATGAACTCTTTTCTCTGATTTTTTTTCCTCGTCAAATAGGGTTATATGGAGCTGGAGAGGAGCATGGAGGAGCCACGGGGGCCCCACAAGCCTGCTCGGCGCGACTAGGGGTGTGGCCACGACTAGCAGGCTTGTGGCTTGCTGGTGGCCCCCCTCTGGTTAATTCTTGTGCCAGTATTTTTATTAATTCCAAAAATATTCTCCGTAAATTTTCAGAACGATCCGTGAACTTTTATTTCTGCACAAAAATAACACCAAGGCAATTCTGCTGAAAACAACGGTAGTTCAGTTAGTTCCATTCAAATCATGCAAATTAGAGTCCAAAACAAGGGCAAAAAAGTTTGGAAAAGTAGATACGTTGGAGATGTATCAACTCCCCCAAGATTAAAACTTTGCTTTTCCTCAAGCAATTCAGTTGATAAACTGAAAGTGATAAATAAAGCCTTTACAAACTGTGTTTGATCTTGCTGTTGTAAATATGTCTAACTTATGTTTAGATTTTTTAGCAAAGATTATAAACTAACCACATTCACAATAACATTTAGGTCTCACATTTACTCATGTCAATGGCATAACCAACTAGCGAGCAATAATAACAAGTCTCGAATGACAACAATTTCATCAAAACAATCATGATACAATATGACATAATAGTATCTCGCTAGCCCTTTCTGAGACCGCAAAACATAAATGCAGAGCACCTATGGAGAACAAGGACTAATTAAACATTGTAATTCACGGTGAGAGAGATCCAGTCATGCTCAAACTTAATATCAATTAATAACAAGGCATACAAATGACCATGGTGCTCTCTAACTGGGGCCTTTTATAAGAGGATGATGACTCAACAATAAAATAAATAGATAAGCCCTTCGTAGAGGGAAGCATTGATTTGCAGAGGTGTCAGAGCTCAAGCTTTTAAAACAGAGATAGGTAATGATTTTGGAGCAGTATGCTTTTGTTGCTTACATAACAACCAAGAGGTTTTCAATATCTTCCATGCTAAATACATTATAGTTGGTTCCCAAACAGAATGGTAAAGTTTTTACTCCCCCTCCACCAATCAATCACACTCCACGGCGGGCCTAATTCACGGGTATCGTCCATACAAACACAGTCCTGGGGGAGTTTTGTTTAATTATATTTTGCTTTTTTATTTCGAGCATGGGACTGGGCATCCCGATTACCAGCCACTTTCTCATGAATGATAGTGAATCAACACATATCGTGAGAATAACCCACCTGGCATGGAAGATACTGACAGCCCCTAGTCGCCACATGAGCGATTTGGGCATACAAAATAGAAAGTTTATTTGAAGGTTTAAAGTTTAGCACATGCAAATTTACTTGGAACGGCAGGTAAATACTACATATAGGTAGATATGGTGGACTCGTATGGAACAACTTTGGGTTTATTGAGATGGATGCACAAGCAGTATTCCCGCTTAGTACAAGTGAAGGCTAGCAAAAGACCAGGGAGCGACCAACTAGAGAGCGACACAGTCATCAACATGCCTTGAGATTAACCAACATTGAATGCAAGCATGAGTAGGATATAATTCACTATGATCATAAATATCGTGGAGGCTATGTTGATTTGTTTCAACTACATGCGTGAACATGTGCCACGTCAAGCCACTTGAATCATCTAGAGGAGGATACCATTCTATCATACTGCATCACAACCATTTTAATGCGCATGTTGGAACTCAAGACGAACCATTATCCACTCTTAGCTAATTAAGCATGGCATGAATAACTATAATTTCTAATTGTCATTCCAAACATGTTCAACCCATAATGAGCTGAATTCCGAACGATGAGATAATCATATTTACAAAAACACGATAGGTTGAGCTCATACCAGCTTTTCTCCATCTCAATATTTTCATCAAATATCGTCATTATTGACTTTCACTTGCACGACCGAACGATAAGAATAATAAGAGTGCACATGCATTGGACTAAGCTGGAATCTGCAAACAATAAACCAAAGGAGAAAACAAGGCAATATGGGCTCTTTGTAAGATAAACAATAGTGCATATGAGAGCCACTCAACACGTCATCGTGGTCTTCTCCTTACGAGCCAAAGAAAAGAAAGGAAAATTATTTACACGGGAAAGCTCCCAACAAGTAAAAAGGAGAACAAGAAATCTTTTTGGGTTTTATCTTTAATGCTACAACTAAGCAACTAGGAAATAAAGCTAGAACTTTTTTTGTATTTTCCTCAAAGTTAATTAAACACACAAGAAGAAAGCAAAACAAGAATTAAACTACCATGCATAGTACAATGAAAAAGTATGAACACCGACAACTGAAATAAGTGTCTGAACATGAATGTAATGTCGGTGAGAAAACATACTCCCCCAAGCTTAGGCTTTTGGCCTAAGTTGTCTAGGGACATGGCTGGAAATAACCTTCTTCGGGATACTCCGGAGGACACTGAGGGTTCCACTGATTAGCGATCTCCTATGGCTCCCACTGAAAAAATGGGGTTTGATATGGATCCAGAGCCGGTGTTGGCTCAGGTGCTGGGGGTTGCTCCAAACCCCAATATCGATAGATGTCATCGGGCATAACAGTGTACCTGCCTGAATGAATATCGAATAGAGAAGAAGCAGGCAGAGTAATAATCTCACAAGTACCCTGACTAAATACTAAATTGTAAAGCATCCTCCTATCATCATTCTTTTTAATAACATATAGGGCTACCATACGGTCATAATATAGAAACTTTGCGGGTATCCTCTTTTCATCTTTCTCGTGAAGCCTAATGGGTATCTCAAAATGTTTAACTAAACGAGATGCATAGATACCTCCGAATATGGGCCCCTTCAAATGGTTGGTGTTCAACCGTTGGGCCATCATAGCGCCCAGACTAAAAGTTCTATCAGCTAGTAAAGCATGGCACAAAATAGTGAGGTCAGGGGCACTAAGGCTTCCACTCTCCCAGCGACCAACTAAACATCTTCCTGCAACTAATGAATAATAGTGTAGCATAGGAAAAATGTAAACTAGCTGCTCTCTCCTTTGACACGCCTCTCTCTTCCCCTATAGTGATTGTGGTAATAAAGTCTTCCATGTCTCGAGGACGTGGTTCCCTGATGCTGCCCTCATAGGGTATCTTGCAAACTTTGCAAAAATCATAAATGTTCATTTTCTTAGGCACATCGTATAACTGAAATTCTACTGTAGGAGGGTCTTCCCTAGGATCAAAGTGAAAATTTTGCACAAAGGTATTCGTGAGCAAGAGGTACAGGTCACACTTACCGTTGAGGAAGTCGGTGATGCCTGCATTCTTGGCCAAATAATAGAAATCTTCATAAATTCCAGTCGCCCTCAAGAATGTGTCACACGGACATTCACACGGTCGGATTTCTACGACGCGAGGAAGATTGTATTTGGGTTTCTCCTTCATTTCATTTTCATCTTCCTTAGAACCATGGCTTGAAGAACCTCTTAGTAACCTTCTCAACATTTCTGAAAAAAATCTGAAATTTTTAGTGAGTGAAAATAAAGGTGAACAAAAATCAACAAAACTCATAGCAACTACTCCCTCAAGTGCCTAGAGACCATCTCATGCATCAAAACTACTTGGGACCATAAAAATTTTGACATGCAAGCTCAAGAACAAGGTCACCACAGCAGCAAAAATTTGCAATATATAAGGCACTAGAACAAAAACTAATTGGACCATTGGAGGAGTCACATACCGATGACCAATCCCTAAAACAGTTTTGCAAATGGAGCTTTGATCAAGGAGATCGAAAATGGCAGCAAGATGAGCTAGAGCACGGTTTGAGCAATGGTGGGATTTTTTCTAGAGGAAGGTGAAGTGAATGGGAGCTGGAACAAGTGGAGAGGGGCACGTGGGACCCACAAGCTTGCTAGGCGCAGCCAGGGGTGGTCGCGCCCTGCAGGCTTGTGGCCCACTAGGGAAGCCCCCTGATGCATTCTCGGTGCCAAAAATTCTTAAATAATACAGAAAAAATCATACTACATTTTTAGGGGATTCTGGGAACTTTTATTTCCAGGTCATTTTTCTATTGCATGGAAAACTCAGGAAACAGAAAAATAATGGCATTTTTACTTAATTTCATCTAGGTAACAAAAAGTAAAAGTTAGGTGCAGGAAGTTGTGCTTTCTAGATTCGTCCATCTCATGCTTATCAGAAGGAATCCATCAATAAGGTTGATCAAGTCTTATTAACAAACTTCTTTCGAATAACATGAAACCGAAGAATTTTCGAATAACACTAAGTTACCTCATTGGGGATATGCATTTCCCAAACAATAAGTATAGCATATTTCTTCTTGTCAGTAGGAAGAGGGAACTCAAAGTCTCCAATAATAATCATTGGAATTTTTTCAATAGAATTGATACTATGAACTTGAGGTTGTTTCTTAGGAAAGTGTACCATATGCTCATTATCGTTAATATGAAAAGTGACATTTCCCTTGTTGCAATCAATAACAGCCCCTGTAGTATTCAAAAAGGGCCTACCAAGGATGATCGACATACTGTCGTCCTCGAGAATATCAAGAATAACAAAGTCCGTCATGATAGTAGCATTTGCAACTACGACAGGTACATCCTCACAAATACCAATAGGTAGAGCAGTTGATTTATAGGCCATTTGCAAAGAGATTTCAGTAGGTGTCAACTTATTCAAATCAAGTATATGGTATAAAGAGAAAGGCATAACACTAACACCAGCTCCAATATCACATAAAGCAGTTTTAACATAATTTTCTTTAATAGAGCATGGTATAGTAGGTACTCCGGGATCTCATAGTTTCTTAGGTATTCCACCTTTAAAAGTATAATTAGATAGCATGGTGGAAATCTCAGCTTCCGGTATCTTTCTTTTATTTGTCACAATATCTTTTCATATACTAAGCATAAAGAGACATTTTCAAAATAGCAGTCAAGCGCATACGTAAAAAGACAGGTCTAAGCATTTCAGGAAAGTACTCAAAGTCCTCATCATCCTTTTCTTGGATGGTTTAGGAGGAAAGGGCATTGGTTTCTGAACCCATTGTTCTCTTTCTCTACCATGTTTCCTAGCAATGAAATCTCTTTTATCATATCTTTTATTCTTAGGTTGTGGGTTATCAAGATCATCAGCAGGTTCAATCTCCACATCATTATCATTACTAGGTTGGGTATCAGCATGAACATCATTATTAATGTTATCACTAGGCTCGTGTTCATCACCAGATTGTGTCTCAACATCAGAAATAGAAATATCATTTGGATTCTCAGACGTATCTATAGCAGGTCCACTAGCAGCATGCAAAGTACTATCATCATTCTTTTTCCTACTCTTATTGGAAGAAGTAGGTGCATCAGTATTAACTCTCTGAGAATCTTGTTCAATTCTCCTAGGATGTCCCTCGGGATACAAAGGTTCTTGAGTCATTCTACCACCTCTAGTCACAACTTTAACAGAATGATCATTGTCTTTACTATTCATCTCATTAAGCAAATCATTTTGAGCCTTAAGTACTTGCTCTACTTGAGTGGTTACCATGGAAGCATGTTTACTAATAAGCTTAAGATCATTGACAATTCTACTCAAATAAGCACCCAAGCGATCAAGCATATACGCATTATGTTTCAATTGTCTACTAACATAGGCACTGAAATTTTCTTGCTTCATAATAAAATTATTAAATTCATCCAAGCAGAACTTTCTAGTTCTTCTTCTTGGGTACCCACATCAAGTTGATGGGGATCCTTGGTGTTGTAGTACCCTTTGTAGATGTTGAGCTTGAAGTAGCCTTGGGAATCCACTCCACCATTGCTAGGGATTCATCTTCGTATGAGTCAATGTCCTCTTGAAGCTTGTTCTTTCCCTTGAGCTTGTGGTTTTGTGGTGCAAGGTAATCTTGAGTGTTTGTCCCCTTGGGAAAAGTATTTTCATACTTGTCCTTTTGAGGAAAAAACTTGGGCTCGCGATATTGACCTTCTTCCCATTCAACTCCATTAGCGTTGAAGTAGCCAACACCATGATTTTTCTGGTATCCTCCATGCTTGCGTACAATTTCCTCGAATTGCTTACACCCTACAAGACTCTTGTAGATACCTTTCTCTATAATTCCTTTCAATAAAGCATTTTCTTGCTCAAGTGTAACTTGGCTAAGAGAATCATCATTAGTGGAATCAATAGAACTACTAGGAGCAACATCATTGGGTTTAGCATTTTTATTGTTGCTACTAGATGAAGAACCTTTCTTGTCTTTGTTACTAGTTTGCTTAGATTTAACTTGTGGCATGAATGTAGACAAGAGTAGTCATTTGGCAAGATAAGATGAAGTCTTCATTCGGAGATTGTCATTGATAGCTTTCAGGAAATCATGTTCTTGCTCCAAATTGAGCTTCTTGAAGCGTAGCTTCTCATGAGTTCTTACAAGCTCTCGATGATCTTCAAGAGTAGATTCATGGGATAACTAGAGTGTTAAGTTCTTTAGTTAGTTCTTCTATTTTCATCTTATCATTGTCAATTGACCTATCTTGACCAGCATGAGAATTATCAAGTTCATTTTGACTATCATTACTAGATTTGTCACATAGCAAGTCATCATCACAAAGCAAATCATCTTCATCACTATCGAAATCAAGATATTCGGGGTGTGATACCTTGGGGCTTTTAACCATGAAGCAACTTCCACTCCCTTCGTTTGGTGAATCAAATAGATCATAGGAGTTGGTAGTCACTAGTGCAATTCCAGCAACACCTTCATCTTGACTATAGTCGGAGTTGGAGTGATAGCTTCTCTCGGAGTGATTGTCGGAGTTGGAGCCGGAAACCCATTTACCAACATGAGCTTGATGTTTCCTTCTCGAGTAGCTCTTGGTGTACTTGTCCTTCTTCTCTGAATCTCTACTTCTCCTTGAGGGTCTTTGTTCATAATGACCATCTCTACTCCTTCTCTCTCTTCGAGCTGATTCATCTCTTGAGCTTCGTCTTCTTGGTGACTCTTCTCTTCGTTTGTAGGGAGCCGTGCACTCATTGGAGTAGTGTCCAGGCTTCCCATAATTGTAGCAGTTTCGGTCACGACTTGACGAACACTTCTCTTGATATCTTGAGTTGGAGCTATCATCTTTGCTTCTTTTCTTGTAGAACTTGCTAAATTTATTGACCATGAGGCTTATCTCTTCATTTGTGACAAGGTTGTCGCTTGAGGTAGCAGGAGCATCACTTGTGGCTTTGTAAGCACCGCTAGACTTGTGGTGAAGCTCTTCCTTATATTTGAGTGTCATCTCATGACCAACAATTCTACCAATCACTTCCGTTGGCTTGAGATCTTTGTAGTTGGGCATCATTTGGATCGATGTGCAAACAGTGTCATATCGATCATCCAAAGCTCGAAGTATCTTCTTGATGATGAATTTGTCAGTCATTTCTTTGCTTCCTAAGCCGGCAATCTCATTGGTGATGAGAGCTAGCCTAGAGTACATCTCAGTGACTCCTTCACCATCCTTCATCTTGAACTTGTTAAGTTGACTTTGAAGAACATCCAACTTGGATTCTCTCACAGATTATGTACCTTCATGCATATCAATCAAAGTATCACAAATCTCTTTTGCATTCTTAAGATGGTTGATCTTGTTGAATTCTTCGAGGCATAGGCAGTTGAAGAGAATGTCACATGCTTGAGCATTGAGTTGCAATATCTTCAATACATTCGCAGCCACTTCACAATCCGATTCATTTCCTTCCGCAAAGATTTCACCTTGCATGCAACACGAACAACAGCCCAAACGGAGGGGTTATGACCAAGCAAATGCACTTTCATTTTGTGCTTCCAACTAGCAAAATTTGTGCCATCAAAGTACGGACCTCTACGATGATAATTACCCTCACTAGACGCCATACTTCTCCTAGGTTTTGAGACCAATGCAATGGAGACCAAAGCTCTGATACCACTTGTAGGATCGAAAGTAGGTCTAGAGGGGGAGTGATTAGACTACTTGACCAAATAAAAGTTTTGCCTTTCCCCAATTTTAGTGTTTGCAGTTTTAGCATTCATGGCAACTCAATTACACCCTACACATGCAAGTCTAAGAGTATATCAGCAGAAAGTAACAACAAGCATGAGTAAAAGGGATAGGGTAGGAAGATCAAACGCAATTGTAGACACGATGATTTTTCCCGTGGTTTTGATAGGTGGCGCTATCGTACATCCACGTTTATGGAGTCTTCAACCCACAAAGGGTAACGGTCATGAGAGTCCATGGAGGGCTCCACCCATAAGGGTCCACGAAGTAGGAACCTTGACTATTCCATATGGCTTCCGTCCACGAAGGACTAGACTCACTATGGGTAGATCTTCACGAAGTAGGCAATCTCCTTGCCCTTACAAACTTCTTGGTTCACTCCACAACACGAAGTAGGAGGCTCACAAGCGACACCTAACCAATATAGGAGGCACCACCCTCCAAAAGGTAATAGGCTCAGTAATGACGATGAACTCCTTGCTCTTGTGCTTCAAGATGATAGACTCCTCAACACACAATCACTCTCTCACAGATTTGGCTTGGTAGAAGAGATGGGATTGGTGGAAAGCAACTTGGGGAGGCTAGAAATCAAGATCCATATGGTTGGAGTGGAAGATCTTGATCTCAACACAAGGGTAGGTGGTTCTCTCTCAGAAAATCTCATAGGATAGGTATGGAATAGTTCTGAGTGCTTCTCTGTGCTTCACTTTCGAGTAGGAGGTGGTTAAGGGGTATATATAGACATCCCCAAAAATCCAACCGTTACACACAAAATGACCAACTCGGTGACACCGATGTGTTAATCTCGATGGTACCGAAGTGACCAAAAAGGTGGCAACTTTTGAATCTCGGAGGGACCAATATATGAATCTCGGTTGCACCGATAAGGTGACCAACGGTCAGATTTCTAATCTCGGTGACGCCAACCCAACATTCTCAGTGGGACCGAAAATGCGAATTTGGGTAACAAAAAGTTGGCAACCTAAACTCGGTGGCACCGGTATGGAATCGGTTGCAACGAAGTGGCTATGGTTTGGCTGAGTCTGTCTAGGTTTTGGAATCGGTGGCACCGGGATAGGAATGTTGGTTGCACCGATTTTGAATGTTGGGCTATATACAGACTTTGGTGGGAGAGTTTGTAGATGTTTTTGGTGACTATCACTTGTGCACGTATGAGCATTTTGTTCACCAACAAAACCTTACCCCCTTTTAATAGTATTTGCTTTCCTATGGACTCAAAGTTATTTCTCGCAAATGTAAAATCTAGAGTCCTCTTGCTTGAAGCTTGGCCAACCTATTTCCTTGCATCCTGGGGTGATTCCACAATATCCACAATATTTTTGCCATCCCTATCATTGAACTTTTCCTGAAATATACTTGGTGGAAGCATTAGTTCAATGACTTATATGTTGTTGTTTATTACCAAAACCAGCAAGGGAGCAAATGTGCTTTCAAGACCGTTGACTAAAACCTCTCTCACATGAGAAACATGATCGAACCCCAGAACTCATTGGGTGTTAGATTAATAACAATTTAACTCACATAGCGTTGTGAACTAGATTATTAACTCCAGTGCAAGTGGGAGACTGTTGGAAATATGCCCTAGAGGCAATAATAAATTGGTTATTATCATATTTCCTTGTTCATGATAATCGTTTATTATCCATGTTATAAATGTATTGATTGGAAACTCGGATACATGTGTGGGTACATAGGCAACATTGTGTCCCTAGTATGCATCTAATATACTAGCTTGTTGATCAAAGATGGTCAAGGTTTCCTAGCCATAGACATGAGATGTCATTTGATAACGGGATCACATCATTAGGAGAATGATGTGATGGACAAGACCCAAAGTATGAATGTAGCATATGATCATGTCAGTTAAGTGTTATAGTTTTCTGCATGTCAAGTATCTGTTCCTATGACCATGAGATCATGCAAGTCACTAACATCGGAGGAGTACCTTGTGTGTATCAAACGTCGCAACGTAACTGGGTGACTATAAAGATGCTCTAGAGGTATCTCCAAGGGTGTCTGTTGAGTGGGCATGGATCAAGACTGGGATTTGTTACTCCGTGTGACACAGAGGTATCTCAGGGCCCACTCAGTAATACAACATCACAGTGCGCCTTGCAAGCAATGTGAATAAAGATTTAGCCATGGGTTCTTGTATTACGGAATGAGTAAAGAGACTTTTCTGTAACGATATTGAACTAGGTATGGAGATACCGACGATCGAATCTCGGGCAAGTAACATATCGATGGACAAAGGGAACTACATACGGGATTTTCTGAATCCTTGACATCATGGTTTGACCGATAAGGATCTTCATAGAATATGTAGGAACCAATATGGGCATCAAGGTCCTGCTATTGGTTATTGACCATAGAGTTGTCTTGATCATGTCTACATAATTCTCGAACTCGCACGGTCTGCACACTTAACGTTCGGTGACTATTTGGTATTGTTGAGTTATGTATGTTGGTGGCCGAAGATTGTTCGGATTCTGGGATGAGATCCCGGACATCACGAGGAGCACCGGAATGGTCTAGAGGTAAATATTTATATGTGGGAAGTCATATTTTGGCTACCGGGAAAGTTTCAGGTTTTTCCGGTATTGTACCAGGAAGCTTCTAGAAGGTTTAGGAAACTTCCGTAGGAGTACGGAAGTCCACCAAGGGTTCCAACATGTCCCAAGGGTTTGCATGGGCTGAGTGGAGGGGTCCTGGCCTTATTGGGCCAGACCCGCAAGTCCCTCAAGGCCCATGTGGCTTGGGAGAGGTGGAAAGTCCAACTAGTTTTGGAAAGGGAGGGAATTGGACTAGGAGTCCAACACCTCCCCCTTGGCTGCACCCTAGATCCTGGAGGGGCTGATCTCCATGCCCCTTCACCTATATATAAAGGGGAGGGGTGCCTCAAGAGGACACACGAAGCCCTTGGCGCCCCTCTCTCTTCCTAGATCGTTTTCTCCTCCGTTTGCGGTTTCGGTAGTGCTAGGCATAGCCCTACCGGGATAGAACCACCACCATCGCCACCACGTCATCGCATTGTCGGAGAAATCATCTACCTCTCTACTGCCCCGCTTGCTGGATCAAGTAGGCGGAGACGTCATTGAGTTGTATGTGTGCTGAACGCGGAGGTGTCGTCCGTTCGGAGCTAGATCGGAAGGACCGTGACTGGATCACGGTAGGGATCATGGTTGGTTCGCGGGACGGATCGTGATTGGATCACAGGACGCTCAGCGATTTGGATCGTGAAGTCGTTCGACTACATCAACCGAGTTTCTTAAGGCTTCCCGCTTAGCGATCTACAAGGGTATGTAGATCCACTCTTCCTCTCGTAGATGCTCATCGCCATGGATAGATCTTGCGTGTGCATAGGAAATTTTTGTTTCCCATGCAACGTTCCCCAACACTTGCCTCGACAATCGGATTGACAACTTTCGGATCGACCAACAACTAAGCAATTGACATCGAGATTGCCCATGTTGGACATAGAAAAATTGCAGCATCCTATGCCTGGGAGTCGCCGAGAGATCTTTCTTGCCACGCCTGACCAAGTGTGTTAACGTCGGTGTCACATTTTGGAAGTTTGTGGATGAATAGATCCCATGAATGGCAAGTTTTTTGGAATACATTTTCTATTATCTCATTTCCCCGACGGTCGACGGGTACCGAACAATGCTAATTTTATCTCATTTGCCTCTCCTCAATCTTTCTCCCGAGAGCCCGATGGGTTATGTCACCTCCTTTCTACTTCTCCTCTGCCAACGAGGCCTACCAAAGTGAGGATGGAATGAGAGTGGAGATCATTGTACATAGTACTAGGTTTAGTTTAGAGACTTCCTTAGTGTTGACTGCCTCTATGTCGATTTGGAGCTTCTGGCTGGCTTCAATGATCGGCCTTTGAGATGGACGGGTTCTCTCTCCAATCCTTGTCCATGGTGGCGCTCGAAAAGGTTGATCTTGTCGGAGCTTCGAGAATAAGCTTGGAGGATCTCCAATGAAGGAGGAGCAAACATCCTCCCTATTCTTTCTTCGTCGTTGAGAGAGCGGAAGGAGAGAGATTATTGGATCCAAGATCCACCTTCCTTGATTTGAAGCTCATTGGTCGTAAGCAAGTTGGCATCAGATTTCTTTATCATTGACTAGCCACTCCATCGACCTCGGCTACGAAGTTGAAGATAAAAGGAATTGTTGATTCTTTTTCACCTTGTTCAACCTTCATAGGAAGGCCCTATTTTCCTTGCCCGATGCCGACAAGGATTGCGTTGAAGATGGCGGGCATAACATCTTTGATGAGGTTGCTTTGGATGTAGGTGTTAAAATATATTACCCGCCTCTCTCCGTTAGTTTGAAGTTTTGAATGAGTTGGCCAGGGCAGAATTCAATATGCCATCAGAGTCAAGAGGTCCCATGTTCAAGACCATGCCAATACAGTATTAAAAATAAAAGATTATGTGGCCTACATCAACCCACATCTATGGACTAAAAATGGCTAGACGGGAGTGAGAGTGTTGAAATATAGTGTCCATCTCTCTTGAGCAATTTTTGTTTTCGATGAATTTGCTAGAGCAAGAATTAAATGGCAGGACCCATTGATTTTTTGTTTCTACCTTTGGGGACCTTTGTGCAAAAAGTAAGGACATGTTTACAACTTCTTTTTCTTTAAGGGTCCTTCATGGAGTGTTGTTGCAATAATTTTCTATAAATGCACCAACATCTTGTTGCTATAAATGAGAGCTTTGGGTCCTTCATGTCCCTGCCCATTGTCCAAAGAGAGAAAAAACAGGTACCGAAGGTGAAGAAGTGTGCTCCAAGAGAAGGCTTCTTCTTTTAAAAGACGGACTCTGCTTCGACTACATGCGTAGACCCAAACTACAAACTGTACACTGATCTGTGTTTGCAGCTTAAAATGTTGGCCTATGCAGCCATGCAATCTATCATTTGTTTATTTTGAAACCACTTGCACGAGTGCTCTGCACTCTCTACTGCGAAATGAAAAACTAGCGGTCCAGGTTTCTACCGGCTAGTGGGATGCCGCATATTTCGTTTGGAGACATGTGCGTACATAGTCAGATACGAATTATTTCACTTATTTTGCTTTAACACATGTGATTTCTTCTTATTTTTTTGGCTCCAATTACCGTTTGACAGCAGGAATTTATTACAATATATTTTATTGTTTCAGCCCACGATCACCCATACTTTTAGCTTGATTCCACTCCATAAGACTTTTAACTCTTTAACCAATGGATCGTTTTTCGATTCGTTTGCAGATCTGGGTTCATAACATTTAAATCTTTAAAACAGTATCAATATTGGACATGGTTTAAACAAGTTCAAAATTCGAATGTTGATACAGTAATGAAACTTATATGATACTCTCTGCATCCACATATATAGGGCCTAATATGTCTTTCGAGATAGTCTTCGATCATTGATAAAATTATTAATAGATGAGATGTTTGATATAAAAATTATATCATCACAAACTCCTTTCAATTCGTGGGTATGCTTTGTGTGACATGCATGTCATATAATACTGTGGGTGGAGGGAGTATACTGGATGGTACATGTCATTTAAATCTTTAAAACACGATCTATTTTGGACATGGTTTGAACAGGTTCAAATTGGAATGTTGATACAATAATGGAATTTATATGACACCCCCTTCATCCACATATATAGGGCCTAATATGCCTTTCGAGGTAACCTTTGATCAATGTCAAAAGTATTAATATATGAGATGTATGATCTAAAAGTTATATCATCACAGATTCCATTCACATATCAGTTCGAGGATATGCTTTTTGTGACACGCATGTGCATATGATATCATGGTTGGAGAGCGTATCCCGGATGGTACAATAATGAAACATGCAAAAGAGAGCGCATGAAAAAATAATGAGACCTGTAAAACAGCTGGGCCACAGAAATGGAATTGTATGGAAAATCCAGCCCAACAATGAAAAATAATTTGACAAAATGATATGAAATGTTTATTTCAAGACTTCAAAAATAGAAACGAAACCTCAATGAAATAGTACCCGATACCCGGAATGAAAGGGCAATGTAAACATGCAATGAAAAAATAATTTCAATTTGAAAAAATTCAAACGTGTCCAACATTGATCTTGTTTTGAAGATTTAAATGTCACTAGATGGGTTGGACGCGCTTTGCTCTTGATGTTTTTGGATTTTCATTTGTACTCGATCTATCTTAAAATATAACGTGTATTAGATTTTTGAAAGTCAAACCTCTTTAAATTTGACCATATTTTCGTAGAAACATATCGTTGTCCATAATATCAAATCGGATTCTTAGATTCATCATGGAATGAATTTTCATATTTCATTATTTAGTATTTTGGATGTGGATATTTTTGCACTGAACTTGATCAAAGTTAAAAAAGTTGACTTTTCAATGAACTAATACACCTTAAATATTAGGAATGAAGTGAGTATTACGTTTGGTTAGTGATGAAGATGGTGAAGTGTCTTTTCATTTTTATTCATATAACGCGGTGTTCTGATGGGCTTTCTTGGTGTGATTTTGTGATCTACTAATCAACTCATACTTATGTGCAAAAAAATTCTGCGTTGGTGCCTGCATGTACTATATTGGTGCCACTGTATCGCATGTTGATGATATTTTTTTGAGGTGATGAGAGGGTGCCTAGGATTGGTAAGTTGTTATAGGCTAGTTGCTTTCAATTGATTTGAAAATTGTTGACCCAGTCAAAATCATGAACGAAATCTAATATTTAATTTCTCAATGAAATAAAAGAGTGTAGTTAATTATTAAAATAATTGAGTAAGAGATTGCTCGACGAAATAAAAGAGCATAGTTAATGAAAATAATTGAGTTCGAGATTGTTGACTCGATCAAAATCGGTGATCCAATTCCAAATTGGTGACCTCAATTGAATGAGAGGCCTCCAGTTTTAGGAAGATTGATGATATAGTATATGAGTACTAATATTCAAACGGTTTGTCTAAAAGGGATATTTTGTTTAAAAGATGTAATTGATACAAATTATGTAATCAGATTAAAAAGCATGGGTGGATGAGATGTAATACTACCTTTTTTACTTCAAACATATCCACTAGTCACTCTGTCATGGAATCTCCTCGCTAGTTGTCCCACATGTCACAAACTCGGGTAAAAAATTAGTTGGATTGAAGAAGAAAGAAGACAATGTGATGCATATGTGTCAGACAATGCTTGTATTACCATAATAGAGCAATACATGCAAACATCCCCAATCAATATGTGTGGCATCGCAGTCCCGGTAGACCGCTAGAAAAACCACTCTCGCTCTCTACTCTCTACCAATATGAACAATCGAAACAGTTAAACTAAACCAACAAAAATAAACATCCTAGATCAATTTTGTAAAACTGTACACTAATCTTACAACTCTTCCTATTCAGCTTTTCTTCGTGATGGCCGTTTCGCCGTGCAAGTGTGCGAAGATGCCAACCATGGGCGCGGTGTTGTACGTGCACGCTTCCGTTTGCATGTAGTTGTCGCGTCTGTCCCTGAACCGGTCGAGGTGGTCTGGCCCGCCGACGATGGCGCCGACGACTACGTTTGGGTTCGCCCCCCTCCGAAGGAACCAGTTGTCGTACCCCTGCATGCACCCGATGAACCTGCCGTCACCGCGGTGGGACACGATGGACGCGCCACGGTGGTGCATCCGCCCCGGGAACCGCTGGCCGTACCCGACCAAGTAGCTCACGCCGGCAGGGTTCGCGCCGAGGACATAGTCGGTCTGTGCCCGCGCCAGGACTAGCAGCTCGTCGGCATGCGCCGGCCCATCGGAGCACTGCAGCACCGGCGGCTCCTGGCCGGCGGAGGTGAGGTAGCGGGAGTAGACGGTGAGGAGGAAGGCCGCGTTGGTCACGTACTGCATGTTGTTCCACTGCCGGACGAAGAGCATGCCGCCGGCCGTGCGGTTGACGTTGCCGGCGTCGCCGTTCTTGTTAAGGCAGGCGCAGAGGTAGTGCTCCGCCTTGGCCTTGTACTTCTCCAGCGTCGTCTTGTGCTCCGGGTGCTTCCCCTCCATCAGCACCTAAAAGGACACGACACGTTATAAACACATCTCATTTTATCTTGGATTAGAGAAATTAAGCGGTTGACTATGACAACAATACAGCTTGATTTTCTGAAGAAATACATGTGAAGTAAACGTTTTCGATCGTGCATGCACACTAAAAGAAACAATCGTGCAATATAGATTCCTTGTCTATCGTTTTCTCCTTAAAAAAAACTGCTACTGGAAAATAGAGAACGATTGTGGTAGCCATGTACAGCTGATGCTCACCTTGGCGGCGAGGATCTGAAGGCCGGCGTACTTGACGTCCCAGCTGAACTCCGTGATGGCCCAGGTGGTGCCGCCGAACTCGTCGGCCATGTCCACGGCGTAGTCCAGGTAGCTCGCCTTCCCCGTCGCCCGGTGCAGCCACAGCGCCGCCCAGAGCATCTCGTCGCCGTACCCGCTCACCGACGCGTAGTAGCTATACGCCTCGCCGATGCTACTGTCGTACTTGCCCCGGTATTTGTCTCCGAACTCGAACAACTGCATATGGACGTAACATTACACGTTAGAGATGTTTCATGTACAACAGAGCGACAACAATGGCGTTGCATTGCATATGTCTACGCACCTGCTCGGCGTGGTGGAGAAGAACTTGTGCGTAGTGGGGGTTGGAGCGGCGGAACACCATGGAGGCGGCGGCCAGCGCGGCGGCGGTCTCGCCGACGAGGTCTGAGCCGGGGTTGTCGCGATCCACCTTGTAGGCCTGCCGCGACGTGGTCATGTCCTCGGGGCGCTGCCAGCAGTAGTGGTCGGTGTCGCCGTCGCCGACCTCGGCCCAGAGCACGTATGGCTCGGTGTGCGCCTTGATGAAGTAATCAGTGCCCCACTTGATGGCCTCCAGCACGTGCCTCCACTCGCCGGCGGCCGCGATGTCGTCGGCGAACTCCATGGCGCTCCACGACAGCATGGTGACCGTGAACGCCATTGGCAGGCCGAACTTGACGTTGTCGCCGGCGTCGTAGTACCCGCCGACGAGGTCCACGCCTTGCTGCAAGCCGTCGGAGAGGCCGGAGTGGCCGCGCCACTTGACGCGCTGGTTGTACGGCAGGCGGCCCGATCGCTGCGCCTCGAAGTAGAGGAGGCTGCTGTGGAGCGCCTTCTTGTAGTCGAATGGCGCCGCGCCCACACCGCCGCCGCCGGCGGCCGCCGTGAACGGAAGGAGCACGACCGTAAGGGCGGCGCAGATGGCGAGAGATGCGAGCATTTTGATTCTTCTCGCCATGCGTGATCTTCTGCTTTCTCTGGGCTTAGCTCTGTTCTGCTTCTCCTGCTCCTTTCGCCCTCGTTTTATAAGACCTGATCATCAATTCATCATGGGCTGTCACCCCCGTTGACCATCATTAGTCAAACCCCACACCTTAACACCAAGTGGTTTAGCGGTTAAGCTTGTCTGACTCTTAATACTGGGTGGTAATGAATGATTACTGGATCCAACAGCCGGATCTAGTACAAAAGAATGTTGGGTAACATGTACCTGGGTGGTGTCATTGGACGACGAAGACGTAGTAACATGTACACCTGGTTGGAGGTTGGTGATGGTTATTCTTTCTGTCGGTAGTGAGCTGGAGGTGAAGAATTATTGGTTTATTGATGATGATGGAATGGAGGTTGACTAATTAGAAAACTCGTGATGATATAAACAATGCTGGTAGGCAGGGTTGACTTGCGTCCTACACTAGCAACCATGTGGCATGAGGTTGCATATGCATTGCACGTTCTAAGTTCAGATTTATAGCATGTTTTGGTCAACGTAAAGACAAGCCGAAGCTGGATGTTACCTTTTCATGTGGCTCCAACATTGGGAGGCAAAAGAGAGTGTGCGATGCAACCTGTTTCCGGAGGACCCGATCAAGGAACATATGAGTGATACCACCTTTTACGTGATACCATAGATAGGTTTTGCTAAGTCTTATCGACCGAGACTTCGTCGATGTTATATGCCTTTGATCTTGCAGAGAGTTTCGTATAAATTTGATCTTGTACGAAGTATTATGTTACTTGAGTGAGATTAGGTTAAATCTTAATCGACTGAGACCTAGCCACACCCATCATAGATACCATCGCCCGATGACATGTCTAAAAAGTTTGAAACTGAGTTAATGCCTAAGATTTGTTTCTACAATCTCATAAAAATTCAAACCCAGAGTTAAACTGCATATAGAGAAAAGAAGAGGAACAAAGTCAGCCTTAAACGTGTTTTGTGTTTTGTGTGTGATGCTATTAATTTTAAATTTCCCCCCATGAGGAGCTAACAATGTACGTGGCTGGTGATGGTAATTATTTATCAAGGACAGTAAAACTGAGCCTAAACCGGGACCTCTCACGTCATCAGTTTTCTCACCATTCATTGTCTCAATCTGGCCATTTTCCAACGAACGTGAAACACGGCTTTCTTGCAAATGAGCCTGTTGTCCTGGGGCAGCTATGTTGGAAATATGCCCTAGAGGCAATAATAAATTGGTTATTATCATATTTCCGTATTCATGATAATCGTTTATTATCCATGCTATAATTGTATTAATCGGAAACTCACATATATGTGTGGATACATAGACAACACCATGTCCCTAGTATGCCTCTAATAGACTAGCTCATTGATCAAAGATGGCTATGGTTTCCTACTCATGGACATGAGATGTCATTTGATAACGGGATCACATCATTAGAAGAATGATGTGATGGACAAGACCCAAACTACAAAAGTAGCATATGATCGTGTCAGTTTATTGCTACTGTTTTCTGCATGTCAAGTATTTGTTCCTATGACCATGAGATCATGCAACTCACTGACACCGGACGACTACCTTGTGTGTATCAAACGTCGCAACGTAACTGGGTGACTATAAGATGCTCTACAGGTATCTCCGAGGGTGTCTGTCGGGTTGGCATGGATCAAGACTGGGATTTGTTACTCCGTGATTTGTTACTCCGTGTGACGGAGAGGTATTTCAGGGCCCACTCGGTAATACAACATCACAATAAGCCTTGCAAGCAATGTGACTAAGTGTTAGCCACGGGATCTTGTATTACGGAACGAGTAAAGAGACTTGCTGGTAACGAGGTTGAACTAGGTATGGAGATGTCGATGATCGAATCTCGGGCAAGTAACACACCGAAGAACAAAGGGAACAACATACGGGATTAATTGAATCCTTGACATAGAGGTTCGACCGATAAAGATCTTCGTAGAATATGTTGGAAGCAATATGGGCATCCAGGTCCCACTATTGATTATTGACCGTAGAGGTGTCTCGGTCATGTCTACATAGTTCTCGAACCCGCAGGGTCTGCACACTTAAGGTTCGGTGACGTTTCGGTAGTATAGAGTTATGTATGATGGTGACCAAAGGTTGTTCGGAGTCCCGGATGAGATCCCGGATGTCATGAGGAGCTCCGTAATGGTCCGGAAGTCCTGTTTTGGTCACTGGAAAAGTTTCAGGCTCATCGATAGTGTACCGGGAGTGCCGAGAGGGTACCGAGGACCATCGGGAGGGGTGTCTCCACCCAAGAGGCTACATGGGCTGTGGGAGGAGGTAAACCAGCCCCTGGTGGGCTGGCCGAAGCCTCCTCTAAGGGCCCATGCGGCTGGAGTGGTTAGAGAAGAAAAAATCCAACGGTGGAGAGGTGGAAAGAGTTTCCAAGTGGAAAGGAGGAATCCTACTCCTAATAGGATTGGAGTAGGACTCCTCCACCTCCAATTTTGACCAAACCTTGAGGGTTTGAGGCTGCCTCCTCCCCTCCCTCCCTCCTATTTATACTAGAGGATTTAGAGGGAAAAGCTAACCTAATAGACACGTGCTACCTCTCCTCTAGATCGTAGTTTCCCCTCTAGATCGGTTTCAGCAGTGCTTAGGCGAAGCCCTGCTGGAATTCCTCCACCACCATCGCCGCAACGCCGTCGCGCTACCGGAGAACTCATCTACCTCTCCGCTCCCTCTTGCTAGATCAAGAAGGCAGAGATCTTCATCGAGCTGTACGTGTGCTGAACGCGGAGGTGCCGTCCGTTCGGCGCTAGATCGGAAGGACCGTGATCAAGATCGCGAGACAGATCGTGATGAGATCGCGGGATGGATCGTGATGAGTTCGCGGGACAGATCGTGATTGGATCGTGGGACGTATAGTGATGAGATCGCGGGACGCTCGGCGATTTGGATCGAGAAGACGTTCGACTACACCAACCACGTTTCTTAACGCTTCCCGCTTAGCGATCTACAAAGGTATGTAGATCCACTCTCCCTCTCGTAGATGCTCATCACCATGGATAGATCTTGCATGTGCGTAGGAAATTTTTTATTTCCCATGCAACGTTCCCCAACAGTGGCATCATGAGCTAGGTCTATGTGTAGATGAGATCTCGAGTAGAACACAAAGAGTTTGTGGGCGTTGATGCTTAGATTGCTTTCTCCCTTGGTCGTGTTTTGGTTCAGCGGTATTGTGGGATGAAGCGTCCCGGACCAACCTTACTCGTACGCTTACAAGAGACCGGTTCCATCGACTGACGTGTAACCTCGTTGCACAAAGATGGCTGGCAGGTGTCTGTTTCTCCTACTTTAGTTGGATCGGATTCGACAAAGGCGGTCCTTGAGAAGGTTCAAAAGCAACTTATGTATCACCGTTGTGGTTTTTGCGTAGGTGAGAATTGTTCTTGCTAGATACCCGTAGCAGCCACGTAAAACATGCAACAACAATTAGAGGACGTCTAACTTGTTTTTGCAGGGTATGTTGTGATGTGATATGGCCAATTACAAGATGAGATATATGTGATGTATGAGATGATCATGTTTTGTATAGAATATCACGACTTGCATGTCTATGAGTATGGCAACCGGCAGGAGCCATAGGGTTGTCTTTAATTATTGTATGACCTACATGTCAATCATTAAGCGCTATGTAATGCTTTACTTTATCGGTAAACGGTAGCAATAGTAGTAGAAGCATGGTGGGCGTGACAACCCCGATGGCGACACGTTGATGGAGATCATGGTGTCATGCCGGTGACGATGGAGATCATGTCGGTGCTTTGAAGATGGAGATCAAAAGCACAAGTTCATGGCCATATCATGTCACTTATGATTTGCATGTGATGTTAATCCTTTTATGCACCTTGTTTTGCTAAGGACGACAGTAGCATTATAAGGTGATCCCTCACTTCATTTCAAGATAAATTGTGTTCTCCCCGAGTGTGCATTGTTGCGAAATTTTGTCGTGTCGAGACACCACGTGATGATCGGGTGTGATAGACTCTACGTTCACATATAACGGGTGCAAGCCAGTGTTGCACATGCAGAACACTCGGGTTAAACTTGATTTGCCTAGCATGTACAGACATGGCCTCGGAACACAAGAGACCGAAAGGTCAAACATGAGTCATATAGTAGATATGATCAACATGATGATGTTCACCATTGAAACCACCTCAACTCACATGATGATCGGACTTGAGTTGGTGAATTTGGATCATGTATCACTCGAATGACTGGAGGGATGTCAATTTGAGTGGGAGTTCTTCAGTAATATGATTAATTGAACTCATTATCATGAACATAGTCAGTAGTGTCTTTGCAAATTATGTTGTAGATTACTTTCTCGCGCTTTAGCTCACTTGAATTTTTATATGTTCCTAGAGAAATAGAGTTGAAAGATGATGGTAGCAATATTGCGGACTAGGTCCTTGATCTGAGGATTGTCCTCATTGCTGCACAGAAGGCTTATGTCCTTAATGCACCGCTTAGTGCGCCAACCCCTCTAGCATCGTCTGTAGATGTTGTGAACATCTGACAGGCACGTTCTGATGACTACTTGATAGTTTAATGTGTCATGCATTACGGCTTAGAATTGAGGCTCCGAAATGTTTTGAACGTCACGGAACATATGAGATGTTCTAAGAGCTGAAATTAGGATCTCAGGCTCGTGCCCGTGTTGCGAGATATGAGATCTCCAACAAGATTCTTTGCCTGCAAGATGAAAGAGAATAGCTCAATCGTTGAGCATGTGCTCAGATTGTCTGGGTGCTAGAATCGCTTGAATCGAGTGGGAGTTGATCTTCCAGATAAGATAGTGATTGATATAGTTCTCCAAGTCACTGTCACTAAGCTACTAGAACTTGGTGATGAACTATGAAATGCCAGGGGTAGAAATAATGATCCCTGAGCTGTTCATGATGTTTGACACCGCGAAGGTAGAAATCAAGATGGAGCGTCAAGTGTTGATGGTTAGTCAAACCACTAGTTTCGAGAAGGGCAAGAGCAATGAGGGAAACTTCATGGATAACAAGTCAGTTGCTACTCCAATGAAGCAACCCAAAGTTGAACCCAAACCTGAGACTAAGTGCTTCAATTATGAGGAGAGCGGTCGCTAAAGCGAAACAACCCTAGATACTTGGTAGATAAGAAGCCTGGCAACGTCGACAGAAGTATATTTGATATACGTGTTAATGATGTGTACCTTGCGAGTAATCTTAGTAGCACCTGGGTATTGGATACTGGTTCAGTTGCTAAATTTTAGTAACTCGAAATAAAAGCTACGAAATAAACGGAGAACTAGCTAAGGGTGAGGTGACAATGTGTGTTGAAAATGTTTCCAAGGTTGATGTGATCAACATCGCACGCTCTCTCTACCTTCTGGATTAGTGACGAACCTAAATAAATGTTATTTGGTGTTTTGCGTTGAGCAGGAACGTGATTAGATCGTGTTTATTGCAACACGGTTATCTATTTAAGTTAGAGAATAATGGTTATTCTGTTTACATGAATGATACCTTCGATGGTCATGTACCCAGTGAGAATGGTTTGTTAAATCTTGATCGTAGTAATACACATGTTCATAACATTGATGCCAAAAGATACAATGTTAATAATGATAGTACCACATACTTGTGGCACTACCGCTAAATGTCATATTGGTATAAAGCGCATGAAGAAACTCCATGCTTATGGATCTTTGGACTCATTCGATTTTAAATCGGTTGAGACATGCGAACCATGCCTCTTGGGCAAGATGACTAAGGACCCCATTTTCTAGATGGATGGAGCGGGCAAGTGATTTATTGGAAATAATACATGTTGATGTATGCAATCCAATGAGTCTTGTAGCGTGCAGTGGATATCGTTATTTTCTTACCTTCACTTATGATTTGAGTAGATATAGTGTATATTTACTTAATGAAACACAAGTTTGAATCGTTTGAAAGGTTCAAGCAAATTCAGAGTGAAGTTTATGATCATCGTGACAAGAAGATAAAAATGTCTGCGATATGATTGTTGAGGTGAATATCTGAGTTACGAGTTTGGCATACAACTTTAGACAATGTGAAAGTTGTTTCACAACTCACGCCACCTGGAACACCATAGTGTGATGGTGTGTCCGAATGTCATAGTCGTACTCTATTGGATATGGTGTGTGCTATGATGTCTCTTATCATTTTGCTACTATAATTTTGGGGTTATGCATTAGAGACAACTACATTCACTTTAAATAGGGCACCATCTAAATCCGTTGAGATGACACCGTGTGAATTAGGGTTTGATAGAAACCCAAGCTGTCATTTCTTAATGTTTGGGGCTGCGTCGCTTATGTGGAAAATGTTTTTACCGAATGAGCTCAAACCCAAAGCAGACAAATGCATCTTCATAGAATACCCTAAGAACAGTTGGGTGAACCTTCTATCTCAGATACAAACATAAAATGTTTGTTGCTAAAATTTGGTCCTTTCTCGAGAAAGAGTTTCTCTTGAAAGAATTGAGTGGGAGGAAGATAGAACTTGATGAGGTTGTTGAACCTTTGTTCAACGGGAGAGTAGTGCAGCACAGGAAGATGTTTTTGTGAAGCCTACGTTAGTTGAAGAGGAAGTTAATGATGATGATCATGAAGCTTCGGATCAAGTTACTATCAAACCTCATAGGTCGACAAGGATGTGTACTGCTCCTAAGCGGTACGACAACCCTGTCTTGGAGGTCAGGTTGTTGGACAACGATGAACCTACGAGCTGTGGAGAAGCGATGATGGGCCCGGATTCCGACAAATGGTTAGAGGTCATGAAATCCGAGAAAGGATCCATGTATGAAAACCAACTATAGACTTTGGTAGACTTGCTCGTTGGACTGCAGGTCGTCGAGTACAAATGGACCTTTGAGATGATGACAGATGCTGATGGTAAATGTCACCATTTATAGAGCTCGACTTGTCACAAAGAAGTTTCTGACAAGTTCAAGGAGTTGACTGCGATGAGACTTTCTCACTCGTAGCGATGCTAAAGTCTGTTCGAATTATGTTAGCAGTTGCTGCATTTTTCAATTATGAAATCTGGTAGATGGATGTCAAAACATTGTTTCCTTCCTTAAGGAAAGGTTGTATGAGATACAACCAGAAGATTTTGTCAGTCCTAAGGATGCTAAAAGGTGTGAAAGCTTTAGTGATCCTTCTATGAACTGAAGCAGGCATCTCGGAGTTGGAATATACACTTTGATGAGGTGATCAAAGTTTTTGAGTCTATACAAAGTTTATGAGAAACTTGTATTTACAATAAAGTGAGTGGCAGCACTATAGAGTTTCTGGTAAGCATATGTGGTTGACATATTGTTGATCGGAAATGATGTAGGATTTCTAGAAAGCATAAACGGTTGTTTGAAAAGAGTTTTTCAAAGGAAGACCTGGATAAAGCTACCTAATTGTTGAGCATCAAGATCTATAGAGATAGATCAAGATGCTTGATGAGACTTTCAATGAGTACATACCTTGACAAGATTTTGAAAGAGTTCAAAATGGATCAGTTAGAGAAAGAGTTCTCACCTGATTTGTAAGGTGTGAAGTTGAGTGAGACTCAAAGCTTGACAACGGCAGAAGAAAGAGAAAGGACGAACGTCGTCCCCTATGCCTTAGCCATAGGCTCTATATTATGACATGTTGTGTACCGCACCTGGTGTGTGCCTTGCCATGAGTCCATCAAGGGGTACGAGTGATCCAGGAGTGGATCACTAGATAGCGGTCAGGATTATCCTTAGTAACTAAAAGACTAAGGAGATGTTTCTTGATTATGGAGGTGATAAAGAGTTCGTCGTAAAGAGTTACGTCGATACAAGCTTTAACACCAATCCGGATGACTCGTAGTAGCAATCCGGATACGTATAGTGGAGCATCCATTTGGAATAGCTCCAAGTGGAGTGTGGTAGCAGTGTCTACAGTATGACATAGAGATTTGCGAAGTACACACGGATCTGAATGTCGTAGACCCATTGACTAAAAGACCTCTCTCACATGCAAAGCATGATCGAGCCCCAGAACTCATTGGCTGTTAGATTCATAACAATGCGAATCACATGGTGATGTGAACTAGATTATTGACTCTAGTGCAAGTGGGAGACTGTTGGAAATATGCCCTAGAGGCAATAATAATTTGGTTATTATCATATTTCCTTGTGCATGATAATCGTTTATTATCCATGCTATAATTGTATTAATCGAAAACTCAGATACATGTGTGGATACATAGACAACACCATGTCCCTAGTATGCCTCTAATAGACTAGCTCGTTGATCAAAGATGGCCATGGTTTCCTAGTCATGGACATGAGATGTCATTTGATAACGGGATCACATCATTAGGAGAATGATGTGATGGACAAGACCCAAACTACAAACGTAGCATATGATCGTGTCAGTTTATTTCTACTGTTTTCTGCATGTCAAGTATTTGTTCCTATGACCATGAGATCATGCAACTCACTGACACCGGACGACTGCCTTGTGTGTATCAAACGTCGCAACGTAACTGGGTGACTATAAATGTGCTCTAGGTATCTCCGAGGGTGTCTGTCGGGTTGGCATGGATCAAGACTAGGATTTGTTACTCCATGTGACAGAGAGGTATCTCAGGGCCCACTCGGTAATACAACATCACAATAAGCCTTGCAAGCAATGTGACTAAGTGTTAGCCACGGGATCTTGTATTATGGAACGAGTAAAGAGACTTGCTGGTAACGAGGTTGAACTAGGTATGGAGATGCTGACGATCGAATATCAGGCAAGTAACACACCGAAGAACAAAGGGAACAACATACGGAATTAATTGAATCCTTGACATAGAGGTTCGACCGATAAAGATCTTCGTAGAATATGTAGGAACCAATATGGTCATGTAGGTCCCGCTCTTGGTTATTGACTGTAGAGGTGTCTCGGTCATGTCTACATAGTTCTCGAACCCGCGGGGTCTGCACACTTAAGGTTCAGTGACGTTTCGGTAGTATAGAGTTATGTATGGTGGTGACCGAAGGTTGTTCGGAGTCCCAGATGAGATCCTGGGTGTCACGAGGAGCTCCGGAATGGTCCGGAGGTAAAGATTGATGTATAGGAAGTCCTGTTTTGGTCACCGAAAAAGTTTCGGGCTCATCAGTAGTGTACCGAGAGTGTCGGGAGGGTACCGGCGGACCATCGGGAGGGGTGTCTCGACCCAAGAGGCTACATGGGTTGTGGGAGGAGGTAAACCAGCCCCTGGTGGGCTGGCCGAAGCCTCCTCTAAGGGCCCATGTGGCTGGAGTGGTTTGAGAAGGAAAAAATCCAATGGTGGAGAGGTGAAAAGAGTTTCCAAGTGGAAATGATGAATCCTACTCCTAATAGGATTGGAGTAGGACTCCTCCACCTCCAATTTCGACCAATCCTTAAGGGTTTGAGGCTGCTTCCTCCCCTCCCTCCCTCCTATATATACTATAGGATTTAGAGGGAAAAGCTAACCCTAATAGCCACGTGCTACCTATCCTCTAGATCGTAGTTTCTTCTAGATCAGTTTTCAGCGGTGCTTAGGCAAAGCCCTGCTGGAATTCCTCCACCACCATCGCCGCAACACCGTCGCGCTACCGGAGAACTCGTCTACCTCTCTGCTCCTTCTTGCTAGATCAAGAAGACGGAGATCGTCATCGAGCTGTACGTGTGCTGAACGCGGAGGTGTCGTCCGTTCGGCGCTAGATTGGAAGGACCGTGATCAAGATCGCGAGACGGATCGTGATGAGATCGCGGGATGGATCATGATGAGTTCGCGAGACGGATCGTGATTGGATCGTGGGACAGATCGTGATGAGATCACGGGATGCTCGGCGATTTGGATCGCGAAAACGTTCGACTACACCAACCGTGTTTCTTAACGCTTCCCGCTTAGCGATCTACAAGGGTATGTAGATCCACTCTTCCTCTCGTAGATGCTCATCACCATGGATAGATCTTGCATGTGCGTAGGAAATTTTTTGTTTCCCATGTAACGTTCCCCAACAAGCTACTCCCCTGACTTTCGACGCCTCTAGTTGATTGGGACAAGTAGCCCCTCTTGCAAACAACAAGGGAAAGCAAGGCCCATCAGTTGGACCACAAAGGGACAGGGACCTCGAAAAACCCTATTTGCTGCTCTTTTCGGCAAATAGTCGTGGTTTCGCGGCAGGGGATCGAGCGACCGTTCAGGGGTGGGCCGGCCCGTTTAGCGTTTCATTGATACCGGTTCTGGGTTCAGTCGTTTTTTTTGGGGGGGGGGGTTGGAACCTTCTAGTAAGTTCCTGACACCGTTTTTTTCTATTTCAGTTTCTTTTCATTTTTTCTATTTCTATTCTTTTTCGATATTCCTTTTTTAAAATTTATTTTTATTTTATTGCCCTTTTATTTTCTTTCATCTTTTCTTTTTAAATTTTATAAAGTTATTTTAAATTCCAAAAAATGTTTTGTTTAGAAATTCCAAAAAACATAGAATTTCGAATTTTGTTCCCTTCTTTTGAAAAAATGTTAAATAATTTGAAAAAGTTCAGAATTTAAAATTTTCTTCACTTCTTCTGAAAAAAGATTAAAATTTCTTAAAATTGCACAAATTCAAACAAGGTTTTGTGTTTTAAATTTGATTAAAAAAATAAAAAATATTCACAAAGTTAAATACAAATGTTCCTATTTTTTTAAATTTGTTCACACATAAAAGAAATGGCCATGAATTAAAATTTGTTTACAAAATCCAAAAAATGTACGCATTTGTCCAACAATTTTAAAAATATTTACATTTTAAATCACTGTTCACAAATTCTGACAGTTTTCCCAAAAAATGTTCCAGTTTTCAAAATTTTGTTCGCAATTACAAAATATTCACCTTTTTGAGAAAAAATACTGGCTTATTCCAAATATTACTTGTGTTTTTGCAAAACTAAAAAGTTTGGCATGTGTCTGCTATAAAATTTCAGAACTTTTAAAACATGTTCCCCTTTCAAAAAAATGTTCATATTTTCAAAAAATGTTCACGTTTCAAAATATGTTCATTTTTTTTTGAATTTTCCAAAAAGGTCCCGTTTTAAAAAAACGCAAATTTTAAAACATGTTCATGTTTTCAAATTTTGTTCGTAAATTCCAAAAATGTTTTACTCCATTCCAAAAATGTTCGAAAAATGTTTTACTCCATTCCAAAAATGATTTACTCCATTCCAAAAATGTTTTATCCATCCCAAAAATGTTTTACTCCAGTCCAAACATGTTCATGTTTTCAAATTTTGTTCGTAAATTCCAACTCATAATCTCATATGGCTTCTGAGCAGGTAATTACTCCATTCCAAAAATGTTCGCTTATTCGAAAAATGATTTGTGTTTTTGCAAAAAAACTTTGGAATATTTCTGCTCTAAAATTTCACAACTTTTCAAAAAATATTCCAGTTTCAAAAAATGTTCCCGTTTCAAAAAATGTTACCGTTTCGAAAGATGTTCACGTTTTCAATTTTTTTTAATTTCAAAAAATGTTCCCATTCCAAAAAAAGTCAGAATTTTCAATAAATGTTAATGTTTTCCAATTTTAGTTGGGAGTTTAAAAATGTTTGCATTTGCCCAGTTTTGTTTCGGAATTTTAAAAAATTGTTCGTGATTTTCAAAAATGTCCATGTTTTTCTAAAATATTTCAATTATTAGAAAACCATTCTCAAATTTAAAAATTGTTTACGTTTCACAAAAACACTCAATTTTCTTATAAAAAATGCATCCAAAATCCCGAAAATAATTCAGATCTGCCCTCTGGGTTGGTTCTTGCATATTTGCTGCTGCTAATTATTCAAAAACGCTCGCTAGCTCACATAGTTGCAATGCATGGTCTGGGACACAAGATCCCTGGTTCGATTCTCTGCGGCCTAGAAAAGCTCGCCAGTCGGCAGCTCAGTGCGAAGCGCCAGCTATTGGACGCAGAGTGCGTCCCATAGGACCTCCCAGGGACCTCCTCCTCGGTTGTGTTCTTCATCGCCTCCAACCCACGAACGATCGTGTGTCGCGGCCCAGAATGCATCCAATAAGACCTCCCACATCCTTTCCACTCTGGAAACAAAACATCATTCAGCATGATGCGCGGCTAGGTGACTAGGTCCCCTATACTTCCTTCAGTTCCTGTATGATTCCTCCTTCCACCAAATAATTACATGATACTGATTTCCTCTCAATCCAACTTGTGCGTACAGGTGATATATATGTTGGTTGTGATCAATTGACATGGGCATGTCTTCCAGACTGTTAATCAGATTTTTTTATTTTTACTTCAGCAACTCATAATCTCATATGGCTTCTGAGCAGGTAATTACTTCCATATCTAATCCTTGCATGTTTTACGGTCCATGGGTTTATGCACCACGATTGCTCAGATCACTTGTGCATACAGTATGGGACTCTTTTGTCTTTTTTTTTCTACGATGTATACTTTCAAGGCGTCACCATTGAATACTAACATGTTTAGGCCCAGGGCATCAATAACAGATACAAAAAATAGTGAATAATTAGATGCAGAGAAGGTCTCACCGGCCGATGCAAGGAAGTTCATCCGCCGTTTTTCAAGTGAGGAGTCAAGCGCTCGTCTGTTTCGTATAGCAATTAATGGCAGCCGAGGGAGCGATTTTGCTCTGCCATGTATATAAGCTATGGCTGTCCCTCAATACCATGTCAACTGACCATGCTTCTCCACCAGGCTGCTATATCTGCATATTGTTTCATCCCCGTTACCTTTTCCATCTGATCAGTCCCACTCGTCCTAAATCTGTGTTATTTTTTCTCTTTCCGCTGCGGGTTATGGTATATTGTTTGGGGACTATATGAGGCTGGTTCTGGAATTTTATTGGAAGAGATATTGATGATTTGACTATTTGCAATGGCAATCAGGTTAGTTAACATGGTGTGCTAAGCGAAGATGAATTTCCTGACCACTGTATAATGTAGTCTGTAGGAGAGTGGCAAGGCTGACACATACTTGTCTATTAGGTGTGAGCTACATCTCCGTTCTATAAAGTTTTTTCTCTTCTTTGGTAAGGTCTTTTACTATTAGGCCAATAAGAAGCGCAGGCTGCACGCTGCGAGCAATGAGTGCAGTCGATGAGCTTGCCGCCTGTTGCAATTCTGTTGATGAACATGTATGGTGACCATAATATATACCTCGCAAACTACATCATGACTGGTCTCCGCCCTTGGAAGCCCTTGGGAAGTCATCACACGATGCATCTCATCTATCCTTGGCATCAGCATAGCAAGGCGCAGCTGCTCGGCCAGCTAAAGGACCTTGATGCGCTGGCCGATTCGGTGGGCATCTCAGTTGATGACTGGCTGAGGCGCTATGCCCTAGAATCCTCGTTGATGGAGATATATAAGTGCGAGGAGCTATTCTGGCAGCGGCGCGGTGGACAGAAATGACTCCTCCAAGGGGAGGCGAATACCGCATACTTCTAGGCGATCGCGAATGGCCAGAGGCGTAGATGTGCTATTTCGTGCCTCTGGGAGGGCGAAAACCTACTAGAGCATCCGGAGGAGATCCGGGAGCACATTTATTCCTTTTACAAGGAGCTCTTCTCGGCTACACCATGTAGTGGTGTTTCAATCGCCGAGGACTCTTGGCCGCCCGATGAATGGGTGTCCGAGGCCGAGAACACCGAGCTTACCCTCCCTTTCTCGGAGGATGAGGTGGCAAAGCAATCGCCTCCATGAAAGCGTCCTCGGCCCCAGGCCCAGATGGGTTGCCGGTAATCTTCTTCCAGAAATTCTGAAATGTAATAAAACCGGTGATCATGCCGATGCTCCATGAATTTTACATTGGAACCTTTGACATGGCCCGTATCAACTATGGCGTGATTACCCTGATCCCCAAATAGTTGGGCGACGGATATTAGGCACTTCAGACCCATTACAGTGATCAATGTGTTGGAACGCATCTTCGCTAAAGTATGTGTGACTCGGTTAGCTCCCGTGGCGGAGCAACTAGATCATCCCCTTGAGATGGTGTTCTTGAAGGGTCGTCGAATTCATGATGGGATCTTAGCCCTCCACGAAATTGCCCATGAGTTCCACTCGCGGGGGACCAAGGGTGTATTCCTCAAGTTGGACTTCCATAAGGCATATGACCCCCTGGATTGGTCCTTGTTGAGGCTGGTGCTGAACCGCCAAGGTTTTGATGATAGATGGTCCACGTGGATTATGCAGCAGGTTCAGTCTAGCAAGACGGCCATTAACATCAACGGCGAGGTGGATCCATACTTCTCCTCCTCGGCTGGAGTGA